>JAVRXN010000002.1:45109710-45798043 GCA_033556935.1 Timema podura
AACTTTGCATTGTGAGGTAAATATCATTCTTTCGAGGACTAACAACTATTTAACATTTAACTCAATTTTTTTTTAATTTAGCTGAAATGTATCTTGTGTATTAAATTTTAACTTTATTAGTCATAAAACAATACTTATTTGGATAACACACATTACTCTTATATAGATTAATGCCCCTTTATTGTTTAAGTATTGGTATTAGTAAAAAATAGTGTCTTAAGGATTGGTTTTTCTAAATTGCAGTCTTCCTTCCTCTTTTTAGGCGAAATAAACTACATTTATGTACGTACTAAAGTGCTTTTCAATAATTTGAGGGATTTGAATTCGATTCCTTGGGTTATAGACCTATACTTTATTCAGGTGAATGATAGTGTATTTGATTAAAACTCATCTTCCTTATCTAGTTATCTTAAATTATCTGGTTTATGTCGTAATAGTGCTAGAAAATCATAATAGTAGAAATATTAATAATACATATTTAGGGATGAATGTGAATTTATTAAACTATATTTGATAATTATGAATTAAATATAATTTAATCTTCATTTTAATAAATGAAATATTTTTGGGACACAAGTAAATTTAATTTTGCATTTCAAGAGCTTCGATATCTATAAATATTATAGCAGTAATTATTTTTATTTTCACAAATTATTTATAGATATGTATTGTTATTTAGTTTTTGATATAAACTAAAGTGATTCATCAAGTGAATAGACTTTTAAAAACTAACATATATTGATCCATAAATTTTTGAACTAAACTTGAAATTTCATTTGGAGATTTCTCATATTTTAATATTATATTTTAATAATCTCTTTGTAAAAAAGATTTTACAATAAGTACATCTTTTTGCTTTAATATGTAACATTTAAAAGAAAAAATATGCGGCAAGCGGTTTATTCTTAAAGGTACAGATTATATATAGAAAAGATAGAGGTATTGTATGATTATTTTAATTTTGAGCACCATTAACATATTTTTTATGATAATAATAAAGAGTCTTTTCAAGATCTCAAGACACTTTATTTAATGAATATAATATTTTCTGTAAATGAAATGCTCATGGAGAATGAGAAAGGAAATATAAATTAATTTAATAAAGACAAGTGTTGAAAATATTACTTATTTTAGCTACAAAGTGACAGTTTTTTTTTACTCAAGAGTGAATCTTCTGGCAGTTCGATACAATTTGACCTCTATGAACTTTTGTAGCAGATAAATAAATAATTACTAAACAAATTTTAACTGAGTGTCGTGCGCTGGGATTTTTTAATCATGCCACCAGGGTTTGTTGGCTAGACATTCCTGGTCTTCTGGCAGTGGGTAGTGAATCAATATGTAACCGTATTCTGAGGTTGGGACATCACGTAGAGGCACTACTTCACCCTGATGAGATAATGATGATGATGATGATTATGTGGGGCCAGTAGAAGTCTTAAACCTGTCTTAAACCTAATTATCTAGACAATGGTAAGTATAGGAACAATTTCCCTTCTTCAAAAATACTTAAGGCGTCGCCGGGAATCGAACCCGGGATCTCTAGATTAGTAGCAAGGAATTCCGAACACTATACCAAGAGATCTGCCTGCGAGAAAGCTAAGATTTAAGTTTTAAGTGCAAATCGGTTGCCTCTGAGGTTTCGAGAGGGGATACAGTCTCGAAAATCCGCAAGAGGGATCGAGTGAAGAGAATATCAGACAAATACGAGTGACTTGGTCTCGACTATAATCAGGAGGCCCAGAGTGTTAGGTGTCCAGGAGCTTTCAAGTCTTTAAAAAATACATGTTATACATAATTTCTTTTTTATATAATTCATAAACATCAAGGCTGCTTTTAACAAGAAAAGGAATCTACTAACTAGCAACCCGCTTCAGTGGCTGAATGGTCTAAGGCATCATTCTCCTGTTGGACTGGATTTTTGATGACTGGAAGATAGGGGGTCAAATCTCAGTCACGTCTTCTGAAGGGTGGTTTTTTCCTCAATGGTTTCTCACTCTCCTTCCACGTGAATGCGGTAGTAGGACGCGATGACTAAAAAAAAAATAGCAAATAGCAAACTGATAAAACTGGTGAAGCGTATGGAGCATAGATTTTTATGGAGCTGAAATATGGACCCTGAGATGTGGTGTTGGAAGAAAATGCAGAACATTATATGTATATTTCGGGTGACTTATTAAGTTCTAAGAACGGTCAATAAAAGGTGAACCATTCTTCAAGTGAATTTACGAAGAAATTCCAACTGGATGTGTCGCAATTTGAGAATAAATGGCTTATTGATTTATGATATTAAAGTCAAATTAGAAGTGAGAAACGGGCTGGTGAAACCAATAAAAACTATGGATGACCTCCAGCAAGATACAAAGATAAAGGTTCTGGATGTAAAAAAGAAAGATGCTGATAGGATACGCTAGAGGATTCTGTTTGGACAAGGCAATGTACCTATCGAAAGATAGAACACTCAACAAAAAGAAGACATGAGATTTTAAAGGATTTTTTTTCTAGTTTTAGTGTAAATATACTTTAATCCAGCTTAACACCTTACCCTCTATACTTCCCCTTCAGTCATCTTTCCGAACCTAGCGTGAAATAATTTTATGCAAAAAAAATCGACCAATACAGATCAGTTCATTAAATAAATTAAGCTAAGAATGGAAAAATGAATACGCTTTCGAAATAAAAAATATGTGGATTTCCAAGATGGATAGTAACATGCGCAAACCCGCCTCGGTGGCGTAGTTAGCTAACACACTAGTTTATTGTTGAGCTAGACTGCCGAGGACGAGAAGATCGAGGTTCAAATCTCTCTCGGGTGAACTGGGGGTAATTTTACCTAAATGGTTTTTCGCTCTCATTCCACGCAAATGTGGGTTCACTTCCTCTATATTCAACCTTCCCAATTCCTAACCCATTAATGTAATTAGTACTTAAGCGTATAACCCAAACAAGTAGTAGGGCGTGGTGCTAAATAAAAAAAAAACATGTGCAACATGGAAATAATGAAATGTAAAATACCTTGTTTCTTTAAAAAAAATTATGTCGAAAGAAGGCATCATCTCTTATGACGTATACGTTATTTTGTTTTTTTAAATTAATGTTTCAGAAACTTTAGGGGTCGTTTCTTATTTTAAATATGCTATTAAATAATTTGTTATAGTTTGTTATTTAAAATTAAATAATAAAATTTGACTAGACATATCCTAATTGTTTGGAATACTATTAATTTTACGTAATAATATTCCATAGAATATTTAAAGAAAATACCAAAAATTGTGTTTTCTAAGAGAATGTTTTATCTCCATTTCTAACTATTATATTAAAAACTAGAATGATATAATTCCAAGTTATTTTATAAACAGTATTTTAGTACTTAATTCCTCTCTAGTCTTTAAAATTTGTTTCAAACTATTTTTTAACATAGTTAAAGATAAAAGTAAAGTTCATCTTATGAAACGCGATTTTCAGTCGTAAATGTAATAGCTCATATACCAAATAAAAAATGGAGTGAAACTATTTGTAATGGTAGTGGAAATGGTCATTAACAAAGTGGCAGGAAAGCTCGAGAAGGAAAAAATGAAAGTCATGATGTTTGCTGATGACTTGATGGTATTGAGGGATAGAGAAGAGTAAGTACAGGAAAAACTACAAGAATGGAATGAGGAAGTGAAGGAGTGTGGAATTAAATTTAGAATGACAAAGTTTGAAGTAATGGTAATGACAAGGAAGAGGGTAAAGCCTAATAAAGCTATAAGGTTGGATAGAGTAGAGCTGAGAAAAGTACAGAACGTAAAATATATTGAAATCGTGATTGAGGAGAAAGTTGGAAGTAGAGAGGATTTAATGAGAAGACAGTAGGGAGAGTTGTTCTATAGGTGCGTAAGATACCTGCTTTGGAGAAGAGAAGTCCCCTTGAAGTGTAATGAAGTGTTGTACAGGGTGTACTTTGTATCTATTGTACTGTACATATGCAGCGGAAACATGGACATTGAATGTAAGAGAGACTGTAAGTGTTCAAGTAAGAGAAGAAGAATGGAAGAAATTAAAGGAGGGAGAGTGGTGGAAGTATAGAGGAAGATGGAAGCATTTTACTAAATCGACTCGGCCAAAGGCTGGAAACATTTGATGATGATGATGATGATGATGATGATGATGATGATGATGACCAATGTAAATCATACTTCTAGTTTTATGTAATCCTTTTTACTTTTCGTTTATTTGAGGTATTTAACGTGCACTTTATGAATCGACTGATTATATCAGCACATGGCTTATGGATTAAATTAAAATCTAGAACGGTTACAAAATCCAACCCCGGCTGTTAATTCATCATTGTGAAAGGGTAATCCAACATTTCACTAAATTTATCGTATTTTACTGTACTGATTTTATATTTTTGTATCATAATGACCATATATCTTATATACTTAGTTATTTTATGTCACACTTTATAATTGTATATCTTCTGAAGATAAGCCATACGCTAAATACATAATAAACTTATATACATTGGTGACCACACTAACTAAACTTCAAGCTCATCTAGTAAGGTCTTATGATGACGGGTAATCGGGTTTATAATCTCTCCCGGGTGTACTGAGTGTTATTTTTCTTTTAAATTCTAACTTCCTCATATTTACTCCATTAATTATTTATCTTACACCAAGTCTTACTGCCCATTTGGGTTGTACGCCTATGTATTAATTACGATAGTGGGTTAAGGATGAGCAAGGTTGAATTTAGAAAAAGTATACCCATATTTGCGTGGAGGTAGAGGGAATGTTTTATGTAATTCGTCCTACTATTCACTAAGAAAATATCTGGGCGCTAAAGCTATGCGCCAGTTTCATAGTCAGGCTGAGTACGCCTCAAGTGCGGTCCGTTACTAAATACAAGAGGACACCTACCTAAACTTAAATCGGAAACTGGCCCATTCCACTATGTTCTAGGCAGATCTCGTCCTGAATTTAGTATAGCGCTGCACTTGAGGCTTACTCATTCGGACTATGGGCAAGATTTATAGTCATACTTAGGGCCAGTTTCATAATCAGACTTAGTCCACCTCAAGTGCGGCTTGATAACCAAATACAAGTCGACACCTATCTAAACAGAATGGAATGGGCCAGTTTCATATGCGAAACTGGTCCATTCCACTCGAGTCTAGTTAGGTGTATTTCAGAATGGTTTCCAGCCGCACTTGAGATGAACTAAGTCTGACCATGAAACTGGGGAGACGCGCCCTTAAGTGTATAAGACTAGGCGTATTTATCTAAAGAAAGGATGGACAAACTACGGCCCACCGGTGTTTTCAATCCAGCCAATGAGATAAATAATTTAAATGCTTTGCGTTGTGTTCCGTTACGTTGCAATCCTGACCCTCAACTTTTCCAAACTTGGTCAATAATGCCCAAAAATATATGGTAGTATTTGCATCATCATATTCATGCGAACAAGTGTTATTTTTAGCTTACAACCCGGTAGTAAGATGCGGTGCTAAATTAATTAATTAATCAACAAGTGTTTTCAACCATGAAAATTATAAAAGTGATCTTAGAAATAGACTTACTGATATGCATCTGTCTTCTCTCTTGAGAATCACCTCCTCATGGATTCACTCATTTCACACACTCATAAATCTTCTGAACGAGCTTATAAAATAACTACCCAACCAAAGTATTTATGATTGTTTTGCATTTGCGATGTATTTAAACTTATTCATATGTCATTCATTAGTCTATGTTTGTTTATAAAAAATTGAGGACCAGTTAATGAATAAAAGTAAAAGTAATTGGCACACAATTTTTTCTTAAATTCAGTCCTTTCTTAAGTAAGTTCGCACATCCCTGGTCTTGACCAAGTTAGTTGGTAGCCCTTGTGTTTACACCGTCTGTGTATTTCAAGAGTACGCATTAAATACGCCATTTAAAACAATCACCGTTTGAGCTAGTTTCGACACGATTAATTACTTCTAGCAGGGATCATTATCGAAGGAGCTTGGGGGCTCGGGACAGAAAGACGATGAGATTAGTTTAATCTAGTCAAGTGGTTAGAAAGGGCTTTATCCGACAGATAGAAAAGTTACTAGTTTCACTCTCACGTATTCATACGTCAAATCATGTTTTACACAGTTAACACTTTTCATATATATATCAATATCTATAAAATAGCACTAATAAAATAGTAAATATTTATCCATTTTAGCAGCAAAAAATTTGTTTGTATTTTCTAAAAAACCCTTGCTATAAAAATTGGACTATAAAAGGTTTTACAGAATGTAATTAATTTTATTTATGAAAATGATCTTATGGAATACCGAGGATGGTTTCAGTATTAATATTGAATGGGGAATTAAAATCTTCTCCGTGGTGGTGGTTACGAAGTTTAATACAGGAAAAATGGGCGCATTAAAATTGGGCCACATAAATATGTTATGATCTGCGTTTAAAATGGGTAGCGTTAATCCCACATTACAATTGGGCCACATATAATTTTACGAAAACATTACAGGTGCGCCACGTATCCCAGTTATGAGACAAGGTTGTGCATAGACATGTAAAGACATGTACATCCAAACTATAGAAATCACTTCGTGTAGTGTTCCAGTGATTTAAACATGGAAGGCTCGTTTATGTGGAGGGAATGGGGCAAAAAATTACTTGTCATAGAAAGTAACATATTTTCAATGGCTCATGCTGCTACCGATTGCAAAGTTCACTGGAGATGTGCAAACAAAAAGTGTTCAGCAAAAGTGTACACGGACAACATAGACAGTAATGTTACAATCGAGGGTGATACAAATCATAACCACGAAGTGGTGAAAAACATAAATCGACAAGTTATAAGCAATGGTGTAAAGCGAAGAGCTAAGGAAAATTTATATGAAAGACCATCGAAACTCATCCATTCTGATTTGGCAAAACGTCATGCAGAAGATATATTTACAACGCACGATATTGCCTTAGTACGAAATAATATTTACGTGGCCAGTCGTGATGCCGTTACAAAACTGCCGACGAATCAAGAAGAAGTATTAAAGGCTGTTGAAGGTGAGTGACTTTCTGTGACAGTTCAATATGGTTTTTCATTAAATAAAATTGAGATGGTAGTTAGAAGACGAGTCCATACGTAAAAATTATGTTTAGAGATAAAAGGGGTTAAAGTTCAAAAGAAAATATTGTAATCGTTAAAAAAATCCATCTCAAGATAATGATGAATCTTTAACTTTTATGTGAGCCCCAAAATAAAAAAAATGGGTTATTTATTATATCTGTCTGATATTCTATCTGTTTTGGAATAGTAATAATTCTTTCGAAAATCGCTCCAACGATTGGGTTGAAAATATATTTCTAGGATTTGTTTTACATGACAAATAGCACCTGAAAAATATAACTGTATACTTGTTTTTGATGTAAAAAATATTTTATAGAAAGTATACTGATGATTGATTTTTCAAAATTGATTAAAAAAATCTTTAACGATTTTATTTAAAATTGGTATTTTGGGACCATTTTACATGATAAATAACAGTAAATGTTTAGTTTTTAAAAATAAATGAAGGTGGTTTACCTACGTGTGAATCCGATAGCAAACCTGTCAAGTGTTTTGACATGGCTTAGCATTTATTGTGTATCAAATACGAATTTAATTAAACCAAGTAAGTGAGCCCAAACATAAAAAAGTGGATTTTGTATCCTGCCTGTCCCCATGTCTGACGTCTGTCTGTACCAGGATTTTTTTTATTATGACCGTAGCCCGTAGCCCTAAAATTAATGTTAAAATTATATGTTTTTATACGTCTATGCACAACCTTGTCTCATAACAAGTATACGTGGCCCAATTGTAATGTTATTAAGTTTAATATTATTTTATTATTATTAGCACCGCGTCTTACTACCCGTTCGGGTTATACGCGCTTACGCTAATGTGCAATGGTAGGGTGATTGTGAGATGAAGTGGAGGACCTACAGTTTAACGTGGAATCCGAACCACAGTGGAGGCCTGGCACTCCACACAGTCACAAGTTGTGATTAATACGCATCTTGTCAGAGGTGAATAAAGGGTTTGGAAATCAGATAAATCTGTGCCGGAACCGAGGATTGAACCCCAGATCCCCAGCACAGAAGTCCGACACCTTACGCCTAGACCACCAGGTCCCCTAAGTTTACGTCTTGGTCTACGAATATGGCCCAATCCACCTGTGAGCTTATGGGAGAAATTGGTCTCGTGGCCCAATTGTAATGCTCCGGGCAAAATATATTTGGAATACCATTTCAAATAGTATTTTAAAACAAATTAAATTAGAAAAATAAATATAATATTAATTTATTTTATTTGAACTAAATTCCATATCATCAAGTTAAAAAAAAATTATCAAACGTAGGTCAAGAACACGCTAGATGTCAAATTTAAATGTATATATAGTCTACATTTGATCATTTTTAAAGATAGGTAAATAATAAGGGACCATTTGTCTTTAGATTTATATTTGTGATATGGTCATTTGTAAGCATATATTCTTAAGATTATTTTATAAGAATATCATACAATTATTTGTGCCACTAACAAATGCAATTTACTCCAATTTTTACTTTTATTTTATAGCTGGACATATTATGTAGCCTACAATACTTGAAATTGAAAATGTGTATGCTTGAATAGGTCGGGAGGACTGCCCCCGTTATGTTCTATGCCAGTTGTTCCCAACCGGGGGGGCGTGAAGCACTTCAATAAGTAAATAATACTAAAAATCATCTAAGAATTGATTTTTTCTTTTAATCCCTTTACAGATTAATTAAGTATTTTTTCTTGCGAAATTGTGAACATTGCCTACCAGTTGTAATAATTCATCTATTAGGAACCCGCCTCGGTGGCGTAGTTAGCTAACGCGCCAGTCGTGTTGAGCTAGACCACCGAGGACGGGGAGATCGAGGTTCGAATCTCGGTCGGGTGAACTGGGGTGGCTTTTCCTAAATGGTTTTCCACTCTCCCTCCATGCAAATGCGGGTTCACTCCTTAACCTTCCCAATTCCTAATCCATTAGTGTAAATTAGTACTTTAAGCGTATAACCCGAACTGGGTAAGTAAGACGTGGTGCTAAATAAAAATAAATAAAAAATCTACTAGGTGACCAGCCAAATGTTAAGACGCTCGTACGCATGCACATGTTCATTTTCAAGCTCTCAAGGCTCAGATTATCCCCCATCCACCCTCCTACACCACCAATTCTTCTCTATACCCTACCTCTAAGCAACCATTGCGGCCCCATCCAAAAACACCGAATTCTCAACTCTGACTGATAAAAGTGAAACTGCACTGTCTACTTGAAGTGGAAAGTGATTTGCGGTGTGCTCGTCAATTACCAAACCCAATATCCAAGAAGTGATGAAAACAAAATAGTGCCAGCCATCACACTATTTTTGTATCATTATGCTGTCAGTGCTTCATTCATTTTTGTATAAAATAAAGAAATGAATATAAAACAATATTTTTTAGAGATTTTTATAACAACAACAAAAATAGTAAAGGGGGCGCGTATGTATATTTGATGATCTTCCAAAAAGGGGCGTTAGCTGAAAAAGGTTAGGAGCCTTTGTTATATACAGGTTGGTTTCCTTGAATTAATGTCTTCCTACCAGAGATGTTGTACTATTGTCATAGTACATAATTTTATTTTATTGGTTATATAGTTATTTATAACACGTATTTCGGAAGTGTTTTCAAGACTATTTGCACTTGTTGATGGATTTTAAATAAAATGCCAAACCGAAAAATACTTTTTGTTTGTGTGTCAAGCAAAATAATGTATTTTTAAATTATCTACACTCATTTAAAGAAAATATAATTCATTTATGAATAAATGGAATATCGTCCCAAAAAACATGTTGTATGAAAGTAAATCATTTTAATCATTAGTTTTGCCATAACGGTGTTGAGTAGCTAATGTTAATAGGTTGATTTTTTTTATAAAATACTTATAACATCATTATAAAATCGATAAGTATTACAACTTAAGTATAATATTTCGTATTCGCTTTAAAAACAAGTTTTTGGCACAAAACAGCAAGCTATGTTTATAAACAATACATCGACACAACTGAAATAAAACATTCCAATGTTCAACATGCGTGTTTAGACGTGTTACATTTGGATAAATAATTCTGAAACAATTAAATTGTTCAACCAATGTGAACCGTGTAAATTCGACTTTAAATAAAACCTTAAACTTTTAAGTGATCAAATTGGTCATGACTTTATAGTGATAATGCCTAAAATAAAAAATATCTAAGTTATTAGTATTATTTTTTAGCATCACGTCTTACTACCCGTTCGGGCTTTACGCTTATGGAATAATTATGCTAATGGTTTTAGAGATCAGGGAAGTTACATTCAGTGGAGGTGTACCCACATTTACGTGGAGGAGGAGTGGAAACCCATTTTGTAAAAATCACCCTCAGTTCACCCGACCTAGATTTGAACATCAGTCTCCCCGTCATTGGCAGTCTAGTCTACTCAGGGAGTAGCGCATTAGACCACGCGGCCACCGAAGCGGGTATTTTAAGTTATTAATAAGACATAACAAAATGCCACTTGGTAATGTGTGATACCACTAGTTACTAGTATCTATAGGGCTATAATGTAAGGACATAACGCAATAAGACACAATTTAATGTGATAAAAACATATCTGCTAAAAAAAATCGCTATTAAAATACTTAATATATACATCAAAGAAGATCAAGAGAAATAACCCCAACCACAGATAAAAATATATAGAAGCTACACGAAGGTTATAAATATAAATATCTTAGCAATATTTATTGATAAGGGAAAATAATATGTTTTGCAGAATTTTTCAGACATGAGTGTTTACTCACATCGGTGGGAAGGTGAACTAAATGTCCGACTCATCAATTATAGCTTGTTGATGACGCGGAGATGGGAGTTCCAATCTGAGTGTGGCTTACTTTAATTATTTCCCCACTCTTCCTTCAAGACAATTTGGCTACATTTATTTTAAGACTTAACTTACCTATCCCTACATCAAAATCGTAGTGAAATTTGGACAGCCCGGGTGGCTAATAAGACGCGGTTAAAAATAAATTTAAAAATAATTTGTAGTAAAGACACGATTTCAAAATCAATTAATTGAACGATCGTTTAGGGTAAATTGGAGCACCTACTAAACCCAATACGTGTGCCGAATATTATTGGGTATAGTCATTTTCAGAGACGTTTCAACGCACACTGACTCAATAAATCAAAAACCGGCAAAAGGGTTAAATTAATTTAAATAACAATTAATTGAGAATAACTCAATTTTAACTTGCAACGTTATTGTAATTAACGACTCAAAAGACCCGATTCAGTGGCCGCATGGTCTAAGGCGCTACTCTAGCAGTAGGATAGACAGCCAGTGACGGGTAGATCGAGGTTCTAGTCTCGGTCGGGGGTGTACTTAGGGTGGTTTTTCCAAAAGGTTTTCAACTTTCCCACCACGCAAACACGGGTACATATCTTCTAAATATAACCTTCCTTATCCCTATTACTACTAGCGTAATTAGTACATAAGTGTATAGCGTGAACGGATAATAGGACGTGGGGCTAAAAAAAAAAAATACTGTAATATCATTGATGTGTGTTAGTCTACATATTTATCCGGAAGTATTTGAAAATAATATAAAATATAAAACATTCATAAACAATTTAACCTTAACGTAGCTGTAAGGTTGGTTATAGTACTCACAGGAAGTGAAGGGGGTTGAAGCTGGGCCTGTCAATTTGTAGATTCCTCGCTGGACCACTGTTCCCACACACGTCGGTCAGTCTTGCTTGCACTGGTACCACTTTCAAAGTGAACCCTCGCGATTTCCACCGACACTTTATAAAGTTAGGTGGTGAGTACCGCCTCCTCCCCATTCCCCCTCTGTCCCTCATCCACACCCAGTCCTTCTTCCCCCCCGTTATCCGACACATCTTTCTTATCCACCACCCCTTCTCCTACCCTTCACAGATGGTTTGTCATCCCTTACAGTTCATCACGATTTCCTTTCTCTATCTATATTTTCTTTACATTCTGATTTTCCCACACATCCCCGTTCCTGATATGTTGACGGTTCGTTCTTTACTTTATGTTCACTACGTTTGCAACATTTATTTTACGTGCAACAACGCTCTACGTTCATAAATGTTATTCTAATGTGTTAGTACAAAGCTATTAATTATTTAATTAAAAATTATAGAACCCGCTTTGGTGGCTGCGTGGTCTAACACACTACTATCGCAGTAGACTAGACTTCCGATGACGGTGAGATAGAGGTTCGAATCTTGGTCGGGTGTACTGGGGGGATTTTTCCAAAATAGTTTTCCACTTTCCCTCCATGCAAATGCGGGTACAATTCCTATAAATATAACCTCCATAATCCCTAGAACCGATAGCGGGATTATTACATAGACGTATAACCCGAATGAGACGCAGTGCTGAAATGTATATATATATATATATATATATATATATATATATGGTACTGTTAATTCGATAAATCAAGGTTAATACAAATAATCACCGAATTTTATGTATAGTAACCAACAGTCCTGATGAATGTGATGACTGTTTCATGTTGTAGTCAAATTATTCGCATTAACATTTTATTATGTATAATAACCCGCCTCGGTGGCGTAGTTGGCTAACGCGCCAGTCGTGTTGAGTCAGACCACTGAGGACGGGGAGATCGAGGTTCGAATCTCGGTCGGGTGAACTGGGGGTGGTTTTTCCTAAAATGATTTTCCACTCTCCCTCCACGCAAATGCGGGTTCACTTCATCTAAATTCAACCTTCCCAATTCCTAATCCATTAGTGTAATTAGTACTTAAGCGTATAACCCGAACGGGTAGTAAGACGCGGTGCTAAATAAAAAAAAATTATGTATAATAACCAGCACTCTCTTGTTAAAGTGATAGATTTTACGTTTGTGCAAGTTTGAACCTGTCTGAGTCATACTATTGTGCTTATCAATTGAGGTCCATATTTTATTGAGTGCGGACGTGTGATGTTATCTTTATATACCTAACCTGACCTAACCTAATCCAGCCTAACCTGACCTAATCTAACCTAACCTTCGGAATAATATAATTTATCACTTCAGCAAAACAGGTTGTGTTGCTTTGTAAAATAACCGGTTAAAATAATGAATTGCATGTATTTAACCGCATTAACCACTAATATCGTTTACATTGGAAAAATAACCGGTCAGTATTCATATTAACTAATTTATTACTTTAACGGTAATATATATGTGAATGAGAATACTCAGTGATAGAAATTGTATCGGCATTTACCTGTTGAGAAAATGGACGGGCACAATGTGAAATAATCTCCCCCAGTAAAGTCGGTATAAACACCGGACCCTGGCTACAGATATTCTATACTTAGTATTTGTGTGCTTAGACGATTGCTAATAAAACTTGTCTAAACACAAAATAGCATTGAATCCAACGTCTATAAAACTTGTAGTTACTAACAAAACTGTGCTAAATGTTGATCTTGACCTGTGGACCATATTGTTACCTTTATATACTGAACAACCACCTATAAAGAAGTGTGTTGGCTCGAATACCTGTGGATCTGATGTTTCTTTCTCGGTATTCTCTGGGTATGAGAACAGGGGAGATACAGGGAATTTAGAGTTCACTAAAGTGTGTGTATATAGACACTAAATGGTGAGCCACAGCTTGAATTTAGAACCTGAAAAGGCTTTAAACAAAGTATTAGGTTTCATCAAAAGGGTTGATAGACATATCAAGACCAAAGAAAACCTTAAAAAGTCACTGGAATCTTCAAATAGTTTTGCAATAATTTTTGGAATTTTAAAGAAAAGAATAATCCAGATATATCTGATTTGTTTTAGCTGCGCTTTATAAGATTTTACGATTAAAACTTATAAATTTGGATGTATAATTCTTATGTCAATAATTTAATAAGAAAATTATGAAATTGGAGGTCGTTTCAACCTTATTCTTGTGTGCAAAATTCTAATAAAATATATTATTTGGTGTGGAAACACTGGACAAGTCAGGGGATTTCAAAACTTAAATTTTTTTATCAAACGGTCATGTGCATGCCTTGTGGGGAAGGACATAAATGCACTGTTGTATTCTTCTACTCATTGTTTTATGTTTTTTCACCACTTTCCTAAGTTTTACTACTTGATCATGTATCATGTCCTGTAACTTCTGAAGATATTATTATAATATTGTATAGATTAACTTTTCAATATATAAATTGAATATGTTATTTTATTAACATACATATTCAGTTACAATTTTACTCGGATTAAATTCTCATCATGTGCGAGATATATGTCACTGGGTAAAGTTTTGACTTTCCATTTCACAGTGATGAAATTAAAAGCCGAGTAACTGGGTGCTGTGTTTGTTCTATAAATAAATTAGTCTCTAAAATTCTTACGAAACAAAATTAGTCCCTTTAGAAAGTTCATATTAAATACCCTAAATTAAAATATATGTATTTAAAGGAAATGCATCCACATTTGAGCGGCGAGGTTGAGGTGAAAACCACAGGGATATATGTAAAACCACCCTTCGCGCGCCCAACCGTCGGCCAATATTAAAACCTTTACCTCTCTTTCACCAACAATCTAATATATTGTGAGCTTGACCCCTTAAACCATGTGACCACCTGCGTGGGTTTATAATCTGTTAAATTGTATATGTTTTAGACATCAGGTAGGGGCTTATGTTGAATTAAATTTGGTGTCGAGCCATTTTAACAAATATATTGCATTTCATTTTTTATCCTCTATAATCCCGTGCATTTTTTTTCCCCCACCTTGATGCCATTGTTGCCCACACTTGGAATGTCCTCCTCCCTCATTGTTTCAGCCGTTCCTTCCTCGACCGCGTTCTTCTACCCCCTACATCCCCTCTCCCACCTGTAGCTGCCACGGGCGCTCATGCGCTCTAGCCGTTAGGACGCGCTCACGCGTCGCGGTAACCCCCCCTCCTCTCCTCAGCCCTTTTCCCTAAAACTCGCCCCCGCTCAAAAGTGCGTGGCGTGACGTGACCTAACCCCACGTACCTCACCACAGTGGTTTTTTTTAATCTTTTAAGGTACATTTGACTACGACCCACCCACCCTCTATTCGAGGAATCCCTCTCATATTCTGTCAGCACTGTGCTCTCGTAACAACCGAAAGAGGTGCCATCTACAGTCCAATTTTCATAGGAAGTCAGCTAGAAAAGCTACTAAATCTACCTTCACGTATTCATACGTCAAGTCATGTGATATGCAGATGTCATAATGATAAATATTAAACAATACTTATAAAATATCACTAGGAATATAGTAAGAAATT
Source organism: Timema podura (assembly GCA_033556935.1). Lineage (NCBI taxonomy): Eukaryota > Metazoa > Arthropoda > Insecta > Phasmatodea > Timematidae > Timema > Timema podura. The sequence goes on from JAVRXN010000002.1 coordinate 45,125,078, forward strand.
ATAAAAATTGACCACAAAAAGTTTGTATTTTTTAACTTGTCATTCCTATGAAAACTAGAATGTACAATTAAATTAATTGATTTTTGGTTTTAACCATTAATTTTATGACACGACTTACAAATGAGTACAGTTTTATAAAACAGGGCTTCTTAAACTTTTTTCACCCGTGACCCCTTTTAGTCCGAGAATTTCTTACGTGGCCCCGGGTGTATAGGTATATAAAATAGTTTCAGATCAAATACTGATAAATAAAAAAAATGTTTTAAAACAATTTGTTTAATACATATTATTTTACCATTTATTAAAGACGAAATCAAATTTGCATAGTAATGAGATGGATTTGCTTGTTTATTTTTACATGAATAATTAGATCTTGGCTGAATATTTGATATGTAGGACGTAGATCATCTTTAACGTTTTTCAGAGTTGATCAATATTTTGATTTTATAATCGTCAGTGCTGAGAACGTCGCTTCGCATAAAAAAAAGTAGTACAAAATGAGCAGAAGTATGTTTAGGGCCATTTAAGAAATTGTTGGAAATTCTGTCCTAATCCCAGGCCAGAATTTATTTAGGCCTATAGATTTTTAGGAAACTTAAGTTTTAAACCTGTGTCGCTTGATAACTCAGCAAATTGTTCTTGAACCTTTGATGGGATAACTGATGTTTTGGATTGCGATTGAAAATGGTTTATGAACCCAACTTAGTTTTTTAGAATCTAATTTTGAAGGAAAGTATTTATGAAACTGTGTCTCCAGGCACTTCAGATGACCAATTATAGCCCTAAAATTAAATCTTCGGAAGGCATTTCAAAATAATATCACATCTTTTGGTTGTGTAAGATGAACACATAAACATGTTACAATTTGTTGTGTGATAACCAGCTCGGTGGCGTAGTTAGCTAACGCGCTAGTTTCATGTTGAGCTAGATTACGAGGACGGGGAGAGTGAGGTTCGAATCTCGCTCGGGTGAACTGGTAAGGGGGGGATTTCTAAACGGCTATTCACTCTCCCTCCACGCAAATGCGGATTCACTTCCTATATATTTAACCTTCTCAATTCCTAGCCCATTAGTGTAATTAATACTTAAGCGTATAGCCCAAACGGGTAGTAAGACGCGGTGATACATTTTTTAAATGTGTGTTTAGAAGCAAGGCTTCAGTGAAGTCGTTAGGATGCAACACGGGTGAATGCTGCCAGAAAAACCTAGGATTCATTACGTGTTTGATTTGAATTAATTTTTGTTGTTACGCGTTCAGAAATATGTTATTTGGCCAATTTTTTGCAAGCCCCACATTCAGTTACGCAGCCTCACATGGGGTCTTGACCAACAGTTTAAGAAGGCCTTGTATAACAGACACAACACTCAGTCCACCACTTGTTAAATTCACCATTGTGAAAATGTAAGCTCTATTTCAACAATGATCATTTTTTCAGCCATGTGTTTCTAGCCCCGCATCTTACTACCCTTCGCGTTTTACGCTTATGTACAATTGCGCTAATGGTTTTAGGGAGGGAGAAGGAAATATCTATAGAAAGTGTACCTATATTTGCGTGGAGGGACCGTGGAAAATAATTTTGGAAAAACCACTTTCAGTACACCCGACCAAGATCAAACCTTGATCTCACCGTCATCGGCAGTCTAGTCTACTGTGAGAGTACGCCTTAGACCATGCGGCCAGCGAAGCGGGTTCCAGCCATGTTGGAGATTGAAATCGTGATCCTGGGTCAGTAACGGACGCGTTGACGACTGAGCTAAGGTACCAGTAATTAAACTTATCACTTAGATTAGGTAGTTGGTAAGTCATCTGTTGAGAATATGTTTTTCCTTATCCCCACGTCTTATTACCCATTCAGGTTGTACACCTATGTACTAATAATTACACTAATGTAATAGGAATTATAAAGGATGAATTTAGAGGAAGTGTAACCACATTGATGTGGAAGGAGAGTGGAAAACCATTTAGGAAAAAAACATCCCTAGTAGATCCAACCGGGATTTTAACCCTGATCTCCCCGTTATAAGCACACCAGTATAACATGACTATTTGGCTACTGAAGGGAGTTTCTACAAGTTAATTCTTTGGAATTTTCTTCAACCTTCAATATCCTTATCCTCTTTCCTTGGACGATTTGTATAAGATTGTATTAGATTTATATTAAGATTTGTATTAAATTTGTATTATGCCATCATTGCTAAGCACATGGAAGAGAGTCAAGCTTATCTAATCTTGTTTGCTGGTGACGAGGAGGTTAGGGTTAGAGTCCCGGCCGGTTGGGAATATTAACCATAAAATTTTACTTTTAATATTGTAATTAAAAGTAGATGTACCAAACTGGTAGTTATACTTAGCATGAAAGAGTGTTCATTAATAGTAGTCACACTGTCACGCTTAATGGACAATATCACACATAAAATTGATCCTAACATATCCTTTTTGCCTCCTTCCATGACGTAACATTTTCCAACAATTAAGGAAGTTGCCTCGAACAGGTTTTCCTGTGTTTGAACAAGTTAAACATTGTGGGTGGAAAGCATACGCTACTTCTACGGACAATTAGGGAAGAAATAGGTAATAACCCTGCCATGATGGTCAATATATAATGGTGGTCTCGTTCAGGTCAATACTAGAGAGCACTTAAATAAGTAGGTGTATGTGCTTTTTGTTTTTGTTTTTAGCACTACGTCTTACTACCCGTTCGGACTACACGCTTATGTACTGATTACGCTAATGATTTGAGTGATAATGAAGGTTATATATATAGGAAGTGTACTCGCATTTGCTTGGAGGGAGAGTAGAAACACGTTTTGGAAAAACCACCCTCAGTACACCCGACCGAGATTCTAAACTCGATCTCCCCTTCATTGGCAAGCTAGCCTACTGGAAGATTAGCGCGTTAGACCACGCGGCCACCGAAGCAGGCTAGAGGAGACATAATTATGATTAATTTACCTTATAAAATATTTGATTTTAATTTTAAAGTATTTTGATTAGTAAAATTAACTTAAATTATTCACCGATACTTTTAAATAAAGTGAACTAAATATAAGAATAGACTATGATTAATTTACCTTATAAAATATTCAATTTTAATTTTAAAGTGTTTTTATTAGTAAAATTAATTTAAATTAACTACTGATACTTTTAGATAAAGTGAACTAAACATAAGAATAGATTATGATTAATTTACCTCTACGCTAACGATTTTAGTGTTGATTAAGGTTATATTTATAGGAAGTGTACTTGAATTTACGTGGAGGGAGAGGGAAAACCATTTTGGAAAAAACACCCTCAGTACACCCTGCTGAGACTTTAACCTCGATCGTACCCTGGTTATTTCTACGACACACCCAACAGCTAGACTTCAAACCGTTAATGTGTAATTTTTAATCTAAAGTAACAAACACTAGTTGACGTACTACGGTGGCCTCATGTCTTTTGGCGTCACTCTCTTGTTAGCTAAACTGTTGATGACGAAAAGTTTGAGGTTCGAATCCCGTTCGGGTGTACTTAATACACTCTACCTCCATGCAAAGAGGATACACTTCCTCTAAACGCAGCCTTCCTCAGCCCTAACTATTATCACTTTGACAACTGTGATATAGTTTTTATGACTTGACTGTTGAACTTGTTAGTAAATTACAAAAAACTTCAAAACACGTGTGTAATATTTATCCTCAACTTATGATCCCGTGAGCCATGATCATATTTCTACTGGCTACGATTTGATGATGGACGGCATCTACATACTCTTGTAATGATGAAGAAAATATTTCTAACAGGATATCCTCAATACCTCTTTCTCATCACTTATATTTCCTTTTCACGCTCATCATAATCTCGGTACTCTTTTACGTGACACCCACACACTTTCCATCCCTCTTCACAAATCTAACTTCTATTCTCTCTCTCTTTTACTGTTGCTGTAGCTCTTGATCCAAATATTTAAAACTGCTGCCACTACAAAATCCTTTAAGCATAAACTTGCTCAAGGTCTGCGGGCAGAGTCTCGATAGTCGATGTGAGGGGACATTAAGCATATGTTTGTAAAGACATATTATTAATACTATTACTGTATATATAATCTATGAAGCTACTAAATATTACCAAGCATTGTTTTCTCTTTAAATTATTTGCTATCTCCATCGTGTTTAAATATGTTACGCTTAATATAATAACATGTGAATGTGTATGTGGAGTGATTGTGTGCCGTAATCTATATTTTATTATTATCTCTTCTTTATTTAGTTCTACTTTCTTTATTTATTTTAATTTAATATGTTCCTAAACGTTCAATCATGTCATGTGGGCAATATTTTTGTACAAATATTATAAATTAGCTTTTAGCACATAGGTATCAAATGTACTGTAGGTTCTTTGTTATTAAATGGGCTAAGTGTAAAAAAAGGCGCTGGCCTTAACTTCGCCCAAATAAAGACGATATTATTATTATTATTATTATTATTGTAATTAGTACATATGTATACAACATGAACGGGTAGTAATAAGTGATGCTTAAAAAAATGGATTATTTTCCCTCGATATTTTTAAGTACTTCTAGGAATCGAACATAAGAGCCGCCCTAAGATAATGTGTATGACTATATTTAAAAATGGAAATCAATCATAACAGATTTCTCTTCTCACGATTATATCAAAAGTATTTTAAATTATTCGTGCGTATTCAAGCCTAAATGAATAAAAAAGAGTTTTTTTTAATAAACAATTTGTATAAGTGAACACACTGCGTTTGGGTTTAAAAAAATAAAAAATCTGGACAAACACGTATGGTGGTACTCCCGTGAAATTTGGCGCCATGGGCAATTTCGGTGAAGTGAATATTTTTCTGGAAAACACTCGCAAATGTTGATAACCTCCAAACTCTGATTTTTTTTCAACGTGGGTTGATTCAAAAGATTATGCAGACGATGTGTGGGACTTTAACCAGAAAAACATACATTGGATTTTAGAGAACAAATAACAATATATATTATATTTTTTCAGTTTTATTAGTTTTTAATTTGCAATATAAAAATAATTGGAACGACTTGTCCGGATCAATAAAATCGATATCAAAACTCGTAAATTTATGTCACGATGGATCGTTGAGATAGGCTGCATTTTTCTGGCTTACGGCTATTTTAAATGTTTTATTTTCTCATATATTTCATTTTCATTTAGTTCGTTTAATTGAGGTATCCGACGTGCACTTTCTGAGCCGACTAATTCAGCACAAGATAATTTATATGAGCGAGAGTGAAAGAGCCTACCAATTTGGCCGGGCAAGGTATTTTCACATACCATCCCGTGTTCTTTGACATGCCACAATCAACACAGGACCAACGGTTTTACTTCCCCTCTGAAGGAAGTTGTGCTAAGTATTTGTATTGCTCATGAAAAATCCGTTGACCTTGACCGGGTTCAAACCCATGAACATCAGGTCCTAAAGTCAGCACTTTACCCCAAGACCACCGAGGTCGATATTTTCTCATATAAACTTCGTATAGAGAGAATTTACTGTGAAAATACCCACACCATTAACACATGGACATAGGCGTTAGTCATGTGTAGGAAGACAATGATTGAAGGGTGTTTTTCCCTAAATGGTGTCCTACAACCCCTCAACTCAAATATTGGTGCATTTAATGTAATTCCTACCTCATTTATATAAATTTCTGAATAAACCCGATGGGGAGGGAAACGTGATGCGAAGAAAAATTATGTTAGTGAAGAATCCATTTTGAAATGTTAGATAAAATGTAGGCCTACATTTTATGGTTCCATATTCCATTAAAGCATGTGTTTTAATCGGCGATTTCTATTTTAATACGTGTTAACTTATCTAGACCATTAAAGGTTAATTCAATTTTTTCATTCCTACTCCATCCAAAGTAACAAGAACAAAATAATACACATTAGAAAATTTGTGCAATACAGTTTACACTAGTTAATTTATTTCATGTGGAAAATAATTTTTTTTAAAAATATTTAACCGTTGACCCCACATGATTTTCACCCCGCTAACAAATAATAATACAGTATCTGACAAGGAGACTCAAAACTCAGATTTGGGTACTAAACAGTGGCCTTGGATATGAGAAGCAAGCTGGGACATCTTATGGCAGCTGTTTAGTTCCTAATATGTTTAAAACTATGGAATTTGTACCGTATTATTACGTTCAACACAAGAGGTTTAGTGGCTTAACCCAAGAGATAGTGAGGAAGAGTGTATAAAAAAATTGGATCTGTATTTGCGCATTGAAAGAAAGAGAAACAACAGTGATGATTACAGTTTATAAAATTATCCCCGATGCACCCAGCTTAGAATCAAACGTTGATCTCCGTGTTAACTTTAATCTACTGTATTACAAGATGTCCGTAAATACTGGCCAATATGTAAATTCTCTATTCCAAATAATTTGATTATGGTCTCGTAATTTTTTGTAGGAAGGTAACGTACTGTCTGATGAATTAAATGCTTGTTTTTAAACGATATTAATTATTCATGGACCAAATCACATGTGGTTCAAAAAATACCACTTAACCTATATAATAATATTAATACCATAGTAAAATGTTATCAGATGTCCGCATAAATAAGTTTATATTAAAAAAATCTTACTATGATAATTTGACTAGCAATGATGACGATAAATAAAATAAATAGCTTCAAAATACATTTAATAAACTTTCTCACGACCTCAAATCAATACATAAGTAATGTAAGTATTAAGTGTGGTGGAGAGCGTTAAGGGGTGACTCGCTTCAGATGCAACCCAACAAGCGTTTGAATTATTCTCATTGGATCCTGGCCACGCGGTCCCGACGTTGGAGTCACATTGAACCTTGTAGCCACTGACGCAGTGCTTAGATTTAGAATTCCAGGTGAAAAGGGGTTAGAGGGATGTTTTTATACACCATTGTGGTTTTATTATCCTTTTTTCACGTTAATGTGAGTTTACTTTCTCTAATACAACTTTATTTATCCCTTTGAGTAATCCATCAATAACTGGTATAGCTTGTGTTAAGAGGTCAGGTAGCTTAAAGGAAATGCAAAAGTATATGCGTATAAGGAGCACACGGAAAATCTGACTTGGGAAACCACTCTTCGAAATATTTAGCTATTAGTGTATAGCGTGCCTTTCTACTGGATTAAGTGTCCCGACTTCAATCCACGACACGACTAAAATATATATAGTTTGTCAAATAGGAGTTTCCCCTTTCACAGGATGAGTTATCACCAGTCTTTTGTTTGTTCAAGAGTTTATTTTGTAAATTGTGTGCTGATATAATTAATATCTTCATAAAATTTACCTTAATTATCCATGGTAAGAAATTAAAAACTAATTAAAATATATAACATAAACAGGGCTAGGCATCATCACTAGCCACATGTCAGAAGACAAGAAGAGAATGGGCAGTATTATTAGGTATTGGGGGTTGTGATAGTAGCAGTATTAATGGTAATTGTGGTTGTAGTAGTAGTAGTAATAGTAGTTACCGCTTCGGTGGCCTCATGGTCTAAGGTACTACTCTCGACGTATACAAGACTGCCGATATCGGGGAGATTGAGGCTCGAATCTTGGTCAAGTGTACTGAAGGTGATTTTCCAAAATTATTTTACACTCTCCCTCCACGCAAATGTGGGTATACTTCATATAAGTATAATCTTCCTCATCCATAAAACAATTAGCGTAATTATTACATAAACGTAAAGCTCAAACGGGTAGTAAGACGCGGTGCTAAAAAAAATGTGGTGGTGGTAGTAGTAGTAGTAGTAAGTATAGAAGTAGTAATAGTAGTGTGTGTGGTGGTGGTGGTGGTGGTGGTGGTGGTGGGCATGATAAAAAATGTTATTGTTTCAGGAGTACCTATTTTTAATCATTAAACATGGTCCAGCTAAGCACAATGTGCTTGTCAGCTGGTGCCTCATCATAAATGTCATACATACATGTAATAGTGTAAATATATAATAAATGCATTTCATTCCTTTAAGTCTATTCTTACAGCTAACATAATTCTAACACTTAATTTAGTTCCTTAAATCTATTACATTTTATACTTTATTTAATATTCGAAAACCAGTCTCAAGTCCATTTCATAGCTTATTTGTCATATTAGTCACTCTAGTATTATTTTTCATTAAATCTGTGAGCATATTAGCCATTTTATTATTTCTCTTTTAACGTTTGTTATTTTATCTATTCCCAAAAGGATATCCGTATCATCTTAAAAAAGTGTTGGTATTATTATTTTCATGTGTTGTTTCTCGTATTTATTTATATATTAAGGAATTTTGTACTGTCGTTTTCTGGTGTTGTGACTATGAGCCTGTCTTAATTTATATGTTTCTGAGTAGTAGTACTGAATTGTTATTTTATAGTTATACAGTTTTTTTACTGTCAATGGTTTCCACTTCTTATTCATGACTTTGGTACTATTGTTGTTTTCACTCATTATTTTAAGAACTTTAATTTGAATATTTCTTAATTGATTTAAATATAGATCACTTGTCTTTCCCCAGGAATAAATACTATAGCCTAGATGTGATTCGATTAGCGAATGATACACTATTTTTAGAATACCAAATGTAATATATTGTTTTAGTATACATATATTAACCAGTCCCGCTCTTAGCTTCCTTCGCATTATGTCTATGTGAGTATAAAATTTTATGTGAGAATCAATCATTAGCCCAAGAAATTTATATGTCTCAACTTGCGTGAATGTTAGACAATTACGGTTTTATATTATGTAAACAATCTAAGCAATGACCTTTTATATCTAATTTATACTCTATAACATGCATGCATAGCATATATGCATTGTTTGCGTTTTTTTTAATATTAATTATTAATTTATTATTGTGAGTCCAGTTTTGTATCCTATTAAATTCTTCCTGCAACATTTGTTTTGCTCTCTCTACATTTTTGTGCACCGCATACAGCAATGTGTCGTCAGCATACATAAATATACCGCAGTTCTGTATACAGTTTTACATGGTTCTTGTATAGATTAAGTATAGTATTGGCCCAATAATAGAGCCTTGCGATACTACAATATTTATATCCAGTTCTTCACTTTATATATTATTTATTTTAACTATTATTTTCCTATTTGTTAGGTAATCTCTAAACCATTCATATATATTACGTCTGATACCAATTTTATAAAGTGATTATAGTAAAATATTTTTATCCTACGTATCGAACGCTTTCGACATGTCTATAAATGCTATAGCTATATGTTTGTTTTCGTTTAATTTCTCTAGCATTTGATTAGTAAAAGTGTGTGAAAAATATTTCCGTACCTTGTTTTTTTAATTCGTAGTAGTAGTAATAGCAGTAGTAGTATTAGTAATAGTGGTAGGAATGGTACTAGCTGTAGTAGTGGTAGTAATGGTAGTAGCTAATGGTGTTCTTGTGCCAGCACTGACATCCAGTGATTTAAATAACCAAAATAAATAGGTTCATGAGGATGAATTTTAAGTAAACTCACAATCATCAGGCTGGGACGTACGTGAACCTAACGAATTCTTAACATAGGTCGTTGGGATCAAATCCACATCCTCCAGGCTAGAATCTGCAAAATTTCCCGCGTGACTAACCCTGCCACAGTGACTTTATGACAAATGACTTCCACGGGAAGGAGGGCACAACCTCCTCCTCCTCTCATCCCCCTAATACCCTCCGGTAATTAGAAATGTGGAATGTATCCCACTGAGATTGACGTTTAGAGCTGTTCATTACATAGGATTGCTTCCAGCGGAAGAAGGGATGACAGCGTGGGAAAGTGATTGTCTCGCAGGCTACTATGAGGGGCTTGTGCATAATACCCCTTCCACTTTCTCCTGGCCCTTAGGTCACCCAGCCCTTATCAGATGAAAGGGATGATAGGAGGTAATCCAAACGCTGATGGTGCTTCGTTCTTTCTTTTGTCGCGCGTACAATTTAAGTCTCTGAACAAACATAGCCACACAGCTTTCACAAACACAGGACTACAGTTTTGATTATGATAGATTAAATTATTAAAAAAAATTGTTCTTTTACTGAACCGCGTGAGCTATCATGTATTAGGGGGAGGGGGTTGTCAGGTGAAAATAACATATTGTTTAAAAATTGGTGTCTTAAGGATAAGAACCTAGGAATATAAATGAGAATAGCAAAATGCTTAAAACAAATATTTACATGACATATTGAAAAAACACATTTTACACACAAGGGTATTTTCACTTGTTCCAATTTTCTTACAAATTCAGGAATACCACTGATATAATAAACTATTTATATTACATGTTTTTAAAATAATATTTTATATTTAAAATTCCCGTTATAGTTTCATCAGACAACTTCTTTTTCTATTTTTCCATTGACCATTCTAAAAATACGGATATTCTTTTTAAGCTCTTCAGTAAGTTTTCATTTACGCTTTGGCATTTTCATAAAATAAATCGGGGTTTACATACAGGCGATGACGCCATTTTTAAATCAACCAATCTGATCTTAAATATGATATAATATCTAAACTGGTGTTTTTGTGTAATATCATGGGTAGGTTTCGCAATTTTAAAAAATCCGCCCTTTTATAAATTTAATGTCCCAAAAAAAGTACTTATGGTAGCCCTGATACTGGGCCACAAAAACTAAATAAATACATAAATACATTATGTATGCTAATGGTTTTACGGTGTATAGGTTATTCATAGGGATCTCAGTTTACATCTTATTTTCTATAAAAGGAATTTCATCCTTCGTTTGTTTTTTGGAATGTTTTTCTTCTTTTTTTCAAGCCAAAGTCTGTAGATTTAAATTGACTGTTAGAACATATATATCAAATTGTTTTAGTAAGTACAGTACATTACACACAAATATCGTATTTGTTTTTCAATTAAAACTATTTATGTTCAGTTCGCAATAAGAAACGCATTTTATAAATCAAGCGTTATTAGCATTAGTTTACTGTATTAATACGTTAAGCTATGGGTTATCAAACTGTCACGTTTGACATTTGGTGTCAATTTTTACAATGTATAATATATATTGAGATTTTGACAATGTTGGCTATACTTTATTTTATTTTCAAATACCCCGATGGACTGGATGGGTAGTAAGACAAGGTGGAAAAATAGCCGTTCAAATGCTCCATAAGATTCTTATCTTACTATAAAATTCAGGACAAATTGTGACTAGATTCTAAATTTTTTTCCTCGCAGGTTAACTCACACTCATCTAACACTAGAATCCTCCCTCTTAATTGGTGCAAATTCTTTAAAATTTGTCACGTAGGCTTAGTTAGACATTAAAACAAAACAAATGACTCGAATCTGAAAATTTTACTCTTGTAAGCAAAATAGATGACGATATAATTTTAACATTCAAATATGAGAGGGATAGAAAGAGTAACCTTAATCCAGTGAGCGTCAAAAGTAGAACACTAGAATTGTACAATAACATTCATTGTTTAAGAGTAACACACTAAGTAAAATAAACGGTATGGTGCACCCCACAGACTTTATCCTTTATCTTAAAATAGAGACATAAGAATAACTCGTAATATTTGTGAAATGAAACAAAATAAATTGTTGCAGAAACACTCTACCAATACACACAAAGAAAATAATATACACTGTTACATAAATATTGAGAAAAAATATATCTCTGTCAACCAAATAGCAGAACAATTAATTTAAATTTCCAAGTCCTCAATAAAAATTATAGCATGTATAGCATCATAATCATATTATTATTATTATTATTATTATTATTATTATTAGCACCGCGTCTTACTACCCATTCGGGTTATACGCACTTACGCTAATGTGTAATGGTAGGGTGATTGTAAAATGAAATGGAGGACTTACATTTTAACGTGGAATCCGAACCACGGTGGAGGCCTGGCATTCCTCACATTCACAAGTTGTGATTAATATACGTCTTCTCAGAGGTGAAGGAAGGGTTTGACAATCAGATAAATCTGTGCCAGGACCGAGGATTGAACCCCAGACCCTCAGAACAGAAGTCTGACAACTTACCCCTTGACCACCAGGTCACCATGATCATAATCTTGAAGTTGAAATATTCACGACTACACTCGTATGTCTTTCTCTATGGAAAAGCAAATAAAAAATGAAATCTATTGTTTGGAAAGTGATAAACATCTTATAGCCTCTGGGTATGACTAATTAAGATAGGTTTGATCCCCAATTTTAAGTAACCGAGTGGAGTTTTCTTCATAGTGTTATTTAGAACCCTCTTTCCGGTTGAATTTGTATACATATTCTAACAAAAATTTAACCACCTCATCTTTACTGTCACAGCCTACACACTGTACTAAAAAGTACTAAAAAAAAACTCTTATTCTCGAGGAATATTAGATGGTCATTATTTCGAGTGAGATTAAATTTTGATTGATGAGGTCACATATTGAAGCAAAAGAGAAACTATTCAATCACCGTGTCAGGTCAACAGAACTGAAACGGATCACAAGGATTGCTATTAATCACACATGATTTATTGTGGACCAATAATTTAAACGTATTGAAACAAGGATTTTTTTTAATACAAAGTACAATTTTAAAAGATTTATTTGGGTGTTTTTTAAAAAAAAAATTACAAATTTGCGTTTACTGACTAAAATTATGACTTCCCAGCCCACGCCCCTACAGTACAGTGACCTATATTATTACGTTTTATAATGGAGATAATCGTTGGAATACTTTGCAGTTCAAAATAACAAAATAGGCCTATAACGTTGAAAGCAATATAACAACAAGTTACATGTTGTTGTATGAACATGTTTTCCTGAATGAAAACCAAAACAATTACATTTAATATATACATATTATTCGTTGATAACTCACATATATTAATCCTGCAGTATGAAAATAGAGTTGATTCACAAGTTCATCATTTTATTTTTCGTCAATAATTTCATTTCATCAGGAGCAAAATCTTTTTAGATGTATGATGGAAGAATATACTAATTTCAAGCTCTTGATCATTGGTTTCACTTTTCTTAATTCATAACTTTTTAATTCAATAAGCTATACAAATTTTCTAGCAAATACGTTTTTTTAAGGGAAAACTCCCTTAGTGCTTGCTTTGTTTCAAATCCGCTACTTGTCGTCCCTGTAGAATAAACTAAGTCCATTTCCTCCCCTGTTGTCTATCTTGTGACAGCTAGACCTTTCGTCGCCTGTGTGGTTGACTGGCAGGTATATTTATATTATTTTTAAACAATTGTCTCCTCAGTCCTCTCTATCAATAATAATTATATATTTATATTATACTAGCGGACCCAACAGATGTTGTCCTGCCCAAACGTTGGCTTTTCGTTTGGGTGGCATAATTGATTTCAATAGTAAAACAAATACTATGTTATCATCACAATTACAAATTCACAATGAACTCCAATTAGTGAGTTACACAAATATTACAAATTCAGTGTTTGTCAAGACAACATACAAAATAAAACATCTTTTCATTTTTGGCATTTCGCCCACAACTCCACAAATACCAGCTGTATCGAAAAAATGTTTGAGGTTACATATTCTGAAATGCAAAAAATCTTTAAAAAAAATTCCCCTCAAAAAAATTCCCTAAAAAATAAAAAATAAATCCTCGAACCCGATTGCAGCGCCACCTACCGGGTCCAATTGTGAATCTAAATCATCCACGGACCCACTCAAACACACACAAAAAATGTCATCAGAATCGGTCCAGCCGTTTAGGAGGAGTTCAGTGACATACACACGTACAGAAGAATTATATGTATATATATATATATCCATAATCCTTAGACCTCCTCACTACCAGTCAAGGTGAGTTGGTGTTGTAGCTTAAACAAAATTTGACCAGAAAATTCGGGGTTAATAAATTGGCCGGATGCACTCAACTTAGTTTTTGCATAGTTAATTGTTTTTAATACTCTTTCTAACAGATTGTTGGTAAATCTCCTTGATACCTATAATTCTCATCATTTGTCTTTGTATTAGATTTTATAAGTTGTGGATATCCTTATAGATCACTGGAATAAATTACAGTGATATATTTTTGCGAATAAATATATTTTTGGATGTTCTCCTTCTAGAAATACAGTACTTCCCTAAGCTATTTAAGGGAAAGGAATTTGACATATTCAAAGTAAAACCTCCTTGTTTAAGTTGTATTTATATTCATGCATAACGAATAAATAATAGTAAGTAGTGTATAACGTATAGTGCACAATTCGTGAGAAAAATATATCGGTTCACAATAAAAAGTAGTATTTAACGTCTTACTTAAATCGAGTGTATTTTATTCATAGAAAAGGGCCTAACCTTTTTCTCTAATAGATAATGTTTCTGAAAATACTTCAACAAAGGGTTCAGTTGAAAAACATCAATTAAACTGTATATTTGGAAACATGAAGTTAAATTAATTTAAGTTTTATCTGTACTATTAAATCAAATTCTATTTTTGTTTGGTTCCAATTTAATATGAATATTATACTAGCTCTACTTTTCAATAACAGAATGAAAATTGTAAGTGGTAGTAACCCAATTCAGTGGCCACATGGTACGAGGCGTCACTCTCACAATATACAAGACTGCCGTTGATTGGGAGATTGGGGATGGAATCCCAAACTGGTGTACTGAAAGTGGTTTTTCCTAAATGGTTTTCTAATCTCGCCCCTCTCAAATTCTAGTACATTTATTCTAAATTCAACCTTGCTCATCTCAAAAATATTAGCGTAATTATATGTGTACAACCCAAATGGGTAGTATAATTTAATAATAATACTTAGCACCGCGTCTTACTACCCGTTCGGGCTATTCGCTTAAGTACTAATTACTCTAATGGGTTAGGAATTGGGAAGGTTGATTATAGAGGAAGTAAACTGGCACTTGCTTGCGTGGAAGGAGAGTGGAAAACCATTTAGGAAAAGCCACCCCCAGTTCACCCGAGCGAGATTCGAACCTCGATCTACCCGTCCTCGCCAGTCTAGCTCAACACAAAACTTGCACGTTAGCTAGCTACGCCACCAAGGCGTCTGCAGACGGGTAGTAAGATGCGATGCTAATAATATATATGTATACCTATATACCTAAACATACAGGTAGTAAGCTGTTTTCATTCCGCCTAGGAAAGAGTAAGGTCAAATATGTCAGTCCCGTCTAGTCTGGATTTCCAGAGACGAGAAGGTCAGGGCCTGAATCCCGGCTAAGTTTAATGACATACTTTTTATACATGTTTTCCCACTCTCCTCTCAAGTAAATGTAGTACGATTCCTCTTAACTATACCTTCCTCATCAATACCCCATTAGTTAAAGTAGGTATGTGCATGCATATCTTGGACGTGTAGTAAGACGTGGTATAATTAAAAATTAATGATTAATAATACGCTATAAGCTTAAACTTGAAATATTCAAGCATTAATTAGTAACATATAATTAAAACACCTGTGTAAAGGGCTATCGACACGCAGTTTCTGGAAATATCCCAGGCGTGAACTGTCTGCTCCCATAAGAGAGGTTACCAGTGCTACATTTGGCCACGCCCTCATTGCTTTAATTGCCCTGCTTGCCCGACATCAGCTAAGGGATTATCTTTGCTTCATTTGTTTAGTTTCTTTAATTTCCTCACGCGTATACAAACAATTCCCTGTAGTGCAAAAAACAAGTGATCTAGATATTTCAAAGAAAACGTAATTGCATATATCCCTAAATCTTAATTAGATGTATCTAAAGTAAAAGGTCGTAACCCTCAAAAAACAGAGATCTTAAATTGTGTGTATTTCAATTCATATTTGTTATAGTTAAATGTAGGTAATGTTCTATAATGATCAGACCCGCTTCGGTGGCCTCATGACTTAAGGCGTAACTTTCACAGTATACTAGACTGTCAATGATGGGGAGATCAAGGTTCGGATCTCGGTCAAGTTTACTGTGGATTTTTTGCAAAATGGCTTTCCACTCTCCCTCCATCGAAATGCTGGTACACCACCTCTAAATATAACCTTCTTCATCCCTAAAACCATTAGCGTAATTAATAAGTAAGCGTATGCCTCGAACGGGTAGTAAGATCCTGTGCTAAAGAAATTGATTTAAATATATCATTTTTCATTTTTGTTGAAACTTCATCCAGCACAGATGAACACAGGTAGAGCCTAGCCCCATGATGTAAGCTTACAACGTTTTACCTTTCCCAATTTCAAATATAGGCCTAGTAGTATGCCACACCTATAGAGGCTTAAGGCTGGCTCACGCATAACACTAAGCTAAGTAATTCTATGCTGTGCTATGCTCTGATAAAATTTTGTTAGTTTGGCTTCACACTCATTGCTAAGCTAGGCTTTGGTTCCTCTGTTCCCTACTGAATTTACTGTGGTTTCTTTCTGGTCTGCTCCAATAAAGTTAAGTTAAGTTAAGACATTCTCAAAAATGTATTGTTTGGGTTCATATGATAGTACTGAGGATGAGGAGCTGCATCTATTAGCAGCTGTATTGGAAGAGGAAGAAAATGTGGGTGAAGATTGGACTTGTTCAACTAACGGTTCTAAGGTAATTTAAGAATCCTTATTAAATATAGCATCTAAATAGAATATTACTTAAATACACGTAAAACAAACTGAAAACAAAACTTCAACACTTCTTTGGTTATTTTTAACAATCCAGCACTGCCTCTGTTCAACACATATCCCAATCTGCGTTATGCGCATGAGCAACTTAAGATGGCTCCTCATGGAAGATACTAAAATTGCCCGGCAAGCAATCGGAAAATAACATTGTGTGGCGTAGCAAGGCATAGCTTAGCTTAACTTTGCTTAGCTTTCTGTGTGAACCAACACGTTTAAATATATGGTCCGCTATTTTTCTAAACAGTTAGCAAAGCAAATCTTAGATTATCTTAGCTTAGCTTAAAGTGTGAACCGGCCTTTACACCTAATTACCTCCATGTTTCTTGTTAAGTCAGCTGATTTTTGAGGATTACAGGATTGAATAACATTGTTTATTATCATTATTTTTACATTTCAGACCTTAGGTCACAGTGTTTCTTTTATAAGTGATCTGGTTGATCCTAAAGTTGAAGCTTGTTTTTTTTTATGTATTTCATTATACCTCAAAGATCAAAAAGGATTCTGAAATTAGCACTCCAATCAGTGAATAGTGATGAAAATATACAAAGTGTGGGTAACTATGTAAGTAGTATAAATAATTGTACAGAGCTAAGTTTTCAATCCAGTTGTTCAGGGAATGTTCTTTTGTTTTCCGCCTCAAAGCATTCAATTAGTAGATAATAAAATTGATCTGATTGAACCATACTTACATAATATAATTAATGTTGATGAAAACTATTCATTGTATAGTATTCTTTTAGATGAATATTTTCTAAGTGAAGACAATGTTGGTATTAGTAATAATTTGGACACAAAAATTTAAATTTAAATAAACATGATACACAAAACTCTAAAAACACAAGAACTTAATGATTTCGCTTATAAAGAAGTTTATGCAAATGACGAGAATGAAAATGTATTCATCAATAGTGAATGTAATTCAGACGTCCTTGTTGAAAATGCTACCAGGCCTAATGAAAACATTATAGAAAATATAGCAGCTATCGGTGAAAATGAAACAGAAGATGATATTATTGATGAAAAAAAAAAACTAAAAAGAAAATTAGTCTAAAGCTTGTTTTCAAAATAAAAATAAGCAAACAGGGGAGAGTTATACACGTAAAACTAATAAAGTCTTGCCATATAAAAATTTAAAACCTGACACATGTGCCCACGCAAAGTGTCAAAACAATATTAAAAAAACTTCAGTGATGAGAGGCAACAATTTTTTTTAATTGTTTTACAAATAAGATCTTGAAGACAAAAAAAAGTTTTTTTTACTATTTCTCATGGAAGAAAATTAAAAGAGTATACACAAAGAACAGTGAAAGTAGAACAAGGCGATCGTTTAATTATTATTAGCCCAAAGGGGACAACAAATTTAAAGTTTGTCAGATATTTTTAATAAAGTCACTTGATATTAGTCAAAGGATTTTGCAGCATTCATTTGACAACAAAACGGAGATACATCTAAACTATATATGAGAGCTAGATAAGAACCCTCAGATAATAACTCTCAGGAAGAAATGCAAAATGTTGACATATTTATAAAATCCCTTCCAGCTGTGCCCTCACACTATTATCGCCAGGGAACGAACAAACTTTATTTACCAGTGCAATTAAAATTTGGCCAAAATACAGAATATTTATTACTGATTGTAAAGAAAGAAAAACTATATCTAGTAAAAGAAGATGTTTTTCGAAACATATTTAATATAAAATTTAATATTGGTATCCACTGTTCAAAGAAAGACAACTGTTTAAGACCATGAAAATCCTAGCCCCATTTTTAGATACTTCATTATTTTATTTTTTTCAGGGTGCTTGGGGTGGCTCTTAAACCTTCCCGATAAATGTATATCTTCTACCACATTAAGAACTAGTTTTTATATAAGTTTTGAAATTTCAACAACCTCCCCACCTTCCCCCAAAATACACCAAACCTCAACAAAGCATTTCAAATATTTCAGAATTATTTAGGTATTTAGGGTAATCCCGCACAATTCCTGGCTAATTTTCTATTCCATCTAAAGTTTGGTTTTCCATTCCAGTGTCTAATCTTAAAATTTGAACTATCAAACTTTTTTGGGTTATTTAGATTAGTCCCCTTAGCCCTCCTGCCAAGTTTAAGTTCTATACCATCCTTGTAAATTGTTGTTTCTAATAGTTTTGAAAGTTATGAACACACCTTCCCAATTATTATCACCCACTACAAATTTGAAATTTCAAATTTTAAGACTTGTTTGATTATCTGTAGTTGTACCTTTACCTGCCTACCACATTTCAATTATCTACCCTCCCTAGTAGGTTGTATATTTAGACACCACATGACACCCAAATTCCTGATGCCCCATTTGAATTTTCCATCTTTCTGCTTGCCAAATTTTAGAGTTCTAGAACGCTTATATATGTTCGAACCAAATATGTGGAAGGAAGGACACGACCTTTCTTTTATGCATAAAATTATAGATAATTTAATATCATTTTATTAGTAATATATATATTATATCTCGGTGCATCATGAATAATAACACACAAACATATATCTATCCAGCTCTCTCTATTTTTGAAACGGGTATTGCTTTTGCTAGGAAATAAACTTTTTTTAGTACTTGTTTGTTTAAATCATTTAGTGTTCCCCTTCTTATATACTAAATTCTATATAGTTTCGTAGCCTTCAAGATAACTTAATTTATGAGAGTACACTCAACACAAAACAAGCAAACCCCCTGCGCAAAATTTTACATTTCTGTTTTTATACATAGAACCCAAGCATTTTAAATCCTCAGGTCTTTTTGATATCAATTTAAATTGAAACTCACCAATACTTGAGTGCCTTGATCTCTTCAGTTTCTTCTTCTTTTTATGTTTGTTGCTATCATCATCGTCCCTCTCATTTCAATATATATACGAGCTACCCACATATATACACAAATAAATAGAATCATAAGGAAGGCTACATTCTTAGGAAAAGTGAAAACGCATTTGGATATGTAATAAATAAATGGTACGGCAGACCGCACAGACTTTCTCTCTCTTTCTATAAACTCGTAAGATTTCTGAACGGAATAATGTACATTGTATCATCACCACTCCACATAAGAACACGCATAAAATAATATACAATGATATAGAATCAATGAGAAAAGAGGCGCATCTTTGTCCACCTAAGAACATTTCAAACGGTTTAATGTCTTCCACAAGGGTCAACACTTCGTATTAAAATTTCGATTCTGGTTAAAATTTTAACATTTTATAAGGTGTTGCAAATCTTCAAGTCATCGCATTGATATTTAATTATTCATTTATACATTTTGACCAATAAAAAATGTAAATATTGACTATTGAGTCTAAAATGGAGATAGATCATTGCTGTGCAAACATTTCTCCTAAGAGCTTTAAGGAAAAATAACATACTTACTTATATTTAATTACTCTATGGCATTGGAGAATTATTGCCTTAAGACTTAAGTAGTATATGTTTATAACTAAAGCTCACAAAATTTTATTAATATATTTGCAAATATCTCAGAAGCTGTTGCTTTTATAAAAATATATGTCAAATAAAAGTTTTTTATTTCTATTAGTCCTACAATTTTGCAATGATAAGTTGTTTAGTTTCTCAAATAGTTGTGGAGATACGGAAATTAACGCTTCTCTAAAGTACCCTAAAAATCATTTTCATAGGAAAATGAAAATAGCCAGTTTATTTATAATCTTAATCAACGCCTAGATACGAATTTTAATCAAAATCGTTTGAGCAGATTTTGAGAAAACCAAATTTTTCTCTTTTCGCCCTTCAGTAAACTACCCTTAATTTTAAGTTTTTATAGACACACAGACAGACGGCATTGCAAAGACTATTTTTTAGGGTTCGGGGGTCATGAGACGTCGACATCCATCAACATTTCAGGTTAGTTTTTTTTACGGTCGCAATACTTAAACTTTAATGTCCAAAAAGTTAAAAAAAATCATATAATTGCGTATAGATTGAAAGTTATTGATTTAAAAAAATTTGTTTCGGATAAAATATCTGTATTATAAATATATATACATATTTGTAATGCTAAGTAATTTCATATCTCAAATAGTTTCGGAGCTATTATAAAAAATGTTAATTGACGCTTCAGACCGGAGCCCTTAAAGCCATTTTGCCGAAATATTGAGGGTAGCCATTTTGTTTGTAATATTTATTAATGTTTATAAATGAAATTTAATCAAAATCGTTAAAGCCGATTTTGAGAAAATCGACTTTTCTCTTTTTTCCCTTCAGTATTATTTTTTTATTTATTTAGCACCGCGTCTTACTACCCGTTCGGGTTATACGCTTAAGTACTAATTACACTAATTGATTAGGAATTGGGAAGGTTGAATTTAGAGGAAGTGAACCCGCATTTGCGTGGAGGGAGAGTGGAAAACCATTTAGGAAAACCACCCCCAGTTCACCCGACCGAGATTCGAACCTCGATCTCCCCGTCCTCGGTGGTCTGGCTCAACACGACTGGCGCTTTTCCCTTCAGTAAACTACCCTTAATTTTAGGGGTAGATATCCAATTCCAAAAACTCCTCGGGGCAACCCTATGAAAACCTTACATATCAAGTTTCATCTCAATCGGTAAAATAGTTTAGGCTCTAGTTGGAGGTACAGACAGACAGACAGACAGACAGACGGAAATTCAAAAACCACTTTTTCGGATTCAGGGAGTCATGAAACGTCAAAATTCATCAAAATCTCGACTTCGATTTTTTTTTACGATCACCATACTTTCTCTACCTGTAAGATAGAGAGAAAGTAAAAAGTTTAGGAATAAAACTCCTGATGAGGATTTGAAATTTGATCTCTCTGGTTTTTTTTTGTAATCACCACGTCTTACTAGCCTTTCAGGTTAAGCGCGTATATTATAATTACTCTAATTTGGTGGGGATGAGGAAGGAAGCAATTTAGATGTAATCCACCCGTATTTGCATGGAAGGAGAGTGGGAAAACGTTTAGTAAGAAACAAACTTCAGTAAACCCGACAGAGATTTGAACCCCTATCTCCCCGTCATCAGCAGGTAAGTCTAACACGAGAGTCATACCTTGGATCAGTGTGGGCCAACTGGCTGCTCGTGAGCCAAATGCGGCCCACGGTCACTTAAAATATAGCCCTCACAGTACCCTGGAGGGAAATTAAAGAGAAACCTTCGGTGGCAAATGTAAGAGAGCAAATGATTCAAATAAAAATATTTATTTTAAAATGTCATGATTTCATTTTACTAACCTATTTATTTGATTAGTAAAAATATGTTTAATATATATATTTATAATGCTAAGTTTTTTTGTGGAAGTGTGTGTGCGTGAATATTTAAAAACACCTTTTTAGAAGATAAATATATTTTACTTGGCAGTAAAATTTGAAAAATTCTATCAACCAAAAATACAATTTGTACATAAGTATTGAAAGTAATTGTTTATTAAGTGTTGCCTATATTAAGTTGATGGAATTACTAGATACACATTCAGCCCGTGGTGCAAGCTAATGATCAGATCTGGCCCTTGAGATGAAACACGTTGGACCACATTACCTTACACCATCCGTCCAATGAAGCGGGTTGATTATCTCTCCGTCATCAGCAAACTAGACAAGACGAGAAATGACGGTTTCACTCGTGTGCATACAATTGCGGGCTTAGAGCATTCTTATTTATGACGCACTATACTTAATATTAACAAGCCAATAATTTAACATAGCAATGAGCGTCTCCCAATACAGGAAGCAGCCCACAACTACATAATGCACAGCTACGATGGAGTGCCACAAGGGATTTTCCATTGAATCAATTTATATAAGCTCGATAGGACAAACCCGTCATGATTAAATAATTATTTACAGAGTGATTGTTTACTCGCGTTTGTTCCTATAATAGGTTGTTGTGATATTGTACTGGGTTGAACTAGTTTGCACGTCATGTGCTAATAAACCTTCAAATGAAAAGAATATTTACCAACCTTTTTATTAAAATACGTTGCCTCAGCCGAGCTTGAGAACATTTAGGCTTTATTTTCTTCAGACGCTGAGCCAACACCTCTGTAGGACCACAGTTCTAATCCCGGTTATTACGAACTTTCTTCTTTCCGTCGGAGCGATAGCAAGTTATTGTGTTCCAGTGATTCAGAGCTCACTAAAATGTATCAAGATTTAACAGCTTCAATTAAAGTTGAAGAGCAATACAACATAAAAACTCACTGTAAATTAAATAGAAAAAAATATTTATCTCAGCTATGGAGTAAAAATAATTATTTAAACTAGTTGATTCAAGATTAGACCATAAAACAAAAGGGTCTTGAATAACTCTAATTAAAACTCAGGCTGATTGTTCTAGGTAGAGAAACAAAGTAAATAGGAGGTGTGATCCATATTATAGGTCCTGGAATAAAATTCACTCATTCGAGAGAGAGAGGAGTATATAAAAAATAGCCTCGCACTCAACTTGACAAACCCGATCATTTGGGCAGGCTGCTGTTCTCCTTGCGACGAAAGCTCCGCTACGGCGACGCTACCCGCCTGGTAAACTTTGTACTGCTTCACAGTAGTTGCTAAGCAACGGTAACTAACAGCGCACGAGCCCTGCTCTAGTTAAGAATGTTTCACTTTGAATAATTAAAGAACTGGATGTACTGAGATAATTATTTTCACTTTCAAGTTGATGACTTTTAATATAATCATTTAATAAGGTATGAGGGTTTTTAATTAAAATGGCCTTGATCTAGGAATAATGCCTAGATTTTAATATATTGATTAAGGAAAATATTATGAAAATTTAATATTTCGTAAGACCTGGAATATTAATTATTTTATCACTAATACAGTATATACTTGTTTATATACAACTAATAGAGAATAGTGCATAGCACATAATTCACAAGAATGTTATTTTCATTAACAGCGTTCAGACCCCATCTGTGGTCAAGGGTCAGAGTTCCTGTATACAGCTACAGAGGTCCCGGGCTCAAACCACGGTGCTTCCTGTTTCTTCTGTGAAGCAGTGGGTCTTTAACGAGGTCGACTCAGCCTCGTGAGGACAAATGAGCTACTTGAATAAATAAGTAGCGGCTCCGATCTTGAAAACAGAGATTAACGAACAGAGGGTTCATTGTGTTGACCACATGACACCATCTAACCACAAATGTTGACCCTATATTCACCAACATGCGGCGGCCGCTCGGTAGGTAAAGCTCACTTGCGGGCTGATGCCATGAAATTTTAATAGCTTTCATAATCAATATGTCGTAGGCGAATTGGAAAATCCGGCTTATTGCAAAGGGTGCCGTAATTTTATAATGAACCAGGCTAATCAGAAAATAATATTTTATTTTGTTTTCAACCTGATAATTTTTAAGTTTATTGCAATGAGCATATAGAGTTAAAGGCTATTAAGGAAATCACTTTGTTTTTGCTCAATCAGCCTAGTCGAATCCAGGCAAAGTTCAATAAGACTTCTCAGCTGCAGGCATATTGGAAACAGTTGGAGACAGGTTTTACTTGCCTGTTGAAACATGATCAAGGTCAAAGAAATACCCTCCTTTATTTTACCAGACATACCTTAGTTTAAGCTTGTCTTCCAACGTACGTGTGCCATGTGCTGCCTCTTTTGTTTTAATTTTTCCCGTATAATTATGTTTATATTGTGGTCCCGTTTTCGTTATGTGTGGGTATTTTAATTGTAAAATGGAAATCGATACTGAGATTCCAACTTTGGAAAATGGAAAAGTGCATGTCAATGATACTGAAAGCAGCTCTCAAGACGAAATTCTTATTTTGAAGGGAAAATTTAATGAAAAAAATGAAAGAATATAGTAATAAGAGTGAAAACCTGATTAAAAACCCTTAGACCATTTCAACCACAGAAGAAGTTGTTCGTGAAATTTTAGATTCAAGAAATCCAGACAAGAAGAAAACTAACAAGCCCCATGGATTGACTAGGAAATATGATACCATAAAGTTGGTGAAAAGAAAGTTTTTATTAAAAATAAATAGTACGGAACTCCGCGCGGAATTTCTCACTCTGTTGTTTAAAAATTGAGATATTTACTCAAACCTCGTAATATATGTGAAACGAAATAATATACACTAGCAAACCAAAGCATAAATTGCACTATACTTACGTAAAACTTTTTTATTCCCGGTTTTAAATTTTTATAATTTTATTATCAAAGTCCTTATTTGTATATTTGGATCGTCCGGGATTCATTCCTCGGTTTTGCAACAGGAACACTTAGTTCATTTAGATAACTTCAACAGTTCGGTTCAAGGCAGAACAATTTACTTCAGCTTCCTCGCTCATTTTTTCAAGTGAGTGTCTATTTCTATTTTAGAATAATTATTTTCCCATTTTTTTGTATTTTTAAAAATATTGTAAAGTCGTCTCACTAGTATCATTTCCACTGTCTTCTACCGAAAATTACAGAAAATCACACTAAGATGACTGATTCAAGCTGTTTTACAATCTAATTTACTCGCTATCCGTGGGATTATATGGGCTCTTTAAACTGAATTTGAGACAAATTTGCCAGACAAGATAATAGGTATAATTTTAGAAGTCAAGGAAAATGAGTGTTTGTCCGTATTTGGTAAAAAACAGGATGTGATTTACTCTGAAAAGTTTGGTAGCCATCATATGTATAAATATAAAATAGTTAATTGTTTATCATTTTTATAGGTGGATTATAGCATTTGACATATATTTTTGAAGCTGGATTCTTTTTTCCTGATAAATATTAACATTTTGAATTACACTAATTTTTCTTGGCTCCATTAAAATACATTGCTTATGCCTTCGCTTTGAAAAGTTACGAATATTATTTATGACAAAGTTGATTGAAAAGACTTTGTATCAAAAACTGTTTTTAAAAAAACACTCAATGTTTTGTTAGTGTGACGAATTTATTTTCGTGGTAGAAGAGAGTTTTATCCCTTCATCCTTTCATTCCTTGTTACTGGTCAAAGCGTTGCTAGTTTCCCGCTAACTTTGTGAGAGAAGGATATGTTAATCCATGTCGTGCTCGGCTGGAAACTATTTCTGAAACTTCTCTCTTACGGTGATTGAAAATCTTTATGTAAAAACAAATTATGCGTTACTAGGTAACCCGCATTCATTTTCTTGGTGATATATACTTAAGTTAAATCGCTAGCTAGAAAATATACTTTGATTTTGTTAAGTGCCCTAAGGCTACCTATCATTAGGTACCTAATTATATATTAGAGCCTATAAGTTATATATTAGAGCCTACTGTCTCTTATGTATAATTTAATAAACCCACTTCCGGTAATTGAAACTATGGGAAGTGGCTAAATCTATTTTTACAAACGATCACTCATTTTAAAGGCTCAGGGTATAATACAAAAATAGTAGCCTCCAACGAAAACCCGATTTTCCTGGCTAATTTTCAGTTTTTCTGCTGCCTTTGCAGTGGTTCATCTGTACAATAATTCTTTCTGTATGATTGTATATCAATAAATAAAATATTTATCTTTGGTTAAAACTAATAACAACTCAATTCTTACTTAATAAGTGGAATGGTGACACAAATAGAAAAATTACGGCAGCTATGTTTATAAGTAAACCAAACAAACGAATGATAGTATGTTCTCTCCCTCCAAGCAAATCCGGGTTCACTTCTTCTAAATTCAATCTTCCTTACTTCTAATCCATTATCTTAATTAGTACTTAAGCGTATAGCCCGAACGGGTAGTAGGACGCGGTGATGAATAAATAAATAAATAAATAAATATATAGTAGGTTGAAAATATGAAGTTCTGTTTGTATTGTTGCTTTTTCTTCCTCTTTATTTTAAAAGATTTGCCTCTGGTAGTTTTCTGATTTAAAAAAGTTGTCCCATTTCCACAAAACTGTTAGAATTTAGATGGGCATAGCTGGAAGAGCGGTAGCTTTAAATTTATCACTGTGGTGTGAAGAAGACAAATATACTTTTCGTTTGGAATTAAACATGACAGCTCAAAATATATATAAATTTGATAGCCTTTGATGAGTAAACCTTTGAATAAAGGTCTAGTAAGGCCTCATTATATAGAACAATTCCCAGATTAGGCTGGGATCACACCAGATCAGACAAGACTGTCTTATTCAAAAATTCTTGAATAAAAACATTTTCTCTCAAACGAAATGAGACTTCCTACACAGCAGATCAGTCATTTTTGTCTGAAACAAAAACCCATAGCCAAGACCTCCTTGAATATTGTGTCTCAGTCAACTCCGATATTCAGTGGGATGAGGAGGTAGCAATTTGCAGTTTGAAGCTCTCTATTTGTAAGGAAGCATGAGTAGAAGTTGTTGGGTTCATGATATAAATATAATAGTTGGCCTTTGCTCTACCAACACCACCGGTCTTTCACCGTCTAATTCCATTATAACACACAAACAATTAATTCAAAAAAACTAATCTTAGTAAAACAAGGAATAAACGGCAACTCAGTATAAACAATACCCCTTGGATGTCAGTTAAGTTGGGTGAGGAACGTCTAAAGGTTTATTTATATTAGCCGGTCAGACACGGTGCGATAACCTAGTGTTTCGAACAATACAAATATTTTACATGCATTTCTAATAAGAGTATTTATATTTAGTGTATCCGGTACGTTCAGACACGTTGCGGATCATACAAGTACCGACCGACATTGTCGGCAAGAATGTTTTGTCTGATAAGATACGCAACCGTGCATGTCTGATATTGCATGAAACGGAAAGCATGTATAGAATAAATTATCTTCGGGCAGTACTTCGCTGGCAGTGATTGTTTTCTGTTGTTGTCTTCGCGATGGATCACGAGAAGCTAATTGAAAGTGTAAAACAAATCAATTTTTTGTATAACTAAGAAGATAAATGCCACAGCGACAGCGAGAAAAAGGAGATGGCCTGGAAAAAAATAGGGATAATTCTAAAGACCATAGGTAAGTTAATATAATTATTTAATTTTTTCACAATCGTAATGATAAACAAAACTTGAACAATATAATTTGACGTAATTTTGGTAGTCAATGTAAAATCATAATCATTCAGTTTCATTGCCAATCAATTCTTCCGAGTGCACTACTGAATAAGTTTTCAAATGTATATATTACATGAAAAGCTGTCAGATAGTTGCTGCCCCCATGTAATGGAAGGTTTTGCAAAATATACCCCAAAGGTTCATTATTAGAAGGAATCTCAAAATGTTCTGTTATTATTATGCAGTTGTGCAAGATACAGGTGGTTAAATCACTTTGTCAACGTGTTCTGGCTTTATTTGAATTCTTCTGCTATACAGCTTGAACTTTTATGAAAGAAGTCTGAAATTATTTTCTGATACTCTTCTTGCACGAGAGTGCCGGTAGTTGTAGTGCTGTTTTTTATCGTCATCAAGCTGTGTTTTAGGATAGGGTCTTAACAGGAAGGTTTTCAGAGGGAAAGCTTAATCTGCCACAGTTAAGTGAAGCACAATGCTGTCTGTATTTGGTATTTTTTTATATCCAGCTTAATTTAGTTTATCAAGTACAAAGCATTTCCCCAGCTTAAAATGTTCGAAAAGTCTCCCGTCACTATTTTTTCCGGATGACCCAATATCGACAGCTATAAATCTATAGCTAGCACATACAAGGGCTAACAAAACAACAGAGAAAGTTTTTTCACAGTTAAAATATAAATAACCACTATTAATGCAATTAGAAAAGTTCCAACTATTCCAGAATTCATTGATTATTTCAAGCCATTTTTCTTCAGTTGGTATTGCCATGAACTCTGAGAGTATTACAACCACTACCTTCAGCTTCCCGCCCAGTATCTCGTTATTTCCATCATACTCCTCTGATCATTCTCTAATGCAACCAACAGCACCAACTGTACTAAAACCCATTCACACAAATGAAGAAACCAGTTATAGTGCAACCCAATTTTATGGAGAATGTTTCTCTCATTTAAAACTAATGTAACATAAAATTACAAAAAAAAATATCAGAATTTTTATTGCTATAATAAAAATTTGTTACTTACCTCAAACATACTGCTAGTTTTTCTTTGGCTCCTACAGCCTGATTGAATGTTGTGTCCTTGTTTTTTAAGATACTTTTCTATTTTTTCCAACAAAACGTGGAAATCATACTGAGGCTTTCGAAAATATTGATAAAACTTATGTTCATCGTCAATCATTTCACTGAAGATTGTTCACTATTCTCCATGGATCTTTCTTTTCTTTAACATCTTATACGCACTGACGATGGCGATGATTTTGCTCTTCGTCTTCATCTAATAGTAAGGCAATCATACATAAATCTTATAATGATAAATGAGGGAACATTTTAACAACAAATTAGTATAACAAGGAACGTCCTTGGAAGAACGACAATTGATTGATTGTTACACTTCTTTAGTCAATTAAACAATATAAGTTATGAATATAAGGAATTAGTTAATTAAAGGAGAAATTGCTAAAATGAATATAACTAGAATTTTAACAACAGCTTATACAACACTACTAAACCAAGGACCCCAAGTGTCATCACAATCCGTCTGGTGCCTGTTAGTATGGATACCTTATGTCTTTATCGGAATGTTTACGCTACGTTCCCGCGCCGTGTCTGACCGGATAATATAAATATACCTTTACGCATGCCCAGAACAGCCTTCTGATAGCCCGTTCAGACAAAACGACTAATAGAATTAAAGCTGTCTAAGGAAAAATGGCTAATGCAGTCTGTAGAGCCTCATTTGATCCAATGTATTCAACGGGTATTATTACTTTGATCGAGACAGTTTTTCTTTGACTAAAGCTGACTAAGACACTTTTGTCCGGGTCAGTGTAGTGCCAGTCTTTAAAAAATGTGAATATATCTAAGTGTGATAATCTGCAGCCATCACTGAAACGATCCACAAGTATAATTTAAACGCCCTTTTTCAGCGTTTCACATGTATCTTCTAAAATTGTTTTCATTAGGACAAATAGGTAAAATGTTATTTAAATTCTTACAATTTGAATATTAACTATGTGCCTTCTTCATGAGAGAAACTTCTCAACTGATGAAATGTACCTTATATTAAATCATTATATTTTATCCAGCAAATTTTTTTGATTATATCTTTATCTACCCGAGTCCTTTCATGTCGTTATAACTTTTGTTTCATTGCCAAATTTTTCTACTAACACAGATAATGTAATGCCGATCACTTCCCCTTAGATCCCCTTTCCTACTGAATGCTTTGATCTACTAATTATCATATATATATTATGTTCAGCTTAAAGTTATTATAAATTTGCGCAAAAGGTGACTTTGAGCTTTTTAATTACAATTTATTTTCCATTATTTTATGATCATGTTTTAACATATGGGCTATCAACGGCACCATATAAACTGGTCGATAACAAACTGGTTTATAAGCTGTAAAAACTATTTAGAAGACTACGATATCAAGGTGGAGACACCACATGGACCAACTAACTGGTAGACAAGCTAATGAATATGGGGTTAAAGTGGTCGACAGCTAATTGGTCGACAAATTAAAAATAAATATTTCAAATATTTGGTGGGTCAAGTGGTCGACATGAATGCCAGTGATGGACAGCCAATTGGTTGACAAAACTTAAAAAACAAAATTGAAGACAGGGTGGGTGATTTTGTCAAACATTTGAATATCTATCACATATACCCACACGTGTTGAAAACTTGATCCACGTTGATCCTGTATGTCGTTCACTTGTCTTTCTACCTCTTTGTCCTCCCTTGTCTACTAGTTTTTATTCGATCAGCTTGCCTGTACCCGTTATTAACGGCTTAAAATAAAAGGGTAGAGACTAGGACGGTATCTTAGAGTAAATACACCGCATCAGCGTGGGGATAACATGGGAAACCCACAGCTATAATTTGTATGCTATAAACCATCCTCAGAGCACCCAGTCAGATCAGAACCCTGACCTCCTAATCAACGATGACCTTGTGCAACACGAGTCTAAAAGAGTAGTTCACTCTGAATACGTCTCATTGCAGTGCATTCATCCAGTCAACCATCAAGCTTTCTCTGTATCAATAATCCACGTGTATTCTATGTAATATGCTGTGTGTCTCATTATCCGTCCGGGCTATCCGTATATCCACACTAAAAGATTAGGGATGATAAAGTTACAGTTTTAGAAGGAATGTTCCAGAATTGGTGGAGAGGAGAGTAGGAACCAAAATAGGAAATAACACCTTAGTACAGTTGGCTGGGATTCAAACCCCAACCTCCTCGCTATCGGAATTCGTCGTTGTTATATTATAACATAATTTGACATTTGCATTTAAGTTTTTCTTATACTTTTCCTAGACTTTTAATTTCTCAAATATATGACAAAATGCTTTATAGAATAATATAAATATTGTGTCTAGTTTAAACCAATAATAACTGTGGGAAAAGCTATAAAATATCCTACACTGAAGAATTCTTCCCTTTGTTAAACTACTACCACGAGTGACTAATTATTTCGTACTGAAGCAATTTTCACTTTGTTAAACTGCCGACACGAGTGACTAATTATGTTGTACTGAAGAAGTCTTCACTTTGTTAAATTGTCACCACGAGTGACTAATTATGTCGTAGTGAAGCATTCTTCACTTTGTTAAACTGCCGTCACGAGTGACTAGTTATGTCGTACTGAAGCACTCTTCACTAAGTTAAAATCCCACCGCGAGAGACAGATTATGTCGTACTAAAGCATTGTTCACTTTGTTAAACATCCACCACGAGCGACTAATTATGTCGTACTCAAGCATTCTTCACTTTGTTCAACTGCTACCACGAGCGACTAATATGTCGTACTGAAGCATTCTTCCCTTTGTTAAACTTCTACCACGAACGACTAATATGTCGTACTGAAGCATTCTTCCCTTTGTTAAACTGCTACCACGAACGATTAATTATGTCATACTGAAGCATTCTTCACTTTGTTAAACTGCTACCACGAACGATTAATTATGTCGTATTGCATCACTCTTCACTTTGTTAAACTCCCACCATGAGCGACTAATTATGTCGTATTCAAGCATTCTTCACTTTGTTAAACTCCCACCACGTTTGACTAATTATATCGTGTATCATACACCAATGCATTCTTTACTTTAACTCCCACCCCTAGAGACTAGTTATTTCGTTCATCACCACTCTATTTTGTGTGGTTCTGCTATTCGCCTGAAACTAAAATATTTAAATATAAAAAGAATTCTTTTTTTGGAGGCGTTTGTTTGGAATCCGTCAATATACATCAGTATTGCTTTTTGTTGCTTGCTCTCAGTTGAATGTAGAAAGTTTCTGAAATATTATGAAACTTAAATTGAACTAAAAATGAAATGGAAAGTTTGATGAAAGATTCGCTGGTAGCCTTTCAATATTCGACAGTAATAAAAGAGACAGAAAGATATTTATAGTAGTACATGTTTTGTGAGGAAAATGTAAATCTATTCAATCATACCTACATAGAAAATGTAGTTGAGGAAGAACCCAGACTATTAGAGATTCAATTTGGAAATTATAAATAGCATGAGTCTGCTTTTAACGTTCTTTGCTATTTCAACTTATAGATTCTTATCTCAGGGATATTCAGTCCACTTTAGACTAGACTTATCCAGGACCACATAAATATGCTAACCAAACAATACTAACTCGTAAAATTGCAGTTTGTATGACTTATGAAATTTGAAATAGTTTCTTTTCACACTTTATTGAAAGTTGATTTCATGGCAAGAAAATAATCCCACTTAATGAGACGTTTTAGAATAAAGTTGTTTACAAAACACGAATATATAAATGGATTCACTTATGATTTTAAAAATACCAAGATACAAAAAAAAATAGCTCAAATATCGATATAAACATTTTGCGGACATGTACATATAAACAAAAAACCAAGCATTAAAACTTATTGTCAAATTGTATTGTATTATTTAATTATTTAAAATAAAAGTAATAGGATTTTGTTTTACACGTTTATTTATTTATAATCTTGCAATAGCTATAAAAAATTACTATTATCCTCTACATTATCCAACCATTCCACACTTCTTAAAATATATCAAAACACAATATTAATGTTTAATAGACAATGGGAAAATCACAGTTATTAACCAAATTAGGAAAACCTCCATCAAAGTCCCCGAACGATATTCGAACCTTGACCTTCCTATCAGGGGAAATTATTTTTTTTTGGAACGTTCTAAGCCACCTTATCACCAGTGCATGAAACTGAAACTGATAAAGTAATATGATTTATTACGAAGATACATTTAAACTGGCAGAGGCGTTTTACTTTTAAATTAGTCATTATATTGGACACCAAATTACAAAAATAACAATACACACGTAACTATTTTGGAGTTCGTTAAAATAATTTTCTGCCTGATAACTAATATTAAGCTGGTCGCCCACTAAAGGTAAGCAAAGGGTAGCAAGGCATGGCAAGCCGTGACGCAGTTGGTGTTCGCCCACTTGACGTGGCAAAGCGAGGCAGTATATGGCATCCAATGACGTGAGACAATTTTTTTTTTTTACAACACAATGACAATTCTCCCGCGGTGAGCGCAGTATGTCTGACAGTGAGTCTGAAGATGAAGTATTTCTGTTATTCCTGTGGGTCCAGAAGAAGGAGGAAACGCGAGAGGTTAGCACGCGGGTCCATGAGATAAATACCAAGAGAGCTGGGTTTTATGAGCATTACCACCTTTTCCCGGACATCGTGAGGGACAGAAAGAATTTTATAAACTAGTTTAGGATGTCTCAAACACGATTCGATGGCCGTGTGGTCTAAGGCGCTACTCTCATAGTAAACTAGACTGCCGATGACGGGGAGATCGAGGTTCGAATTTTGGTCAGATATACTGAGGGTAATTTCTAAAAAAAAAAGTTTTCCACGCAAATGTTGATACCTTCTTAATCCCTAAAACCATTAATGTAATTAGTACATAAGCGTATAACCCTGACGGGTAGTAAAACGCGGTGCTTAAAAAGATCTCTTAAGAAATACTTTACGAATTCTTAAATCTGATTAAACCACTTATCAAACATCAATACACCAAATTCCGTGAAGACATTACACCTGAAGCGAGCTGCTCGAGCCCTCCCGAAGATTGTTCCAAATAAAATACTGAAATGTCTTGTTCCTTCGCTCTTTTGCCCACCATGGAAATGGGCGGCAAGATATCGCGAGGCACCCACCGCCTCTCTAAAAGTCCCAAGACTTCTATGGCAACGGCGTTGTCTGTGGCCTGCCGCGCCTTGCCTGTAGTGGACGTGCTTCCATTTGTTCATACAGATTTTTCCCAAAAGGATTTTTTTTTTCTCTGCGTCATGCCTTCTTTGCCTCATCATGCTTTTAGTGGGTGCTCAGCTTAAAGGGTTGAAAACATACTCACATAAAAACTATATCAAATAAATCAATTTTCAATATATACTAAAACAAGGTTATTAAAATAGATTCGTTTATTATTTATGATGGTAATCTTTGTTAGTAAATTTAACCAAAACAACCCTTAAAACTTTTTTTTTTTTACTTTCTCTCGACCCCTCGGAGAAAGAAGTATTTTAATAACGTAGTCAAAAATATTTATATCAAGATTTGGATAAGTATCGACGTCTCATGACCAAATGAACCTGAAAAAGTTGTTTTCGTGATGTCATCTGACTCTCTGTATGTCTCTGTGTCCGTGTGTGTGTGTGTATCTCGGCCTAGAGCCGAAACCATTTTACCGATTGGCCTAAAGCTTTACATTTAGGGCTTTAATAAGGCTCCCCCCATGAGGTTTTTGGAATTGGATATCCAACCATAAAATTAAGGGTAGTTTACTTTAGGGCAAAAAAAATAAAATCAATTTAAAAAAATCAACTATAACGATTTTGATTAAATTTTGTTTCTAGGCATTGTGTAACATTTAAAACAAAATTGAAATTCTTATTTTCTCATGAAAATGACTTTAAGGGTACGTTACGCGGAAATTTCCAATTTTGATATTTCCGTAACTATTTGAGATATGAAAACGTATTGGAATAATGTTTTACTTTATTAAAATTAAAAATATTTTAGTTGAAATATTATTTTATAAATCTAATAGTTTCTAAGCCATAAGCAAATATATGTATTTTTTATGTAGCTCTTTTGACAGTTTAAATTGATTGTTATGTTCTTTTCAATTAATCTCTTTAGTGGAGTGTTTCTGCAACATTGTATACTATTATTTCGTTTTACAAAATAATGAGTTTTAAGTAAATGTCTCTATTTTAAAATAAATAAGAGATAAATCATGTGCCGAGCAACACACCTTTTTGTTAAAAGTTGGGTTAGCTTTATTATTGGAATTGTTGATGTGTGCCTAGTGTACAAATCAAATTAAAACAGACCTACTCTGAAACAGGAGGTGAATGTGGCGCTCCATCAAAGCAAGTTGATACGTCTGTCTGTATATCGCCTCCCTTTGATGCGAAGGTTTGATAGGCCTGGGGTAAGATCGTGGCCTTCTTTGACCTCAGAATGCCTGGCTCACCCAACTTGTCACACACACACGGGTAGAATCAGGTTCCATAGTTTGGGAGACTCTACATGCTATCCGATATGTTACCGCCAAAGTTAAAAAGTGTTTCTTTTTACATGTTTCTCGTTGGGATGTGAAATATATTGTTATTTATTTCCTGTAGCTGTGTATATCCAAGGAATGGTTAGGTTCTTTGGCACCGTGGTTTTACCCGCTTATAACTTCAGAAGCGAAACAGAGCTGAGGGCCAAAAGGTTGAATCTTGGAGCTTTGTTTTAGCTATATTATCAAATAGGTGTTTGTTTTTTGAGAATATGCTTAGTTTCTTGCCTACCCCGTAGGGGAACAACATGATTATGTATGTATGTATGTATGTATGTATGTATGTATGTATGTATGTATGTATGTATGTATGTATGTATGTATGTATGTATGTATGTATGTATGTATGTATGTATGTATGTTTGTATGTATGTATGTTTGTATGTGTGTATGTATGTGTGTATGTATGTATGTATGTATGCATGTATGTATGTGTGTATGTATGTATGTATGTATGTATGTATGTATGTGTTATGTATGTATGTATGTAATATATGTATATATGTATGTATGTATGTAATGTACGTATATATGTATGTATGTAATTATATATGTAATGTATGTATGTATGTATGTATGTATGTATGTAATTATATATGTAATGTATGTATGTATGTAATTATGTATGTAATGTATGTATGTATGTATGTATGTATGTAATGTATGTATGTATGTAATTATGTATGTATGTTTGTGTGTGTATGTATGTCTGTATGTATGTAATTATGTAATTATGTATGTATGTGTATGTATGTATGTATGTATGTATGTATGTATGTATGTATGTATGTATGTATGTATGTATGTATGTATGTATGTATGTATGTATGTATGTATGTATGTATGTATGTATGTATGTATGTATGTATATGTATGTATATATGAATCTATTTATAGGCCTAAATAAAACTAAATTAAAATGGTTTAGATAAAAACACGTTTACATCTGTGGCAAAGTCACATTTTATTTAGTTATCAAATAAGTGATTTTTTCAAGGACATTTCAGTAAAGTTGTGGTTTTTTAGCATCAGTTCTCAATGTATATTCGGATTGTACACACACTATGTACTAATTACGCTAAAGTGTTAAGGATTAGGAAAGTTTAATTTTATAAGGAATGTACCTGAATTTGCGTGGAAAGTTAGTTAGTTAAGTTAGGAAAAACCACTCTCAGTAAAGCCGAACGGGATTCAAGCCTCGATCTCCCCTTCATCGGCTGTCCAATCTATTGGAGACTGGTGCCTTAGAGTTTACCACCTAAATGGGTGCAATGTCCCTTTTACTTGCTCTGGTGGAGTCCAAGTTACTTAAAATTAGTTCGTGTTAGGTCACTCCAACTACAGTTAAACATACTCTCTATATTGGGTCCAAGTTAACCTTGTCAAATTTTGGACTACACTATTTTTCGGTTGATAAATCTCGTTAGAATTATCTTAAAAATAAATTCGATCATCTAGGATGTATTTATATCAGCTCATTTGTGATTCATATGCATCAATAATGTTATGTACAGTAAGTTATACTATGTATGTTAAAACAGCAATGTCGATTACAACTGCCAATTTCAATATATTTAGTTTAATTCTATAGCAACAGAGTTGAAGCTGATTAATGCATTGCCAATTAAAGCAATGTTAAATAATTTACTTTAGTTTTCAAACTTAATTAGTATAGCTGATTTTTCTGTTGTAAATAATAGACAGGTCCTATTTTAGTAAGTTTTAAACTCAAACTACTTGTTTAGTAATAAAAAACGCCTTTTTTTTCGAATGCCTAAGGGAAATAGGATGCAATAAGAGAGTCGAAAATCTTCAGTATTCGGCAAGAAAACTTAGATAAAATCACAATTAATGCATAAACAATATGTATACCTCAGTTTTATCTTCTGTGGTGCTGACTGACAGCTCACAGCTGACTTCTGACGGCTTTGAAAAGCTACCAGACCAAATTATGTATCCCTACGCCGAACCATATGATCTGCAAAAACCATGTCTTTATCAGTTGTCACTTCTGACAGTCAAAATTTAGGTATATACCTAACTGTTGACTGTCAGAAGTCAGCTGTGAGCTGTCAGTCAGCACCACAGAAGATAAAACTGAGGTATATGTACTATTATTACACAAGCTCTAGTAGACTTTAGAACTTAAACCAGTTTATAATCATATTTTTAAACTATTTTCCTTAGCACGAAATGGCAAATTTTTGGAGTTCATTATATAATTTAAAGCTTACATAATAGTTTGTGTTATGATCATAAAAAACTGGCCTGGTGTTACTTTTTATTATTGAAACATGTACTTTACTGTACGTACAGTACATAATATAAACTCAACTTTTGTGCTTTCAAACAAGGCGTGACAGTTAATTACATAAATTTAAAACCATTATTGGCTGCTATGTTGCAAAATTTGGGACAGTACAGAAACCCATTGTATAAAATAAATTTTATATTATATATATATATATATAATACATAAACATTACATCTGTCTCTCATAGGACGCGATGTTAAATTGGTAAAACACATAGATCCAATAATGGAGAGTGCGTTAATCCTGATTTTAGGGCTTTAGTCTATGTGATTGCGTGGAGTTTGGAAGTTAGAATGGACTCAGATAGCCTTTTGAGACCAGTCTATTGCTTATAAAAAACACATTAATTTGTTATTGATGTATTGTGATGTATTTGTACAAATTAGGTCAGTAAAAGTGGCTGGCTTTTAATCTAAAGTTTAATTGCAGGCCAGCCACTTTTCTGGCTATCATGACTTTGAGCCCAACAACACAAGAACTATTAAGGATTTACTATGAAGGGCCGAAATCAGGGAGGTATTACTTTTTAGTATATTTTAATAAAAGTGATATTAACGGTTTAATCTAAAGGATAAGGATGAGAGAGGTAGCTAAGAAGATGTACACCCATATTAGTGTGGTGAGAGGTTACCAGAGTCACATTAGAAACAGTATCTTCGCTAAAATTAGAACCCCGATATCTCCTTTAACTTATATTGAGTATAATGGGAGTAAAACGCATTAAATCTCACAGCCATCGCCAAATACTTTAAGTTTGATACATTTTAAATATGTTCAGCAATCATAACACCTAAGTATAAATATATTCTTTGTTGAAAATCTACTTTGTATGTTAGAAGATGATCATTTATTTTAGAATATTTAAAGTGCACTTTCTAGAAACAATTTTATATTATCACACCACTCCACAGAGTTCGAACTAGTATGCTCTTTACTCAACTCCTGTGATTGGATCTTACGGAACTAGCTTTGTCCAAGGTGAAAACTCTAATTTGAGCTGCCGGCCACAATGAATCCACTGCAATGTGTATTGGTTTTTCAAAATAGATATAGATTTTTTTCAGGAGCATACAGCATACTTGGAGCAGTTTCGTATTCTATCTAGTATTTTGTTTTACTTTGTTTACATTTAGTAAAGAGACGGAATTAACAAATGAGCTTAAGATTCATAAAATCATCGGGACGGAATTTACGTCAATCTTAATATAGATGAGATGTATTCCCCCCAATTTCGTGAAGAAAGAGCTTTAAGGGCTCAAGGGCTCAAAGGCTCAATGGTGGCTCAAGAGTTCTAGGGCAGCTAAAGGGCTCAGGGGCAGCTCAAGGTCTTAAGGACTCAAGGTTTCAAAGACTCAAGGGTGGCTCAAGGGCTTAAGTGCTCAACGGCTCAAGAAATAAAAGGCGGCGTTTAAGGTTGGCTCAACAGCTCAGACTTAGGGAAAAACCATTCACAGTACTGAGTACATCCATCCGTGATGATTCAAACCCTGACCTCCACATGACTTGCAGACCAGACACTTAAACTGCGTGCCAACTGGTGCCAATTA
Source organism: Timema podura (assembly GCA_033556935.1). Classification (NCBI taxonomy): domain Eukaryota; kingdom Metazoa; phylum Arthropoda; class Insecta; order Phasmatodea; family Timematidae; genus Timema; species Timema podura. The sequence goes on from JAVRXN010000002.1 coordinate 45,164,158, forward strand.
CTTATCTAACATATGTGTAAAACGTACTTACCTAATTACTTATTTACTTGCTTACGCCACGGCACTAGTAACTCGATATTTCATTGCCGCACTTACAAAAGAAAACCACCTATTTTCATCTTGAGGTAAGTTCTATCTAGTTTTGTCAGGTCCTCTCTAATGTTATCCTCCCATCTTCGTCTTGGTCTTCCCACTGATCTCTTTCCATTAGATTTATCAGTCAATTCCTTGAACGCTGTTTTAGTTTCTTCCATTCACGCCCCATAGTCTGCTCACAGTAGCTTACGAGATATTTTTTTGTAGCACCGTGCCTTACTTCCCGTTCGGGTTATAGGATTATGTACTAATCAATATAATGATTTTAGGGATTAGTAAGGTTATATTTAGAGGGAGTGTACCCTCACTTACGTGAAGGGATAGTGTGAAACCATTTTGATGAAAAAACACCCTAAGTACACCTGACCGAGATTCGAACTTCAATCTTTCAGTCATCGGCAGTGTATTCTACTGTGAGAGTGATGCCTTAGACCATGTGGCCATCAAAGTAGTTTGGCGCGATTTGACTACCCTAGTAATGTCTGATTATGAGTACGGGATATGTAACTCGTCATTATTTAACCTTCTCTATTATCTTCATCCCTTTTAGGATCAGATATTTTCCTAAATAGGCCTACCTACTTTATTTTTGAGCGCCCAAAATTCCTTCTCGTAATATATAAGGTAAGAAACCTTGCGTAAGTTACTATAAAGTTGCAAATAATAAAAAATATACCAAACTAATGAACATAAATTCACTCACTAGGAAATCATTGTCTTGAACATTGCTGACGTTTTATTTTATTAGTATATTTAAAATCGGTTATTATTGGCGACATAATTTAAAGGGTTTAAAATAATTAATAGGACACTCAGGTGGAAATTCATTTGTATTTGTTTTTATCACAATGTTTAAAAGACTCTCAATGAACCTGGCCATTTTCTAAGCAAATTAAATTACACCTTACAGTGTCTGCGTCAACTTTGCCGGTAGATACATTTCTGTGGTGTTAAAAATAATATTGTTTGGCATTGTGTTTGTTATCATTCTCATGGCGTAAAGTGATGGGTTTTTTTAATTGTGCTATAAAGAGAAGTCAATATTTTGAAACTTTTAGTCATTCTTAAAAATTTATTTTTTACCCAGCCTTAGTAACCCTTTATGGCCATCACACACATGTGTTAATTACTCTAATGAAGTAGAAAGGAGTAAGGTAGAATTGGGAGTAAGTTGTATGTGAGTTTGCATTAAGTAAGATAGGGAAACCATTTAGGGATAGCCACCTTCAGTACATGTGACCAGCCCCTAATATTCCCCTTACATGTAATTCAATATATTAAAAGGGTGATGTCCATTCGACCCCCGAGGAATGTCAATAACACGATTAAATAATTGGTTTGATTTATTTACTCAGATGTATATACACAGATATGTTAAGGGAAATAAATAGTGCAATTCACCTTAAAGACTTTCTCAAATCTTTACCTAAAAATGGAGACATTTACTTAAAATTCGTAATATATGGTTGCAGAAACATAATGAAAATAAGGGCATCATATTCGAACAAATATCATAGGTGAAATAATACACACTGTTACAGAAACATATTGAGTAAAAAAACTTCTTTGTTCACCAAAGAGCATAACAATCAACTCCCCATCTCCCGGATCTAAAATTAAAAATATAATTATCAATAGCTCAGAATATTTTGGTTTTATAAAAATATATTTAAAAAAAGTTTTTGATATTTAAGAATATTACAAATTAACAACGACAAGTTATTTCGTATCTCAACTAGTTGCGAATATATAATCAAAATTAAAGATATTCGTTTATTTAAAGTACCCTCCAAATCATTTTAATGGAAAAATTAGATGTGCTGTTTGGTTTTTAACGCTAAACAGTCCCTGTATACGAATTTTAATCAAAATCGTTATAGCATATTTCGATATCTTTTTTTTCTCTTTTGACCCTTAAGTAAACCACCCTTAATTGTAGGGCTAGATATAATTCCGAAAAAGCCTCGGGTGAACCTTATGAAAACCCAATACAGCAAGTTTTAGCGCGATCAATAAAATAGTTTCAGCTCGAGACTGAGACACAAACAGAAAGACGGTATCATGAAAATACTTTTTTCTGGTTCAGTGGGTCATGAAACGTCGACATGTGACAAACTCTCGAATTTGACTTTTTTTGACGATCACAATACTTTCTCTACTTAAATTTTAAAAAGCCCTACGATTCAGTTAAAAGAAAGCGATAATATGATATTTTTGCTAAGTTTGGGATACCCAAAATACTTGTCAAGCTAATTGAGGTATGTTTGACTGATACGCACAGCAGGATACGGGTTGGCTGTCACTTATTAGTTATTTTCGAAATACATACATAATGGGTTAAAACAAAGGGTGACCTGGTGGTCTAGTGGTAAGGTGTCAGACTTCTGTGCTGAGGGTCCGGGTTTAAATCCTCGGTCCTGGCACAGATTTATCTGATTGCCAAACCCTTCCTTCACCTCTGACAAGCCGTGTATCAATCACAACTTGTGAATGTGAGGAATGCCAGGCCTCCACCGTGGTTCGGATTCCACGTTAAACTATAGGTCCTCCATTTAATCTCACAATTACCATTACACATTAGCGTAAATGCGTATAAACCAAACGGGTAATAAGACGCGGTGCTAATAATGATGATGGTGATGATGGTTGAAACAAGGAGATGCACTTTCCTCGTGACTTTTTAATCTAGCCTTACGACAAGCCTTCCCTCCTCTTATGCACTACCCTTATAGCATACTCTAAGCTATGTGTACACAGTCGACAAAACACTTTTTTGTCGGCTATGTGTACACAGTCGACAAAACACTTTTTTGTCGTTACAATGTGTTCAATAAGTTTGAATGTAAATGTGTACACAGGCAATGACACGACAAAACTGTGTTTCAGCAGTTGAAAAGAGTTATGGAGCGCCACAACATTGCGACGACCTTATTTGTCTTACGACTTGGATGCCGGCACTATCAAAATATTTACAATTTAATTTGAGTTAGCTTATTCACTACATTTCCTAATATTCAACAAGTTTTTATTTTTAGATTTTAATTTTGAAAAACGTACGGTAAATAAGAGGGGGCACATTGACTATTTCAAAATTCAGTTAGTCCTTAAGTGGCACACCGGCTGTGAAAATTTTTCCGTTCTTGCTCTATGTACTTAGATTAAGCCGCTAAGAACCTGTTTGTTAAACGTAATAAATAAAAAATTAATCAATTTAATAATAATTCTTAAAATAACACATCTTCGGTAAGATATTTCTGGCTTTGATATTTAACAAACTTAAAATCCTTGCTCGATTGTCTGATAATCTGAAGGAAGCTCTCTGTAGCAAAGCTTTTAACGTGAACATCTTTGATGTAGAAGTGAGCTAGAGGAATTATCTGGTAAATCTTAGGGTATTAAATGAATAAAACGAGATGGCTGTCAGCTTTATTACATATATTATTTTATTGACAGTTTTCCCTTGATTCATGCTTACTACAGTTTGACTTTAATATGAAGCCTATTATTATAAAACTGGAAACCCGTGTTGCCACAATGGTGGAAAAAAAATTACAATTTTATTTATATTCTTAGCCCATTTGATTAGTAATATAAAGATAAATTATACAGTATTTTATAGGGAAATATTAAAGTTCTTGAATACCGGTATAGTATCGTCTGCGGATGGTGTCAAGACAATGGCGGTATGGTAGCAGTATGGTATCGTATTGCCATGACGGTCCCACATACCAACATCTTGTATACGGCCTACACCCAAGAGCTTGTTTCCACCACCACACCCCATACTCTTTGAATCTTATGTTTTATTAGTTAGTAAAACCACTTATAAGGCCTACTTAGGAGAGAATGTTTTAAGTTTAAATTGTGTGGTCTGATCTCAACAGGAGCCTCACTAACGTTTGGCAATAAATTAATTAATATCATACTTTTCCAATTCAGTTATAAACTCAAGTTTGCTTAACTGTTCGATGTATACGCTACGCTCGCTAATTTCACCCCATGCCTTGTCCTCGTACTTAGTGTCATACTAAAACAGATCCCTATTGTCATAAAGAACTTGGTATTCTTGTATAGTAATATTGCCCATTTCACATTTCTAGTACGATACAATAACAATATCGCCCCACCAAGAGACTTTAACGTAGTCAGTAGACCAGAGGGGCGAGAAGTGAGATTGAGAAGGTGTAGTGGGGTAGGCAACTGCTGCCATTACAGTACCGTACGTGTCTTTTCGCTTTCAAAGCGGAATGGAAATCCATGCACCGTACGTAGACGATACTATGCCGCTGTTACGATGCTACGACAGGTGCCGGAGTGTGCAGCTCCATAGCAAATTATGGCAAGAGAAAAAAACATACAATTCTTGTACAATACCTTACGTACACGATACTATGCCGCTGCTATGGTGCTACGACCGGTGCCGGTGTGTTTTTGATGAATTTTTATATTAATTTTATAACTAATAAATCACTTAATATAATTTCTAGAATTTCAAATGTTAGAGACTTTCAATCAATGTTGGTGATTTAAAATGGGTTTCTTATAAAAGTCAAGGTAAACAAGATGCTTACATATGCTTCTGGTTCTACTCATATTAAAGCGTATAACCCGAACGGGTAGTAAGCCGTGGTGCTAAATATTAATATTACACTAATATTAAGATATGTTTTATTTGTAAAATATTAATTGAACTTACAAATTGCAAACTTAAGCCATCAGTTACCGCTATTAAACTTTATTATTGTGTTCGTGAGTTGTACTGTTACAATAATTATAGTGGATATAAAAATACCTTGAATATGAGCATGCATGTAAGGTTAATTTAATTACTATTAAAGTAATACATGAAAGCTAAAATTAAATGGTTTGTACTTCCTACTATATTTAATCTATAGCTGTACTGTACATAAACTTTACTGTCAAATATGGTTTATTTATTTATTAATTGGTTGAAACTATTATTAATTTGACTTGCAGTGTTTACACTAAATTTTACGAATCAACTTATATCGACACACCAATTATATAGTACTAAAAGTAACACAATATGAGAGGGGAAGTTCCAATTCCTCAAAGGTTTAAAGCTTCATTCTATTCATCAATCGTGCCCAGGACCTTTTACTTAGTAGAAAAGCTCATGACGAGGGAGTAATTCAGTTATAGTCTTACATACAGCTTGATCCAAAAGTCATGCAACCCAAAGAAAAAACCTATATTTTGCACCATCAATTCGGCATATTGTTGATTTATCCAGCACGCGTGATTCTTGAAAAATACGCACAAACTATTGTTGGCATTCCATGTACGAGTTGGCCTTAAAATAATGTTCCAAAATTAATACTCGCTCTGCTCGTGAAAAAACTCATCTTACACTTTCAATTGCTGTAACTCAACTGGTTAGACCTAGTGTATGTCTCAAGGTCACACAGTCTGCACAACACCCTGCCAACATTACAGTGTTGCCATACATATAAACAACATGTTAATTTTCCATGTTCTTCTGCGAGAAATATCCTTGGAAAACAGGGTTGCGCGACTTTTGGATCATCCTGCACTTACCAGGCTTGCATCAAATTGAACAATTTAAAATATTTTGTTATAATGTATAAACACATATATATCTATATCAGTTTTTTAACACTGCGTTTTACTATCTTTTTGGGCTATACGCCTATGTTACTAATTACTTTACTGTGTTAGGGATGAGGAAGGTTGAATTTAGATTAAGTGTATCCGCATTTGCGTGGAGGGAAGATGGAAAACCATTTAGGGGAAAAACACCCTAGGTATATACAACCAGAATAGAATTCTGATCTCCCCGTCATCGGCGCAGTCTAATATATTACGAGAGTGGTGCATTAGACCATATGGTCACCTAAATGGGTATCAGTTATTTAAATCAAAACTTTTTAAATGGTTCAATTTGTGTGCTACAGTAGCTCCTTCAGTGCGAGTTATATGTATATGTTATAAGTTGTCAACAGGATCAGTCTTGATACTGTAATAAAATACAATTGAGTGAAAAATGACAACATGGACACGGGAGTCTAAAAACTGGTGACTCTTGACTTTTTGCCCCAATGTTCCACCAATGAGCCGTCCTTATTCGTCTCGTATCCAGATTAAGTATTGAATATATACATATATATCCGTGAATTTATTTTTAACTTGATCGAATTTAAAATTTTTTGAGTTAAGGTGGGGTCGAAGGGTATGCAAGAAAAAGCCAGTGTTTTTGCAGATTTTATGGCAAAACATTTTTTTTGACCAAAATAAATCAAATATTGCTCCAGTACATACATATGATTTAATTTTCTTCAAATGTTGACCTAAAAACTTCTTGAATATATCTCAAGGTGTCCTGGAATCTAAAGACAACTTTTTCTCTTCATTTAAAAAGTTTTTTAGACAATGCCACAATGTTCCTGACAGATATTCAGAAACTTTTGATATCAACATGTGAAGATAATTAAACTCTATGTTTGTACTGGGGCAATATTTTATTTGTTTTGTCAAAAAAAAGTTTTGCCAAAAAAACTGCAAAGACACTGTCCTTTTCTCGCGTCCCCTTCCATCCCACATTAATGCTACACGATATTTTAAATTTTTACCAGAATAAATGATTCTTCCGTCATATTTTACCAACGTTATGTAGGTCCACAAATATCTATGCAGGCTTGATAAACTTGAAATAGTTAAATAATTATCTAATTTTCATATTAACCATAAAGCTTTGAGACTAATTTTCTACTCTATACAAACCAATATATTCTCCATCTTAATGTTATCAGCTTTAATTCCACCATCCCCTAATTTTTAAAACACGTAGAACACGAGATTTGTTGTGTTTTAAACTCGTAAGATTTATTATGCGGATTGGTGTTTCAGATACGTTTAAAACTCACGTGGGGGAATTGCTCTCTCTCTCTCTCTCTCTCTCTCTCTCTCTACGAATATGATTCTAAGTGGAAGATAAATGGTTGCTAATCTGGGTTTAATGTCCCATTGTATCTTGTTAAATCGACCTGATAACATTAATGGGTGTTCATATTGTATGTTGTACATTACGTGACTCGTGTTTTAAGTGTATTGCACCGTAACATTAGTCCTATCAAACTTTTTACTTATGGGACCACAGCTAATTGATATTCCGTCAGGCATATTAATAGTCAGTAGTGCGTTGACTGACCAATCTCATAGTATTGGTTTCGATTCTTGACACATTCAAAAAAATTATTAGTTGGGGAAAATTGGGTATTTTTCCTTCAGAGATGAATTGACTGTATCTGTAACTGTGTCTGTTCTAAGATTAAGTTAGTTCGTAGGTCGTATGATGATAATATAATCAATCGGTTCAGAAAATGTAAGTCATACACCCTAAAAATAAATACAAACTAATCCATATCTCAACTTTGTATTACCAAAACTTGTCTAGATATACATTAGTATATATGAATATACATTTTTTACAAGTTCAAGTGTTAGTGCTCGAAACGTTTTATAAATCATAAAATAAATCTTTGCCCGTTTATTCGTAAGCTGAAATTATATGTTTTAAAAATTTGGCCGAACACATTTTTCCTATTCTAGTAATAAAAAAATATGTCTCGAGATTATATATGTGATGACGATTTTGAAAATGAAGCTTTGGTATGAAGCCTGTAGATACACAAAGTTTTACTATGCAAGGTAGAAATTTTACCTTGACGTACTACACAATGATCCTATCTCAATCATAAGCTATATCATAATGGAGTAAGGTACGAAGGGTACATCTGTATACATTACTGTACATATGTATATCTTGTTACATGTGTATTTTGGTATGATTATAGCTAAATTAAATTAAAATAGACTATATTGATTTATTTTTTCAAATATGGTACTAAAAAATACATCTATTCAAACTGATTGCATTATCAATATAAAAGTTGATATATTAAAAATAAGGGTACGTTATCTGAAGGGGGAAAAACATATTGGTTCAAAAATAATTAGTTTAAATACTGTAACTATATATTATTTAATGGATTATATAGAAAAGCTTCTATTTTTGTTAATTACGGTTAGAGCTGCAACTAGAGATCGTATTCTTTGAATTGAAAAATGAAATCTGGACACGGGACCTTCGACATAGCACGTCAATGGTTTAACAACTGAGCTACCCAGGATTCATCACGTACTTTGGGTTACTCTTCACTCATATTTTAAGGCCTATTCTGTGGTGGACATGCAAAAATTATCTACGTTAATCGATTAATTAAATAATATATAACTAAAGTAAGAATATTTTTATTTCATAAATTAAAAATTGAATAGCAAATAATTTTGGTAAAAGTCTTCAAATTTTGGGTAGCTTTCCCAGTAAAAAGAGATTAATAAAAATGAAATTAACCATCCCAGTGGTATAGTGGTCAGTGCCCCTGATTACGAAACTAAGAGTCCTGTATTCGATTCCAGGTTGGTACTATGAGTATTTTCCCCGAAAGTGGAATAATCCCAACGGCTACCAGGGTTTGATTTATTTATAATAATGACTAATATTGGTTATTATATTGTTTTTAATATCTTCAATCCCAACATTTCTCGAAAATTCGCCGTTGCAAATGTAGGTATTCATGTCCCTTCTTTGGAATTTCGAAATCAAAATTATTTTTCCTCGGTAACTCTCACAAGCCCTCTTGGCCGTTGTAGTTGTAACATAAACTCTAGAATTGGTGAAGTTGACGTTTATCATAAAATAAGAGCCAAACTGATGGAGTTTTTCAAGAATCTCCCTTAAAATTAAGGACTTTAACTATATGTACTTCATTAAAATATATTAAAAATACAATTTTCTTTTGGATTTGTTTTATGTAAATAATTTCTATCGGTTTTTTTTATATGATACCCATTCTTCACTGTGACAGCTTAGTGTGTCCATTCACTAATTTAAATTTTTGTTTGGCTATGTTATTGTTTACATGCATACATACATACATACATACATACATACATACATACATACATACATACATACATACATACATACATACATACATACATACATACATACATACATACATACATACATACATACATACATACATACATACATACATACATACATACACACACACATACATACATACATAAATACATACATACATACATACATACATACATACATACATACATACATACATACATACATACATACATACATACATACATACATACATACATACATACATACATACATACATACATACATACATACATACATACATACATACATACATACATACATAACATACATAGTTACATACATATATACATACATATATATATATAATCGCGCCGTTTCATCATGGAATGGGCAAGAAACTGTGCGTATAGTTCAAAAAACAACTCTGTACTTAATTAACTTTCTTCACACTTCCCTATCCTTGCACACTTCCTTCACTTCAACGAAATCCATACATCAATTCATACGTGCTTTTTTATTCTTAAAACTCTTATTATTTCTCTTTATCACACATTAGTCTAAAACATTTAGCCACGTTTTACATGGCCTACCCCTTCCTTTTGATCCACACAATCTACCTTCATATATTTGCTTCGTCATTCTATCCACACTCATCCTCTCAACATACCCAAACTAACGTAAGATGCTTAGATGTAATATAATATTTATCTTTATTTATTTATTGAATCTAATTAGATTTCTACTTTGTTATTAATTTTGGGTTGAGGCTTACCCCAACATTATAGGCTAGAATTCATATGTTATTTTATGCTTTATTTGCGTAATTTCCTTGTTGGTACCAATATTATATTTGTATTCATGATCAGAACATTGAAAGCGCACAAGAGGAAGAAACCTCATTTAAAAAGCGCACGAAGATTTGGATCACCTATACATTGCATCAAAAGCACAAAGGTAACAAACAACTATTGCATAACGTTGCAACATGGCAAACCATTTTGTGCTCACAGTTATAGCGAGAATGTGTTATCTCGTAGAATCTAAAGTCTGTTCAGCGTAGGAATTGTTTTCTGAAAGGCCTTTTTTACTACCAGAAATCTATTATATAGTAGGATATTGGTAGGAAAAAAGACCTTTCAGAGAGTAATTCCTACAGTGAATGGAGTATAACACTCCAAAATATAATCTGCAAACTGTAATAGCTTTTCATTACTTAGTGTTAGGTTAAGTTAGGTTAGATTAGTCCGATGTTAACAAGCGTTGTTGTCATATGGGGCTCAGAGACTGCAGCCAATGGTGCAACTACCTTGTGTGCTTGTGATTTACTTTAAACCCGTTACAAAAATTCGACCTGTGCGCTTTGAATACATAGTCATTTATATCACTTATTTTATAATTTGAATTGTGCAGGCCTATATTTTATTTTAGAACGTTTTAGTATTGTTTGTAAAAATAACAATACTTTTATTTAATGTATGTTTAATAACAGCTCATGTTGAGCTCTTCTGTTTTAGTTCAACTATGCATTAAGTATAAATAATCAAATATCATCAAGTTTGGAACTGTTTGTTTCAAGTTTATTATTTTTTATAAAATGATTTTATTATAATTTCCGACTAAGTGGTTTGTGAAAGTTTATTATGATGATAATATTTTAGTAGGCCCTACTAATAATTTGTGATGATTATTTTCAATCTGAAAGTGCATTACAATTATAAAATTTACTATTATATAATTTTTAATTTCCATAAGTTTTTATTAAGAGATTACGATAGTTGGCTCAGGTAATATTATTATTAATTTCCTTTTTATAATATCTATTTTCTAATTTTATTTAATTTGTGTTACTTAATTGGCTGTGAAACAGACTACAAATTAGGTTTGCTGAGATTATGAGAAGCTTCAAATTTAGATTTGGTCGACCTTTAAATTATTACATCGTGTGAGCTCAGAACGGTTTAAACCAGATCAGTTTATGCTCTAAATATATTTTATTACTTTAGTACGAAATATAAGTTGGTAAATTTGATCTTTTGTAACGATTAAAATCAATTTAAACAATTATGACAGAACTAAGTTAATGGATTAATGATTAACTAGTTAAAGTAACCGGTGTTTCCAGGAACATTGTTTATAGTTTGATGAATGTACTGTGGCAGATAACTTTAAATTTTAAAATTCCTGCTTTGAGGTACGCATGTTTGTGCACAGGGGCTACTAATTTTTAAAATTACAGACCTCTGTGTGCAGTAGATATCACGCATCGATCGTGACAGACAAACATACTCTTCTTTTTATTAATTTGAATCAATTTAATTGAGTATATTAAACAATAATATAATGTTTATACATGACAAATTTATTTAGATTATTGGTATACAAATTTTAATGATTTTTGTTTAATTTGTTGTTGCTTTTCTAACTTTATTAGATCGTAAGTGTAAGGTGAGCTCTAGATTTTTGCAAAAATCACAAATTGTCTGAGTTGTCGATAAGCTTTAACAAGCTATTTGGACAAGCAAAGAAAGTTGACTTATGCGATATTTCGCTCGGGTATACGACGAACAGATTTAATTAAATTTCACTCCTTGCTGATATAAAATAAAAGGTAAGGTACACAGTATTAGGTCTTGTATGGCATATTTTCATAATAATAAAAGTACATTCGTGTAACTTTTTATTTCTTAATACTTGCACTGTTATAGTGTAAACACAATTTTTATGTTGTCTTTAAATTAGAATATTTTTAAATATTGTCAACGTATTCTCTTAAAAGTAACCAATAAATCACTTAAAATAAAGTTAGGGTACTTGATCTAAGTCAACAAAAAAAGTATATAATAATTAAATTTGTGTAGTACTATTTTAAACGTTTATTTAATATCTCCTTTAAACTCTGTCCTCGTTGTATGTATGTAGGTGATAATGTATTATAGAATATCGAATGAGTGTTTCTGAACATGTTATGCGGCAGACCAGTTCTCATTTACAAGTACATGAAATAGTTTATGTCCTAATTAGTAATTCAAGTTGTGTAGAGTACATCATGAAAACTACACCAAAATACATAATTAATTTTGGAAATGTGATTTTTTTTTCTGACTCGGTAGCTTAAATGATACATATTTAATTAATTATTCTTTCAAAGCGCAATAAAACGTATTTCAGGAATAATAAACCGTTATAATACAATATTTACAGTCTCTACAAGGAAGATTGTGTTTCAACATCGTTTAAGTTTCGAGAAGTTATTAAACCTCACTACATGTTTCCTAAATTGCCAAGTGATTAAAAAAAGAAATATACACTAGACTCTAATTATAATATTATGTTTTAATATAACTATTATTATTATTTTCATTGATATATTAAACACATCTGTATTAACAACTAGCAGTCTTGGGATAGTGTATAAAAGGTCGTTTAGGTAGAAACGCATCAAGAGATATAAAACTAGCTAATTAAAAAAAAAAACACTTTTAGAGCACCTTTTTTTTAAATTTATTGAACCGTGGTATTTCAGTTAACAATTACTAACACTATGAGTACAGCCACCACTTAGTGTAATTTATTATTAATTATTTACCAAATCTAATTAAATAATTTGATTTTATATTGAAGCTATCACGTACCAACTGAACATCATTGATAAGATATAACTTGCCTCCTAATTTGAATTACTCGTTTATTTTCTGAATCAATCGAGTGTATCAGTTCAACACTTAAACATTTACTTAATTATAAAACATACAATACACACATCAACATTTTATTTATTAATTAATTTAAAATGTTAGGCAATTCCAGGAATTGAACCTAGACCATGTCACCGGCTGAACTAAGGAATTTTACACGTGTCTTTCTTTTACGCCACCATTTACCAGCCTTTCATCTATTAAGTGAAGGCTAGGTATTGTTAGGTTGGATAATATCGTAGAAAAAATTATATCACAGACAGGCTTAAAAATTATTTATCAATATAATTATATAGATAAAATATAAAATGGTACAAACCTATTATTCTACACATTTATTTCATTTATGCCAAACAATTTATTTCCTATTAAATGAGATCAAAACACCTTCAGCAGGGTGTCATATTTGGTTTATGTCTTGTCACTGACCTACGGTGGGGACTTGTACCGTTTTGTAACATCAACATTACGCATTTTATAAGAAATGTATTTATTTATGATGGATTAAATAGCCAAACCATAACAAATATTCTAGTTACGGTTATAGCCACATATAAATATAATATTCTTTTAAATTGAAAAATGATACTTGGACACGGGAATCGAACCCGGGACCTTTAGCTTATCCCGCCAATGCCCTAACCATGATCCAAAGGTTCTGGGTTTGACTCACGTGTCCAGGTGTCATTTTTCAATTTAAAAGAATATTATATTTATTTAGGTAGGATGATAGGGAAAGTAGGAGTGAATAAATACAAATCTATACAATTAGGAAAAAATATATAAGTGGCGAAATTGCATGATTTTCATGAAGGTCAAATATGGCATAGCCCATCTTACTGACTTTAACACGTCAGTAGATTCTTGGAACTTACTGTATTATAGAATATAGTACGAAAACAAGTGTTCTTACGTAATGTATGAGTGTTCTGTTTTGAGATAAAACGAAGTTTTGTTCGTTTCCACGAACTTAATTTTATCCGGATATTTAATTAGATTCATGGTAGGTAGGCCTACTTTGAATTGAAGGAGACTCCACTCACTTCGGAATAATAGACTTCTTGTTGCCTCATTGGGATCACAAAGGAACATCATCATCCCTCACTTGACTTAGCAAACACTCAAAATCTCAGTAATCCTTATCAAAGTCGTAAGAAGATATTACGTTATTGAAATACACGAGAGCGGTTTATTTTGATTAAATAACACTCTTTATATTTCCCAAATAGCTTTATTATTTTAATGTATCTTACAAATGCTGAAAATAAATCTCTAGTAACCTAAGATGAGATTTAATCTTTATTCCAAAGAGTTTAGATTGAAATTATCAGTTTTCATGTGTGTAAGAAACCATTGCAGATGAAACTAACGTGTCAGAAAACTACCCATAAATACGCTTTCCTCATCATAATAACATATATATTAAGTTTTTTCTAATATATTTCATCGAGCTTATACTTTTTTAGTACCACGTTTTACTACCCTTTCAGGTCACCGCCTATGTACTAATTACTATAGTGTGTTATATATTAGGGAGTTTGAATTTATATAAAGTGTACCCACATTCACTTGGAAGATGAGTGAAAACCATTTAGGGAAACCTCCCTCAGTACACCCGACCGGGATTGAACCCCGATATCCCGTTATCGGCAGTGTAGTCTATTTCGAGAGTGAAGCCTTAGATTATGCTTGCCACCGAGGTGGGTCATAAGATTTTTTCTGAACAAAATAACTATTTTTAACAACTTTCAAATTCAAATATATAAAATTATTTATCACCACACAGATATACATTTTGAACAAAATTGTTAAATTGAATTTTTTTAAAACTATTTATCTTTAAAATGCCCTTAATTTTATAGCTAGAAATAAAATTTCTGCATCCCATATAATATCTTAACTATAAAGTTTGATAGAAATCCATCAATATGTTTCAGTTGTAGTCCTAAATACAGAAAAGGGATAAATCTATAGATAAACAAAATTTTAATACCCATCTTTTTTTAGTCTTGAAGCATATAAAACGTATGTATCCATCGTAATCTTGAGGTCAACAATTCCAACTATTGCAATACTTTCTTCTGTGAGAAACTAAACCACACATAAGCTAAGGTAACTCAGAAAGCACGGTTACTTGGGTGATAGTGGCAAAGAAACCATTAACCATGAAAAGGAGAGGGAAATGATCACATATGAAAGCCAAACACCCTTCCGCACATTAATGGACTTCTTTGTCCGTATCTCCTATTAGAAATTCAACAACAGCTTGTCGTTTGATGGGGAAAAGGGTGTTTTGGCTTTATAAGGGGGATTTTGGAAGTAATAAACAAATAAATAAGTTTACAAATTAGGAGTTTTTTATTTCATCTTTATTAATTTCGATCCCTATTAAATGTTTGTCATCACCCTAATCAATCATTCCATCTCATTT
Source organism: Timema podura (assembly GCA_033556935.1). Lineage (NCBI taxonomy): Eukaryota > Metazoa > Arthropoda > Insecta > Phasmatodea > Timematidae > Timema > Timema podura. The sequence goes on from JAVRXN010000002.1 coordinate 45,179,348, forward strand.
GACTTAAATCTCTTTATACATTTTCTTCTTTTTTAAAAGTTTTAGTCCAACACCTTAGCCCAGTAGATATTGTGTCTGTCTACTAAACTAAAGGAGTTGGTTCAATTCCTGAAATCGGCGAAAAATTTGTTCTTGGTGAATTATGGGTTTCCCCTTTCACAGTGATGAATTAACAACCGGGGGCTGTGTGTTTTGTGTGTTCTAGATTTAAATTAGTTTATAAGTCGTTTACTGATATAATAAGTTGGTTCAGAAGGAGAGCTTTGAAAACCTTTTCAAAAAAATGTTAAGCATGTATTTGTGTTTTAGCTGTAAATGGCAATTTTCTTCTAAACGTGTGTTTTACCAAAATATTCATAAAAGTAAACATAACGTGTCGTATTCTATTAGCGATAAAGTTGTGAAGTTATATTGAGGGGCTTAGAACAAATGGCAGCCGCATAAGCGTGGAAATAGATTGGGAAAAACGCAGTAAAACTAGCAAGTGAGAAACCACCCCCGAATAACCTGTCCGATATTTGAACCCCGTCCTCCCGTAATCAGCAGTCAAGTGCAACGCAAATGTAACGCCGTGGACCGCTCAGGTCGTGTGTTGTCGTGATGTTATTTTAAAAATATACCCACTAAAGCTATTCAATCAAATCGCTAGACGCGTCATCGCTGTGCTCATACGTGGTCGTATATCTGTCCAACTCATCTTGCGGCCCATTCGAATGGAACGTGTGAGGGAAATGATATTGGACTTGGTCGTATCAACGAAGTTGTTTCAGTTCGTGTCCGGTCTAGTTCTCATCAAACTCAAGAAAATGTCAACAAAGTAAGTATGTAACTCAACAACGATAAACAATTGTTTTGATCATCCAATATTAAAGTGACTGCTACAGTGTTAGAGAAACATTTTTTCCCTCCCATAGAATAATTTTTTACATGTTTTTCAGACTGCAATTTTTGACATTTTAAATAAAAATTTTGTCAATTTTTAACTAACCTTTTATTTGCTCACGACTCCACGATTGGCGATTTAATTCTGTTTTATAAGGTATTATTCTCACGATTATTATTTATATCTAAATTTATTGTTATTCAATCTTAAATATTTTGTTTAGTAAACGTAAGTTCTATTTTCTATTTATTTAGCACCACGTCTTACACCCGTTCGGCTATACGCTTAAGTACTGATTACACTAATAGGTTAGTAATTGGGAAGGTTGAATATAAAGGAAGTGAACCCGCATTTGCGTGAAAGGAGAGTAAAAACCATTTAGGAAAAACCACCCCAGTTCACGCGAGAGAGATTCGAACCTAGGGTTCAATCCTCAGTCCCGGCACGGATTTATCTGATTGCCAAATCCTTCCTTCACCTCTGACAAGACGTGTATTATCACAACTTGTGAATGTGTGGTTCGGATCCCACGTTAAACTGTAGGTCCTCCATTTCATCTCACAATCACCCTTAACATTACACATTAACGTAAGTGCGTATAACCCGAACGGGTAGTAAGACACGGTGCTAATAATAAATAATAATAATATAATAATAAAATAATAATAATAATAATAATAATATAATATTATTATATTATTTGTCTATATGTCTATATCTCAGACTAGAGCCGAAACCAATTAACCGATTGGGCTAAAACTTGGTATCTAGGATTTTCATAATGTCTCTCAGAGGAGTTTTGGGAATTAGATATTTAACTCTAAAATTAAGGATAATTTACTGAAGGACAAAAAGATAAAAATATAGATTTTCTCAAAATTTGCTGTAACGATTTTGATTAAATTTTATATCTAGATCCTGTTTAACATTACAAACAAAAGGAAAATTTTTATTTTTCCAGAAATTTCCAATTTTGAACGTATCTCCGTAACTAATTGAGATACGAAATAATTTCTCATTGTAAAGAATAAAGATGTAGTACTATTAAATGCAAAACTCTTTTGTTTGAAATATGTTTTTATAAAATCAATAGTTTCTGAGCTATAATCCAATTAAATATATCTATATATTTAATTCAGTCTTTTGAAAATTAAGTTGTTGTGCTCTTTGGTGGACACAGATGTTCCAATTTTCTTAATGGTTTTGTAACAGTGTATGATATTTATTTATGCTCTTTGGTGGAATGTGATGCTCTTTTTAACTACCCGCCTCGGTGGCGTAGTTGGCTAACGCGCTAGTCGTGTTGAGCTCGACCGCCGAGGACGGGGAGATCGAGGTTCGAATTTCGGTCGGGTGAACTGGGGGTGGTTTTTCCTAAATGGTTTCCCACTCTCCCTCCACGCAAATGCGGGTTCACTTCCTCTAATTCAACCCTCCCAATTCCTAATCCATTAGCGTAATTAGTACTTAAGCGTATAACCCGAACGGGTAGTAAGACGTGGTGCTAAATATTATTGCTAAATCTTTTTAACTTTGCCTCGACACCCCGAAGAGAAAAGTTTTGTGTCAAAAAAATCAAACTGAGATTTCGATAAATGTCCACGTTTCATGACCACCTGAAACAGAAAAGTTTGTTTTTGAGTTGATGTCTGTCTATATCTCGGACTAGAGCCAACACTATTTTATTGATCGAGCTAAAACTAAGAATCTACGGTTTTCAAAGGTTTTCCCAAGGAGAATTTAGAATTATCCGTCCAACCCTAAAATTAAGGTGTTTACTGAAGGGAAAGAAGAGACAAAATCGATTTTCTCAAAATCCACTCTAATTATTTAAATTAAATCTTATATTTATTATAAAAAATTTTAACATTACAAACAAATTGGCAATTCTCGTTTTCCCACGAAAATGAATTTAAACGCAATTTAAAAAGAGGGAAATTTCCAATTTTGGTCATAGAACCGCAACTATTTGAAATACGAAATAGAGTTTATCATTGTAAAGTTGTAATACTGTTAAAGTAAAAAAAAATAATAATCTGGAATATATTTTTATAAAACCAGCAGTTTTAATTTAGCGATGAGAAAATATATATATTTATGGAATACTTACAAATATAAAAATTGATTGCCATTCTTTTTGGTATACAGAGATGCTCCTCTTTTCTCAATGTTAATGTAACGGTGTATACATATAGTTCTAGCACCGCGTCTTGTTACCCGTTCGGGTGATACGCTTGTATATATTATTACATTTATTCTCTTTAGTTGAGTTTTTCTACAACGGTGTATATTATTTCGTTTCACAAGATTTACTAGCTTTTAGTAAATTCTCTATTTTAATATTAAAGATAGAGATAAAGTTGGGGCTGTGCATCATACCGTTTATTCTTATAAAATTTTCCAAGCGAGAGCGGATATATCACTACCTCTAAAATTCTATCTTTTTCATACAAACTCCATCAGCGTAATTAACATGTATACATAAATGTGTGTGTATGTGTTTTTTGTGTGTGTGTGTGTGTGTGTGTGTGTGTGTGTGTGTGTGTGTGTGTGTGTGTGTGTGTGTGTGTGTGTGTGTGTGTGTGTGTGTGTTGTGCGCGCGCGCTTAACCAAAACTATTAGTGAGACACGATGGAAAATAAATAAATATTCCACGAGTAAAGCTATGAAGAAAATAACAGAACATTACAAGTGAAGTCAAGTACAAATATTTCTCCATGAATAACTTACCTTCGGGCCAACAAAATTAACGCAAATGTAATCAGTTTACTGCGATCATTTCAAGTGAATTCTCTATTTACCCACTCGCTGCTGTTGATATTAATAATTCCCCCCCCCCCCCACACACTCATTTTCATTTTATAGAGCTCTTGAATCAATTTCCTGTCCTTTACAATTTCATCGTATTTCTTTGACAGGGGACCTAGCAACTAGTAAGTGTGAAAAAGCAAAGTTTTGAAACTTGATGGTAAAAGGTACCATGGATATAAAGTTGATTGTTTAGTCGAAAGTAATTAATGCTTTAGTTCTATTTCAAAAGTTGAACAGCTTGTGAACTTATCACTGATGTTTTCATTTCCTGAAATCTCATATTTTAAGTAAATAAAACAAAATAAATGTGCGTACATAAAAAACACATTTAAAATATAAATTATGTAAACATTAACTCTTAATATAACTCACATAGGTGTGCATGTGGATAATCGTCAGGCTAGTATCTGTGGTTTGTCGGTAACTGGAAGGTAAGGGGATCAAATACAGGTCTATAAGTACCAAGGCTGGTAATTAATTTTAGCACTGCGTCTTATTAATTGTTCAAGTTATATACTAATTACGCTAATGAGCTAGGGATGAGGAAGGTTTAATTTAGAGGGTGTGAACCTGCACTAGCGCACAAGGAGAGTGTAAGGCCAATCAGGAAAAACCACCCTCAGTACACCCAACCAAGATTCGAACCCCAACATTTATCACTTGGCCTCTATCTAAATTCAGTCACTTAAAAAAAAAAGCTTTACCTTCCTCATAACTACCCAATCAATGTAGTTAAATGCTGATAGAACAGGTAGAAAAACGCAGTGCACATAAAACAAACTATATCTCAATATAGTCAATCTCACCTTAATTTTCTTACAAGTGAACATTTGGACAATTTTTTTTTAGAAAAATACGAACATATCTTTTGAAGTTAACATTGATAACCTTTTACTATATTATTATGGTTATTTTTTAAGTATTGATAATATTTATCAAAGGCGAAAACTTTAGATCACTTAACTTGACGTATAAATACTTGAAAGTAGAACTAGTAAATGTTTCTATCAGATAAGTCGATTTGTAGGAAAATTGGGCTATACCTTGGTTCAGTCAGTAGCACATCTATTTTTAAAATCATGTATTTTAACTTTAGTATTATTAACAGCTTAATTTACCTGCTTAGGTGGCCACATGGTCTAAGGCTTCAATTGCATGTTGGACTAGACTGCCGATGACAGGGTTCGAATCCTGGTCGGGTGCACGAAAAGTGGTTTCATAAATGGTTTTCCACACTCCCTCCACGCAAATGTGAGTACATTTCCTCAAAATTTAACCTATTTTATCGCTAGCTCACTACCGTAATTAGTGCATATGCGTATAACCTGAACAGGTAGTAAGAAGTGGTGCTAAAAAAAACACATGAGGTTGTAAAACTTACACCCAGGTCTCATATACACCCAACAAAAATTTCGACCTCCCATCATAAGCAGCTCAGTACAGTATATTAAGAATCTTAAGTTTGATCGTGGGGCCACTGTTTAGTGCGAGTTGCATTTATGTTTAGTTAAAAGGTCCCAGGTTCAACTCTTACCATAAGCAACTATCATTGGTAAGATTTCACAATCGTTTAAATGAGTGTTGAAAAATATAATGTGAATAAAAGAATGACCAAAAATAGTTCTAAGTTTTTATTTTTTTATTTCTTGGGCGCACTTATATTTATACAATTTTAGGAAGATTTTAATTTATTCAATTAATATATAAATGTTCTGTTTATTCCTGTACTTGAGGGGCAAGGGAGTCTGAATAAAGGTTTAGGAGCTTGTGGGTTGGTTTCAGAAAATAAAAAGACAATCTAGCTAAGACTAATACCAATTAATACGCCTCCTAGTGCTAGGGAAGGATAAAAAAAATACTAAATGTGGTTCTGTTTTTTAAATCAAGGGATATAAGTTATGTTAGATCACTACCAGTGTAGGCGGAACCGGGGGATAGAAGGAGCAGGAAATAATTTGTCCCCTATATATTTCCAATTCTCTGATATTATCGTATATGAAGCTGAGAAGATTAAATTAATTCCAAATTTCTTCTAGATAATTCTAATTTTCAAAATTTGTCTGGAGAAGACCACTTTAAATAGCTTTTAGAGGCATATTAATGTCAGAAAATATCAGGCGAGAAGCACTCCAAATAGCTTCTAGGGCCATCCGAATTTCAAAAATGTCGAGGTAAAGACTATTCCAAATATTAAGAATTAATAGCCAGAGCTATTATTTATGCTTATTAGTGGGGATTACTCCACCTAGATATCATATTCTGAAAATTAAGGTCCCGGGTTCGATTCCCGTGTCCAGGTGTCATTTTTCAATTTTCAGAATATGATATTCCAAATAGCTTTTAGGTGCATCCAAATTTAAAAAAAGATTCGGAAGGAGTACAGTTCTAAATATATTTCAAAAGGGTTTGATTTTCAAAAAATTAGAGAAGGACTACTTCAAATTAGTGAGAGTTAAAAAGGGGAGTGTGGTGTAGGGGGTTTAATTGCCCCTCCTGGAATAAGTAACCTCGTTGTATATGTATTTAACACCTTTTTAAATTCTCGAATATTAAACTGAATGACTGCTTCAAAGTGCAAATAGCTTAAAAAGGTATTCAATTTTCAAAAACTTTATCCACTCTAAATAGTTTATAGAGACGTTCAATTTTTAAAATGTGCCAGGTAAATCTAAATGCATATAGTTAAAAAAAATGTCAATGACAACTTCAAATAGCTTCTAAGACTATCCAATTTACAAAAATGTTTTTGTTATGATCTTTCTAAATAGCTTCAAGGGCAGCCAAATTTCCAAAATTCCTCAGGGAGGATGACTTTAAATAGAGGAATATATATGTTCTTAAATTCAAAGTGAGAACCACTAAAAATGAAGACACCCATTTTTCAAAAATTTGCTGACGGAGGACCATCCCAAATAAATTCCAAAATCATCTAAATTTTAAAAAATTGGGGAGGACCAATCCAAGTACCTTATAAAGATAATAGCCTATAATTTTTTAAAGTTGTATAGAAGAACTTCCCCCTCCCCCCCAAATAGCTTTTGGGACATGCAATTTTCATACATTTATTGAGAGAGGGGGTGGGAGGGAAGTCCCTAAAAAAATTTTTTTTTTTTGCTTGCACACCTCTACACAAATAAGGTTCCACCACCCCAAAGCACAACCAAAATATATTATGAAATTGAACACTACACTCTTAAAGAAATACAATTATATATGTAATTTTCTTGAAAATTCAATGTAGATAAAGCTCACAACAATTGGAAAACTATATCAGAGCTCATTTATTGATTACGTTTGAAAATAAAAAATGCATGACTTTTCACACTCCCGTTTCCAAAAGAACTTTGGTGATTACACCCGCCACACAAGTTGAAATTAAAGTTTGTTCCAGAGACAAAAGACTCATAAAACGAGCCCAAATGAGATGAGGGTGAGTGAGATTGCTGAAGAAAAAGAGATAAATGTGTTTGAGGGTGCGTGTGTGGGGGAGGGGAGTGAAGGAATGGGGGCTGAAGGTGCAAGTAATGAAGCTGTGTCGACCAGCTTTACAGTCGCAGACAGCTACCGCGGCCATTGTGGCGTGTTGTAACTCGCGGATAATACTAGTCCCACTGAACTTTTTAACCACGACACACCAACTTCCTAAAACTGACAATGACAAATGGTCAGATTTGTTTCAGTAGAACAATTTCATGCGCATGATGTTTATCAAGCTAGGAATTTAATAACGAGCTTATTTTGATCAAACCTTTACAGGTTTTTTTTAGCGTATTTATCCTTGGACCGGGAAAGATATAGTGATAACGTATCTAGTTTGGTGGCCTGTGTATGTAGACTTTTAGCCACTCTGGTGGCAGAGAACGTTGCCCAGGGTACACCTGTGGAGGTTGTCTACACGTCATACCCCCAATGAGATGATATTTTCATGATAGGGATTATGAAGTTGTGGAGCCAGTGAAAATCTTAAATATAACTTAACCCTAACTAACCAAATCCTGGTGAGCGTTGAGAGCATTCCCCTTTTGGGAAAATTACCCATGATACCAGCCTGGAATCCGACACCTTAGCTAAGTCGGTAACGTGACTGCCTACTGAGCTAAGGGTCCCAGGTTCGATTCCCAACACAGAAGAAAAATGTAACATTGGTGAAATATGGGCCTACCCTTTCAAATTAATAAATTAACGGTCGGGAACTGGATGTTGTGTTGTGCCTGTCCTAGTCTTAGGTTATATTATAAGGCATATGAAGCTACGACAGGCCTAGCAAGCCGGTAGTGGAAAATGTAGGACTTGAATAAAAAAACTTACCCAGACCAGAGGCTGGAAACGGTAATGGATGTAAAAATACCAGCCTAGAATCGAACCTATGACCCCTAAGTTCGTAGTCAGGTGCACTGACCACTATACCACGGGGCCGGTTACTTTCACACGATATAAGACGTCAGAACGTAGTGGATTGCCTGTGACGGGAGAGGTCGAGGATTGGATCTCTTCTGGTTGGGCTGACGGTGGTTTTACACGTGTGGTGGAGGACTTTGGTTTCCTCATTCTCTCTCCACGCTAAAGGATGTGCATTTAATGTTAGTCACTTTCCCAATCCACACCCCTCAGAGTAAGTCGTTAGTAGCCTTGGTGTTGAAGCTACCATTACAGTTAAACTGGACTATAATAATAATAATAATAGCTCCATGGAATGAGCTCACAGGCGAGCTATACCAACCGAGCAGTCATACCGTATGTTGACGAAGATAGTGCGAACATTTGCTAATATAGGGTATCATGTGATCAGCACAACTATCCCTACGGTCGTTAATCTCAGTTTTCTAGAACGGAGTCACTACTTATTTATTTAAGTATCTCGTCAATTACCCACGAGGCTGAGTTTGACCCCGTTCCAGAATCACTGCTTCACAGAAAAATCTTTAAACGCCAGGGATCGAACCCGGAATCTCTGAAAATGTAGCCAGGAACTCTGACCACTATACCACAGAGGCAGTCAGATTGAACCTTGGCTATTGAATTTACAACTTTAAATTTAAAAAAATATGTTACCCTTCTTGATTAGTAGAAATATGTAGGTAACTCGGATGAATAGTAAGACGTGGAGGTTGGTAAAAATAAAGGTTATTTTTTAACGTTTAGATCCTTGAAATTAATTTATAATTTGACATGAAAATCAATGTGTCTATATTTTAACAATAAATATGTTTGTATAGATATACAGTACTGAGATATGTTCATATAATACAGAAATATTCACATAAATGTTTTAAAAAAACTACACCTATTCATAGGAATCGAAATCACGTGGATGGTGTCATATTACAAAATATATACCGAACCAAGGTGGATATCGAACCAATATTAAAGAGCACATCTAATAATTAAATATAGTGAGACAGGTCTCGTGTAGTTATCCCCAATCTATACTCAATCAGACAAGTCAAACACAGTCATCTTCTGTATGCAATCAAGAAGAGTAATTGAGTTTTCCATTAAAGGTTCAAATATAATTGCTATGTTCTATTTTTCCCGTAATAAGAGGTAAACATGGAATATATCCCTAGTTAAGTGTAGTGGTGAAATAATGGTCCATTCCACAAGTCCACCCCGCCTCCCTTCCCCCGGCTATATCAGTGTAGACAAGCTGCAGAGAGATATGTAAGGGTGGAGTCATACGTTGAGTATATTAAGGATATTACAGGGAGGGGCTCGTGAAAACACATTAATTCATACAAGTAATAGCCGGTAAACTCTTCTGAACCAGAATGACCGGGGATTAGAATCTAGACCTTGTAAATAAACTATTAGACAACTCGCTGCTAAAATCAGGACTTGACAAAATTTAGTCATTATTGAAGCTGTACTATGAAGGGAGTACCAACACCAAGACTAACTAACCATTGACAGGTGGTCGCGATGGTAGGATGTATGAAGGAGTGTGGTTTAATAAGCTCTGCTGTGTTGGATGAAAGTACTAATTTCTAAATATGTTATTTGCGTCATCAGAAACCTTAAATAAATGTCAGGTCACTGTTCCCTTAACTGGAAGGTTTTTTATGACGTAAATAATTTGTTTACTAATTAGTGCTTTCAATCACTGTTATTATTATTCTCGGGTTAGATAGCTTAGGTCACTAAAAACTAATATTGACATTTAAGCTCAAAATAAACAACTAAAATAAATAATTCATTCTTAATTGCTTTGTGTGCTAAATGAAAGCCTTATTAATTTACATTTTATTTTCTATTTTAAATTGATGAAATTTTATTTGTATAAGTTTACTGGTTGCGTTTAGGTTGAAAAACACGCTGCTCTTTGCAATTTCTATATTTTTAGTATCAATACAGTGCGAGTCCAATACTAGTGCCTGCAAAAGTTTGGTCCAGGCACATGCATGTGTGTATGGGGGGGGGGCTGGGGGTGGAGTGGGTGAGGGATTATATGTTGCCCCGACCTGAAAAAATGTATGTGGGCGCCACTGTTTATGTGAAAGTAGAACGGTCGACACTATTAATTTTAAATGTTATTGAGTTTAGTGCAACTCTCATGAAGGCGTTAATTAAAACTTCAATGTCACAATACGAGAAAAGTTTAGAAACAAAATCAGAGAAATAATTAATTCACTGGACATGTAAAAGGTTGTCATGTTTGTTTGGAGAAATAATAACACAAATGGGAAAAAATAATGTAGTCTAGTTAGTAATTATTATTTAAGAATATGAACAATTTGTAGGTCAAACTTTTAACATTAACCTGTCTAAATGAAGCTTACTATCGTATATACGCTATTATAAAATTATATGATTATATTTCTCCTAGCATTGTTAATAATTATATCTATATTCTAACTAAAACTAGATTTTATTTTACTATAAGATCTATATGCCTTAAAATCATATACATAAACTCAATTTTTAATGGCCAATGTGAATTAAATTTAAATAAAAAGATATATTTAGAATTGAATGGGTATCTTTATTTTAGTTTATATTAGGATAACAAATGAAGACGTCCTTAGAAGAATGAATGAGAAGAGAATCATTTTGGATCTGATTCTTCGTTGCAAAACAAACTGAAACGTATACACCCTTAGGAGGAACTGTCCTCTGCACGATGACGTCATAGAAGAAAAGGTTAAAGGAAAGAGGAGATTAGGAAGAAGGAGGATTCAAACACTGGATGTGTTGAAGTAAAGAAGAACATTCTGGGAACTGAAGGAAGAGGCAGAGGACAGGGTGCATGGGAGGTTTAAGTTCATTGACAAAAGGAATGGACCTCTCGTAAGACAGAACACCTGATAATAATAATTTGCTGCAATCTAAATCAAACTGCTCCACCGGAATATCTCTTTTTTTTCTGGAGATCCAGTCCACCCTTGTCTGTAATTGCCTGATATCTACCATCGTATGGCATTCACATTATGATTGTTTGATGTATTTAACTATATTATGTTCATTGAGATATTTTTGAACTAGCTCCTGGCATTCAAATCTTATCCCTTACGAACTAAATTGATTGTTTGATCATAAACTAAATAGTGGTTTCTTTAATTTGGTTTTGAAATTTGTATTCAACTCTTTTTTTAAAAAAATTAACAATTTTTTTAGGTATGTAACGTGCACTTTCTGAACTGATTTATTGTATCAAAACACGATCATTTCTATGAACGAGAGCGAAAGGTCCTACCAATTTGCCGGGAACGGTATTTTCACATACTTTTTTTTATATGCGATAATTGACGTTGGCTTTACTTCCCTTTTGAAGGAAGTTGTGTTACAGATTTTTATTGCTCTAGTAAAATCCGTCACCCCTGCTGGGTTTGAACCCACGAACATCAGGTCCTGAGGCGATCACTTTACCCCAGGATCACCGAGGTCAACCTCTTTATAATACTGTGAGTCAAAGTACTATAGTAATTATTTATATGGATAGTTTGTTGTAGGTTTCTTACACCACATCTTACTACTTGTCTTGACCTTTACATTTAATGAATGGAGAATGAATCAGGAAGATGGAATTTAGAGGAAACGTACTTATATTTGAGTGTAGGGAGACCATTTAGGTAAAATCACCCTCGGTACACCTAACCGAGAAATGAACACCCACCTACCCATAACTGTTAAATCAGGCTATAATATGAACTTGACGTTTAGTCTGCGTTCTCACCGCTGGTATGGCTGTTTATTATGATAGTGTAATTATTTGAGTACTCAATCACCACCACAGGATTAATTAGAAACTACGTTGACGTTGAAGCATTAATTTGATATTTCGATATTATGTTTAGCAGACATAAATATTTTAGCAGTGGTTGTGCTATGGGAAGTGAGCATATCTAATACTAATAGTTTTTGTTCAAACGTTCGCTGCAGATATTAGCTTTACTACCAGCATTATTAGGTAATACGAGACACATCAATGAAATTGTTCAAACAGTGTATTTTATACAATAAAGTGTTTGGTTTAAGTTGGTCAAAACAATTTTATAGACAGGTTATTAATAAAGCGAAGTTGGAGTTTGGTTTACTGTGAATTCCATATGTAATCATTTATTTTTACCATTATTACCTACTTTAGAATCAAATTATACGTTGTAAGGAAGGGAGTTTAATTAATATTATAAATTATTACAAATTTCGTTTATATTTTTATTTTAATATGAGCAGTATATAAAACCGGTTACAACGTGTTTCTTAGTGTTCAAACAAATATATAAAATTGAAGGCTTTATATTTAATCGAGGTAGGTTGTATAAAAACACAATACTGTTGATGTTTTTCTTATTACAAAGCCGCAGTACAATAAAATAATAGAAATATGTTTTACTTAAATCGGTTTCAATAAAAAAGAAAAAATATATTAAATAAATAAAATGATAATTTAACATTTGTTATCGTGTTTTTACATTAAAGAAAATTGTGAAACATTGACTATAGGTATGCTTCTATACACATGATGAAACTGTTGAATAAATTGTGTCAGTAAGTATTACAAAACAATCATAACATTTTATGAGTCAAATATTTCTGAATCTACAAGAAGAAGAATCATACATAGTGGATTTTAGTTGGTGTTTTGATAAGTATCTAATATTTTGATTTAATGAATTACAAATTTTAGCTATATTACATCGAAAGCTTGATTTAATCATACATTAATACTAGGTTTTGGCACAATTAAGTTCAATGAACATTTTTATAGTCGGTAAGCTTTGATTATTATATTTAAAAATTAAGTAGATGGGAGTATTTGTACGATATATGATCGTAATTATTTATTAAGACCTTATATTTGATTAGCTATCTCGTAATTATTAATCCAAGTAATCTAAAGAAATATATTCTAAACAATAAAAAATCTGCTTTTCAAATCTGAATAAAAAAATTGACAATCTCTTTCATCAGCATTATTAGCGACTGAAGAATGTTAATAAATATATATGTAAATACAAGGTAGTAAAATTACTTAGTAAGAGAGAGAAAAGGTCCTCAAAGAATATAAAAATAACTTTACATAAAATTGTCTGGTGGGCCTATGGGAAAATATTGTGTGTAAAAACAATATATTTGCAGCCAAATAGAAATGAGCCTTGACCGTCTGGATCAGAGTCTGACATGAAACCTGTGTTGCTTAACCCATCAATTAATTATGTATATATTAATTAAAGTGAAGATGTCATCACTTGAACTTAACACATATTTAAGTAAAATAGCTCAATTTTTTAATTTTATAACTATTACATTAATATACAACATTTGTTTATACTGTATATGCATTTATGATCAGTCAAGGCACCAATGAATGGGAGTGGGTGTTATGTCCAATTTTATATCAAAATGTCCTACATACTGTTTTTCTGTATATTTAGGAATGGTTATTTTCACCCCTTTAACCAGGTTGAATTCGAAAATGTTACAAAATGATAAACTTATGTTTAATTTAATTTTGAGTTTTCCATTATATTATTTAATCTATAGGCTTACGTTGTTTTGTGTTATCATTATCATAATATATATGGGTACTAGGTATGAGGCTTTGGGAACGTAGTAGTATATAAAATCCCCTAGCGGTAATGAAAGTAAGCTCATAGTCTAAAAGTGTAATTTGATATAATTAATAATTTTTAGCACCGCCTCTTTCTACCAGTCCGGTCTATACGCGTATGTACTAATTATAATAATGAATTAGGAAGGTTATATTTAGAGGAAGTGTATCCGCAATTGCGTGGAGGGAAAGTGGAAAACAATTTTGGAAAACCACCCTCAGTACACTCGACCAAGATTCGAACCTCAATCTCCCCGTCATCAGCATGTTAGTCTAATGCGAGAGTTGAAATTAATAGTTATTGGTAGAAACTTTGGAGAATTATTATATGTTCTCAAATATGCTGTTATTGTGAAACTAACTGTAGTAAGTAAACTTTTAGGAAATGCAAAAATATCAAAATCAAAAGATGTACATAAATAAACTCATTCCAAATTATTATTATATATATATTATACTCTTGTAAAATGCTTTTTAAAGTCAATAATCTATTTGGTATATCTCTTGAAATCATTTCAAAGAATTACAATCAACAACACATTAATCTACACAATTAAATATTTATAGATCTTGATAAAGTATATACCGATTGTAAAATTTTAAAATAATTCTTAATTTATGTTTGTAACAGAACATGTAAAGTCATGTTCATTCTTATCAAAACATAAATGCCTTATTACGGTCACGATATAAATGTTGGATTAGCTAGAGAGCACGTTTTGACTATGCTAATGAAATTTAATAATTACTTTCGTAGAACTTTTAATGAGTTTTATATTAATATTCATTTATCATTGTTTTAATTAATTTACTAACACTTCATTCATACATTTGTGCTAGAATTGAAGGGATCATCACATTGAAGTTGGCTTGGTAAGTGGAAGAGTTTGAAAACTTTGTGCTAGTTACCAAACAATATTGTGGAGACAAGAGCAACGAAAAGTTCAGCTTTCTGTGTATTTTTGACTAATTAATCATAAAAATATTTAGTTTTAGTTATTTTCAAGTTTACATATTAAAAAATTATATATTTTACACTTTAAAAACCAATTTTTAATTTGGTGTTTGTGTACAATGAATTAATTGGCATAGCTTTTAATTACGTGTGCTGGTTGACCTTTAAGCTATCCAAACTAAGAAACCTTTTAATTGTTTTCAGCATTAAAAGTGTAATTTACAATTTCGCTGATTGATTGTTTCGGTTTTGCAAGCGCATATCATTTCCTAAAATATTAACTAATTCTATAGACCACTAAATACTGAATTTTTTGAGGTATTTAAATTGCACTTTCTAAACCAATTGATTATATCAGCACATGATATGGGACTGACAGCTTTATTTCCCCTTCAAAGGAAGTTGTGCTGTGGTTTTTTATTTCTCAATAAAAATCCACCGATCACGGCTGGGTTCGAGCCCTTGAATATCAGGTCCTGAGGCGAGCACTTTAACCCAAGACCACTGAGGTCGACAATTAAAACCATAATTAATGTATCTAAGCTATGTCCCACTCCCTAAACACAAATGCGGGTGCATTTCATACAAATTCTACCTTCCTCATACTTAACCTATTAGTGTTATTAAATACGTGAATCTCCAAAGGGTAGCAATACTCAGCGCACAAATATTAAATGGAAGTGCTGTGGGAAGTCGGTAAAAACCATAGCGTTTTTCCTAGAAATTGTTTGGGAAACTTAAACGTGTGAACACATTATATTTTGGTGTGGAATCAAAATAAAATATATCGGTACAGTTGGCAAGTTTGTATCCTCCAGCACACGAATGTCATAACATGTGTACAACCATGATCAAACATTTCATCTAGACCTTGGCCGATGTTGTAGTTTATAAAGTGGTCAATCCTCCCTAGTAAACCTAGGATTTAATCCCAGTGGAGGTCAAAGAACTATCTTAAAAGAGAAAATTTCAGCACTATCGTGCCATTTTTAATAAAACTTTATTTATATTAAAATAAGGAAAAATAGCTATGCAGATGTATTTGAAATAGCATTAACTACACCCAATATCATTGCGGAGAGAACTGCAAGTCTTGAGGAGAAAATCTTTATGTTCGCTCTTTCTCAGTTAACTGTTGCCAAATCTCCTCGCTCTTAGTTATGTCGGAAAGTGATGTGCTGGGCTAAGAAGGAGATATTGGCAACCTCTACTAAACAATGTTTTTTCCTAATAGTAGTCATGCAGTTCCCTCAGTGATGATATCTAGTGTACAGTTAGTAAATAAAACTCTACATAAAAAAACAAACCAAGAACCACTTTTAATAATAAAATATTTAATCTAAGTCTTGCTACAGTCGTTCTATAAAATCCCTTTCAAATTGACATTTAATCAAATTAAAATTAATGTTAAAATTAAGCTTATCTACTAAAGCGCGCCTTTAAAGTGGGATAAAAGCAAGGAAAAGAGGCATGGGTGGTGGAAAATTGATCCGAAGTTTACTGACCGCTAAATAAAGCTCAGTACTATTTGTGAGCGCATATAAACTGTAATTAAATATGGTTAGATAAAGGACATGTATGATATTGTTATGGTCAAAAGATCTTATTTAATCACAAATACGTAACCAAATCATGCAATGTGATAATTAATATAATATAGGCTTTGCATACTACTTACTTAACTGAAACTACCCCACTTCAGTGGCCGACTGGTCCAAGGCGTCACTCTCGTGTTAGACTGGCCTGCTGATGACTAGGAGATTGGATTTTGAATCCCAGTTAGGTCTACTGAGGGTGTTTTTTTCCCTAAATGGTTACTCACTCTACTTCCACACATATTTGAGTATATTACTTTTAAAATGCTTCCTTCCTTATAGGCTACCTACTCTATTGAGTAATTATCATATATACGTATAACCTGAACAGGTAGTAAGACGTGGTGATAAACAACTTAAATTTAATAATAACACTGGTCAACAGCCATTTTGTATCTGATATATTATACACAAGTTCCTACTAAGATTGACGTGCTGAACTCAAATATGTTATTAAAAATGTCCTATCACCTAAGTTTTTTGAGATATGATTCATTTGGCATTATAAGTTAAAATAGAAATTTTACAGTGTTTGGCATATCCCACTATACCGTTTTTTTCTTACATAAAAACATAATTTACTTAAATATTAAGTTCAAGATAATATAAAATAAGTTGGGAATATTAGGAAGATATATTTCAACCTTCAAGTGCTGGATACTAGGGATGGGGGAGATTAAAATGGTGGAGGAGGGGTGTTAAGAATAGGTGTTGGAGCACGCAAGCGCAGGCCTGCCTAGAAGGCTGTTAAAACAAAGTCAAGGTCAAGTAGTCTAGCAACAGCATCTTTTCAAAGTAAATGACAGTGTGGCATTCCTTTGTATTTATGCGCTTTGGTATTCTCAGTCGGTTTAGTGAATAATGTTATTAAAAACATGTCATCTTTGAAAGTACGTGGATGTGTAAATATTCCAGATGACTCAACAGAAAACTATTTAGAGTTTGATCAAAAAGGCTTTTAAAATGTATTTTGGCAGTGCACTTGGGGATCAAGATAAAGATTTGGCTGTATATCGTGTGCCGTTACACTGGCTGAGTGGTTTAAAGGAAAACGTTGTCCTACGCCCTTTGCTGTTCCAATGGTTTGGCGTGAACCAAAAGATCATTGTACTGACTGCTATTTTTGTAAGACCAAAATATCTGGATATTCTGGCAAAAACAAACGTACTAATAAGTAAGCAACTGTATCCTCTGCACTTAAGCCCGTGCCACACGGGGGCGAATTACCTGTTCCCGTACCACCTTTAAATGAAACAGACATGGAAACAATCAGACAGTGAAACAGATGAAGCTTTATTTGCCGAAGATTATTATCGTGAACGTAATGATAAAATACCACACTTGATAGAACAAGCAGAACTTTATGACTTAATTCGTGACTTACGGTTGTCGAAACAGCAAGCAGAGCTACTTGGCTCTAGGCTTCAACAGTGGCACCTTTTAGCTCTAGGAACAAAAATTTCAAGTTTTAGAAATAGAAACAAACTATTGTCTTCATATTTTGAAATGCGCAATGCAGTGTGTTTTATATATATGTATATAAATGGCTTGATGCTGAAACTTGGACTCCAAAATACTCCTGAAGAGTGGCGTATCTTCATTGATTCATCCAAAGTTTGTCTGAAAGCAATGCTGCTACATAGTGGGAATAATGTGCCATCAATACCCCTTTCTTATGCATTTGGAATGACAGAAACCTACGAAAGTATGATTACGCTGCTAGAAGGAATAAAATATAAAGATTCCGTGTGGCAAGTTTGCATTGATTTAAAAGTTGTTGCTTTGCTTCTTGGCCTACAAGGTGGCTTTACAAAGTACTGCTGTTTTCTTTGTCTTTGGGAGGGTCGAGATACAAGAAACCACTATTTAGTGAAAGAATGGCTGAAACGTCAAGACTTTTTAGTTGGTGAGAAAAACGTTAATCATCCTCCCTTGATTGACCCTGGGAAAACAATTTTGTCTCCTCTCCATATTAAGCTTGGACTTATGAATATTTTCTTTGTTAAATCAATTGATTAAAGAGAGCCAGGGGTTTCTTCATTTGAAATAAACGTTTCCTAAACTGAGTGAAGCTAAGTTAAAGGAGGGCATATTTATTGGCCCTCAGATTAGGAAACTTGTTAAAGAACCTATATTTGATGCCAAGTTGAATGACTTTGAATTAGCTGCATGGATGTCTTTCAAAGCAGCTACTTCTGGATTTGTAGGCATCATAAAGGATCTAAATTACATCACTTTGGTGGAAAATCTTTTGGAGAACCATAGAAACTTGGGTTGTAGGATGTCCTTGGAAATTCATTTTTTACATTCCAACCTTGATTTTTCCCATGAAAATGTGGGTTCTTTTAGCGATGAACAGGGTGAACGTTTGCGTGAGGATATTTTAACCATGGAAAACTAGTATCAAGGAAGATGGGACCCTGCAAAGATGGAAGACTATTGCTGGATTTGTCTTGGGAGACTGATAAAACGCCGTACAAATGGAAGTCTACATTAACACATTTTTCGAACTAAATGTGAATAATTAAGGCAATTTGAACACTTAAAGTTATATCAACTATTTTTAAAACTTTATATTTAATTTGCTTATATTCTATTGTTTGAAAACCTATTTTATCATAAAATAATTGCAATGGGCATCAAAGAGTAGTTGCCTTTATTTGGAATTTTGCTATAACGTTAAATAATATAAATGTTACTATATCTAATAAACATGATGGGATAGAGAATTTCTGACTTTCCATCGAATTCAGCACACACAAATTAGGTATAATCACTTACCCACTTGTCAGATACAGAGAAAAAGTTGTAATTGGTTAGTTAGTGTAATTATAATGCAAGCTTACACACAATACTAATCAAACGTGTACTCCTTTAAAATAAAGTTTTTCTTGAAAGTTAAAGAGCGTGTGCCTGTAATAAACGGAACTTCATCTTAGAGTAAATTACTGGCCTCGGTGGCGTAGTTAGCTAACGCATTGGTATCGTGTTGAACTAGACTGCCGAGGACGGGGAGATCGAGGTCCGAATCTCAGTCGGGTGAAATGGGAGTGGTTTTTCCTAAATGGTTTTCCATTCTTCCTCTACGCAAATGCGGGTTAACTTCTTCTAAATTCAATCTTTTCTAATTACAACCCATTAGAGTAATTAGTAATTAAGTGTATAACCCGAATGGGTAGTAAGAGGTGAAGCTAAAATTAATTAGGAGTCAATTGTAGACGCAATACTAGGTAAGCTATCTCTCAAAACATTTATTTTGATTATAATCTGATTCAATGTATTTAAAGTATAAAAAGAACTATCAAACTTACTTAGCCCAAAGTGTAAAATTAAAAGAAAAATTTGTATTTCAATTGACATTAAATTAGAGGTTTAACTCCAAACATGCAATAGCTTTACAATGTTGGTGTAAGAATCTCGCATATATTATCTGTATTGATAAGCACACCATATTTATTACGTAATGTTGTTATATGTTGATTTTCTTTCATTTGTCTCAGGAAAAGGTGGCAGGCCAAGTATTTCTAGAATCCCAAGATGGTCTGCAAAATAAATATTCTATTGACTGTGGCCATAACATTGGTTCTAGTAAGTACTTTAGAAACATTACTTGATATAAGCATATATTTTTAAGGCTACGTGTTTGTTGCACCCGTGTGTGTTTACGGCCTGGGGAAAAAATCCTTGTGTGTTTGCGCCGACTTTATATTCAAATCCTTCTTATTGTTCTAAGGAAGGTAAATGCTTGTATTTACAAAACTTTTTTATGCTATTTCCTTTCAAAAACGTTTAATTTTTGTTTAATTTTTCTCCCAGCAGAAGGGATATCAGGTCAATAACTAACCTAACCTAATCTAACATAACTTAACCTAACCTAGCCTAGCCTACCAACATTCCTTCATACTGGTAGGTCTGAAACAGAGATATCAGGTCAATGACTAACCTAACATAACCCAACCTAGCTTAACCTCATCTAGCCTACCAACATTCTTTCATACTAGTTATTCTGAAACTGTACCAATCAAAAAATAAACGTCATATACGTCCTCTTAATGACTTCCAGTTGCTAGTATCAAACAAGGCCTTGACTCGCCGACGGGCGCGAACACTTACGGTGGTTTATTTTAGGCAGGCACAAAGGCCCGCTTTTTTGAAAGGGCGCAAACAACATGCTCCTATTTCTAACTCCCCATATTTGTATTTAAAAAAAGTGTGGTATTAAAAAACACTAAAGTTGAAGAAACAAAGTAAACATCTATTTAAAAAGACATAAAGAATTTAAAAATATGTGTTTTCTTTATATCTTTAACACACAGCCGGTACATCCAAATACTGTTGTTTCAGGAAAATTGTCATCGCTTATTAATATTTATATAGCCCCGCGTATTATCACACGTTCGGTTTGTACGCCTATGTACTAATTACACTAACGGGTTGAGGATTAGGAATTATTAATCTAGAGGAAATGCGGAGAGTGGAAATTCATTTAGGAAAACCAAACACAGTGCACCCGACTGGTATTGAACCCTGGACCATCCCATCTTCAGCAGTCTAGTCCAACACGAGAGTAGCGCGTCAGACCACGTGGTCACAGAAGCGGGTTACTGCTTATTAATAGATATGCCAAAGAAGTAATACGATTATAAAGAGTTTGTTTTAAAGAAAACTAATTAGTTAGTTATTTTTATTTTTAATTGGTCACCTTCTCTACCAACGTATTTTGTTTAGTTTACTTAACATAATATCACTCTCTTCACCCCGTTTCTTTAGGTTACATAGCTTATGTCACGGGCACGGTTGAGTTCCGCCGCTGTTGAGCGGGGGTAGGATAGGTCAAGTTCCACCATTGTCGGAAGGGGGCAAGAGGGTCGATCGAGCTCGTCCACAACTCAAGGAAGAAACTATAAGTAGTTTTTGTGCAATAGTCTAGTACAAACCTAACTTTCAATCCTTTTTCCTTCCATTATATATGTATATATATATAATCCTTTTTCCTTCCATTATATATGTATATATATATAATCCTTTTTCCTTCCATTATATAGATATATATATATAATTATGGATCTTACCCAACCTAACTTACTCCAACCTTTCATGCGTTTTTGAATACTGGGCTCATGATAGAAAACCCAATTCAGAAAATAGTGTTAGAAGTAATTAAAATAGTTCTTATGATACAAACTTAGCTTTCAAACCTTCCATAATTTCTAGATGTAATTATGGCTTTTATCCAATCTAATTTGACCTAATCTTTCATGCGTTTATGAATGTTGTTCTTATTTAATTTTGTAAGCGAAGTTCCTCCTGTTTCCGTGGACTTCCATGCAATCCTCGACCCGTCTTTGACCTCATAAAAGTGGAGAAACTAGGCTATTGCATTCAGGCTACTTATAATTCCTTAGTTGAGGTGTCGGAGAGGAACTCGACCATTAATATCGGACTAATTATCTCCATGGAGGAATTTGACATCCCCGTCTGTCTCTAATAGCCATAACTGGTAATAGAACGGTCAAAAAAACGGGGGTGTCAATTTCTTCTAAGGAGATAAGTAGTCAAATATCAATAATTTAGTTCCTCCAATTTTATGTTGGTAGGGTGTTCAAGAATTAAACCCCACTTTGTCACATGCAAGTCCACGGGAACATCAGGAGCTTTGCCTAGGAGATTTTAAAATTAAATAGGAACAAAATATTTAACGCATGAAAGGTTAGGTTAGGTTAGGTTGGGCAAGAACCATAATTTTCTTTATATATGTTACAGCTAGAACCCAAAATCCATTTAAACCCGATTTCACTAGGTAAAAGTAGTTCCAGTGAAGTCATTCTGTCAATACTAGTTTTAACTAGTTGATTCTAGATTTAACTGTTTACTTTCAGTGAAATATAGCTAAAACGAAAAAATATGTTAAATTAATATGTTTGCAATTTTGACTAGGCAAAACTAGTTCTCACTGAAATCCATAAGTTAAAAGTGTTTTTACAGGTTCAAACTTGTACTGGGTCGGTGTGACGTGTTCCCTGATCTGTGTACGTTCTACTCATCTACGTGTGTTTTCTGAGTTTGAGCAGCGCACATGGCTCGCTAGTCTAAATTTGTAGGTCTACTGTAATGGTGTGACGTGTTCCGAGATGTGTACGTTCTACTTGTCTCAGTGTATCCTCTGAGGTTTACCAGTGCACCCGGCTTGGTAGTCTTTATTTTTGAGAGTGTTAACTACGCGTACTGTTTATTTTTCATTGTTTCTACATCATGAGTGCTGAAAATCAATGTGAGGAGGATTTGGGGAGAAGGTGGAAAGTGTGTTTTATGGAGCAGTTACTTAATTCAGAGAAAAATAAAGAGAGTCATTGCAATGTAATGGCAAGAGATGATTACAATTATCTTTAAGCGGAGGTTGAAGAAGCAAAATCTGCCGTGAAGAAGACACCTTTGCAATACCGTCGATTGAAAAGATTTGATATCATCAAAATTGGTGAAGTGAAAATTTGGTCTCAGGAGGTGAAACCGTAAAGTAATATTTACCAGTAGAAGAAATCTACGATGTTATTGAAGCAGCTCATGTAGCTGTAGGACATGGAGGTCGAGATAAGATTAAAATGAAAATTTCAAGAAAATACGCCAATGTAACTATGGCTATGATAAATATTTTCTTATCTATGTGCGAAGCCTGCCAACTGAAGAAAAGTAAGAAAAAAAAGGCTCGATTAGCAAGCCCATTCTTCCTTCGGAACTGAACAGCCGCTGCCAGGTGTACCTAATTGACATGCATTCTCAGGCTGATAATGGGTTCAAATTCATTATGGTCTACCAGGACCAGTTGACCAAGTTTGTATTACTGCAACCGTTGCAAAGCAAGTGGGCCGAAGATGTTGCCTATAAGTTTATTGATATATTTCTGACATTTGGTTCCCCGTGTATTTTACATTCAGATAATGGTATAGAATTTGTCAACTCGGTCATATCTGAGCTAACTACATTATGACCAGAATTAAATATGGTACATGGTAAACCAAGACATAGTCAAATCCAGGGCTCAGTAGAATAAGCCAACCAAGACATCGAAAATATGCTGGCTTCATAGATGAAAAACAACGACTCCATAAATTGGTTCAACGCTCTTTGCTTTGTGCAGTTTATGAAAAACAGAGTTCTTTATTCGGGGATTAAACAATCACTATACAAAACTCTGTTCGGTATTGAGCTCAGAGTTGGACTCACTGCATCCATCCGAAGTTATAAAAAAAGTCCAGGATGAAGATAAACTTCGAGAAGTCATCGAGCAGATGAATGCAAAGCCGGAGTAAAATGAGACCAATGACGAAGAAGAGGAAAGGGAAACGCTGGCTGATACTCACTCAAAGATTTATTCAGCTAGAAAGTAAACTCATGAAAATTTGTTGAAACAGGCTAAGAGAATGAAATTGATATCCGATTGAACACATCCTCTCGTTGACATTGGAGGTAATGTTACTATACCTATAACCAGATGTGGACAGATCCAAGGCAGACCTTCGAAACCTCGTAGGAGTTGTGCTTGGTAAGAATAAAAAGGGGCTGTACAAGATCGGTACGAAGGATGGAATGCTGGATAAATTATATTGCAGGTAGGTTCATTAAATTTTAAAGTTTGAATTAAATTTTAAACAAAAAAATCTAACGGACCGTAAACAAATCGTATTTATTTCAGATCTGAATTTGACGGTTCCCCTCAAGTATTGATCAGCGATCAGGTGCCCGGTCATGAAATTTTTCTGAGGACTGCAGCGAGGAAAACAGCTATCGGAACAGGACAAGGGTTTACACGCTGTTCATGCACGAGGAAGTGTACTTCAAAGAGATGCTTATGCAGGAAACAAGGGCAAATTTGCAAATCCAAGTGCCATAGCATCATGTCTTGTTGCAATAAGTGAAAAAAATATGTAATTGGTGCTTTAAACAAGAAACTCTGTTTTGTGGATTAGTGTTGTTATTAGTTGTCCCTAGAGATAACTAGTTTTATCTAATAACTGGTTTTAACGGTCGGAGATTTTATTCAATAATGGTTTTAACTAGTCAGTACGGATATTGACTACAGGATTTTTTTTAGTGGATTCTAGTATTGTCGACTGCAGTTTGTTGGTTCTAGAAGTAATTAGTTAAAACTAATATTGACGGAATGGCTTTGCTGGAACTAGTTTTACCTGGTGAAATCGGGTTTTGACGGATTTCGGGTTCTAACTGTAACATATATATGTATCTATATATAAGTAAAACAGAAGGATTGAAGGATAGGTTTTTACTAGGCTAGTACACTCAGACTACTTATAAACGCTTCTTTGAATTGTCGTGGAGGAACTCGAACCCCCCTCCCCTCAAGTGAAGGAACCCGACCATGGAATCAAGGGACCATTTTTGAATAGGGGATTAAACCAGGTCTCGAGGAGGAACTCGACGGCATCCCAAAATAAACAGCATTTTGATGTTCTTATTTTGAACAAAATAATAAATAATCTAAGGTGACCTGCACTGATGGTGGAGAGGTTGAGGCTTGAATCTGGACCTATAGTACTGAAGTTGGTTTTTACTAACTGGTTCTCCACTCTCCCTATAAATAAATGCGGGTACATTTTCTATAAATGATGTCTCCCTCATCCTTACCATATTGGTGTAAGTATGATTACAGCCCAGATAGGATAGTAGTAAGAAGTGGCGCAAACAAAATTGTTAAAATAATACTAATTGTTAATCTTGGTCAATGTGTATTATTGAATAGTTTTTTTTTTAAATGTTGTGTCAATATTTTCAGAGCTATGAACTGGTCGATGCCAACACTGATTCTGATACAAATACAAATGATTACATGAATCCTTGGGAAGAAATAAAAAAGTTTTTCGCTGATATAAATGAAAAAGCAAACCAACTATATCATCAGAGCATAATGGAAGAGTCGTCTGGCGTGGCAGTGAAAGGAAGATCCCTTAATGATGAAACAGATGTCCCCAATTTCTCACAAATACACTCGGCTTTTAACTCTATCAAAACCTTCGTGAGGGATAGTTTGGAGGACATGGTCAAGTATTTTAAAAATCTGATAGAGAATATCCCTTACTTTCAAATATTTAAGTTAATTAAGACGATCTCCCAAGACACTGTGAGATTGATCGAGCCGGTCACTAGGAAGACTAAGATAGTCTTACGTTTGATTCTTGAAAGGATTTCAATATATACTAAAACGGTTCTTGAGAGAATTATCCTAATAAGCGAAAATCTATTAAAGGCGTTTGGAGAACGTGGCATTAGTACACGCTCGCTAGCCATGGCTTCACCTGGGCATTATCCTGCGCGCAACGGTATGCTCAGACGCCAATTCAGGACGAAGTAGTATTCAGTATAAAAGGTATTGCCCTAGAAGTTATCCTCTAAGAAATCAAACAAATAGATGATCAACTTAACTGTGCGAACCGATAGTAAATGTTAGTGCACGGAAATATATATATATATATATATATATATATATATATATATATATCACGAGTCATATATACTGGTATTGGCTTTAAATTAACAAAAGACACACAAAAATAATAAAATTATTTAAATACAATATTTTTAAGGATACTTTGCAATGTAGGTCCCAAAATATGTGTTAAAAACAAATTATCTAGCATACCTAGATAAAATTATATTCATACACGTTAGAATATATTTGCTCCAATCAACGAACATCTTCAATCAACTTTCTTGTGCTAAAGTGAGTCTTCTTGATGATTTGAGCTATGGGTGATGTTCCAATAGGATTTCCAGGCGGCCACCTGACGGCATCTTATGATATAATTTAGTGATACAGAAATAGGTCGTTTTTTTTACCCTTGGACACAATTTCATCACTTGATAATTTGTAAATGCCAAACGAGAATTGTTCCAACTTATGGAACCAGAGTTCTGCCACTCCATCTTTGAGACGCCATTGATATTATGAACTAAGAATGACGTCATTTATAATTTCAGACTGGGATAGGAATAGAAATAATAACTTTTTTTAATGAGCTTTGGATTTACATATTATTTCTGTATCAAAACAATTTGTAACTCAAAATGAGATTATATTTTTTTTAACATTCTGTTATTCATTTTAACATTTATTGTGAATTTAAACTAAATTAAAAATAACATGTATTTATTTATTTCACTCCTTCCGCCCTCACTTTACAAATATTTAATTTGTCAGTCACAGTTCAATATAAATATTATATTCCTGCGATAAAATTAATAATGTAACTAATTAAATGTTCCTGGGTGGTGGGTGGTATAATATTTCCATTGATGTAAACATATATAAAACTAACAATAATAGCCTCAACAAACATTTTGCAACTCCATTTTTTATTGTTTTATTTTTGATACTTGAAGATTTGCATAGTATTTATAAAATAATAACTTTAAATTGCATATTAAAATGAAATTTCATTACTAAGTTGAACTTGTAAATTTGAAGTAGGATCATCCTCTTGTAATGTAAACATGTTCAAATTAATAGTTGTATTACATGAATGAATCATTTATAAACTAATAAAATTTAAATTGCTAAATGGACAAATAAAACACTAATTTTAAAACTAATTTAGAAAGGTTTCAAAAATTTTTCGATAGCTAGCTACGCAATGTTTGTAGAGAAATTTTGCAAATTTATTTGGTAAGTAACTTTATAAATGAATTTTAATTTTTAGTCTAGTATAAACTACTATTCCAATATATGTTACTACCCACATTGCTGTTCGCATGGTCTAACGCGTCAATATTGTGTTGGGTTTTTGCCTGTGAAGAGGAGGTTGTAGATCGAATCCCAGTCTGGTGTACGGAAGGTGGTATTTATCGTATGGTCTCCCACTTTCCAAACAAATGCGGGTACAACTCAATTTAAAATTTTACCTTCCATATTCCTACTTCATTAGTCTAAGTATACGTACATCCAGGATGGGTAGTAGGATGCGATGGAAACAAAAGTTATTTTGAAAAATATTTTGTGAAGATTTTTTTTAAATTTTAAAAATGTATTTAAAGCGCAAACTATAAGGTTTGGCAAAATAATAATGATTTGATTAAACCTCCACCCCATATAGTTATGTACAACTTCAAAATGTGACTTTTACTCAATTGGTGAATATAACCAGAAAGGGTACTAATACCAACATCCTTCATAGCTATGATCCTATTACACAGGGCAACTTGTTGCGTGCAACTAGTTGACAGCCAGTTGACCGGCGCTTGCAGCTGCACAGATTGTTACGTGCAACTAGTTGACAGCCAGTTGACCGGTGCTTGCAGCTACACAGATTGTTACGTGCAATTAGTTGACAGCCAGTTGACCGGCGCTTGCAGCTGCACAGATTGTTACGTGCAACTAGTTGACAGCCAGTTGACCGGTGCTTGCAGCTACACAGATTGTTACGTGCAACTAGCTGACAGCCAGTTGACCGACGCTTGCAGCTACACAGATTGTTACGTGCAATTAGTTGACAGCCAGCTGACCGGCGCTTGCAGCTGCACAGATTGTTACGTGCAACTAGTTGCTGCCACCATTGGTGAGCGTCATCTCGAGAAAATGGCATCGAGAAATGAGGAACTATTTATTCTTGCCTTGCTTATAAAATAAATGGTACGGCGCACCGCACAGACTTTCTCTCTCTTTCTATAAACTCGTAAGATTTCTGAACGGAATAATGTACATTGTATCATCACCACTCCACATAAGAACACGCATAAAATAATATACAATGATATAGAATCAATGAGAAAAGAGGCGCATCTTTGTCCACCTAAGAGCATTTCAAACAGTTTAATGGCTTCCACAAGGTTCAACACTTCGTATTAAAATTTCGATTTTTGGTTAAAATTTTAACATTTTATAAGGTGTTGCAGATCTTCAAGTCATCGCATTGATATTTAATTATTCATTTATACATTTTGACCAATAAAAAATGTAAATATTGACTATTGAGTCTAAAATGGAGATAGATCATTGCTGTGCAAACATTTCTCCTAAGAGCTTTAAGGAAAAATAACATACTTTTTTTAGATACTTAAATTTAATTACTCTATGGCATTGGAGAATTATTGCGTTAAGACATAAGTAGTATATCTTTACAACTAAAGCTCACAAAATTGTATTAATATATTTGCAAATATCTCAGAAACTGTTGCTTTTATAAAAATATATGTCAAATAAAAGTTTTTTATTTCTAATATTCCTACAATTTTGCAACGATAAGTTGTTTAGTTTCTCAAATAGTTGTGGAGATACGGAAATTAACGCTTCTGTAAAGTACCCTAAAAATCATTTTCATAGGAAAATGAAAATATCCAGTTTATTTATAATCTTAATCAACTTCTAAATACGAATTTTGATCAAAATCGTTTGAGCAGATTTTGAGAAAACCAATTTTTTCTCTTTTCGCCCTTCAGTAAACTACCCTTAATTTTAAGTTTTTATAGACACACAGACAGACGGCATTGCAAAGACTATTTTTTAGGGTTCGGGGGGTCATGAGACGTCGACATCCATCAAAATTTCAGGTTAGTTTTTTTTACGGTCGCAATACTTAAGCTTTAATGTCCAAAAAGTTAAAAAAATTCATATAATTGCGTATAGATTGAAAGTTATTGATTTTTAAAAATATGTTTCGAAATAAAATATTTGTATTATAAATATATATACATATTTGTAATGCTAAGTAATTTCATATTTCAAATAGTTTCGGAGCTATTATAAAAAATGTTAATTTACGCATCAGACCGGAGCCCTTAAAGCCATTTTGCCGAAATATTGAGAGTAGCCATTTTGTTTGGAATATTTATTAATGTTCATAAATGAAATTTAATCAAAATCGTTAGAGCCGATTTTGAGAAAATCGACTTTTTCTCTTTTTGCCCTTCAGTAAACTACCCTTAATTTTAGGGGTAGATATCCAATTCCAAAAACCCCTCGGGGCAACCCTATGAAAAACCTAGATATCAAGTTTCAGCTCAATCGGTAAAATAGTTTAGGCTCTAGTTGGAGGTACAGACAGACAGACAGACAAACGGAAATTCAAAAACCACTTTTTCGGTTTTAGGAAGTCATGAAACGTCAAAATTCATCAAAATCTCGAGTTCGATTTTTTTGACGATCACCATACTTTCTCTACCTGTAAGATAGAGAGAAAGTAAAAAGATAAGACTCAGGCCAAGGAAGATGTATCTATATACGATGTTATCTTCTAGAGTGATTAAGGGCCTGTACTATACGTCATTTGAGGATCTGTGGACTGTAACACTTTTTTTTTTAACTACTTTCGTATGTCTAAATCATCATTTGATGAATTGCTTACCTATATAAAAGAAGACTCGACACCCAAATGAGAAGGAGTATCTCACCATAAGTTGCAGTTGCGCAAGCAATTAGTTTCACTGCATGGAAACTGTCTGAAACTAATTGCCGACCATGCAACTGAACTTTTCTCGTGTAATGGCTTTCATCTAAACCAACGCTTCTTAACATTTTCGTCAAGTAGTTGAATGCAACAAGTTTTCCCCGCGTAATAGGAGCCTTTGCTGGCTGTCGTGATGACGATCATAATTTCGGCTGAGGTATTTGTAAGCCCATTAGAAATTGGTGCGATCATGCACCTATTGTACTCTTTGGACGCTATTATAGCCTGTAAAAACATTAAGATAGTTCAAATGTATTTATCTTAAAGCTGTAAAAATTGACAACTATCAAAAATTAGAGTTTAAGGTGGGGTGGAAGTGGACACAAGAAACGGCCTGTGTTTTTGAAGTTTTTAAATCAAAACTTCCTTTTGTGCATGTTTTGAAGCAAAACTTTTTGGTCAAAATAGATAAAATATTATGTCAATATAAACATAGAGCTTAATTTTCTTCGCACGTTGATGTCAACAGTTCTTGAATAACTGTCGAGGGTACCCTGAAATTTAATGAAAAAAATGTCTCTTCATTTAAAAAGTTTTTCATCTAATGCCGCTATGCTCATGACAAATATTCAACAACTGTTGATATAACCATATGTATCAAGTTAAATTGTATGTTCTTACATGATAATTATTTGGTTTATTTTGATCAAAAATATGTTTTGATGTAAAAAATAAAAAACACTTAACTTTTCTCGCGTCCCCATATAAATAATAACTCACCATTTGGCGTGTAATAATAGGGCATGGACGTGGCATTAAAGTAAAGATATACCCTAATTTTCTTAGGAATTAACTTATCTAACAACTAGAAAAAGTTACTAAATCTAATTTCATGTATTCATACATCATAATTAACAATAAATAAATATTTTTTAAACTAATTTATATTTTTAAATAAAATGCTTTAATCACAATCTTTGAATAATACCACACACATAACGTGGCAGTATAGCTTAGTGGTAACATTTCGATTTAGAATGAGAAATAACTGGCTATTACCCACCTCGGTGGTGTAGTTGGCTAACGCGCTAGTCGTGTTGAGCTCGACCACCGAGGATAGGGAGATCGAGGTTCTAATCTCAGTCGGGTGAACTGGGGGTGGTTTTTCCTAAATGGTTTTCCACTCTCCCTCCACGCAAATGCGGGTTCACTTCCTCTAAATTCAACCCTTCCAATTCCTAATCCATTAGCGTAACTAGTACTTAAGCGTATAACCCGAACGGGTAGTAAGACGCGGTGCTAAATAATAAATCAACATAAAAGCTACCTATACCATAATCGGTCAAGGTAAGACTTTTGCGTTTCAGAGTTGACGGAGAGTATGTAATCTTTTTTCTTACCCTGTAAGTAAGCTTATATTGCATTATTCTACTATGGTAATGCTTATAATATAAGGACATAGTGTAAACTGTCAACTGACTACTACGTTTTTTCGGTAAACGGAGTGCTCATTTTACACGTAAAATCTCTTAAAGAAGTCGTGAATAAAAGAACATTTATTAAATTATGAACTTGACCCCCACCCCCGTAGCTAAGGGTCCATATTCGGAGGTGATCCCATCCAAACTAATCCCCCACTCGATCTAAAGAGCTAGTATCTGTATACAGGTAGACTGGTGGACTCACGAAACTAGACTATAAATATTTCCTTGAGTGTTTATAGGGATCAACAAATAAGTCTAATAGAGCCTAGTTTGATTCTAGGTGGTGCTAACGAATATATTTCCTATTTTATACGGCTTCAACCTGCTGTACAAATTGAAAGTATCTAGAGTTAGCACTGTGTCTAGGTATATAGTAATAGGTGTATTATACTGGCTATGCCAGTTTATGTGTTGAGAATTGACATAATCTGTGACTCACACCAGTGAACACGCGGTGCAAGATGCTAGATCTCTCAATATTATTTTTAAATATCACCGCGTCCTACTACCCGTTTGGATTGTACGCATATGTACTAATTACGCTAATGTGTTAAGGATGAGTCAAGTTTGATTTGGATGAAGTGTACCCGCATTTGTAAGGAGGGAAAGTGGAAAACAATTTAAGAAAAAACTTTGTACACCAAACTGGTATTAGAAACCTAGATATCCCGTCATTGGGAGTCCATTTTATTGCAGAAGTGACGCCTTTGAACATGCGGCCACCGAATCGGGTAGCTCTCATTGGAGGGGAATCCTGGTAACAGGGTGGCCGAGGTTTGAATCACGTCCGGGTGAAATTGAAGGTAATATACTCACATATTTTTTCCATTTTATTTTTATTTTCTTGTGTGGGTACACTTTTCAAATATACTTCTCATCCCTACATATTAAATAAAGTCACCATCAGCCATGTTATAAATGGAAATAATGAAAAAATATTAAATCTGTGGGGGGGGGGGGGTAAAATGTACATTCCAAATACCACAGTAAAAAAAGCTAATGTGGTTATGATTATGTTATTCAAAGGTGTGTTGGTGCTACCCCAATTAATTTATTCTCCTATAATTTATATTCCCCATCAAATTTTTTCCATGCAAACACTTTTCCTTTGAACTATAGTCATTCGTAAAAAGCATGAATAATTAATACATGTTTTTGCATCCAATGCATATATAATTTGTATAAACTTATTTTTAACAATAAATGTTGATTAAATTATAGATGGGCCTAACAGTGATTAACTAAAATAAATATGGAGTTTAACGTTTGCACGCACGATTCAAGAACCACAAATTGTACATTTCAAATTTTCTGGAATTCAAACTATTTTTACGAACGATGTTTTAAGATTAAAATAACTATTAACGTCGTAAATGTGTAAGTTTTAGTTTTGACGCATTATTTTAAATAAGAAACTTTTGTTTTCTGTCTCACTTCACCGTGTATATAAAGTGTGTTTAGGCGTAATTTCAGTATAAAGTTCTTATGTGGTACAAGGAAACACACTTTTAGCTTTGATGTAAGAAAGCTTTTCAACTTTTATATCAAGGCCCGAGAAAAGTAAGCATTGCATTACAATATACTGTAAACTTGAAAAAATACATTTCGCAATAAATGTTCATTTTAATTATTCCATACTGCTGTTGAGAGTTTACAGATGAACATTTTGACATTGTTGAAAATAAAATAAAATGCCTTAAAGCAAAATAAACTGGAGATAGGTCTCAGTAAAGTAAAAAATTGAATATTATATTCAAATTAATACTCCATTCGATTTTGTTTTTTCGCAGGACACGAACATTATTCATTGACACGGGAATACAATCGTTCCAAGATTCCTGCTTTAATTTACTTTCCAACCAGCCCCATGGTATAATGGTCAGCGCTCCTGGCTACCAAACTAGAGGTCACAAGATCTATTTCCAGCTGGTACCATGGGTATATTTCCCGGAAGGGGAGCTATCCCAACGATCACCAGGGTCTGGTTTGTTAGGTTTAAGTTAGGTTAAGAGTTTTCTACCGGTTCCATACCATTATATTTTCTATCATCACCACCTCATCTCATCTCATCACATCTCATCAGAACATGGAAAGACCCTCTACAAAATAATGTGCCATTAGTGCATTCGGGCGTCTCCTGGGCAATGGTACATAAGTACCGGCTGATCTTCTCACAAATTAGACTACGAGTAATATAGCCCAGACACGCATAGGCTATATTTATATATATATTACTTTCAAGTGTCTTTTTTTTAACAAATATTTATATAGTTTATTTATTTGAAAATAATTAAATAAAATTCCGACACGTGATTTTAACCAAACGCGTGTTTGTCTAATGAGATAGGGTTACCGAGTTTGATTCCCGTTATGGCCGAAATATAGATAATGTTGGAAATTGGCCCTCCCCCCCTCACAGTGATGAGTTGGGGGTCTGGATACTGGGTGTTGTGTTTGTTATATAAAAATGATTGAACAAATTGCGTAGAATAGTAGTAATGAATGCCCCGTAGTTTAAAGGGCTGAAACTATCTTAATATTGTAAATTATTATAAAAATATCTACTGCCGTGTGTTTCATT
The DNA here is from genome assembly GCA_033556935.1 of Timema podura. Classification (NCBI taxonomy): domain Eukaryota; kingdom Metazoa; phylum Arthropoda; class Insecta; order Phasmatodea; family Timematidae; genus Timema; species Timema podura. The sequence goes on from JAVRXN010000002.1 coordinate 45,213,096, forward strand.
TACAAACTAAATTACATCATGGAAGCTATTAAAAATATTTAAATAGGCATTTAAACCAAAATTAGAAGAATACTAGTTACCAGAATAAAAACACCGCATTTCAACATTTTGGAAAGTAAGTGCTCGTAAACTGTACCATGAAATTGCATTTTAATCTTAATCTAGACCATTTAATCACATGAATGTAATTATTCTAAGTAGGCCAAATTACGAATTAAAGTGAAATGGATGTATATTATTTTTCAATATCCGCCTATCTGTTTAATCTTCTCCTAAACCTTTTCTTTATTGTCACGCCAGTTAAGTTGATTTATCCAGGTCACCACAACGGCTGCGTCGGAATTCTTTTTTGTAGGTAGGCGCACATTGAGTAACATCTCGGGCACCGGGTGGGCGAGGCGTCGTGGCGCGCTCACATACAGGACGGTCATTCAGGCAACTATTCAATCTCAGAGAAAGCCTCTGCATTTAACTAATTTCCGCGGAAGTCGTATTTGCTAAGAGATACCTTCCAGCTAAAACTATCAAATGTCTGATGTAAGGTATTTCAGGGTCATTTTTTGTGTGGGCCTAAAGGACTCGTGTTGACACAGTACATATTTTATACACGATACAACGAATTTCGATAAAATAGGGTAGGAATTTAAACTAGAGATAAATTCTAAGGAATGCATAAACCAAATTTAAAATAATATTAATAATATGTTAAAAACTAAGTGATGGTTAAAACAAACATAGTATAATAATCCAAAAAATTCAGTAATTTTATTTAGCACCCCGTCTGAACTAACCGATCGGGTAATAAGCATATTTACTAACTAAACTGATGTTCTATGGATGATAAAGGTTGAATTGACAAGAAATGTACCCGCATTTACGTCGAGGATATTTGGAAAACCATTTTAGAAAAAAATACACTCAGTACACCAAACTTGGATTCGAGGCCCAATGTACCAGTCATCGGCAGTCAAGCTTATTTTGAGAGTGACGCCTTAGTTGGCCTGACCGTCGAAGCTGATCATAATTACCTTATATATTAAATTAAGGCAATGCCGCACCCAAAGAGAGCCGATCGGGTATACAGGGTGTTCGGAAACTCATAGACCAAACTGCCCATATAGTTTGTTTGAACAAAAAGTAATATAAACTCCCTTTACCCTTACATCTGGAAAACTATGCTGATACCATTAAATGGTGTTCAAAGTTTCGGCATAAAGCGACGGAAAATCAAAGATGTTGAAGCATGCGTGTACAACAGGTTGCACAGGAGCTAGGTGCGTGGCACTACACACCTTGACATCTTGGAGAACATAACACAACTAATAGTAAACAACACATCAGTCCATCTAGAAATGTGAATACGTTCTGAGGTTCATCATTAACGGTCCTACATCACAGAAAGTGCTTGCCATTATTACATGCGCAGTGCCGCGCGCCTAGCTCCTATGCAACTTGCTGTACACGTATACTTGACAGCTTTGCTTTCTCAGCGCTGTACGCCGAAACTTTGAACACAATTGTATGGTATTAGAATTTTGCAGGATGTAAGTGTATAGGGAGTTTGTGTTACTTTAGGTTCAAACAAGCTATATGTGCAGTTTGGGCTATGAGTTTCCGAACACACTGTATTTGCCATCCGAAAATCTCAAATAACATTAATAAATGCTTAAAACTTGTTAAATGCAACTTTAAGAGAATGCGCTCAAGATGTTTCGAGTGTATAGATTAAGTTTTAACACAAGTTTAATACTTGATATTAAAAATGTTCATCATCATAGTACGCATTAAAAATTCACCTAAAATTCACAAGTGGTCAAATATAAATAAATAATGTTATATACATTATATGTACCCCCTTCTCCCTTGCCACCTCTCTTCCTAAGTAAATGTATAGGTGTGTCACTGTAATGAGGAAACTTCCATGTAATTTACATCAACATAACTAGAAAATATAGTATTATGTGTTATAACACCTATGAAGAAACGATGTTTTTTTAAAGTAACGTTTTAAGTATCCACTGTCCACTGTATATTTACTAAAACTTTTATAATCTCTTTTATACGTGTTTTTAAATTCCTACTAAAGTATTTGGATGAGCGTATTTAAAGTGTCATTTATAGACTCAGGCTTATATCAGCACATAGTACACAAACTGACTTAATCCAGAAACAATTTTATACACATGATTTTTAATATTTGGAAAACTTAGTGAGCCCAAGTAAAAAAAATAGCTTTTTCAATTTAAACAAATCTGTTTAACAGTTATTACTAGCAGACCATATCAATAGTGACCTTAATACTGTTATTATAAAATTCAAATTTGTTACATACAAGCAGATCACGTAACCTTCGATTACTCTGTGAGTTAGCACGCTTAGAGCTTATAATTTAGTCATACTCTAATTCATCAAGGTAAAATTGCTAACTTTCTGGGTAAACGGGGTGTACACGCCATTTATCTTGATAGCTAGCTATCTTACCTTGACTTATTACACTATGACTTTATATTATATTCTGTACCTTAGTGCAATCAAGTAAAGTAAAAATTTTACCCTTCATAGCTGTTAACAAACTTAACCTAGGATACTACAAAAGGCTGTAGTAGGCTGTAATATTGAAAATTCGATCTCCCTTTGCTCTTAACCCTCTGTTTTCCAATTCTCTTTCCAAACAAACTACGTTTAGTTTACCACATTAATTTACCTGTGTCCCTAAATTAATATAAACTGGTAAAAGTCCGAGGATAGTAAGATAGATATGGTCTGATTGTCTCAGGAAGTGCCTTATTTGAAAGCTATAAAGGTTACCAGATCTAATTTCACGTATTCATAGGTTAAGTAATATGATCTTCAACTGTTACATCGATGAATAGAATTAATACCTATGAAATGACATTAATCTTCTAAAAAAATGCTATCAATTTAGGCCGCAAACAAATATTCTCTTATTTTCTAAAATTGCATTCCTACCAAAATTCTACTCTACATAATATGTAGTAAATGATAACAAACACAATACTACATGATATGCATATGAAACCCCTCAGATCTCTTTCACGCCACTGTCTTCACTTGCCCAACCTGTTTATGACACGGCAATGCTACACATCTATGTAACTTAGTTCAGGGAGGAGCTCAAACACAATTATTCTAAAATTATTTTAGGTAGGCCTACCTGGGTATGCTATTGAATCAACATGCACAAACTTGAGACAACCTATGAAAACGATAGATCATGGAGATGTATAATAGTCACTATATTAAATTTTTTTAGCACCGCGTCTTACTACCCGTTCGGGCTATACGCTTAAGTACTAATTACGCTAATGGATTAGGAATTGGGAAGGTTGAATTAAGATGAAGTGAACCCGCATTTGCGTGGAGGGAGCGTGGAAAACCACTTAGGAAAAACCACCCCAGTTCACCCGACCGAGATTCGAACCTCGATCTTCCCGTCCTCAGCAGTCGAGCTCAACATGACTAGCGCGTTAGCCAACTACGCCACCGAGGCAGGTAATAGTCAATATAGCTCGCACCGATAAAAGCGTGGACAAAGGGCTCGTCTATTCAAGTTTGCATGTGACGGAAAGGTCAGGGTTTAAATCCCTGCAGTGTGTATTGAGGTTTTTTTTTCTCCAAACAGTGTCTCATTTTCCTTCCACGTGACTGTAGATACATTCTCTTCTATATCTACCGTACTCCTTCATACTCTCTTATTGTAAATATGCGAAAAGTCCGGATAGATAGTAAAACGAATATTAAGTTTAAAAAAATAGTTAAAATAGTATTAAGAAATATATATATATCACATAAACGTAAAGGTGGTCGCCTGGTCTAACGCGTCACTCTTGTGTTGGACTGGATGCCACTGAAGGTAAAACCGGGGTTCGAATCTTGGTCGTGTGTACTGAAAGGATTTTTCTTAAATAGTTCCCACTCTACCTATATGCAAATTTGGGTACATTTTCTCTCAATTTTTACTTTCCTTATTCCATTATCTTATTTATTATATGCGCACAACCCAAACACATATTATGATGTGTGTTGAGTGGTAGAAAGGGGTCACATGACTTTCACACTGGCTACCGATAACTGCTTTAGGAGCGCATTGTCTAAGGCGCTACTTTCACAATAGACTAGACTGCCGATGACGGGGTGTACTGAGGGTGCTTTTTCCTCAATGCCTTCCCAAGCTCTCTCTACGCAAGTGCGGGTACACGTTCTCTAAATTCAAACTTACTCATCCTTAACCCATCGAAGTAATTAGTACATAAGCGTACAACCTGAATGGTAGTAAGAATAAAATGCTACTGATATAAATTGTCATTAGATACAATCTGCTTATTTGTTACGTTAGTGGAAAAGAGGAAAGGAAAAAATGGGAGGAGGACCTAGGGTTTGTTTGAAAGAGAGAGAACTCTCAGGGGACAACTTTGAACTATCAGTACAGTATAATGTATCTCACTTTACTCACATCCAACATTCCTGTCCCTCGCATTCCTCACTGGATTCACCCACTCAAAAACTACCCCTCTGGTTGCTCTTTCATTTGACGTTAATCACAAACCCAAACCATCCTTGCCGTCATGTAAATAAGTGATCCTTTCACAGTCTAAAATAAACCCATTCCTCTTCCAAACTCACCCCGTCGGGTGACTACATAGAAAGATAAGCGCCGTGTTTTCCACTTCATCAAAGAAATGTGTGGATGTTCTTGCTCTTCTGTTTTTTAGTCTCATCATACGTCGGGTTGAGCCCGAGAGCCTTGTGGACCCTATGTCCTTAGCGCCTCTTGGTCATTCTGCCTCTTCCCTCCGCTCCACCCCACCAACCCATCCAATGAATACTTGATGAACAGATGACCTGAGTACAGCAGAGGGCGCGGATGACTTGTTCCGCATCATGGCGTGTGTCAAAATGGCAAATGCCAACATCTATTGTACAAACGTTTTTTCTCGCCGACATGGTTGGGTTATCTTCCCTTCTACTAAATAATATGCGCATTCTGATGTTGACGTCACCAAACAATAACGTCGCAGTACAAGATGTAGGATTAGTACACAATATGTATAGAAAAATAAGTATGAATATAAAAAATGTATTAAACTGTGAAACATTTGTTGGTCCTGGTTTGATTTTGTCTCATCATACATTGTGTGGATTTTAATTTTCAGTATATCATGGTTTGCGTGGTTTTGTTTTAACCCAGTTTTGGAAAACAAGGTGCTTTGGAAGATATTTTATCTAAAAAGGGATGAGGATACTGGAGATTGGAGGAGGTTGCATAGTGACATAGTACTTTGTACTCATCATAAGATATTATTAGGATAGCCAAATCTCGCAAATTCTAGTGTGTAGGATATGCAGCACGAATGGGAGAATCTAAAACCATGTTAAGAGTATTGACTGGCAAGCCCAATGGGAAGAGACCATTGGGAAGACCTAGATACAGGTGGGAAGATAAAATTAAAATGGACCTGAAAGAGATAGGATGTAATGAGGTGGACTGGATATAGCTAACTCAAGACAGGAATAGGTGGCTTTTGTAAGTGCGGTAATGAATTTTTGATTTCTTAATGCCAAAGAATAAGTAGGCCCAAGTAAGTAAACAACGAAATACCAAACACAATATTAAAATATTATATGCCCATTTTTTTAAAGACATGGCCATGATCAAGCTGGGTGAATTGTGATTTAAGTGAAAGCCAGTCCTCCATGAGTACCTTCGGTTTAAACCCCACTAAGCGCAACATTTAAATTTCGAACGTTGGTAAATCAGATGGATGATAAGAAATTCGGAGCTCACAGGAAACTATCTAATGAGATAATCACCTTGATATTCTGTTAAGTGCTTATAGAAAAGTCGATAAAAACACATTCATAGAGTAAAAGTTATTTCAACACGAGTGAGAATGATTGGTGGGCTCAGCTTTGATGCGGTAGTTCAGAAATTGACGAGAATATTGACTAGGTTCACTGTATTTGGGGGAAGAGGGGGATAAAGGGTGTTCTAATTGATTTTCGCTGCCGTATCTGGTGCATTTTCTTAAAACTCCTCTTTCTCTTTTAGTCACATATATTTGTGTAAGATGTAGTAGGTCAAAGATGCGTGGCACCACAAATGTATATAGCTAGGATGAATCCCGTAAATGTTTATAGGCGTAAATCCCATTCCAGGCCAATAGGGATAGTTTGATACTGTACACGAGGTAAGCATCTGGCAGACACGATAATGGTCAAGATACAGGCACTTCAAAACCACTGACTGATAACCATTGTTGACGCACCCTGTACGTCTCCAATAGGACATTGTATTGAGACTTTGAGGTGTCATGTATTAAGTATCATTTCCATAAGTTTTCGCAGTCCTTCTATAATAAGGTACTGGGTTCCAACCCTTCTATACGAGGGGCCTGGGAACTATGTTATAGATAGACCCAGGAGAGTCCCACATACATCCTAAAGCCCTGCTCGGATAGTGTAGATGTTGATCGCCAATAGTCCGTTCGTGGGGGGCTATTATCCATTCCCACGCAAAATTTTGTTGAGAATCTAAAGGTGACCAACATATTTAACATGATATCTTCTAAACATGTTGATACATTTTTATTCACAAACTAAAAAGTAGTGTTTAAATTTAGCACGTATGAGAGATTAATTTATTTTAACTACTTACTATACACGCCCAAAAATATCCTCTAAACACTTACATTATTTACACCCCCACCTTTAGTAGTCAAAAATTGATTCTAGAGACATTCATTCTTCATAAATTTTCTCCAGCTTTGATGGTTAAGGGTCTGAACTCGCGGGAGTAGATCTATACCTTGATTTTCTTACGAATGGATATATGAAGCATCTTTTAGAAAACACAAACATATTTTTTTGCTATACATTCATAACATTTCATTATGTTACAAGCGTGTTTTTTTACAGGTATTGATAATATATATCGAAATTTAACAGCTGTAGATCACATGAAGTGACGTATTAATACGTTAAAATAGATCTGGTAACTTTTTTCTCGCCGTCAGATATGTCCATTCATAATAATATTGGGGGTGACCTGGTGGTCTAGGGGTAAGGTGTCAGACTTTTGTGCTTGGGGTCCGGGGTTCAATCCTCGGTCCCGGCACACATTTATCTGAATGCCAAACCCTTCCTTCACCTCTGACAAGATGTGTATTAATCACAACTTGTGAATGTGAGGAATGCCAGGCCTCCACCGTGGTTCGGATTCCACGTTAAACTGTAGGTCCTCCATTTCATCTCACAATTACTCTAACATTGCACATTAGCGTAAGTGCGTATAACCCGAACGGGTAGTAAGACGCGGTGCTAATAATAATAATAATAATAATAATAATAATAATAATAATAATAATAATAATAATAATAATGTGGTATAGTAACTTGAGCAGTCAGATAACGTTCTTTCTACGGCGGTCCGAATAACCTACATGGGGAGTGGGCCCTGAAAAAGTAACTGCATGGGAACGAAAAAAAATAGTAGACAGAAACAAAAGATATGGAGAGGTGACGAGTCATTACGTTCTAGGGAGAAATCTTTTGTAAGGTTGAAGATCTCTTTGCGAATAGACGGACCCATTATGCAACCGGCGTAATTACGCCGTGCTTAGCGTCGAGTCAATAAACTGAAGTGGAAGCGTGGGGGAGAGATTATTTTTTATTTGTTTCGGTTATTTATTAATTTTCAACATCTTTATATCCAGGAGACAAGGGTTCAAATCCAACCAACTGTAGTTAGAGGGGGTTTATTCTCGTAATGGGCACTATTAAATTAAAACTATCGAATAATTAAATTGTATTAGACTGTCGACCTATTCGATAGTTTAAAAATTATTCAAATGATGAATATTCTAATTTATTCGCGTTGGTACTGAGCGATAGTCAACCTTACTGTTTTGAATGTTTTACTTGTCGTATTTATACAAAATACTCGTTTCCTTAAGGTCCACTTTTGGAGAGCATTACAGTGCAGTCGTCCTTAAAAATTCGAATGTATTTCCTGTTATCCTTATGGAGACTATTGGTTGCTCTTACGGTTATTATTATAAGTCAGGCCTGAAATAAAATGTAATGATTATTACATTCTACTTTTATTCTATGCAATTGTTTGTATGTTTTTTCCAAATTGAATGATAAAATCACTTTAACGCTCAACTTTTTATAATTTTATGTGGCTACTTTTTTAAAAGTAATTTTAATACTCTAGTTACCCACTTCGATGGCCGAGTGGTCTAACGTTCTACTTTCGTGTTGGACTAGACTGCCGAAGACGGGGATATCGGGGTTCAATACCGGTCGGGTGCACTGAGAGTGTTTTCCTAAATTGTTTTACACTCTCCTACCATGCGAATGCGGGTGCACTTCCTCTCAATTAAACCTTCCCAATCCCTAAACCATTAGTGTAATAAGTACATAGGCGTATAAACCGAACGGGTAGTAAGAAGCTTTGCTAAATAAATATATATATATAGAGAGAGAGAGAGAGAGAAACAATTAGCCAAAGACACCTAGTCCTACACCAATTACTTAGTACTCTGGTTATCAGGACCAATTTAGTCAAAAATGGTAAATTCTCCAACTAAACTGGTTAGGTGTGCGCTAGTTTTTGTACAGTGTTGGCCACAAAAAAGTGGCTGGACGTTCAATCCAAGTCCCTCTTTAAGCTGATCACTTATTGTATTTGTCATTGCACCTAACATTGAATCTGAATCCATGGTATTGTCAAATACTGGCATACTTGTTTGTAATTATTGACATTCATCATTATGAACTAATTATTACAAAAATAATACTGTTTCTCACAAATGCTTGGTTATCTAAAATATATACGTATGTTTTTTTAACACCGTGTCTTACTACCCATTCGGGTTATACGCTAGAAAGTACAGTAATTGATCGTTACATTTTTAGATTATTAGCACAAACCAAGGGTAATGCTCAGATTAACTTATAGTGAACTCCAAATAACTCTTACTTAATCTTTTTTTGTACTATTTGAATACAATATAGTGTCGATTCCGTCTGTATTCAAACTATAAAATTCTCATATATGGTTGGTCAACGATTGAGGGCATATCTTACCAAGATCACTAGACCAACACTAGTGTGAATTTCACCCATGAATAAATGGCTGTTTTGAAGAATTAATAACATATTTATATTCTCACGTAATTAAAAAGTATATGTATTGCATTAAATTCAAACAGTCGAAGCTATTCTGACAATGAGGTAACTAATCACGTCTATAGGACGCTCACAATAAGGTGAACTTTGTTGCGAAAGATAAAATATCCCACTATTCATGCCACACGGTTGTCTGATAAATTTAAAGTAAACTATTTTTTTCTCTATAATTTATGCAATTTTTTTAGAAAAAAATAGCACTGACTTATTTGTTTTAAATAATTCTAGTGTCAAAAAGTATTATAAAAATTTGAAGAAAAAAACTATATTCTTTATTTTAAACTGAACTTATCTGCTGCAAAAAAATATACTGGTCTTAACTTGAGTTCGCTTCCGCCTTAAGTGACAGTAAGGTCATCAGAACTATTTCGTGCATGCTAGGCTTTAGCCAAGGAGAACACTTAATGTGTAGGATGTAAGTGACTTACTTATTCTATGGCATTAGGAATTCGAAAGTTAATTACAGCACTCACAAAAGTACGCCACTTATCCCTATCTTGAGCTAGTTCTATCCAGTCCACCTCATTACACCATATCTCTTTCAGGTCCTTTATAATGTTATCCTCTCATCCACGTCTAGGTTTTCCCAGTGGTCTCTTGATGTGACTCCTGTGCTAAAATATCCAGCAATGTCCTTTATTGATCAATCTTATGTAAATATTATATACTAATTATTGTATTTACCATTTATACATTATATACCTACATCTATTAATTATATTTGCATATATGTAACAAATGTAATAGTCCCTGCCTACAATTTATGTTGAATTATCAAATGATGGGCGTGGGCACATTATTTAATAATATCTGCTTTGTAAATTTTTTTAATATTTAAATTTGGTTTAAGACTGAACAGCAAATTCTTGTTCATATATCTGCTTCCCAGCCTTTCCCCCTTCCCTTCTGCCCCCCATTACACATCCCGTGTAGATCAACTTGGAGGTGGGTGACAGATTTGTAAAACTCAGCTGTCACATCACATTATATGAACATCTGTTTTGTTTCGGACGCTGGTCAGAGGGCAAGCGGCATACTGTCCCACTGATGGATTAGCTGGCCTACCGCCGAGGAGAGTAAGGCCTGCGGAGAACATTTAAAATTAATGGACATAAACATGTATCCTGGTACAATCACATAGTAACATTGCAAGGGTGTGCCGCATGAATGGGGTGACTGGACTGACGGTCACAATTCCGAGGGATGTACTGGGGTTATTTTGATCATGTAAGGTTTTTCAATCCTCCTTCTAGGTGTATACCTGAGCAGCTTATCTTAGTAAATAATATTGTATGTGTTACACTACAAACTGACCCGCCTCGGTGGCGTAGTTGGCTAACGCGCTAGTCGTGTTGAGCTCTACCGCCGAGGACGGGGAGATCAAGGTTCGAATCTCGGTCGGGTGAACTGGGGATGGTTTTTCCTAAATGGTTTTCCACTCTCCCTCCACGCAAATGCGGGTTCACTTCCTCTAAATTCAACCCTCCCAATTCCTAATCCATTAGCGTAATTAGTACTTAAGCGTGTAACCCGAACGGGTAGTAAGACGCGGTGCTAAATATTATTATTATTTCACTACAAACTAAGTTAATATTATGATTGTGTCAGTACTTGGGGAATGTTCGATTATTACGTAAGCACTTAAGGGGGATTCGAGCTTTGCTTGTTTTTGCTGACAAGGGAGAAGAGGGTGTCAGAATAATACTTACGTCAGTGTGGTCTAGGGATGGGAAAAACTGCTCCTTTAGTGGAGCAGGAGCAATCTGCTACTGCTCCACCACTGGACCTGTTCCTTTTACCTGCTCCTTTTTGTCACAGCTCCTATATACAAAACTACTCCCAGCCTAATTTTTTTTAAGCATCGTGTCTACTGCCCGTTCGGTTTATAGCCATATGCACTAATTGCGCTAATTTGTTAGGGACGGAGATGGCTGATTTTAGAGGAAGTGCACCCACATTTGTGTGAAATGAGAGTGGAATATACGTAATTTACGTAAAACCACCCTCATTGCAACCAACCGGGATCGAACCCCAATCTCCCTATATCGGCAGTTCAGTCTATCACAAGAGTAACGCCAGAGACTAGGGGTCTGCAACCTTTTTGATATCGTGGGCCATATGTGTTTAAAAAATAATAATTGTTGGGCCTATTCGAAACAAAAAGTTCAACTTTACATTTTTCATGTAGCAATTAGTTATTAATTCTATTGAACACAATTGTTTTCTAAATATTTTGTGGGCTAAATAAAACCAGTTAGTGGGCCGTAGATTGCTAAACGTTGCCTTGAAACATTTGATCACCAAGTGGGCCCTTTCAATGTTCAACATTAACGTAACAATTTATTGTGCGAATACATTACATACTGTACTAGTATTGTGGAAATATTATTCTTTACTACAAAAGCTTTCCTCCTAAAAACTCATTTGTGACTCCCCAAACCATCTCTAAACTAAGCCTATAATAGATAAGTAAGGTTGCACTGGACCTGATCTCAGCGCTATGACAAGAACACAACGTATCCACTTCCTTTCTACTGTACGACTGCTCCAAAATATCTCAGGAGCATAAAGGAACAAGGTTGCTCCGGACCTGTTACAGCGCAGCCTGTCACAGAGACGAGGAGCAAGGTTACTTTGGACCTGTTCCAACGCTGCATGTGACAGAGAGACGAGGAGCAAGGTTACGCCAGACCTGTTACAGTGCAGCCTGTCACAGAGACGAGGAGCAAGGTTCCTCTGGACCTGTTCCAGCGTTGCCTGTGACAGAGAGACGAGGAGCAATGCCAAGCGTTGATTAACACTTCTAATACGTAGCTGTTTTGTGCTGCCATCTACCTTACAATATTGTAACGACGCAGTCTCGACTGAGAGAAAACAGTAGAAGCTCGGAGAAAACAAATGGGAATACAGTAATAGGTTTAACGTTTCAAACTGACCTGTGACAAAAAGGAACAGCTCCTTTCGTCTGTCAGGAACAGGTTGTGAATGTGACGTCAGAGGAGCAGTGACAAAGGAGCAGGTTGTGATTTCACAACCCATCCCTAGTGTGGTCCAACTGGTGACCCACGGGCCAAATGCGGCCCGCGCTCACTGATAATGTGACCCTCTGTATTCTGTAGGAAAATTATAAGGAAACCCTTGGTGGCAGACGTGGAATGTTTAATGAGTCAAATAAAGTTATGTATTTAAAAAGGTCGTGATTGCATTTTACTATTCCTTTATTTGATTAATAAAAATATGCATAATACTAAGCTGTTTTGTGTAAGTGTATGTGCGCGAATATTTAATAATACATTTTTGAGAGATTATTGAAATTTTTTTGGCAGTAAAATTTGAAAGATTATATCAACAAGAAATACAATTTATATACAAGTATTGAAAGTAATTGTTTATAAAGTGATGTTTTTAGGGCTACATTAAGTTGATGGGACTACTAAATATATATTTGGCCCGCGGTGCAAAGTAATAATCAAATTTGACCCTTGGGGTGAAAAACTTTGGACCACCCTAACTTGCGTAACACAGAGACGTGCAATAATGGCGCACTTACCCAGCCACCACAAATGGACACATAGTTAAAAGTGTCGTGACATGGATAAAAAGACCTACCTCATCAGATTAAAAGTAGCCTATTGTTTTCTATACGGTAACTATGATAATTCATGTATTCATTAATAGTACGTTTGTTATCATTTCAATTAAGTGTGAATTAAAATTTTTCATAATATAGTTTTTTTTTATTTTACCTATTTTATACAATAGATTTAAATTCAGTTTACAACAAAATAGTATTTCTTGTGAATTATTTCATAACTTGTATTTTTTATTACAACGTCTTACTACCTGTTCAGGCTATATGCATATGTATTAACTGCGCTAATGAGTTAGGGATGAGGAAGGTTGAATTTAGATTAATTGTACCAGCATTTGCGTGAAGGTAAAGTGTAAAACAATTTAGGGAAAATCACCCTCAGCACACACGACCGGAATTCCAACCCCGATATCCCTGTCAGTGGAAGTCTAGGCTATTGGGTTAAGGATTAGGAAGGCTAAAAAAAATTTAAATGCACCCACATTTGCGTGGAGGGAAAGTGGTAAATCATTTAGGATAAAAACCTCAATTCACCATGACCGGGATCGATTCCCCGATTTCCCCGTCTTCGCTAGTCTAGTCCAACACGAGAGTAGCGCGTTAGATCCAGTGGCCACCGAGGAGGGTATTGTGGCATGTAAAAGAACCCTGGAAGCTATGTGAAAATATCTTTCCCGGTAAAATTAGTAGGCCCTTTCGCTCTCGTTCATAAAAAAAATCTCTTGTATTGATAAAATAAGTCATTTCTGAAAGTGCACGTCAAATACCTCATAATAGTTGAGGGTAGCTCCACCAAATAGAAGAGCTTGACGCCACCACAATATTAATTAATAAAACTCACTCACTCGAAGTTGTAGTTGTATCTGCCGTTGATATTTGGTTCTTCCCCGCACATAAGCTCAAAGTCGATGAGGTTTTGATTGACGGGTTTGCTGATGCGACGCTATAAACAATAACATAATTTCGGATCAAACACCGATCTCAGAAACGAGCTATATTCAACTATATGAAAACTAATCAATATACCATTGTTTCAAAAACTCTTAATTATACTACACACTGTAATTATAATATATCCCCTTGGCAAAATGCAGCAGTATGCCTGCATGTGTGTAAATAAACATGTCATTAGTAGGTGCAGGGGTATGCTTTAGCCCCTCACACAAACTCCGTATACGTAGGTCCATAGGCCGTGGGCCATGATCCGTAGAAAATTTATTTGCATCTTCAGAGTCCGTATCCTTAATCACCCGACCGTGCCAACCAATAAGATAGTCAGAGACTTCGTCCAGTAAGACTCTTCGAAAGAAATTCGTCTACAGCAAGGAGCAACCGCCAAATAGTCGGCTGATCAATAAAATAAAATAACTTTTTGAGAAAAACGTCCAAAATATACTTGAAATTTAGGCTAAGTACAGCCACAATAACTATATTTATAACACGATTTGAACTAACAAAGCTATAATTAGCAACGGATCCTTTCGCTGCCATTTGTGCTTTTATTTCTATGCGCGAGCACATATTTACTTAAGTGTGATTTGGTAGTCCTTATAAACAAGTCCTTAGAAAGTTAGAAGTTGACCAACTTCTACGGAGTACGGACCAGTATAAGGATTCGTATCAGGACTCTGTAGACTGAGCAATCTGATACCGTGGCATCGTGGGCCACAGACTACGGGCCATGGACTTCCGGATACGGAGTCTGTATATGAGGCTTTAGTTGTACAGTAGAACGCTCTTTTATGTTGTATGCAAATAGAGTTTCAAGGTTAAGTATAGATGTGTCTATGTTTTTTTAAACATGGTGCATATAAATACTCTATTAGTATAATTTAAGAAACAGTTCACATAGTTAGCTAAAGTTTTTTTTAATATAGTCACACTAAACTATACAAATCACGAAAATATATAAATAAATTACTACATTTGACTAGGGTCCATTTATATATATAGCCCAATTCAGTGGCCACGTGGTCTAACGCGCTACACTTGTGTTGGACTATATTGCCGAAGACGGGGAGATCGGGATTCGATCCCAGTCGGGTGCACTGACAGTGATTTTTTCTAAATGATTTTCCACTCTACCTCAACGCAAATGCGGCTGCACTTTCTTTCAGTTAAACCTTCCTAGTACCTAACCCATTAGTGTAATTAGTACATAGACGTATAGCCCGAACGGGTGGTAAGACGCGGTGCTAGAAAAAATATATGATTATTATTATTTAGCACCACTTCTTACTGTCTGTCCAGGCTATACGCATATGCACTAATTACGCTAATAAGTTAGGGATTATGAAGATAGAATTTGGAAGTGTCTCCGCATTTGCGTGAGGGAGAGTGGAAAATAATTTTGAAAAAACCACCCACATTACACCCAATCGAGAGTCGAGCCCCGATCTTCTTGTCATCGGCAGTTTAGTCTAACACGAGAGTGCGCCTTAGACCATGCGGCCCCCGAAGAAGGTCTCATAAATATTAATAATAGCTATGCCATGTATTCGAAGCTATCAAAATAAAATAAAAAACGTTTTGGGACCAATTATGACTGAAATGATTTAGTATTGTTGGGTCTTTAATCTGAGATTAGAGCTTTGTGTCGATACTCGATTTATAACTCGATTTTATTAACAAAAGGCCGTGAGGTAAAATATTTGAGATTTTTTAAAAGAAAGATATCTCATGTTTGGATTTTTGTAATGAAGCATTTTAACATAATTCTAATCGTACTTACACTGGTGGTCACATGGTATATGGCAAAAGGTTCGCAACATACTGGATTGGTGGTGACGGGTATGTCAAGATTAGAATTGCTACTGAGTGGTCTGGTTTTTTTCCATCGTGTGTTTTATTTTCTGATCCTCACTCCATGCTTATGTGCATGCATTTCCACTGAACTGTCCTCTCAAAAGATACCCATTAAAATAATCCCTCAATGACCTTGGTGCTTAACATTATAATTATTTTTAATAATATTACCACGCCTGCTTACGCATCAGGTGAAAATTAAAATCCTACCCGACGGGACTCAAACCGAATTATTTTTTAGATGGTTAGTTAAGCGTTATCTTGAGAAACTTTAAAGTTCATGGCCGCAAAATTCAAGCTCATCATTCAAGCCTATCCTGAAACACTTCTATTATTATTATTATTATTATGATTATTATTATTATTAGCACCGCGTCTTACTTCCCGTTCGGGTTATACGCACTTACGCTAAATGTGCAATGGTAGGGTGATTGTGAGATGAAATGGAGGACCTACAGTTTAACGTGGAATCCGAACCACGGTGGAGGCCCGGCATTCCTCACATTCACAAGATGTGATTAATACACATCTTGTCAGAGGTGAAGGAAGTGTTTACCAATCAGATAAATCTGTGCCGGGACCGAGGATTGAACCCCGGACCCTCAGCACAGAAGTCTGACACCTTACCCCTAGACCACCAGGTCACCTAACACTTCTATCCAATCCCTAACTTGACACTCAACCTCATTAAAATAAATGTTAATATTATTTTTTCCTCAAAGTTTTGTTCTACTATGAGTCTTGTTTCTTCAGGTTTCACAACTAAAATGTTGTGTGCACGTCTGTCATCACCCTTACCCCCATATGACCACCTCATCTCATCCTATACGCCGTTATTACCATTTTATAGTGTTTGGGAATGGATACAAGCCCTGAAGTTTTTCTTTATGTAACTTTCTTTTACACTCCTGTTTGTTAATCCATATTAGCCAAATTATATAACACAGCATTTTGTTATCAGAAACGTTAGTTATACAAAATAAAGTTTTATTTCATTACTGCGAAGAAACTCAAGAAATATGTCCTCGCAACCAACCCTTACCTTAGTACGAAGAGCTCTAGCTGAACGTTTGGCACGTAGAGGTCTGGTGATGTGGTCAGGCAGTTTCTCCTTGAGTTGTAATTTTCCATCTTTGACAACCACCACGAACTCCTGTGGGCATTCACAATAATAATATAGTGATTAACCGTATAAATTTATAAAATACTACCCGCCTCGGTGGCGTAGTTAGCTAACGCACGCTCTGGTTTCGTGTTGAGCTAGACTGCTGAGGACGGGAAGATCAAGGTTCGAATCTCACTCGGGTGAACTGGGGGTGGTTTTTTCTAAAACGGTTATCCACTCTACCTCCACGCAAATGCGGATTCACTTCCTCTATATTCAACCTTCCCCATTTATAACCCATTAGCTTAATTAGTACTTAATCGTATAAACCGAACGGGTAGTAAGACGTGGTGCTAAGTATTACTATACAATATTAATTGGTTGTAGTTTATAATTAAGGTTATTTAACATGCTTATAATGTAGCTTAGATCTCTAAAAGACACAACAACCAGTTCTCTATCACTGTGGAAAAGGAAAACTATGATACTCAATCAAACTGAGAATTAAACGCGATACACTTAACTCAGAAATAAGATGCACTACTAACTGAGCTAATGAGTGGCACTCTTTAAGATGGCGAATGGCTTATATTAAATGCGCCCGCATTTGCTCGAAGTGGATACCATTCCGAGTGGAAACAATTCCAGTTTTTGTGGATATAGTTCAGGTGGATACAATTCAGGTTTTTCACAAAAGCAATTTATTACAAAACTATCGGAATGGATACCATTCTGAGTGGATACAATTCCAGTTTTTGTGGATATAATTCAGGTGGATACAATTCAGGTTTTTCACAAAAGCAATTTATTACAAAACTATCGGAATGGATACCATTCTGAGTGGATACAATTCCAGTTTTTGTGGATATAATTCAGGTGGATACAATTCAGGATTTTCACAAAAGCAATTTATTACAAAACTATCGGAATGGATACCATTCTGAGTGGATACAATTCCAGTTTTTGTGGATATAATTCAGGTGGATACAATTCAGGATTTTCAGAAAAGCAGTTTATTACAAAACTGTCGGAATGGATACCATTCCGAGTGGATACAATTCAGCTCCCCCGTTGAGATGACAATGCACTCTCACTTGCGTGGAGGTATAATTGGAAACCATTTAGGAAAAATTATCCTGGTTACTCCCAGTTGGGATTCAAACCCCGACATCCCCGTCACCGTCTAACCAGACTAGATAAACCCGAAATGTAATACGCCTTCCCACCGTCACGAGGAACTTTTTTTCTATCACGGCGTCTTACTACCCGTTCAAGTTGTACACATATAAGAGAGTTACACTAGTGAATTAGGGATGAGAAAGGAATCATTTTAGAGATAATCTACCCACATTTGCGTGGAATGAGTATGGGAAACCATTTAGGTAAAATCACGCTCAGTAGATCCGACCGGGATTCTAACACCGATCTCTTCGTCTTCAAAAACCCAGTCTAAGGGGGCGGCCAGACTGAGCGCGCGAGCGACTAAAATATAAAATAGAATACATTGGTTGTAATGAGAGGTGGCCAGACTGGAGCGCGCGAGCGAGCGAGCGAGCGACTGAGCGCGCGCGCTTGAAAGATAGAACTGGTTCTATTTTTCAAGCGCGCACGCTCGACCCGGCACAGTCTAGTTTACAGGCGCTAGGCAATATTATTGTTTGTTGGTTCATTGAGTGCTAGGAAAACTTCTCATTTTGACATTTTTATTAATTTTTTATTACTATCGATAGGTTTAGCACACTTTCTGGAAATTGAAAAATCACACCTGAACACGGGAATCAAACCCGGTACCTTTGGCTTAGTACGTCAATGCTCTAAATACTGAGCTATCCAGGATTCGTCCCGTGCCCAGGGTCATTTTTCACTCATATTTTAAAGCAGAGCCTATGATGGAGTGCGGAAATCGTCAGCTACAAGTATGTGATTATATTAATATCACGAGCTATCTATCAGATAACGCAGCCATCTTCAACTCGGTAGTTGGCTTATTGCTGCCATTTATACAATTATTATAATTGTACGGGATTTCATACTAAGAATTAAATAGCCAAAGCTATTATTTATGCTTTTAGTGAGGATTACTCCATCTAGATATCATATTCTGAAAAGTGAAAAATGACACCTGGATAGCCCAGTGGTTAGAGCCTTGGCGTACAAAGCCAAAGGTCCCGGGTTCGATTCCCGTGTCCAGGTGTCAATTTTCAATTTTCAGAATATGATAGCTAGATGGAGTAATCCTCACTAAAAGCATA
The DNA here is from genome assembly GCA_033556935.1 of Timema podura. NCBI lineage: Eukaryota > Metazoa > Arthropoda > Insecta > Phasmatodea > Timematidae > Timema > Timema podura. The sequence continues at coordinate 45,232,063 of JAVRXN010000002.1, forward strand.
AATAATAGCTTTGACTATTTATTATTATTATTATTATTTATTATTATTATTATTATTATTATTATTATTATTAGCACCGCGTCTTACTACCCGATCGGGTTATACGTACTTACTCTAATTTGCAATGGTAGGGTGATTGTGAGATGAAATGGAGGACCTACAGTTTAACGTGGAATCCGAACCTCGGTGGAGGCCTGGCATTCCTCACATTCACAAGTTGTGATTAATACACGTCTTTTCAGAGGTGAAGGAAGGGTTTGGCAATCAGATAAATCTGTGCCGGGACCGAGGATTTAGCCCCGAACCCTCAGCAAAGAGGTCAGACACCTTACCCCTATACCACCAGGTCACCGTTTGACTATTCAATTCTTATTATTAGCACACTTGCTATTAACGGCCTAATTTAATTGCTAAGGTCATAAACCATGTATATATTTATATAAAACTGATATGTTAAAATACTTCAATATTATCAAAGTAGGCCTTTACAAATAAGAATCACCATTAGCGTGGAGAGAGGAGGAGAAAACCACAACAATAAATCACTTGTTAAAACCACCCTCAACTCACTCAGCCAAAATTCGGAGCCTCCTCGTCAACAAATAACGAGAGGTATCAGCTAATCACGCGCTCGCTCGCTCGCTCGCGCGCTCGCCAGTGTGGCCACCTAGTCGCTTACGCGCTCGCTCGCTCGCTTGTCAGTCTGGCCGAACCCTAACACGATGGTGACGCCGTAGACAGTTCAGCTACTGGAGTGGGTCATGCGGATATTATTATTATTATTATTATTATTATTATTATTATTAGCACCGCGTCTTACTACCCGTTCGGATTATACGCACTTATGCTAATGTGAAATGATAGGGTGATTGTGAGATGAAATGGAGGACCTACAGTTTAACGTGGAATCCGAACCACGGTGGAGGCCTGGCATTCCTCACATTCACAAGTTGTGATTAATACACGTCTTGTCAGAGGTGAAGGAAGGGCTTGGCAATCAGATAAATCTGTGCTAGGACCGAGGATTGAACCCCGGACCCCAGCACAGAAGTCTGACACCTTACCCCTAGACCACCAGGTCACCCATGCGGATATTTTTTTTTTTATTTAGCACCGCGTCTTACTACCCGTTCGGGTTATACGCTTAAGTACTAATTACCCTAATGGATTAGGAATTGGGAGGGTTGAATTTAGAGGAAGTGAACCCGCATTTGCGTGGAGGGAGAGTGGAAAACCATTTAGGAAACCCCCCCCCAGTTCACCCGACCGAGATTCGAGCCTCGATCTCCCCGTCCTCGGCGGTCGAGCTCAACACGACTAACGCGTTAGCCAACTACGCCACCGAGGCGGGTCATGCGGATATTAATTGTTGGTAAATGACGTACGTATTCCTAGTTAACGTTTCAAAACTAACTACATAATATAAATAATTAACAATAAAATGTTAGAACGTCTCCACCCCTCCTTCTCTACGTGTATGGAATCTCGTATGGGATGTATATTTTAATCGCCTTCAGGAAGTTTGTTGCTGTTGGTATTTTCTCTCTTCTCGGGCTTTAGAATAAGGCGGACAGGAAATTAGCCCTGAGCACGAAGGCGGGTTGTATCGTACCAGATGATTGAAGTCTTCCATGGTCAAATGGGGCTCTTTCACGTGAAGTTCAACCTATTTTTTTCATGCCATGAAGGATGTAAAATTTAATGTATTTTGTATCAGCCATTTCTATTATCAAATATTTTTTTTACTAAGCTTTTTTTCGGACAATCGAGCTTCCCGCATCTTATATTAATTAATATAAATACACAAGGTTGGGAGGGGAGATATTTGATTAAATACAACAGCATTTGTATGAAGAGAGGATAGTAAATCGAAATATAGAATCTCATCCTCGACCAGTGCACCCAAATAAGATTGTGTTTTTGCCTTCTGGATCAGAGCTTTCCACACTATCTATTCCGCATATTTTCACTAAACTGTAGTAGCTGTTATTTGGTTTACTTCTATAGGGGTGAGTGGAATTAAAGCTGTCCATGGTATTATAATTTAGCACGTGGTCGAATATTGAAGCTAGCTTCCATTTACTGTATTTATTATTTTCGAGCTTTAATAAACATTAGAAATTAATAGTAAAAACATTGAACAGATGCTTAACTTGAACTTACTAAACACAGAACCATATCAGTACAAGTCCTGCAAACTAACATTACTTAGAACCCACTTCGGTGGCCGCATGGTTTAAGGCGCTGTTCTATTGTTAAACTAGACTGCTGATGATGGGTAGATCAAGGTTTTAATCTCAGTCAGATGTATTGTAGGTTGTTTTCCACTCTCTCTCCACGCAAATTCGTGTACACTTCCGCTAAATATAACCTTCCTAGTCCTGTAAAAACTATTAGCGGAACTAGTACAGATGCGTATAGCCGGAACATGTAGTAGGACGCGATGCTAAAAAAAAAAAGCTACAACATTACCGTGGCACCACGCTACATAGTTTGAATGGACATCAAGCGATGAGGGGTTTAAATCCCGGAGGATTGGGTGGCGCGTGGGAGTGGCGTATAGAGTGAGGTGTATTAACTATAAAAAATACTAATATACTGCAACCACTTATTACATAGAAGACTATTCAATGATGCGGGAGCGTCCCCGACGGAGAGGGACTTCGCTGGTCACCTAAAGAGTAAAGACCCGAGTTTGACTCCGAGTGGTGGTAGTCGAGGGATGGTGGTTTGACTAGCAAATCTATTCGTTTCCCGATGCGAACTTGAGTATGTCTTCTTTTCAACTCTTATAAATAATAGTAATGATGATTCTTCAACCCGAGTGTTGGTCCTGACGTGTCTCCCATCCATCCGGAGCTGGGCACGCACTTAACCCTTCGCCGGTTAGTTATACCCTCACCATCTGGGAGTAATCACTTGTCTTGAGTAGTTCCTGAAAGTTTGGTAGTTTTCCGTTGCTTTCCGTACTGTATTTCTATGATCGAATGATAAAAAGCCTATAAATTTGGCCGGAAAGGTATTTTCACAAACTTTCCCAGGATCTTTTACATGACACAATTGACATGGGAGATGGGACCGGTGGCTTTACTTGAAAGAGTGGTAAGAATTATTGCTAGAAAAAAAGATTTATTATAATCTTTGAACCGTGGTTTCCTAGACCCATGGTAAACCTCTCTAGAATCTCGACCACATAGATGTTCATGAGCACTTTGGAGTTTTAAGCGTTAGGGTTATTTCCACATACGATTTTCTAACAACGGATTCCCATGAAAATAAACTTTTCCGATAGTTAATAGCGTTAGCATTTTACTATATTATGTGTGTTTTTTATAGGTATTGATAATATCCATAAAAAGTGACAACTGTTGATAATATGACTTGACGTATGATTATATTAAAATTGTTTTAGAAACTTTAGTAACTACCAGATATTGTTATCCCTATCAAAATCAGGGTATAACCTTACTTTAATATTAGTTCTACGCCAGGCCGTGTCATCAGTTATCCACTTTTGAAAGACTATAGTATCAATTTTACAGCTGTAAGATAATTATTATAGCTATATTTAGTCAAGTCTGGTCTCTAACAATTTTTTTATATTTTAAGAAGTTATTTGTTTAGCAATCTCACTATAAATAACATCTCACATAGTACTTCAACACCCAACGCCAGCCCCAGGAATATATCTTTGAACAGATATGTTTGTATTCGTCCGCTCCCGTCAACGTATTTTATCTAAGACTTGAGACCCGCATCGGTGGTCGCATGGTTTAGTGGGTCAATCTCGTGTTAGACCAGATTGCTGGTGACGGAGATGACGGGCCTCGAATCCCGATCTGGTGTACTGAGGGTACACATTTTCCTAGATCGATTCCAACTCTGTTCCCCCACACCCACCCCAAATGTGAGTACATTTCCTTTTTAAAATTACACCTTTCTTTCTTCCTATCTCATTAACCTATGAATGCGAACAACCCGATCGAGACCGGTAAAAAATCTTGAGAGATAAGATTAAAGAGAAAGACACATTGAAAAATCATATTTTGCAACAACACCAAATGATTAAAAATCATTCTTGATTTTAACTTGAAACATTTGTTATTTCATACAGTATTATGATGACTATGAAATGTTGGAAGGATTGGCCCAGGGCATATACTAACCCCCACGCATTTCCCTACGAGCTGTAGGCGAGACTAGCGCTGTCTGTTTTAATGCCTCCAAATTAATCTGCATTTTGTGTGCTGTGTATAACCGGCGAGTGTCTGTCTACGTGCTAGCCCTAATTGACTTTGATCGGGCAGCAGCACTTAAATCAAACTAGCTCACTATGTAGAAACTCATCAATATGATTAGTAGATAGTCGTTATTATCTTTTTTATTATTACTGCTATTATATTATTATTATTATTATTAATTTTATTATTTATTAATTTTATTATTATTATAATTTTTATTATTATTATTATCATTATTATTGTTATTATTGTTATTATTATTATTATTATTATTACTTGAGGTTAAGCCAATGCCCAGAATATTCACGTCAGATGTTAAAATAAAGTTAACCCAATAATTAATAGCTAACTAAACATGGAACGAGATAATCCTCACACTGCGACTCGCCGGCTTAATGTCTCCTTTGCTAAAACAACAATCATTAAAATTGGTTGAATCATGGTTTAGGCCTGTAGCGATCGTCGTTTAAGCATTTTATCCAGCACATTTGTTAAGTCATTTTTTGTCTGATTAGAGAAAGGTGATTTATTATAAAACATCATGTTAATTAACTCTGAGTGTAAACAAAACAGTTTTTAAAAACTTAATACGTCCTTTATTGGTCATTTAGAAATAGGTTTTTAAATATTTTTAAATCTCCTTTAAAACTTTATAGAAGTAACACCTTAATGAAATATGGAAGGGGAGGTGGGTAAAGTGGAATAAACCAAAACAAAATTTTAGAGTGTATTTATGTTTACACAATAATATAAACAGTTTTAAAATTTAGCATGTTTTGTCAATGGTTTTATAAAATGTCTTGAATGTCAAATACATTTAAAAAAATATCTGCATTATATTTACTTATTATTATTGTTGTTGTTGTTGTTATTATTATTTATTATTATTATTATATTATTATTATTATTATTATTATATTATTATTATTATTATTAACATTATTAACATTATTAACATTATTATAAATTTAAAAATTACCAACATTGTGTACTCTACAAATAATTTTTAAAAATATTTCTTCTTTTCCCCCTATTCTATGGTTCTAAAAACGAAAGAGCATAAACACAATTGTTTGTTTTTGTAATCCGAGAGATTAATTTGATTTTGAGGATAACATAATAGCAGCCATGTGTTTTAATTTACAAAACTTAAAACAAGAATCGACCTTATTTCATTATTTTACCAGCATTTTTACCCTTTCTTTGCACAGGTGAGCCACATCTCATTCTATCAAATTAGAACGTTTATCATATAGCTGCCATCCTTTTGATAGTTCTTGGTCCGGTTTATGATAAGATTATTATGATAATTAGATCATAATTATTAATGATCACTATACGTCACTGAGTGTCCAAACTGTAATCATCGCCAAAGCTAAGAGCCAACAAGTCGTAATAATAATATTGCCTTTATATTCTTCTTAATTAAAATGTATCTGTTAGTGCCTGATGCTGAACTTAAGCCTATAAGGAGCCCCTAATCACTCATAGCTCAAAATATGATGAAAAAATCATCCTGTAGAGGGATTCAAAACATACTTTCTCAGAGGTGGTAGGTGCCTGAAATTTAGCGTTCTCTACCAGAGCCGAGGCCTTAAGTTTGTGCAGTTTAATGCATGGTGTTTTTAGCGGTTAAATCTCTAGGGTATGATTAACACAAGGTGACACGACTTACAAGCTAGGTAGATGCAGTACATAACACATCATTTTAAACACCCAACCTTATCATAATATTTTTACAACAACAAATTTGGGAACAGCGTATTCTAAGCGATAGGAAGGGTAGCTTAGAGTAAACGCACCCACATTCACTTTGAGAGAGTATGGAAAAACTATGATGATGTGTGGTGAACCATATCAAAAACTCTCCGGCCGATAATAAAACCTAAATCTACCCGTTACCAGTAATCCAGTATTTTGAGAGCTTGACGCCTTAGATAGTATGACCACCAGCTCGGGTATACCCGGATATATTGGAGAATATGTTACTAGAGTGTGAGGGCTAACCCATTCCAGGCCCCACATGGACTCTAGTCAAGTAACTCATCTCCCTTTCCATTCAGATAAGGAATGAACCACCCTTACTGGTCCATTAGATGCCAATGACCCGTTTACAAACGGAACTAGAACACGTGTACTTGAATAAATCGTTCTTAGTTCTCCAACCTTAACTATTAAGGCTATATATATGTATAAAATATATAAGGTATATTATATTATATTATATTATATTATATTATATTATATTATATTATATTATATTATATTATATTATATTATATTATATTATATTATATTATATTATATTATATTATATTATATTATATTATATTAAAATTATATTATATTATATTATATTATATTATATTATATTATATTTATATTTATAATTATATTATATTATATTATATTATATTATATAATTTATATTTATATTTATATTATACTAGCGGACCCGACAGACGTTGTCCTGCCCAAACGTTGGCTTTTCGTTTGGGTGGAATAATTGATTTAGATAGTAAAACAAATACTATGTGATCATCGCAATTACAGATTCACAAAGAACTGCAATTAGTGAGTAACACAAATATTACAAATTCAGTGTTTGTCAATACAACATACAAAATAAAACATCTTTTCATTTTTGGCATTTCGCCCTCAACTCCACAAATATCAGCTGTATCGAAAAACAAACATAACTATGAATTATTCTCAGAAGTTCAATTATCCATGAGCTTTTCAGAAGGTTTTAACGGTCAATTATTGATTTTTTTAGTGGTCAATTATTAATATTATATTCATTATTATAAATATTGGGTTGGGGAGGGGGGGGAGAAATTTTGAGGTTACATGTTCTGATATGCAAAAATAAAAATAAAAAATTCCCCCCAAAAAAATCCTAAAAAATAAAAACAAATCCTAGAACACGATTGCAGCGCCACCTACCGGGTTCAATTGTGAATCTAAACCATCTACGGACCCACTCAAACACACACAAATATTTCATCAAAATCGGTCCAGCCGTTTAGGAGGAGTTCAGTGACATATACACGTACAGAAGAATTAATATATATATTAAGTATTTATATTATATTATTTATATAATAATATTATAATTTATAAATTTTAATCATACATGCAAATATTATGCACATTGTTATAGAAGTTGTTTAAATCAGGTAAAGTAACAATTGATTTGGAAACCTTGTCGTGACATCTCTAGAAGTTCGTTTCAAGAAGAGGTTTAAATTGGACAAATATCCTTTTTGGTTCCCGCATGTCAAGGACTGCAAAGATTAATCTAAAATATAGTTTTTAATGTATTTTCTGTCAACGCGTCTTACTAACCGTTTTGGTTATACCTTTTGACTAATAACGCGAATAGGTTAGCGATTAGGAAGATTGAATTTTAAAATGTGTCAACCAAATTTCCCTGTCGTTGGAGTAAAAAACCATTTAGGAAAAACTATCCTAGTACATCCAACTGGAATTCGAACCCGATCTTCCAGCCAGATCTATTGCGAGAATGACACCTTAAATCCAATGGTACTTCAACCTTTTCTGATCGCGCACCCATAGTATAATTTTTTTCTTCAACTTATACCTCCAAATTTTTGATCCATAATGTAGTTATACATGTTCTATAATTACATAAAGGAGAGAGAAAAAAATGTCCCTTCCAGAGTCCTATGTCCTTACGACCGGATCATTGTGGCAAACACTAGATCTGGCCCTGACTATTTACTATTTATCATGAAATATATATATATATATATATTATATACGATATATTATATTTATAATTATATATATTTAAAATGTAGTACTCCCAAGAGGTCCTCGTTACCCAAGTTGAATACAGCCTACGGCTTAAACAAACAATGAAAAGGGTATTTGTATTGAAAAATTTATACAGAGGCTATTTACAAACGAATAACCAAAGAGAATAGATGTAAAAAGAGAATTTTATTAGGAAACGATCCCACATTCACCTAGCTAGGTGTGTTCCAAATAGTGGCTCACGCTCGATGAAAATGAGGCCCTCACAATACCTGGAGGAAAATTAAAGAGAAACTCCTGGTTACAGATATGAAAATAGATTATGATTACAATAAAAATATTTATTTAAAAAGGTTATGATTGCATTTTATCATGCATTTATTTATTCATAGAAATATGTATAAATATATAAAATATATGTGTAATGCTAAGTTCTTTAGTGGAAGTGTGTGTGCGTGAATATTTCATAATAAATTTTTGGGAGATTAATAAACTTTTTCTTGCAGTAAAATTTAAAAGATTTTACCCAAAAAAAAAAGCAATATATACATAAGTATTGAAGGTAATTGTTTATTAAGTGTTGTTTGTAGGCCTATATTAAGTTGCTGGGATTGCTAAATATACATTCAGCCCATCGTGCAATCATATTTTGCCCTTTTGATGAAAAACGTTGGACTACCCTGGCCTGATATAACAATGTTAGACTCACATCCAATCCGATGAAAAGTATTACGTTAGTCCATGATTATTAAAAGATTAATTCAAGAGAAGACATAGAGGGTATTTAGAGGAAGTGCCTCTACATCATCGAATAGGGGATATGAAAAAATATTGGTGACAAATCACATGTGGGGAAACCACCCTCCAGTTTGCCTGGCCTAGACTCGAATTCTGACCTTGTGTGTCTATCGCCTTATACTATATGTCCATCGGTGTAGTTTTAGCGCAAATATAAACTACAGTTTTAAGTAGTAGAACAGGAGAAGAGGGTTGATTTGAAGGAAATACACCCTCATTAACTCGAAGAGATTTTGTTATTATTATGATTTGAGGTATTTAAAGTGCACTTTCTAAACCGACTGATTTTATTAGCACACACTTACAAACAAAATTAAATCTATAACAGACACAACACCCGGCTCTTTAGACATTAATTTATCATTGTTTAACGGGGAAATCCCCAAATTCACAAATTATAGATTTTTCGGCCATACTGGTAATCGAACCCGGGACCCTTAATTCAGTAGGCAAACACGGGAGGGTTATAGACTACATACAATCTGATAGAGATCATACCTTCACTTTCCGGATCAGAGTATGTTGTGTTAACGAATCAATAACAAAACTAAAAAATAATCTATATTTTGTGCCCTTTGGTATCAACATGCAAATATCTAATTATAATTATTTTATGTTTGTCATAATTATTTATTCATTTTAAATATTTTAGTTTGAGATGTGACTTTTTGTAGTTTGTTTTTATTATTCATCAAATTAAAATTATTTTCAAACAAAAACTAATTTTGTATAAAACCTAGTTTAATTATTTGCACTTCCTCTGAAAAAGTTTTAGACCGTGAACATTGTTGTTGTTGATGGATTTGATAGAAACATGGTGTGAATTTAAAAAAAAAAGTGTGTCGTGGTCAGTCCTACAGGAAATATTGACCGCACGGATGTGTGCTGGACTGACCCGGTTGTTTATTTTTTGTCCACACACATCCAGTGGTTTCTAGTCCTTAATTCAGATAAATACTCTTTACTAGTGCTTCTCGTGTTTAGTTAAAAGAGCATATTTTACTTTGACGCATTGAGTCGGCGTTAACTTTAAGCCCGGTGAATTGGCACAAAAAAATTAACCCAGAGTGTTTCATCTTCCCTGTAGTTTTTGGTTCTGTGTTATTTCAGGCTAGATTTCCAAAAACTACATTATACCTTAGGAATAAGAAATACACTTTTTACTCCATTTAGGAGAATTTTCTTTTACATCGGGCTATTTTCAATAAAAATTGGAAATAATTTGGCATTTAAAATCAAATAATAAAAACTGACTGTGTTAATAGTATAAATAAAAGGCCATTAAAAGCAAACAAAACAATTCCATTTAAAGAAAATACAGAGGAAAATAAAAAGCTTTTAAAAATATTTTATATCTGTTAAAACGCATTATTTTAAAGAATGGAACTAAATTTTAATTCAATTTAATAAACAATCTATGTAAAGTATATAATTTAATAAGACCATTTAAACCAATTTCGACAAATGACACTCATTTTAAAGGTTAACAGTCCAGTTCAACGAAATCCGGATTCTTCTAGTGAAATTCCAGTTTTCTACTGTATGCACATCTTGAACATCATTATTTATTTACATCACCATGGAAACCCTGATTTGTGTATGATTGTATATCATTAAATAAAATATTTCTCTTTGGCTAAAAATAATAACTCAATCTTACTAGTGGTAAGGCGCAATAAAAAGAAAAACTACTGCAAAATTTTGTATATACCAAAAACCATGATGGTAGGTTAGAAATATTTAAAATTTTGTTTTCATCATTGATTTTCTTCTTCCTCTTTAGATTTAAATATTTGCCTCGTGTCACATAATGACCGTTATAATAGCCAGTCCTGGTATACATTTTACCAATATTTTTGGTTGTGAGAATTAATTTTTTAACTGGGGAAACATTTTTTATTATTACACTGTTGTTTTAATTAATTCACATTTAAATCAACAAAATTTACCATAATTTACCATAATCGCTTAAAAGGTCAAGTAATCAATTTCACTAAAATGTTTTATTTCGTAGATGTTATTTGAGTTCATCTGTACGATAATTTTTTGTTTACATAATCCTGGAATACGCTAACAAAACATTTTAACATAAATCAGTGTTCGCTGCACAATCCACTAGTATTGAATTAGATACTAACTAGAGTACCTCGCCCGTTTTTGTGATGCGTATAGAGTTAATGTTTAATAAAACTCTTTTATTCATATATAAAAATAAGGATAGCCTGTGTTTATACGCGTATCACATATTATATCAATCGTATGACCTTTGACTTTCTGGTGATTCTTTTATCAACAAAACATGTTCTGGCTTATTTAAGCATAACTTATTCGAGAACCGTTTGTCATTAAACTTAGAATGTTTGAAACGCCATAATTGTACAACATGTTCGAGAGTATCTGATATATTTCTTCCACTATCGCTTCCCACAACAAACACTAATATTACACTCTGGTCAGACAAGTTGGCAGTGATTCCTTTGGGTGATATTTTAGCGAAATTATACGTGAGTCACTTGTTCTAATGACTCTTTGTCATCCTCCATAGGTTTTCAGTGATCACACAAGCATCTGCTCTAATCTACAACTAGATAGGAGGGTAGAATTTCAACCATTACCTATTTGAATACCATTTTTGAAGCTTTCAACTAGTATCCGAGGATGTTTTTATTCAAGTTCTTTCATTCCCTAAAAGAACACGCCACAGATTTTTCATATAAAAAAATGGTAGCTGCAAAGAAGTGAAACTTGCAGATTAAGATCCCATTTCACCTAGATTGCTGATTTAAGTATTTTGTTTAAAGCATACATAGACTTAAAACTTTATAATTCAAAAAACCAACACCCACACCCTTTAAATACTACCGTGATAATATTAGTCGAGTTAATGATCATGTGTCTTGTAGTATTTTTGGTAATGTACTTACCAATCCTTCTGGTAGCGTTCCTCTGGTACCATTGAGAGGTGTTAGTGAATCAGTTGATGAGCTGGCCGGGACCACTGGAGTGCTATTTTCTGGCTCTGCGGGTGGGTTGGGAGGTTGATAAGGGGGTGGTGGATGTGCTTCTGCCATATCTGGGAGGGGTATATGGGGTGAAGAATGCTTCTCGCCCTCATAAGGGCAGGGGTGACCACTGTTTCCTGTTAACTCTGGAACCATAACATTACTTTTACCGTCATGGCATCAAAAATGTGAGATTTGCCTCAAGACGTTCAGATACTCTCTACACCCCAAAAAAGTTGGTGTTGCTAGAAGTTTTAGCTTCAATAATAATAATAATAATAATAATAATAATATAATAGTGTAATGTGAAGTGACTTTGACTACTTTGATTGCAAGACAATAAAATTCTACAGTTGATATTGAATGTTTTTTCTTAGTTTAAAAAATTATATATTTCACTCCACAGATGCATTCTTTATTGGCCCTAGCCTACCACAGATCACTCGTATATGAGAGAGAAAATATAATAAGGTATCACCAAAACATTAATGTGGGACGGGCTGCATATATTTCACGGGTAATGTGAATTGTTGCGTCCATTGCAGAAAGTTTGGGCCCAGAATATGTTTCCTTCTTTTGGCCCACCAGGGATAGATCCTATTTGACAGTATTAGGGTATTCTTCCCAACCCCCCAACCCCTACAGCTCCTTGAAAATGCACCCTCTTACCGTTTCTCCAAGCAAGCTATTTAATATGGTTTTGTTAGCCAGTAACAACATTGAAGTGTAAGGTCATACAAAAAAAAAGTGCCACACGTTTTGTTTGAATATTACAAGACAACATCCGTTTTTATAAATATCAAAAGGATGTTCCAAGGGGCCTTCTAACATTCGTGAGGGTCAAAAATGTGTAAGCGGCAACTAATTTCACCTTGAAGAAAAGGGTTACTAAAAAGTCACTTAAATATTTAATTCTTTTCAAGGGCTTATCTAAATGTAATAATAGGACAAAGACGACAAACAGGTCAAAGACGATTAATTTATCGCAAAGCAAAAAAGGAACAAATCTAATTTCAATCTTATATACTTTCGGTCTTGCTGTATGAATCAACACCACGGTAGTACACTTGGCTTTATAGACATATGCTGTACTTGGAATAATTTACCATAAGCCTATTTTTCTTATTATTTAACTAAAAGGTAACTAAATATAAACAGCCCACCCTTACCTGAGTAAAGCAAGCTAATTTCCATGATGAAAATGTATTAAGATAATTATATTGAGACAGAGGGATGTATACAAACAATTATAATAATTAATTTAAGCTATCGTTAGGTTTTCACACCCAGCTAAATGCTTGGTTTTATTCATAAGTATTAATGATAAAATTATTTTTTGAAAAATACTTTTTAAAATTATTTGTTAAGGTGACTTTAGCTTATTTGTGTGAAAGCATGTTTATCGTTTTGTTTGTGTATTTTGTAGAAAGATATATATATTATGTATCTAACGTACACAAAATAACAGAGAGTATGCATGGACAAGATTGGAATATTTATATGTCAACAAAGGTTTACTAATTTATAACTAAATAAGACATAACACCTAACTCTAAATTACTAATCAAAGCTCCAATAATAATAATACCTGGTTGAAGGGTCAAACTCATGTACGATTAATATGTGAACTTAGGTGATTATTGGCTACGAAACAAGATACCCTAACCTAGACACTCGACCACGGAGACTGCTTATGAACTCGAGTGTTTACACATGTCATTAACCTGACAGTCCACTTCTGGTGGTCTCTGTGGTAACCAATCCATGCACGATGACGATGAGACAGTTAGTAGTAGTGTCACAAACCTGTGACAGTCCACATCTGGTGGTCCTTGCGATAACCAGTCCATGCACGATGACGAAGAGCCAAGTAGTAGTGTTACTAACCTGTGACAGTCCACATCTGGTGGTCTTGCGGTAACCCAATCCATGCACGATGACGAAGAGCCAGTAGTAGACAATGTCGCCGACCTGCAATTTTATCGTCTCATCCTCAAAGACCCAGAGGCCATTCATGAGGTATGAGTATGTCCCTGGACATCATGCCGGCCTCAAGGTCACGCATCGGCTTGTTGATGTTACCGTGGAACGCGAAAACTTCCACGCCTGGAGAGTCTGCGCTCCCCATGAGACATGAACCACAACACCATTGACACGTTTAAAAAATCTTCCTTGTTATAAATAGTAGAACATAATAATTGTTAAAGAAACATTATAGACCAGGTAATTTTTTTTGAGAAAATATACATTTCAAAAGATTTTGGCCAAATTTTCCATCTTCATACTTAAACAGCTAATCCTCAGCGTTTGCAAAACTTGCGCTAAATTAAATTAATCTAAATAATTTTTACTTTTTTTAGCACTAGCTCTTACTACCCGCTTGGTTATACACATATGTGATATTTACACTGATTTGCTAGAGATGATGTGGGTTGAATTTGGAAGAAGTGTACCTGCATTAAGGGAAAGTAGAAAAACATTTAATAAAAAATACCCCCGTTACACCCAACCGGGATTCGAACCTCTATCTCCCCATCATCATCAGTCCAGTCTATTGCGAGAATTATGCCTTAAGTCATTCGATCAATTAAATGTGTTTTATGCAAGAAATTATATTAGTATTTCAAAATTGTTATTATAAATATTAATCTCTTATAAACAATATAGTTAAATCATTTGAAAAATGACACTCGAACACGGGAATAAACCCGAGAAATTTGGCCTAGCGACATGCCCCGTCATTAAGCTGTCCTATCTAAGAACTCGAATTGGAGTCCTGTGTTCAGGTATCATTTTTCAACTATATTTAATTTAATTGAAGAATTATGATTTCAGCATAGGCCTATATCCGAACCAAAGTTAATTTCCACCTTTCTCTCTTATAAACAATAATTTAAATTGGAAAAAGACTTCATAGCTCGTATTTATGTATTAACTTATTAAATTAATATTATACTGTCTATTACTGTCATACACTAAATCAGGGTTTCCAACTTGCGCCCATAATGCCTCTTTTGCGGCCCGCGAATTTTCTTGTAAGATTTATCTACTGTAGTAAATTCATGTTTTTAGCCGATAGACGATAAGTTTTGACTTGTGTGGGAAAATTCCATGAAATCTCCAACTCATCATCAACTGTTTCCAGCCTGGGGCTGGATCAGCTTATTAAATCTCCGACTGATGTTCATTAATTAATAAACTTAATTGCGCTATATTCTTATAATAACGTGTACACCTGTGTGAGTCCTATTTCCTTCCACCCCTCAGCCGATTATGATGCAGCCCGCCATAGACTCGTGGATTCAAATGTGACTCTTGGGCTCTTTTAAGATGGAAACCCCTTCACTAAATAATTTAAGGGAACAGGAGAGTAGTATTTTAAGGAAGTGAATAATCATCCTCTGTGCGTTTGGCTGGGATTAAAATCCCGGCCGGGTATAACTGAGCCGAGCACGCTATTTAATTCCGCAAATGGATATAGTTAAATAGACTACTCCGTTTAAGCCTCAATTCAAGCACTTTAAATTATCGAGTGTTCTAACGAACTGCATTCAATTTCAATCTAAAAAATAAAATACATCGAGTTCTACGAGATATCATGATAGGTTACTTACATTTGTATTAATTTATTGATACCTGCTTCAGTGGCCGCATGGTCTAAGACGTCACTCTCATGTTAGAATAAATTGCCGATGGCAGTGAGACCGGGCCTCGAATCCCGGTTGGGTGTACTCAAGGCTTTTTTACAAAAATGGTTTTCCACTCTCCTTCCACGAAATTGCGGGTACACCTCCTTCACATTCAACATTTCTTATCCCTAATATACATTAGCGTAACTAGTACATAAGCGTATAACTCTAATGGGTAGTAGAACGTGGTGCTAAAAAAGTTTTGTAAATTATTAATCTTTAATTGGATGTTTAAATTAATTTGGGGTTTTTAGTTTGTGAGACGTGCTTAAATTAATGGTAGCCTATGTTTTAACAGTAGCCTGAAATTCAATACATCATCAGTAAAGTAGACAAATCTCACAAATTAAATAAAATATTAATTTGTGCCCCACAAGATAAAAGAAGAGTTTGTAAGCGTATAAACAGAAAAAGACGGGTGCTAAAAAAAGTTTGTAAACATACAAATAATATATTACCAGTAAGTTAGCTTGTAGTCCTATAACTGTCCTTATTACTAGTGTTAACTATTATTGCTATTTGTTATCTATAACCCAAAGAGTATTGATTCACTAAGAAAAACCAATTTAAGATATTTTTAATTTTTTAAAGGTTAGTTTATCACAAAATTATTGCTATTGAATATTTGTACACACATTAATAAGAGACAAAAGAAAAATGCGATAAAATATGGTGTCTTTTGAGCGTGAGTGCAATATATTTGGTGGATAAAATACTCTTAGCAGCTTGTGAGCTTATCCAAACTGTTGTAAATACACTCCGTCTACCCTGAAAGGTAGTAATCTTACCTTGACGGACTACAGTATGACCTATGACTAAACCACGTCATTAATGGAACCATGCAAGTTAAGCTTGCCACCTTTAAAGGGTAAAAAAGGGTACATTTAGGAATTTAGGAGGAAGAACCTTTTAGAACCTAGACGCAAACGAGAGAATAACATAATAATTGACCTGAAAGAGGGGGTAATGAGGTGGACTGGACAGAAATAGCTCAAGATAAGACACGCTACTGACTGAGCGAAGGTGTTGGTTGACGTAACATTTGTAAAAGGCTTGAAAGTTTCTTCATATCTGGATCGTACTGTAGGCCTACCTGGTATAGAAACCTTCAGTCCTCTTGGACAACTCGCCTCCAACACGGCCGGTGGTACCTCGTACTCGTGACGTACAGGTGGTACGCCCGCTCCATGGGCTGGGGGGACAAAGTAGGATCAGCCACCCCGGGACCATCTTCAACTCCTTCACAAAAGATTAATACGACATTGTTTCAAAAAAAGCCTTGTGTTTATATTTTTAAATATGAGTTGAATCATATATTTATCAATTCAAATTTAAAATTTTCTTTCTAATCTCGAATCCATTGTGATTTCAACACAAGTCCTTCATTTTTTATTTTTTTTTTCAAATATCGAATTTCATAATATTAGTTTATATTAATTTGGAAGGAGGTAGAGGAAAGTGGATATGAACGGAACTAACACAATATGGCTTTTAAAACAAAAAGAAAGCAGTGCACCCTTTACAATGCTGCCACTGAACAGAGAGATAATGACTGTCATCTTGAAGAAAATCAATCATTACCGCCCAATCCCCCGCCCTTTAGGTTTCATTCTATCGGAACTCAACAGGAGGGAGTATGAAACGCACAATGCAATTTCCTAAAAGAGGAAACCAAAAAACACGAAAGGGAGAAAAAGGAATTTTTTGAAGAATGAATGATACGGGCATTATATAGGAACATGTAAAAGGAATAATATAAAGGACAAACACAGTTTATTAATTGGAATGGAAACAAATAATTTATATTAACTTTTAAGACATATGGTTTGGCGCTTAACATTCTTGACTATGCCCTCAAGGGTGGGTTTTGAATCCTGAATGGACGCACTAAAAATGACTCCCTCCCAAAAATACAACTGTCTTTTTTTTAAAAAAAAAGTATGGGAAACCTCATTGAGGGAAAAATATCTCACTCTGCCGGGTATGAACTTACTTATAACACGTAAGAGTCAGTCGTGCTAACCCACAATTAACCAATATGCTGAACTTAATCCTCACTTTTGTGTGAAGCATATAGGCCTACACCGTGGATGAATAAATTATTTTTCTGAGTTGTGGCCATAAAAAGTATGCACTAAAAATTATAATCTACTAATGGCTACCAACACTTGTTTTTGAACAAATGTTCGTCTACTGATCCTGTTTACGGCTAAGAACGCTTAGCTCATAGCTCCTGGTACATTAAAATCTCTATCTACTTCTGGGTTCATCTTACGTCGTATCTAAATGAGGAAAATGGGAACATTTCCGAAAACCCGATAAAATATTTTAGTCGTGCTAGTTAATCATCTCGTGGTCTCTTTTACCCAGTAAATCATAAAAAGTATAAAGTATAGTTGAGCACATTTTTGTATAATGGGCCAAAATTTACCCATCTGTTATAGTGCATATTTTTAACTATCCCTATATAAATGGCGTTGTGAAATAGTGGTTAGAGCCCCTGGCTGCTGAACTAGAGGTGCCATGTTCAATTCCCAGCTGGTACTGTGGGATTTTCCTCGAAAGGGGACTAATTCCATGGTCAACAGGGTTTGGTTGGTTAGGCTTAAGCTAGGTTTGAGATCTTTATTGTCTTCACCTCGTCATATTCATCATAACCGATCATCCTCTCATCTCATCGGGACATGGAAAGAGCCTTCAAGGAAAGAATTTACGGTTAGTACATCGGGCATCCCCTGGGCAACGGTACATCGTATTGGCTAATCTTTCATAAACTGATCTAGAGATTGATATAGCCCATATATACCCTTATTATTAATAACAACACTATGGCATTGAAGAGTGCCATGGAACAGTGAGATAATGTTTCCTCACTTTTGACTATCCAGTACTGATGATCTTTCCTGTAACCCAGCCATCAACCTGCACATAAAGCCAAAAGTAGACTATGTCCCCCGGCCGGAGTCGAAGTCCAGGCTCCTCGAACACCCAGCGCCCCTGATGGGGAGTCAGGACATCTCTGGACATGTCCCCGGCCTCTAGATCGTACAGGGGTTTGTTCACGCTGCCGTGGAACGCAAACAACTGCACGCCCAAGTCGTCTGAAAAAGTATCACAAAACGGGAAAAATTATAAATTGATTAAACCAGTATTTTTAGTATGCCTAGTCTAAACCTTAATCTTAGAAATCAAATGATTTATTTTTAATAAACCAAACGAGTTGTCCCATCTGAACAGAATGGTTTACCTTAGGGCCCAATTAAGTTTATTGAGTCATTATAAATAATGATTCATGTATGATATAGTCATAAAAGGAGAGCTAAAATTATGTTGGAAGAAATTAAAAGGTTTTATGTTTTGTTGGCCATAAAAAATGAACATTGCCCGTTTGATGTTATCTACATTCAACAAATATTTCATTAATTAATGGCAATAATTAGCACGTCATACAATTTTACGTAGGGTATTTTTTTCTCGTTACGTTTAACATGGCTTAGCATGGTTATTAAAATAATAATTTAGAGGATAGGAATGAGAAAGTTGGTGTACTCGGCTTAGTGTGTAGAGGGAAAAAATCACATTGATAAATCACATTTTGAAAAACAGAAAAAACACCCGAGTACCCCCGGCACCCGCTCTGGTGAGCACGTGAACAAACGCATCAGTCTCGTCTTGTCTGGTTTACCGGTGATGTAGAGATCATTGCTTGAATTCCAGCCGGGCTTACTGAGGCGTTTCTTCCCAAATAGTTTATTACCCTCCCTCTACGAAAATGCGAGTACACGTCCTCTAAGTTTTACCTTCCTCATCGCTAACCCATTAATATAAATATGTGGATAGCTCGAAAAATAAGTAGTAGGCCTTACACTCGACCGAAATTTGAGCCTCAACCTCTCCTTCGTCGGCAAACTCATATATTTCAAACCTGACTCCTTAGAATGCGTAGCCAACTGTACAGGTAAATGTCCACTGTAAAATTGGCATTTTCTACTCCCTCAAATTAATTTAAGGATTTTAATCGTACAGAAAAACAAGAACAGAGCTTGAAGTACGATTGAATTTGATTTAAATTTAACCAAACTGTCGTAAATGGATAGATGGTATTGTCTTCCTTGTTGTTCAGAGATATTGCAAATAGCCCAATAAAATCACAGACTAGTAGTTCTGTGAACAGTAGGCCTCACTTCCTCCATGTTCTTATTGTTACTTCAGTCCTACCTGCGTTGGTGATCAAATGGTCTAAGGTATCACTCTCGCAAAGACTAGACTGTCGATAACATAGAGGTCAGGGATCGAATCCTGGTTGGGTGTAATAAGTGTGGTTTTTTCCTAAATAGTGTTCTACTCATCCTCCACGCAAATGAGGTTACACTTCCTCTAAATACAACCTTCCCCATGCCCAATTCACTATCGTTATTAGTAAGTGTGCGTATAATCTGAACCGGTAGTAAGACGTGGTGCTAAAATGAAAATCCTTCAGTCCTAACATTTCTCTTTGGATTTCTAGTTGAAATATCTCCTATGATTTTTCCTTGACTTTGAAGCTAATAGCCGGGGTCCACGTAGTTTAAAACTTCATTCTCGCAATATATGTAAAAATAAATGGTACGGCACACCGCACAGACTTTCTCTCTCTTTCTATAAACTCGTAAGATTTCTGAACGGAATAATGTACATTGTATCATCACCACTCCACATAAGAATACGCATAAAATAATATACAATGATATAGAATCAATGAGAAAAGAGGCGCATCTTTGTCCACCTAAGAACACTTCAAACAGTTTAATGTCTTCCACAAGGGTCAACACTTCGTATTAAAATTTCGATTTCTGGTTAAAATTTTAACATTTTATAAGGTGTTGCAGATCTTCAAGTCATCGCATTGATATTTAATTATTCATTTATACATTTTGACCAATAAAAAATGTAAATATTGACTATTGAGTCTAAAATGGAGATAGATCATTGCTATGCAAACATTTCTCCTAAGAGATTTAAGGAAAAATAACATACTTTTTTAGATACTTATATTTAATTACTCTATGGCATTGGAGAATTATTGCGTTAAGACTTAAGTAGTATATGTTTACAACTAAAGCTCACAAAATTGTATTAATATATTTGCAAATATCTCAGAAACTGCTGCTTTTATAAAAATATATGTCAAATAAAAGTTTTTTATTTCTGATAGTCCAACAATTTTGCAATGATAAGTTGTTTAGTTTCTCCAATAGTTGTGGAGATAAGGAAATTAACGCTTCTGTAAAGTACCCTAAAAATCATTTTCATAGGAAAATGAAAATAGCCAGTTTATTTATAATCTTAATCAACGCCTAGATACGAATTTTAATCAAAATCGTTTAAGCTGATTTTGAGAAAACCAAATTTTTCTCTTTTCGCCCTTCAGTAAACTACCCTTAATTTTAAGTTTTTATAGACACACAGACAGACGGCATTGCAAAGACTATTTTTTAGGGTTCGGGGGGTCATGAGACGTCGACATACATCATCATTTCATGTTAGTTTTTTTTTTATGGTCGCAATACTTAAACTTTAATGCCCAAAAAGTTAAAAAAATTCATATAATTGCGTATAGATTGAAAGTTATTGATTTTATAAAAATATGTTTCGGATAAAATATCTGTATTATAAATATATATACATATTTGTAATGCTAAGTAATTTCATATCTCAAATAGTTTCGGAGCTATTTAAAAAAATGTTAATTTACGCATCAGACCGGAGCCCTTAAAGCCATTTTGCCGAAATATTGAGGATAGCCATTATGTTTGTAATATTTATTAATGTTTATAAATGAAATTTAATCAAAATCGTTGGAGCCGATTTTGAGAAAATCGACTTTTTCTCTTTTTGCCCTTCAGTAAACTACCCTTAATTTTAAGTTTTAATAGACACACAGACAAACGGCATTGCAAAGACTATTTTTTAGGGTTCGGGGGGTCATGAGACGTCGAAATCCATCAACATTTCAGGTAAGTTTTTTTTTACGATCGCAATACTTAAGCTTTAATGTCCAAAAAGCTAAAAATATATATATAATTGCGTATAGATTAAAAATTATTGATTTTATAAAAATATGTTTCGAATAAAATATTTGTATTATAAATATATATACATATTTGTAATGCTAAGTAATTTCATATCTCAAATAGTTTCGGAGCTATTATAAAAAATGTTAATTTACGCATCAGACCGGAGCCCTTAAAGCGATTTTGCCGAAATATTGAGAGTAGCCATTTTGTTTGGAATATTTATTAATGTTCATAAATGAAATTTAATCAAAATCGTTAGAGCCGATTTTGAGAAAATCGACTTTTTCTGTTTTTTCCCTTCAGTAAACTACCCTTAATTTTAGGGGTAGATGTCCAATTCCAAAAACCCCTCGGGGCAACCCTATGAAAACCCTAGATATCAAGTTTCAGCTCAATCGGTAAAATAGTTTAGGCTCTAGTTGGAGGTACAGACAGACAGACAGACAGACAGACGGAAATTCAAAAACCACTTTTTCGGATTCAGGAAGTCATGAAACGTCAAAATTCATCAAAATCTCGACTTCGATTTTTTTGACGATCACCATACTTTCTCTACCTGTAAGATAGAGAGAAAGTAAAAATTATTAAAATACGCCTTATGTACTCGATTGATTAGTTATAATTATAAATTCAAATTACTTGAGGTGAGATAATATACGAGAAACCTTTGAGTGGCCAACGTATTGAAACGGATAACCAGATTGAAAAACTATGTCCATACATCGTTTGGCCCAGTTTCAAAGAGTGTCCCTGCAAAATGTCGTTAAAATTTTTCCACGTATTTGGCAGTTATTGCTGAACAAACAAACGACAGATG
This sequence comes from Timema podura, assembly GCA_033556935.1. Classification (NCBI taxonomy): domain Eukaryota; kingdom Metazoa; phylum Arthropoda; class Insecta; order Phasmatodea; family Timematidae; genus Timema; species Timema podura. Next base: position 45,254,446 of record JAVRXN010000002.1, read on the forward strand.
TATTTAAAGTAGCCATCATATTTAAAAGGATAACCATATTGAGGATCCCCGTATATACATTGTTCGGCCTAAGTTCAAATAATGTATCTGTCGAATTTCGTTAAAATTGCTCCAAGAATTTGACAGTTATTGAGGAACAAATATCCGTACGGACAGACGAAATGCCAAATTTGTTTCTAATGGCTTGTCGTTGATGAAATGTATTTGTTTAAAATATATATATTTTATTTTTGTGGTTACAATAATTTTATTTGTAGGTGGGTTACAAATACAATCATCTTCAGATACAGTACATATTTCAACTAAACTAGGTATTGTGAAAAAATTACACTTTGAGACGAGTCGATTCCTTTGTCAAAGTATAATTATTCGACTACATTTAATAACATTTAGAATTATGTTTATTGCCATATTTTATACAACACATCTACGTTAGTGATAATTAAAATGTCGAATTAAGTAAATGGTACGACACAATTATTAGTAAGTGTGCTACAGTCATACAATCATAGAGTGGAACCAGATCTCAAAAAATAGGTTATCTGTGAGCCACCCTAAAATATATATATATTAGCACCACGTCTGGTCATACGCTAGTAAAATTATTGAAATCAAACACAAGCGCCGTGAAATCCTTCAAATCAAACACCCTAAAATAAGTTTTACTCATAAAAATCAGCATAACATTTTGTTACTCAAAATGACACACTCCTTAGATATAAATGTTGAACAAAATTGTTAAATCGACTAAAAACGATTCCAATTCTCAAAATTTAGTCATCAGTAAAATTTTCTTAAACCAATTTTTTTCCTCTGAAAAACAAGTATACATTGCTATTTATATTGTAAAATATTCGTCAAATATCCGTTTTAAACAAAATTGCAGTAGCCGTTTTTGAAAAATTTCAAGTTTTCAAAAATTTGTCAGTAAACTAACAACGTTATTTTATCATATAAGACAGTTCTCAGATAACTCTTTTGAACAAAATCGTTATATCATATATTTTTTTTAATATTGCAAGTCAGTCATTATTAAACTACATTTAACTATAGAGCTAGAACTAAAATTGCAAATTTGTATTGAGGTATGTCCATAAAATATCATTTAAATATCAAGTATTACGAAATCTATCAAACCGTTTTGGCTGTAGCCCTATACATGTTGACAGACACATTTTATTTTTATTTTGAGGGCACATAAATTTTCAAAATCTATTATAATCTTGAGCTAGAAAATATTCACGATCACAATTATTGTTCAATGAGAAGGTAGTGCTACCTACTCTCATTTTATTCTTAGTATGGTACGATTATGTTTGCTTCATAATCAACCAAAACAAAAAGTAAGCGATTATTCCCAGGTTGTAGAAACAAACAATCACACAAACATTTGACGATTGTTATGCGTGATTACGTGTGGACAGTGTAGTGATTGTGTCAGTTATGTTTGAGTTATGAGACATTTCCAATCTGTTCTGAGTTACATTTATTTCAAAAAATGTCACAGCTTGCGTGATTTGTGAAGCAATATTCAATGGAGATCAAGTTGACGTTAGTTATGTTGTGATCACTAATGTGTGGGGGTTAAAAAAAATAGTAAAGGAGTATTAATGAGTATATATCATTATATGCTGTGTTTATATTTTAAAAAAAGATTACTCGTTTCGGTGGATACATGGTCTAAGTCATAACTCTCGTAATAGACTAAACTGCCGATGACAGGGAGATCGTGGTTCAATCCCGGATGGGTGTATGGAGGGTAGTTTTCCTAAATGTTTTCCCACTATTTCTCAAAGCAAATGCAGGTATAATTAATATAAATTCAACCTCTCTCATACCTAGCCCATTAGTAATCCATCAGCGTAATTATTACATAGGCGTATAACCTTAACGGGTAGTAATACGTGGTGTAAGGGGGAAAAAATGGACACATAAAGTCAAAACCTTTATTGTCTTTACCAAACAATTTTAAAGAATCTAATATTATTATTTGTTATAGCTTATAATATGCCTTAAGATATTAGCAACATCATATAATATTCTACATATAACAATGTTTTCATCACAGTTTATTGATCATAGTAAGAAATTTCTCTTTTAAGGAGTTATTAAACTTAAATATGTGAAGCACTGCTTTCACATCTATATTTCAATATCAAAACAAGACCTCGGAGAACAAATTTTGAAGCTGCCAAGAACACAACGTTGCTCTCTTATTACAAACGAAGCAATATATAGCGCGTTGTTTACTGAATTTTTTGCTATAATCAAATATTGACGCTCAAAAAACTTTGTAATCGGGTGTATCAGAAACAAACCATCTGTATTAACCCCAATATCACATGACCAATGGATGTGGGGATAGCTGTTTAACTATTTATATACCCATATCATTCCCAGGGGGATCAATATTGATAAGTCAAAAACGATTGTGATTTCAAAAAATGAGGAGTCGTTGAAAATAAAACTTGGAAACCAGGCATTGGAATACAGAGCAATTCAAGTACCTGGGAAATCGGATGGTAAAGGATGCCTACTGCACCAAAGAAATTAGGTCAAGGATCGCCATGGCCAAGGCATCTTTCACCAAGAAGATGACCGGCAAGTTGAGTTGGAACTGAGGAAGAAATTGATAAAATGCTAGATTTGGAGCATCGCTGTATGGAACAGAAAATTAGACTTTTAGGAAGATGGAGAATAAATACTTGGATAGATTTGAAATGAGGTGCTGGTGAAGACTTGAGAAGATCAGGTGGATAGACAGGGTGACAAATGAAGAAGTCCTATGAATAGTGGGTGATTCTTCGGTATAAAGCAAACTGGATCGAACACATTCTTCTGGAAAAGGAAAGGTTGATGGAAATAAGAGCTTAGGAAGACGGGGGATTCAAATATTGGACGACTTGAACGAAAGAAAAACTATATATAATGGTTCACACATTTTTTTAATTTCTACTATCATTTTCAAATGTGCACTTTCAAGCACTTGGTGAAATACTTCTAGTGAAGACTAAATTTAAAAATTTAAAAATAATTATAAATGTAAGACGGACGTCTAAATTTTCGTTTAGAATAAATTATTCACTATTTTTGGCACACAAAAAAGACGAATACTCGTAAAAAGAAAGGTTTAAGCTACGAACAAATAAGGGAATAAAGTTCTAAAAGAATTTTAAAAAGGAAGAGTGAGTTTATTTTTACGAAAAAAAAAACTAAAGGGGATTTTTGAACCGTTCAAATTTGGTATTTGACTAAAAGCATGGTTGAACAACCTTAAGCGTTAACTTTACGTAAGCATGCATAACTAAACTCCCACAGTAAAATAAAAAATACTGCTAGATTTTAATAAAATGAGTTTCCTTCTTTTTTATCTAACGAGATAATTTTTATTACAGTTTCAAAGACACTCATCACACAGTTTCATTAATAGTACTTGTAGTGAACTCCGAATCTTGTGTGCCCCACTGCGTGAATATTGTACTTTTGACAACAACGAGAATCGATTTAAGCATAAAGTATCTCCAAGAGGAGGTCTTTTGTCGTTTGAAACAAACTCCCTTGACGATATTAACTATATTGCTTATAGCCTAAACAGGTAGTAAGACGCGGTACGCTTCGGTGGCCGCGTGTTCTAACGCGCTACTCTTGCGATGACGGCGAGATCAAGGTTCGAATCTCGGTCAGGTGTACTGAGGGTGGTTTTTCCAAACAATTGTTTTCCACTATTCCTCCACTCAAATGCGGTTGCACTTCCTATAAATATAACCTCCACAGTCCCTGAAAGCATTAGCGTAATTAGTACATAAGCGTACAACCAGGACAGGTAGTAAGACGTGGTGCTAAAAAAAATTAATACGTGATGCTAAATTAAAAAAAAAACTATACAGTATTGACTACAGCCGAGGTCATTGTGTAAGAATGAGCTGTGACTCAGCAACAAATGGTCTCAGCCATCTGAATGACTCGACCTTTTCGATTCAATATAGAGGCTTCATTTCACTTACCAACAAAGTTCAATTTTTGTTATTTTTATCACCGCGTCTTACTACCAGTTCAGGTTATACGCATATATGATAACTTCTCTATTGGGGTAGGGCTGAGTAAGGAAACATTTTAGAAGTAGTCTACTCGCATTTTCGTGGTAGGATAGTGGTTAACCACTTAGAAAAAAAATAATCTTAAAGCGATTGTCCCCTTTCATTTGGCGTGGAAATGCAGAGCCATGGGAACAAACGGATATCTTCAAGAATTTTTAAAACCGGTTTTTTCAAGAACAGAAGCATGTTGATTAAGTTATACTTTTTGTATACACACCTCTATAATTTTAACAGTGATCAAATATCGCTAAAATTGACATTTTTCAATAGAAAACAGCCGGTTTCATAACAAAAAATAAGAGAATGTAACAATTAATAAACATCGATACATTTCTTGAAAGGCGTGTTAAAATATTGACATAAAAATTTCACTCGTTCTCGAGAAAACTGATATTTCCAAACGTATGATTTTTCCGTAAGACCTGTCCGGTAGCTAGCGCCTTCTACGGTTTCCGTGATCCCTCTCTTCTTGTTGGCGCGGAAGGATACCTTGGTCGGTTGTGAAACCACGCCACGTCTTTCACCTCCTGTCTACCAACCCACAAAATAGGTTTTAACTTGCACTCGACAGGGCCAAGGCCCTTAAGTAGACCCGAACCAGTATTCTAACACCGATCTCCCAGTCATCAGCAGGCCAGTCTAGCACGAGAGTGACGCCTTAGACCTTACGACCACTGAAGTAGGTGCGAATAAATATCCACGATTCAAACTCACACACGGTTTTGTTTTGTTTTTCTCAGCGTCCTATCACCTATTCAGGCTATACTCATTTAACTATACAATGAGGTAAGTATGAAGTAGGTATAATTTCGAGGAAATGTAACAGCATTTGCGCACACAGAGAGAGGGAGAAACCATTTAGAAAAAATTTCATAATAACTGGTCATCAATTTTTATCTATCTTTTTTATCACATAGAAGCTTAAAATGTTCTCAAAGAATTCAATTTCAACAATATTCGTAGGGGAAGCCGCAATTTCAGAAAACGACAGTTTCTTATCAAAACAATTTCTTGAGCTCTACGAAAACCAATTTTAATTCTTTCGTTTAAAATAAAATCTTTACTTCAAGTATTATCATATCAAATTTACAAATTTTCACTAGCCATGTCGTAATCTATAGTTAAATAATTTAATTTACGTTGGATGGTAAATGTATGGACGCTACTGTGACAGGGTTCCCGATGCCATTGAAAGATGGTCAAGCTATCTAAAAAAGATATTGATCTGTAGATTTGCACAAAAATTACAAAACGTCTGAATCTACGTTGACAAACACTGTGACTTAAGTCTAGTATGTACGAAGAAATACGTCCCCGGAAACAATGTTTGCATTGAACAGTCTGCAAAATGTTTCCAAACATTTTCTTTCCCATGTTTGCCAACAGTTTGTAAACTGTTTGTACGCATTGGAAACTGTTTCCAATAAAATTTGACAAACAATGTTTTCAAGTACTTACTAGGCTTTAAACTAGTGGAACTCAACCTTTTTTGTTCGCGTACCCCTAGACATTATTCTTTAACTTTGTGCCCCCAAAGCTGTTGGTGCATAGAGCAAGTTATACATATTTTTTAACCTACATCAGCAAGTTATTCATATTTTATAATCTACACCTAAAAAACAATGTATTAGAAATAGTTCTCCCAAATCCCATGTCCTTACGTCAGGTCTCGTGTGGTTAACCCTGAATCCGGCCCTAGTTATTTAGTGTTTATCATAAAATAATATTAGTATATATTTATTTTTAAAGCTACGTACCTTCTAAGATGTCTTTGCTTACCCCAGATTTAACACCACTGACAGACAAGCAATAAAATTAACTTGAGCGATTTTTCACTGGGTATGACTCATTATTTTTAAATATATATTTGAAATGCATTGGAACAATTTTCTAATAAGCTATTAGAAATAACGTTTTTCTAGTACCACGTCTTACGACCCGTTCGGGTTAAACGCTTGTGTACTAATTACGATGAAGGTTTTAGGGATTAGAAAGGTTATCTTTATAGGAAGTGTACCAGTATTTGTATGGTGGAAGAGTGAAAAACAATTTTGGAAAAAAACCTCTCAATACAAATGTATCTTCCGGAAACTATACAATCGATCAAAAATTACGTTTTCAGAAAACATGACTTAGCGTAAGAATGTGAGCATATTTGGCAACGTCTCAAAGTGTTGAATGGTAGTTATATTCTTATCAACAGTATGAATTATGGATATTTGGGTATTGAAAAATATTGTGCTGGTTTGATTTACATTTTTTGAAAAAAAAAAAAGCCTGACCTGGAATGGAGACGGTGAACCCTGTGGGCTTGAAAGCTCTCAATTCTGGTTCTGGAACCCAGTAACGCGGCGATGTCCCCATGACCATCGTGGGGATCAAAATCCAGGAAACGCGCCAACACATCACGCCTCACTTCTTCGCACAGACTGCGAGCCTACTCAAGGAGAACTACCTTGGTCGGCTCTTCCAGGATTTCCACGCTGATAAAACTGGTTATCGCGCGCTTCATTCCTTGGTTTGTGGAAAAGGGGGTAGTGGGGGAAGGGGGGTAATTATCAAGCAGTCTTGAAGTCGTGTTTCTTAGTCAGTGTTCTTTACTGTCCGACAATTGTCACAGCTCTACTATTGGCGGCTAGATCCTCTAGATTTATTTATTTTTTCATTTGCACGCTCTATAGTGACAACCTGTGTAGGTGAGTTGCGGCCTAATCTTGAAATCGTGTATGAGTTGCCCGGCTTTTTTGGTAGACACGTACGGATTGCGACCCACTCACTTGAGAAAGAGGTATGGGTTGCGTCCACCTAATTAGCTGTGTGCTTTCTACCATGCTCTCTTAAATTTCAGATAGAAACTATCATCGCTCGTAATAGCCAAACTTCCTCAGTTCTTCTCGTTCAACGGTTTTTGGCAAAAATTTGGAGGTTTATTAGGTCAGGTTAGGTTAGGTTAGGTTTGGCTAGGTTAGGTTAACAGTCCTGGCCGCAATTTGTACGTGGCTCTAAAAACGTTGGACCACATTTAAACTGTCTCCTTTAGAGGTAAACAACCGCAGCTCATCTGCAGCCGTGACAACAATGGCTATTATCAGATTATCGAAAGCTTAGTCCACACTGACAAAAACTGCCCGCAAACAAATGCACTGGGCAAAAAAACTAGCCCCTTGTGTTTTCCAAAGCCGCATATAAATACCATGAGCAGTTCAATGTCCAGTGTCCACACTTTTCAAACACAGCACAGCACTTTCACTTTGAGCCTAGTTCGCAGTCTGTTCGAGGGTTGTTTTAAATATTGTTATATTTTATACCACGACAGTCCTATAGGCTTGGGGTGGGAGGTTTGGTTTAGGTGTATTTATAGCCTACATAGTGATCAAATGTTCAATAAATATGAGTTTTTTTTACTTTCACCACCTCACCCCCCACTCCCGGATAGAGAAATGTTGCGATAGTAAAAAAAAAAATTTAACTCAAGTTTTTGATAAAAATGAAAAGGTTGCTTTCGCGATTACGTCTGCCTGTTCTGTCCCTCTGTCCGTCTGTATCTTGATCTAAAGCAGAAACCATTATACTGGATATCTAGTGTTTCCATTAGATTCCCTAAGGGTGTTTTTTGAATTAGATATTCAACCCTAAAATAAGGGCTGTTTACTGAAGAGCAAAAATGGGGGGAAAAAAATTCTCAACAACTGCTCTAACTAATTTGATTAAATTTTGTATCTAGGTATTGTTTAACATTACAAACAACGGCAATTTTCATTTCCCTATAAAAATGACTTTAAGGGTACGATATTCCACATAAACAGAAATGTCCAATTTGATCACATCTCCGAAACTATTTGAAATATGAAATAACTTATCGTTATAAAGTTGTAGTGCTAAGAGAAATAAAAATATTTTATTTGCAATATAGTTTTATAAAATTAATATTTTCTTGCCTATAAGCAAATATATATACTTTTATGGATATTTTTGGCAATTGAAGTTGATTATTATGCTCTTTGCTAGACATATATGTTCCTCTTTTCGTGTTTCTGTAACATTTTATATTAATTCATCAATGCGTTTCGGTTGAGTGTTTCTGCAACAATGTATATTATTTCGTTTCACAAATCTTACTCATTTTTAGTAAATGTCGTTATTCTAAGATAAAAGAGAAATTGTGTGTGGTGCACCGTACCATTTATGTTTAGTTATTACAATTTCATGCTTCAATCGTTAATCATATTTCGTACTTTATTTAGTTAGGTTATAAAATACAAGGTTTAAATCTGAATCATTGTTAAAAATGTATGGTTCTACAACATGATCTGGTAACCTGGTGGTCTGGGGGTAAGGTGTCAAACTTATGCACTGGGGGCCCGGGGTTCAATCCTCGGTCCCGGCATCTGATTGCCAAACCCTTCTTTCACCTCTGACAAGACGTGTATTAATCACAACTTGTGACTGTGTGGAATGGAAGGCCTCCACCGTGGTTCGGATTCCACGTTAAACTGTTGGTCCTCCATTTCATCTCACAATCACCCTACCATTACACATTAGCGTAAGTGCGTATAGCCCGAACGGGTAGTAAGACGTGGTGCTAATAATAATAATAATAATAATAATAATAATGATAATAATACATTATCTCTTTAATACTCCGTCTCACCGCCCGGATAACACCTAGCTCGGGTAAAACAGCTCGAGCCAGGAGTTGCATCGTAGGGCGGTAAACTGTTGTAGGCCTACTCATTATTAGAAGACAGTAGAATTGAGACCAGGGAAACCTTTTTATCATATTAAAAAAACTAAACCATATTGCAAAAATAACATTATATTAAACTTAAAAATAACATTAATCCCAAATTATCTGCTGTCGAGTGAAGAATGCAGAAAACTACACTTCAATACGTTTTCTGTTTCAAGTTGAATTGTGTCTAATATTCCGGTTAGTTGGTCGTGAGATGGGCTCTGTTTCAAGTTGAATTGTGTCTAATATTCCGGTTAGTTGGTCGTGAGATGGGCTCTGTTCCAAGTTGAATTGTGTCTAATATTCCGGTTAGTTGGTCGTGAGATGGGCTCTGTTTCAAGTTGAATTGTGTCTAATATTCCGGTTAGTTGGTCGTGAGATGGGCTCTGTTTCAAGTTGAATTGTGTCTAATATTCCGGTTAGTTGGTCGTGAGATGGGCTCTGTTTCAAGTTGAATTGTGTCTAATATTCCGGTTAGTTGGTCGTGAGATGGGCTCTGTTTCAAGTTGAATTGTGTCTAATATTCCGGTTAGTTGGTCGTGAGATGGGCTCTGTTTCAAGTTGAATTGTGTCTAATATTCCGGTTAGTTGGTCGTGAGATGGGCTCTGTTTCAAGTTGAATTGTGTCTAATATTCCGGTTGGTTGGACGTGAGATGGGCTCTGTTTCAAGTTGAATTGTGTCTAATATTCCGGTTAGTCGGACGTGAAATGGGCTCTTAAATTGAATTTACTTTTAAGTCAACAACCCGAAGGTTGGTTTGATGTGATTTCTATCCATCGGGAGCTGGACATCCACTCAGCCGTTTGCCTGGTTATTACTGCCTGCACCATCTGGTAGAAATACCATTTACTAGGGGAGTTCAGAAAGTGTGAATATTACCCGTAGCCTTACAGAGTGAATTTCTATAAGCGAGCGCGAAAGGGCCTACCAATTTTGCCGGAGTCCTTTTACATGCCACAGTCGACATGGGACCAACAACTTTGCTGCCCTTCCAAAAGAAGTTGAGCCACGAATTTTTATCGCCCAAGAAAAATCCCTCTACCTCGATTGGGTTTGAACCCAAGAACATCAGGTTGTGGGGCTAGCAATTCACCCCAAGACCACCGAAGTTGACTAAATTAAATTATTGCTTGATAAATAGAGCCACAGTATTTATTGTAGATGTTTTTCTGTGGATACGTAAACAATCCGTAATCTGATTTCTGTCATGGATCTGTAATCTGAGTGCGTCCCATCGGTTCATCCCGGAAAGAAGTAACTCATGAAAATACAAGATAATGTCAGGATGTATCTTCCAGAGATAATTTTTTGAAATTATACAATCTCATGCCAGTACTGGTTTGAAGCGATTTAAAACTACATAGATAAATTAAAGAAATATGAATATTAAGTAAATGTTCCGTTATTTATCTAGTCTAGATACCCGATTGAATCCGACTAGGATTGAAGCCCTGGTTCCCATGTCCACCAACATATCCGTGCAGCCAGTGAAATAAATTTGGTGGGTTTAGTACGTGAAATAAGTTGGAACATGTTTTTTATATAAACATGTACATACTTCATCTTATCTATGAGGTTGAGGTTCGAGTCTAACCGGCTATATTAAAGGTTGTTTCTTCTCATATTATGGGCTTGCTTTTTACAACAAATAAAATTAATGGATATATTGGTGCTGTTCCTTTCAAATAAATCAGCCTCCTCGTCCTGTTATTAGAGTTTATATGGTTACTAATAACCATAGCAAACCTCGACCTGTTAGATAAAATGTTTGAGTAATTTTATTCGAAAAAATATTCCATCATATCCGCTTTAACCCAACCAAACTTATCTCATTGTATGGGTTGATATTCTGGTAGAAAATATCGTGTAATATTGGGGCCACCCCCACGATTCTTACGTCATTGTTTGCTATCCCCTGCCAAACCCACACACCACAACTACCCACAAATGTTTCTCTAACGTGGGCAGAAACTAAAAGAACTCTGTTTATTTTAACGTTTTAAATTCATGGCTCAAACTATATATTAAGTTTCCGAGGACCCGCTTCAGTGGCTGCATGGTCTAAGGTATCACACTCGCCATAGAGTGGATTGGTAAGGACGAGGATATCGGGGCTCGAATCCTGATTGGGTATACTGAGGGAGGCTTTCCCTAAATGGTTCCCCACTCTACCTCCACGCAAATGTGGGCCATCCTCATCCAGTTATCTCAGGCTCCGTGAGGCAATATTATAATGTTCTTTATTTGTTTTTCACACTTAAAATAGCATCAGTAATTAGGATTGCCAATTTTTCAAATCTGACTAAAGATAAGAGTGCAGCCAGTATATGATTTTCCGTCTGGTATATACTTTTCTATTTGTAAAAGTAAGTAGCCCCATGACTTCTTTGGTGCTGACTGACAGCTGACAGCTGACGGCTTTGAAAAGTTACCAGACCAAATTATGTATCTCTACGCCGAACCATATGATCTGCAAAAACATATGTTTAGCAGCTGTCACTTCTGACAGTCAAAATTTAGGTATATAACTATATACTGTCATAATAATAGTAGAGTAAAAAATGCTATGAGGGTCCTGCATGTAATTTTTTTCTGGTGCAAGGACTATTTTGCTCAAAAAAGTTTGAGAACCTCTGGCTTAGGGGTAGGGCAGAAAGGAGAATTTGGGGTTGAATCTGAGGCTTGCGAACATGAAAATAAACAATTTCATGCACACTTTTGGCTGATCACCGAATTTAAGCGAGAACTCCCATACATTCTATTTTGTTTCAAATCCGCTACGCTTCGTGCTTGTAGAGAACTTCAATTCCTTCCCCTCGATAATCCAACTTGAGTACAGCTAGACATTTCGTCGCCTGTAGGATTGACTGACTGGTAGGTATACATTATTTCCCTTAACACTGCCCAACTCGCGGGAAACAATAAAATACGTAGACAAAGAAAGGAGAGGGCTGGTTTCTTCTTTTTTTTATCGGCTCGTGTTTGGACGGGGTTCTATTTCAAAATGAGACATAGCTATTGTAGTTCTCATTCAACATTCTTTCAATTTGTACACTTGTATAATATAGTATATTATTAAATCATCAATAAAAGTATATTAGATTTATATTTCTAATTAAGGTGTAGGCCTAAAACCTTGACGTTCTGCATTAATTAATACAATAACTAATTCTAATTGAAATTTAATCAAAGTAAATTGTTAAAATAAAAGGTCCAATAAATTAAAATGTGGATAAATCTTTTTATTGTTTTAATAATAATTCATAATAGACCAAATTAAAACTATTTTGGATAAAAAAAATTATTTTACATTAACATTATATAAAAGGGTTTTACTTATAATAATTTAAAATTAAGAAGGATTGTTTATAGGAAATGCACCAACATTATTCTGATGAAGATGAAAAAGAAAGTGAAATGTGAAAACTATAAAGTGGAAAACCAGCCCCCACTGCGTTTGGCCAGGTATACTTTAATTCTTGTAGGAAGAACATGTTTAGAAAATGCAAATAAATACATAAAAAAAGGATGGTCAACGTTGATGGAATTTTACTTAATTATTATTTTAAAGATAGGCCTATTTATAATATCTATCGAACGTTAAAGATTTAAATCATATTACTTTAGTTATGAATAAATCAACGTAGTTTTACTAACGTTTGTGACTGTCATTTACTCTTCTTACGATCAAAATTAGAGTATACTCAACCTAAAGACAATAAAAATATAAATTATATTAAGTAACATTTTACAATACTTTACAAAACAATTGTGAAAAAGTGAATACATTTCCATATGTGTTTAATTCCCATAGTATTTACAAAGTCCAGACCTTTAGCGTTAGGGAAAGAACTATAAATAAAACCAATGACAAACTAAAAACACTTCTTTATTTATTAATAACCAAAAATCTTTATAGAGTGTCTAATCTCTAAAAATATTTAAATTAAGTATAGGAAGTTGGTGACTAACTTATGTTGAAATTAAATCTAACACTTTTTAAGATTTCCTTAAATGATTACGTAGCGAACGGTTATTAAGACGAGGTTCTAAATTAATTAACTAAAACATCTTAATAACACGATAAATATATTTTAACCCTTAGCTGGTAAGGTGGATTTGTGTCACATAGCTGGTATGGTACGGGTCAAAATGACCCGACTCTTATTTTTTATTTTTTTATTAGAGTCCTAACTATGAACACTCAATTGTATTAATTTGATATATAACATTTACTGATTACGAAAACAATATTTTTAAATTAATTAGCTATTCTCAAGGTCTTGGCTGACCATAAAACAACTTGTAGTTCAAGAGGTAAGCTACCAAAAATCACTGCTAACACTTTTTTTTATTTTCATAAAATGAGAGTTATCATGTTTTTGCCCCGACCCCTTCATATATGATTTTTCTAGAATATTACTTTTAAGTGTGGTAAATTTTTTTAAATAACTTAGTGAGAATTTGTAGTTAAATATATTGTATTTGTGGCTAAAAATCATTATTTATTAATAAAGAAGCACCATTGCCAATATCAAAGATTTGTGTTTCATTAATAGAAACTCAAGCCCGGACTATACGAACCACGAGTGGCTTTTTTCCGCCAGTAAAACTTAAAAAAAAAAGTAGTCTCTCTTTTTTTTTTTTTTTTTTTCAATGAACTTGAATTTGTGTTTGGTTCTGACTGCCTTGAAATTAGTTTGTTCTAGCTATAATTAACAAATCAACATATAATCGATAACACCATCAATCCTTTACATTGTTAATTATTATTATTATTATTATTATTAATTATTATTATTATTATTATTATTATTATTATTATTATTATTATTATTATTATTATTATTATTATTATTAGCACCGCGTCTTACTACCCGTTCGGACTATACGCACTTACGCTAATGTTCAATGTTAGGGTGATTGTGAGATGAAATGGAGGGCCTACAGTTTAACGTGGGATCCGAACCACGGTGGAGGCCTGGCATTCTTCACATTCACAAGTTGTGATTAATACACGTCTTGTCAGAGGTGAAAGAAGGGTTTGGCAATCAGATAAATCTGTGCCGGGATCGAGGATTGAACCCCGGACCCCCGGCACAGAAGTCTGACACCTTACTCTTAGACCACCAGTTCACCCAATCCTTTACGTTAACGTGGTCAAATTGTCCTACCCCCCCCCCCCCATAAACATTAATTGTTGTTTTTTAACACCACATCTTACTACTACCGTTTGAGTTTTAAGGTTATGTGCTAATTACGCTAGTGGTTTTAGGGATGATAAAAGCTATATTTGGAGGCAGTGTACCCGCATTTGCGTGGGGAAAGAGTAGGAACCCTTTTTTTTTAAACACCCTCAGTACACCCAAACGAGATTCGAACCTCAATCTCCCTGTCAGTCTACTCTAATCTAACATGAGAGACTACACATTAGTTAACATATTTCCTGTTCGCTAACCAACGATTTGCCAACTATTTGTTTGTCGAACTTGGTGTGCACAAAGAGAACTCAATAACCTAGTAATCAGTGAACGTCCCACGATACAATGAAAGTGCGTTCATCTTTACACAAGATCGCCAACAATCCTTTGAACAGCGAATGTAAAATGAAGGGGGGAACGTCACCTGGAATCCTTTAAGGCAACATTCCCTTCGTTTATTTGGGTGAACTAGCAACACACAAGGCAACCGAGCTATGCTCCACAGATCTTTTTTTGAGTGGGTGTGAGGCTGTGTGATTTGTGCGCATGCGCACACCTTTTGTACTAAAGGGGTGGAGGGGGGAAGGCGGAGGATGCAGGGAACGCGAGAAAATTCAGTGTTTTTTGCATTTTTTAAAACTTTTTTTTTGTCAAATTAAATCAAATATTACTTCTATACCAATTATTCCCATGATGACCTCAACAATAACTTGAATATCTGTTAATGGTGTCCTGGAATTTCATGAAAACTTTTTCTATTCCTTTAAAAAGGTTTTTCGATAATGCCACTAAGCTCATGACAGATATTCAAGAACTCTTGCTATCACCATGTGAAAATAATTAAACTATGTTTCTACTTTTCTACTACAAACACTGACCTTTTAAATTGCGTTCCATGCATCCCCAAATGGGAAGTTATAAAAGCGTTTTAAATAAACAACACAATAACATACTTAAGGAAATAAAGCTTCTTAAATACTTGGAAAATTTCTTGAAGGGCGCGCGCGTCCACACGATTTCCTTTGGATCCGCCCCTGTATGGACACGTTATAAGAATTCTTGATTCACTAAGGAGTAAACTAATACATTGTTATTTATTTAATAAATGTGTTTACTTATGTTGATATATTATTATTTACTATGTGCCAACTGTTAACGTTTGTAATGTCAATTTTTTTTTAATTTGTAACTATTTGTTACGTGTATTATATAGTTCTGAACTGTTTGCAGTGATAAGTTATTAAGTCAAAATTATTGTAATATGAATCTGTAATATGCATGTAAAATCTAAATTACCCTCATAACTAAATACATTGTACCATTTCAATACGAGCCAAGGCTCATGGGACTAATGACAAAAATAAATAAAAGAAGTACTGTAACGAAATGTTTCAAATAACATTTTAACATATTTTAGACTCTACATTATTTTTAAGTATTTAAATATCTGTAGCCTCATGCGAGGTTTAAAAATATATGTAACCTCATATGAGGTTTAAAAATATCTTTAGTCTCATATGAGGTTTAAAAATATATGTAGTCTCATACGAGGTTTAAAAATATTTGTAGTTTCATACGAAGATTAAAAATACCTGTAGCCTCATACGAGGTTTAAAAATATATGTAGCCTCATACGAGGTTTAAAAATATCTGTAGTCTCATACGAGGTTTAAAAATATATGTAGCCTCATACGAGGTTTAAAAATATCTATAGCCTCATACGAGGTTTAAAAATATCTGTAGCCTCATACGAGGTTTAAAAATATCTGTAGCCTCATACGAGGTTTAAAATATCTGTAGCCTCATACGAGGTTTAAAAATATCTGTAGCCTCATACGAGGTTTAAAAATAACTGTAGCCTCATACGAGGTTTAAAAATATCTGTAGCCTCATACGAGGTTTAAAAATATCTGTAGCCTCATACGAGGTTTAAAAAATCTGTAGTCTCATACGAGGTTTAAAACTCAAAATAGGCTTACTAGTCCGTTACAGTCCAATGTTTTTTGAAAGGCCTTATCTGACAGCTAGAAAATGTACTAAATCTATTTCCACGAACTTATTCATACTCCAGGTCATGTGATCTGAATATATCACTTTTTATAGATATTATCAACTCCTACAAAATATCACTAATAATATAGTAAAATGTAATCAATCAGGGTTGCCACTCACCTGGAAAACTGCGACAGCCAGGAAAAGACAGGTATTGTTTGTGTCTGGAAAAAAACGGGAACACATTGGGAATTTTGAAGAATCTAGTAAAAAACTGGAATAGTTGTTGATTTGGGACTTTTAACTGATAAAGGTCTTTGAATGGACAAATTATTTTTAGCACCACGTCTTACTAACCGTTCGGGTTGTACGCACTTACGCTAATGTGTAATGGTAGGGTGATTGTGATATGAAATGGAGGACCTACAGTTTAACGTGGGATCCGAACCACGGTGGAGGCCTGACATTCCACACATTCACAAGCTGTGATAAATCACGTCTTGTCAGAGGTGAAGGAAGGGTTTGGCAATCAGATAGATCTGTGCCGGGACCGAGGATTGAATCCCGAACCCCCAGCATAGAAGTCTGACAACTTACCCCTAGACCGACAGGTCACCTGAATGGACAAAAAATTGAACTGAAGAATTAAGCATGCTAACCGCTTCGCACTACTCTTTTGTTGGACTAGACCGCCGATGACGAGGAGATCGAGGTTCGAATCTCGGTCGGGTGTATTGAGGGTTTTTTCCAAAATGGTTTTCCACTCTCCCCCCATGCAAATGTGGGTACGCTTCCTATAAATTCAACCTTCCTAATTCCTAAAAAATATTAGCATAATTAGGACATAAGCATATAACCCGAACGGGTAGTAAGACGTGGTGCTGGAAAAAAAGCACGCTGATTCAAACATGAGTTGTGAAGTGACAGAAGATGTATTTCCCCTTCAATCATAAATCATCCTTATTTTTAATCCCCGCGTCTTACTACCTGTTCAGGTTGTACGCATATATAATTATTCTGGTAGGGTAAGGATGAGAAAGGAAGCATTTTAAAGGTAATCTACCTACATTAGCGTGGAAATAGAGTGGAAAAACATTTTTGGAAAATCAACCCTCAATATAACCGACCGGGATTCTAAGCCTGATCTCCTTGTCATCGTCAGGCCATTCCAACATGAAAATGGCTCCTTAGACCATTCGACCACTGAAGTGGGTTTAAATCATCCTGTTTTAAACATAAGCTAGATTACTTCACACTATTTGGTTTTATGAAAAATGGAATTTATTACCATTTTCTTCAATCTAAGCTGCCTGGAAAAATGGGAATGCCTTCTGGAGAACTTGGAAAACACAGGGAATTTGGTAGTAAGAAAATAGTCAATGTCAAGCACATTTTTTTAAGACACTTGATATGAAAATTGAACTAAAGTGTAATGAACCTTTCAATTTTCATTTTTATTGTAAATTTGAAGTTATTTCCCCGACATGAGTGCCCCGCAAATTACCAATTATATAAATTATTTACATTTTTATATCCATCCTCTTCAAAACCATCAGACAACATTTTAAAAATACGTATGTCATGAAAATTATTTTATCTTTTCCAATGTAAGTCCTCCCAATCTCCATTTGAGCCCCCCAAAATTATATTTAAAATATTTTTAAGACTTGTAGTTTTAAAAACCAAGCGATCCCTGATTTTAGATTTTAATTTCATTTTAATCTGCATCAAGTTCGTTTGAAATTTTATTTTATTTTCAGGAATCTGACGACAAAATTTAGCCGCTCTTTTTTAAGTTACATTGCCTACACTCAATAACAGAGGGCCTTTGCTACATTACATTTAGAAAAGACAAAAAACCTTTGTAGACTGTTCAACTGTGGTACTGCAGGCATTGTGTTTTCTAAAAAAAATAATGTATAGAAAAAAAACTATATTTTTAAAGGTAATATTTAAAATATAATTTTACAAGCAGCCCGTCTCTGGTAAATTCTGAAAAAAAAACTACTGAACCTATTCTGACAAATGACACCTTGTTTTAAAGGTTAGAGGCCCAGAATGTTAAAAAAATAGTAGATTTTACTAAAATCCGATTTTTCTATCGAATTTCTAGCTTTTATACCGTGTAGGCCTACGCAGTGTTTCATTTGAACGATCATTCTTTGTTTACATCAGCATTGAAAATCTGAATTTGTGTAGTTGTGTATCGTTAAATAAAATATTTTTCTTTGTATTTATCTAATGTGCTAAGAAATTAAATATTATATTCTTTCCACACACATTTCTAGAGTTGGATAGGCATGAGGAGCTGTGGCGAGGAGTCGTTTTAAAGTTACCATCGTTGGGTAGTGAAGCGGAAAATACAAACGTTTTTATTAAAATAAACGCCAAAAGCTCAAAATCTATGGAAAAGTGATAGCCTTTGAAGAGTAAACCTTTAACTATAAAGTCGAGTGAGGCCTCATACAGTATAACCTTTTCCAATAAACATTTTTAATCACATTTTACCGCGATAATCTGCAGCCATCGTTACAAAGATCCACTAATTGTTTATTGAAAGCCCACAAAATCGCTAGTTCTAAGGACGCCTCCAATTATAACTGAGAAAGCAATCGTAGTTATGTGCTGTCCATGTTGACTCTACCAAATTCTTCAGTGTTCAGAAATGTCACAAAGTCGACAAATCAGGTATATCTGAACATCCCACTAACAAGATATCATGAAGATAATCAATCCACCTCTCGTCAAGACGGCCACGTCGTTTAAAAGAGATGATGTGCAACACATTCTAGTTGACCCTGGGGGCGATATCGTGATCAAGCAAACAAAATCAAGTTTTATAGAGTTGATCAGATTGGTACGTGGTGATCTTCTTGACCGCCACGAATCACCTTCGCATCTCAACATCTTCTCAGGCGCGAAATAGCCAATAACATCCATCTGCGGGTCTGCATTGAAAATTGAACCATGGTACATCAAAATATAAGAAACTTCTTGGTCTTAGAATCCACAGAACATCAGAAACAAAAAACTGAGAGCTCATTATCAGTGGTTAGCTATTTAGTCTATAAAGCTACTAAAATGTAAATAAATACAGTATTTAATAATAAACGGTAATAATTATTATTTATTGAATTAAGAGGTTTTATTAAGGCTATGTTTTTGTTTGTTTTACTACTTTCACTGCGTTTCATAGCCCACTCAGGTTGTATGCATCTATATAGTATTTACGCCAATGGAGTAGAGATGAGGAAGGTAAAAATTAGAGGAAATGTGCCCACATTTGTGTGGAGGAAGGGGTAAAAACCATTGACTAGAAAGCATCTTCAGTATACCCGACTGGATTATAACTACGATCTTCCCGTAATCGGTATTCATGTATATTGTGAGATTGATTTGATTTCAAGATTGCTTTTATTTTTATCACCACGTCTTACTACCTGCCCAAGCTATAACCATATATAATAACTACTGTAATGAGGTATGGATGAGGAAGGAAGCATTTTAGAAGTAATCTAGCCGCATTTGCGTGGAAGTAGAGTTGGAAGTCATTTAAGAGAAACCACCCTCAGTAGAACCTATCGTAATTCTAACCCTGATCTCCCCGTTTTCAGCAGGCCAGTCTAACACGAGAGTGACGCCTTAGACCATTTGGCCACTGAAGTGGGTATTACTTTATTGACAAACATATTCGTAAACACATGCAGTAAATATATTCTATAATAAACATGTTACGCACGAACCCAAACGGCCTCTTGTGGAACTAAAAGGTGAACCAAATCCTAGATACTATTTTTGTTGCCAACATCCCTTTTTCTCAACTAATACAAAGCCTACGATGAAACAGGTATCAGTGGATAGGATTTTTTTACCTACTTCTGAGATAGCATACTCAGTTTACGTTAAACACATTGTTTGTTTAAAATCTAACAATATTTTTGTATCAACTACCGAAAATAAACTCTCTTTTCTACTTTGTGTATACACTTCGCTGAGTATTTAATTTCAACAACCCACAAAAGAATAAATCTTTTTTTGGGGTTGGCGGGGAGGTTGAATGTGCTAAAGTTTTGCAAGGGCTTACTGGTATGAATATATAGCCTAAACAAAACATTTTATCCCTCTCAGGGTAATGAGAGTATTAAGGAAGGGGTAAAGCGAATGGAACCCAATGACACATACAAGATTGTACCAGTCTTTCCTGTCGTTTAACATTACGGATTAGACAATCAATATGACGTACAGATGGCATTAAATAGTTTATTGCTAGAGTGACGCCTTGCTAAGCGAGTTGAGGCAATTTTTAAGCTTTTAAAAGTTATAAGCTCAACTGAACCTAGACATCAGATGTGACCACATCATCTAGGACGTTAGACTCGCATGGAATTTGGTTGCCATTGACGAAGAGATCTTTGTTGGTATCTCAGCCGAGTGCACTGGAGGTAGTTTTCAAAATGGAAGTTATCAATTTGGTTTTCCCAATCCTCTCTACTCTAATTTGGGTGTTCCTCCATATCACACTAGTCATTTTTAAATTTTAGACCAATCCGTCGAAACTATGTGTTAAACGTACTATTTGAAGGAAAAAAACTTAGCTTAGACTATATAAAAGCTTGATTCAAACACTTTTATCTGATGCCAATTATTTTAATATATTTTAATAACAAATTCTACTCTCTTTTGAGTTTTAACCGGTCTGTTATTACTTACTCCCTATAATGTAGACTCTGTAGAACCAAGAAAAAAATTTAGTTTAACTCAATTATTCCAAATACTATTTTTAATTCTAGTTTTTATATGAAAACTAATATCACAGCTATAAGCCTTCATATTAATACTCAGACAAATTACCCAAATAAAGTTTTACCAAGCCCCAGCAGGTTTTTAAAAAAGAAACCCCTGAGGTATTGTAAGCTAAATTTTAAGACTAACGTCTTAGTGCCCTCAGCCAAGACCGTAGTCGGAGAGGGTTTGGGGGTTCAATTTTCAACCCCCCTCCCCAAATTTAATGAACAAAAAAAATATATATATATAGCTTTATTTATGGTTCAAACAATATCAAAATTAAGGCACAAGTACAAATTAGGGGGCTGTGTTACCATAAAAGCACTTCAGAGTGTTTCTAGAGGTGTTTGATATTCAGAAATTTTTCTAGCCTTCAGAAGTTATGGGGTAATGTTGCTATTTAAAAAAACACTTAAGATAGCTTCTAAAGATGTTTAGTATTTAGAATGTTTCCTTGTCTTCAGCAGTTAGGGGGTTATGTTGTTATATAAAAAAAGTCTATATAGTTTCTAGAGGTGTTTAATATTCAGAATTTTTCCTTGCCTTTAGCATTCAGTGTTACCATAAAACACTTTAGAGAACTTCTATAGGTGTTTAAATATATATTTTTTTCCCTGGCATCCAGCGAATAGGGGGGGGGGATGTTGCCATAAAAAACACTTTGGAGTGCTTCTAAAGGTGTTTAATATTTAGAATTTGTCCTAGCCTTCATCAGTTAGAGGGTTATGTTGCCATGGAAAAAACTTCAAATAGCATCTAGAGGTGTTTAGTATCTATAATTATTCCTAGCCATCGGCAGATAGAGGGTTATGTTGCTATAAAAAAAACACTTCAGAGAGCTTTTATAGGGGTTTAGTATTTAAAAATGTTCCTAGCCTTTGGCAGTTTTGGTGTGATGTTGCCATTAAAAAACTATTCATATAGCTTCTAGAATTGTTTAAATATATAGATTTTTCCTATACTTCGGCAGTCAGGGGGTTATGTTACCATAAAAAAACTTCAGATAGCTTCTAAAACTGTTGATCATTTTCAAACAATTCTAGCCTCCGGCAATTGGGGATGTGCCCACCAAACCCCTCCAGAAATTATTAGCTGGCTATGGCCTTGTTCTCAGCCTTTAATAAATTTGATTTATAATCGTTTTAGCAATTTATATATTTCCCAATTTATGTAAAGATCATCCCCCAGTGTACTTATCTCATTTTGGTAACAAAAAAAACGTTATTTATTGTTTTATAATAATGAGCAAACTATTATTTTACTTGATATGTATGTTAAAATCATTTTGTTGCTAAGATATTTATTAGTTTCGTTGTCTATAATATTTAGCCAGGTTTATAATTTTTAACATTATCCGAAACCATAAAATGAAAACTTATTGATTATAACTGCTTTACAGTATTTGAATTGTGCGCGTGCAATACCGTAACGATACTTGCGCTTTAGACTTCAAAGTGTGGTCAGCGGAACTAAAGAGTAGACCGATATAATATGTATTGTATTTAGCCGCAGACGGCGCTAGTGAGAAGGCTTGTATTGCCCATGTTGTAAAGTTGTGAGACCTCAAATTGTGACAGCGGATTGCAAACATTCAGATATGTATTTTTAGTACAATATTTAATAAACAAACCAGATATTTTACTGATTATATATAGCTTTCAAACATATTTTCCTGGCTATTATTCCCATCATACTTTTAAGAAAGTATGACAAACTATAATATTTTAATGATAACTTAATAAAATATACCGAGTTTTGTTAATATTGGATTATCAATATTGATGGTGTAGGCCTGTCTATGCCCCATTTTTCTTATGAATATACATATCTGAAATTTGTATGAACTTCGATAAACAACACTTAACATTGATATATCAGCAATGACTTTCACTTTTGTACTGCAATTTTTTACCACTACAAACACTGGATGTATCGATGACCGGTGCCTATATCTTATACCTTGAGATAGATTCGTGTAGTAGGTAAGAAAATGAATTTTATATAAATAAGATCTATGTTAATGAAGTAGATGGATAAACAAAATTAATATGTTTGTGTGTGAGGTTATTATGTATTTCTTAATAATTCTCTTTAATTTGTTAATGTGTTTCAAATAGATACTGAAATCCATTACATTAATTCCATCTATCTTACTACTTTGAGGATTTTGAAACCATAACTATAATTTGTATTTAAGTGTTTTAACCTATATTGATTTGTTTCCTGGTAATATTAGTTTTTATCAAACAACATTAAGGGGCTTTATAAAGACAACTAAAATTAATTTAGTTTATAATCTAAAAATAAATAAATACTAATATATAAATATAATGTTATAATCACATGTAGAAAAAAATATTTTTTTTTTCAAGTATATTTCATGAAAGTTGCCGGCCAGTAATGCGTAATTTAACTTTAAAACCGCAAATATAATTGGCCGAGAATAGATTTTCTATAAAGGGTCTACCAATCATGATTCATCTCTGAGAAATATCAACCACGCTTGCGCAGCTGTAACACAGGAAGTTCTTTTATCGGTGAAAACATGTCGTCTACTCTCTTGGAATGACTTAACTAAAAAATATTTGCCATGGAGCCACCAGTTCAGGTAATTTTATATATATTACTAACAGCATTATATAATAAGATCGTATGAATATTTTAACCACTTTAAGTTACCTGGTTACCTCTAGTATATGGTGGTTAGTGGACGATTTCCTTCGTGTTCGTCGTTATTAATTCTTCAAAATGTCGTAATGCTCAACATGTCGGCACACGTGGTAAGTATTTAGACTAAAATATGTTAGTTTGCCATATTGATTATTACCTATTTAAGTGTTATATTGTGAAGTATTATAGTTTTATTACTGGTGTACTGATTGCCATGATACATACTATTGTAATAGCGGCTCTTGGTAAATGCCAAGATAAGCTAGCTTGCTAACACCCTGTTGAGTTTTTATTGGTTAAGTTAAATCGGGTCTCTTTTTCATATAAACTACTAACTTATGTTTTAGCTAGAACATTTTACTTTTAAACTTGTTTGCGTTCACATTGTGACGCAAAAATGTATTTTCTTACGGTTGTAGTCTATGAGTTACTTAAAGCCTATTAATTGATACCTTCTCTGTAACCTTATCATAATTGTCTTTAAATACTGAATGCACTCACATCTCTTTAATCATGAAAAAAGTTTAATACTTTGGTCATTCAAATTCATCAAAAGTAAATTTAGTTACCACACTCTTGGCTCTTTTACACAGATGTCCTCTTTGGGAAAACCGCTGTTACAACCCAAAACACTAGGCCTATTTAATAGCATTAAATAACCCTCACTTAAATTTTTGTCAGACCACTATTACAAATATGATTTCATAGATTAGATAAATTACCAAACTAATACCTAAACTAGAATGCATAATAAAATACCTTATTCACACATTATCTTCCTCTCTTAAAGGTTAGTAAAATAATATCGGTCTAATCAAAGAAACCATTCTTATTATTGAACTGTCATGTGCCAAAACAAGTTTAATGTGAATAATAATGCATTTGGCACTGGTTTGATTGTTAAAACAGTTTTCCAAATGAGTGTAGTAAGTTAGGTATTTGATTACTGTGCCCCAAAATTTTCATATTTTTTTTTTTAATTCCCCAATTTTTCTATTCGTAAATTTGAGGAAGACATGAGTGTTTTCCTGTAACTAAAAGAAATTACAGTACATATTTCAGGGGTCACAACAAGTCACTATTTCAATCAAAAGCAACTTTTTTAGGCTGAGGAACTAAGTCACTTTTTTGTCAATTTTATAAAAAGTTAGTAAGAATAATAAATAATATAGTTACTTTATCTTTGGTGGGGGAAGCTAATTTGAATGGATGTCAACCACAGTGTTTAGTGCTAAAGATGCTAACACTTTTTATGTCTTAGGCACAGTCATACCATAGACTAGGGGTCCCCAAATTACGGCCCGCAGGCCAAATCCGGCCCACGAACGCTTTGACAAAAATAGAATAAAAATAATTCCAATTGTGAATACTGAAATGATGGTACTTCTGAATGAAGTTCACAAAATACCTACATAGCATCATAATGCGGCTGACGACAATATTGGGAATGTGTAATCAAAACCGACATACTGTAGTGTACAGTTCCTCAGCTCTCCCTAGCCGCGTTTCATTAAGTGTCTCTTGAGCGGAGGGGCTGAAGGACTTTATCAATTTGGGGAGGACGGATGTAATTATGTTGGCTGCACAGCTTAACTTTCAAGAGAAATCACCACCCTTAGTGCGTATTGGTGATTGTCATTGAACAACAGCGACCTCTAACCCCACAGGTCCCTTTTTCGATCCGGCCTACTTAGCATTTTCAATATCCTAATGACATGTGTTGGGTACTGTAAATAAAACACAAAACAAAATAGAAAACAAAAATCCATACTCCTTAAAATAAATGTTTATATTTTATTAATTATATGATTTTATAATATGTATTAAAAACTTAAGCTTAGGTTATCTTGTGATGTACATCATTAAGTTAAAACACATCCTTAATTATGGCCATACTCCATCCAGGTTTTTTGTTGAATTTATTGAAGTATAGTAAAATAGTAAATTGTTTGGACAAAATATGTTAAATAATTTTGCTTTAGATAATTTGTGATTAGTTATGTTTCTCTTTATTTTCGTTTTGGAATCAACCTTATGAATTTTTATTGTTCTAGATATGTTTAGCTTTTTTTCAACAGCAACTTTTAATGAAATGCTAGTGGTTTAACTAAGTTCTTACCCGGCCAAATTGTTATGGGATTAAAAAAAATCATATGTCTTCTATTATGCAGAGAACATCTTTTGATCTGGGAAAGGCTGTGTTTTTAATGTTTTTGATCAAAAATTTGCAAAATATGTCCTTTTTTTACAAAATTGGTAAAAAAAATTACAAAATTGGGTCACTATTTCAATATTTTTTTTGTTACATATTTCGTTGTGATCCCTAATATTTCCTGTTATAAATCAGTTAAATAAATGAAAATTTGATCAAACTCATTGAACTGTATGTTAATTTAAAATTTGTGAACATACTGTATATCCATATATTCTCCCGCTTAAATCTGAATTTTCGCTAAACCAAATAATCTTCACTCCCAACTAGTTCGGATTAACATTACAAGGTTCTAATGTAGACTATATAATATCTCCAAAGCTATTTTAAATAAAGCTTTGAATTTTCTATATAAAAGGGTATCTTAGTCTAGTCACATGATCTAAGGCAAAGGTCGGCAACTGGTTGTCATCATAGCTTTTTTTCATATTTTTTTTCATCGCGTCTTACTACACGTTTGGGTTATACACCTATGCACTAATTACACTAATGGCTTAGGGATTATTAAGGTTTAATTGAGATGAAGTGCACCAACATTTGAATGGAAATAGGGTGACCCTTTAGGAAAAACCATCGTTGGTGCACCCGATCAAGATCATCGACCCTCGACCTCCCTGTCTTTGGCAGTCTAGTCCAACATGAGAATGGTGCGTTCGACCTCGCAGCCACTATAGCGGTTTATAGCAATCTTCATTTGATTGCTAAGAAGACTATCGTCACTAAAAGTTTTTTTTTTTCCTTCTAAACTCTCAAATATATAAAATATTACCAAGTGTCGCCAAAAAACCTTTATTGGTTATAATCTATATGTTGTTTTAAGAAAATGAATTGGTTTAAAATTTTTAAAAAAATTCTCAGAATGGTGGGGACATAGCCTAAGGAGGCCTGAGGCCTGTTTAAGGATTAATTATAAGATGTATCAAGCAAAATAAAATAAATTGCAAAACTTATGCATGATCGTGGAACCTTTGATTCATTTGCAAGTTGATTGGGGTCCACTCTAACAATAGACTGAAATGTTGAAGATAGGGAAATCAGGGTTTGAATCCCAGTTTAATGTACTGAGGATGAATTTTCTTAAATAGTGTCCCACTCTACTGCCACACAAGTGTGGGTAGATTTCCTCTAAAAGTCTACCTTCATCCATGATCCCAAACCCAATAACTTAGTCTAACTAATGTATGCATGTTACCCAAATTACTAGCTACTACCCGCCTCGGTGGTGTAGTTGGCTAACGCGCCAGTCGTGTTAAGCCAGACCACCGAGGACGGGGAGATCGAGGTTCGAATCTCGGTCGAGTGAACTGGGGGTGGTTTTTCCTAAATGGTTTTCCACACTCCCTCCACGCAAATGCGGGTTCACTTCCTCTAAATTCAACCTTCCCAATCCCTAATCCATTAGGGTAATTAGTACTTAAGCGTATAACCTGAACGGGTAGTAAGACGCGGTGCTATATAATAATAATACTAGCTACTAAGAGGAGAAGAAAAAATATGATTAGGCTAGCATGATTCTAATTGCCTTTTAATGCAATCTAGATGTATTAATCGTAAGATTTTTGCGAGTATGTTTATAGTTTTTTAAATCAATCAGTTTGAGTAAGCCCTGAAGTCACTTTTCTCACTTTGTTGTATCCTAAAATATTGTTTGCACCGTCAAAACAAAATATAGATTTTTAAGTTAAAAGTGGAACTACAATAGGGGCCCCCATATCAATGGGTAATACTTTACTAGATCTACCGCGGATAGTAAATTATTATATAACGTGAAGTTCATGTACAACATACATAAATAGGGTAGAGTTTAATTGATAAATTATTCACAGTAAGACATTGCCAACATTAAATGAAGTACATAATAATGTGTGCTGTACACTACAGTGTACTTACTATTCTTCTACCCACCTCGGTGGCGTAGTTAGCTATTGCGCTAGTTTTGTGTTGGGCTGGACTGCCGAGGACGGGGAGATTGAGGTTCGAATCTCGTTCGGGTGAACTGAGGGTGGTTTTCCCACTCTTCCTCCATGCATATGTGGTTTCACTTCCTCTATATTGAACCTTCCCAATTCTTAACACATTAACGTAATTAGTAATTAAGTGTATAATCAGAACAGGTAGTAAGAGGCGGTGCTAATTATACTATTCTCTATTCTTCTTGTTGAGGTGATCACATAATTATGATGACAGTGATATGATAACACAATGTCCACAATGAGATGAAGTGGGGTGGTGGTGGTGTGGGTATTGTTACTTATAAACGATTTTTTCTTTGGCTAAAAATAAATAAAATTGGGCAGCGATAAATCGCAGATACTGAATCAGCAGATACAAGGGCCCTACTGTAATACATTAATTGAGGAGTTAGTGTGTAAAGTGTGGTAATTTCTGAAGTCACTCTTTTAACTTTTTGACCAGCTAAGAAAAGATAGCACTAAACATACAGGCTAATAAGGATACAAATATAGATTAGTACAACCAAAACTGAGTTATAGGCCCTACAATGTTCACTACATTTTTTGCTTAGAAATTTTCTTTGTGAAATAAAACTAATATAAACGAAATTGTTCAATAGGCTAACATAATTAAAAAATCTTGTTAATAATGTTCGTGTGTCTCTAATTTCTAGTAATATGGATATTTTAAAGTACCACATGGAGTCAGCAGGCACACTCTATATAGTTGTGTTAGCGTTACACCTGTGGGAAAGTAAGACTTGCGGGGAGGGGGGCCTTAATTTCCTGTTCTAGGATTATCGTCCTCAACCCCGTGACAATGTTTCTGAGAGTTGGCCTCAAATTATTGTTTTTGCTGGCCTTAGTTTTGGAACAGACAATACGATTATATGTGTTCTTTAATTATTGACTTAGTCCTATATTTTCCTAGAAAGAAACTTGTCTTAACCATTAAAAAAGTTAAGTCTCCCTTCATGTGTACATACATAAGTTTATCATCTGTCACTTTTGATAGATAATCAATAATGCCTATAAAATAGCAGTAATAAATTATGTAATAAAATTAATCAATTTTGACCTTACAAATAGTGGCCTTTTTTTTTATAAAAATTATACTTCTTATGGTACTTTCAGTTGTTTTTGTGGTGCAAATATGCAGAAAAGGGCTGATAACTTTCAAACTGTCTCACTCTTTGAAATTGGTGTACCACATATTTGTTGGGGGGGTTTTTCTCCTATTTTTTGCTGAGAATATTAACATGATATATTCAATAAAGCCATACTAGTAAGCTGATTTTTAGACACTAGATAATAGGCTAGATAGTTTTTTTACTTACTCTAATATTCAAAAAGTTGATTGGAAAGAGAGTTATTATATGAGGATACCAAGACAATGTACATATTGGTCAATGTTTTTGAATTGAATTAAACGTACGTCAGTACTTTTTCTTTTGCAAATCGACCAAAATTAACTTTATTTTAATTCCAGGAACATTATCAAATAAACATTCATGTGATATAGACCAGGGCTTCTCAACCTGGGGGTCATGTAAATAGTATAGTGTTTGGGGGGAGGGGGGGTCGCAGGACATTTGGAAAAAAAATCAAATGTAACTAATCTTATCCTTTATTTTTGACCACAGTGGTGGCATCTTGTTGTCACTTTAGGCCACACTGTTGTCTCAACATGACAGTAATACTAATACCAATTTTAAGCTGGGTAGCAGACAACAGCTCCTTTGTACAGGCTTGGCGACAGGGAAGGGCTTGTGGAAAAAGGGGTTGGGGGGGTTTGCTGACCAGGGAGATTTACAAGAGGTTTGAAAGTACTTTCTGTCGGGACTCATTGGCGATTTGTACCTTGCAAGTGAGACAGAGCTAGATAGAAATACTAGCAGGTATATTTCAAACCTCATCATCAGTACTAACCAGTTGAGTTCCACAACAGTTCACTAACTCGTGTCACTAAATAGTTTCGCCTGTTGCACAAGGCCTTATTAGCATTTTGTGATCCATCGTGTTTGGAGCTCTTGCTAGTTGTTCACTGTTCAGTGTTAGTTGCAGTGTTCAGTTTATTGTTAAGTTGTTTAGTTGTTCTTCTAGTATCTCTGGCGTACAAAGATGTACTGGGCGAGCAAATACTTAACTGTTACCAGCTATTGGCTGCCATCATTTCAAAGACAAATTGCAATAAAATCGAAATTATCTTACTCATGGATAAGTGGTTAAATTTGTCAAAGACTAAGACAGCAGATAATACTGAAGCTATAGATCCTGCAGAACCGGGATCATCCAGCACTAACAAGAATGTGCAGATATATAAAACTGAATATATTTCTCATTCACGTGCAAAAAAGATGAAACCCAATTTAACATTTTTGCAATATGGATTTACTTTTATTTCAACAAATATTGAAGACAGACCTATCTGCTTGATTTGTAATTAATGCTTGGCGAGTGAAAGTCTCAAGCCTGCAAAAATTAAAAAGACATCTACACACAAAGCATGCTTCCTATTCCAATATGCCTCTACAGTTTTTCGAAAGGCTATTAGAATTATCGAAAAAACAATCTCTTGAAACTCATGTACTGGTCAATAAAAGGTACTTAAGAGCATCTTATGAAGCCTCTTACTTAATTGCAAATGCTAAGAAACCATACACCATTGCCGAAGATCTTGTGTTGCCAGTGGAAATTAGAATGAATGAAATTATTCGTGGGAAAAAATATGCAGACGAAATAAAAAAATTCCCCTGTCAACTGATACTGTGGGTAGACAAATTTTAGAAATTATCAATGGCCAGTGTGAGCAAGTTATTGAAAGAATTAAAAAAAGTTCGAAATTTGCAATAAAACTGCAAATTTATATGATGAAATGGAATCCAGTTTCAGAACACTTTTACTGCATACAGAAGTGTGATGGCTGTCAAAGGGACAATCATTGAGACAGCTATTAGTGTCAAAAAATGAAATAATACTATTTTTGTCTGAATCGACTGACATTATAAACTTCGCACAGCTATTGGCATATGTCAGGTATTGTTAAGGTAAGTGATTTACTATTTTGTCTATCGTTAGATGGTCTAGATGGCTGTACAACTGTTGAGGCCATTTTTCAAAAAGTGAATGAATTTTTAAAGGAAGTATGGCTAGAATAGAATAACTGTGTTGGAGAATGTACTGACGGCATAGCGGAAATGATAGGGAAAATAACTGGATTTCAGGTAAAAGTGAAATCTGCAAGTGATAGCTCTACTATTATCACTCATTGCATGATTCATCGAGAGGCATTAGTGACCAAGAAAATTTCTACAGATCTGAATGCTGTACTACAAGATGTGGTTAAGGTTATCAATTTTATTAATAGTCACCTCTTTGCAAATTTATGTGATGAAATGGAATCCAATTTCAGAACACTTTTACTGCATACAGAAGTGCGATGGCTATCAAAGAGACGAGTATTGAGATGGCTATTAGTGTTAAAAAATGAAATAATACTATTTCTGTCTGACAATAACTCTTGATTATATCAATTTCTTTCACAGTGAAAATTGGCTGTGCAAATTATGCTGTCAGATTTATTTGATAAACTCAACAAACTTAATATATCTCTCCAAGGGGAGAGCACAAATATTTTTACACTGAAAGATAAAATTCAGGCTTTCATGGAAAAATTAAACATTTGGAAGAATAAAGTAGAAAATTACTCATTTGAAATATTTTCATACCCAGAGGATTTTATTGTTGATTATATGCTTAGCTTTGACTTGATTAAGCAGATAATAATTGATCATTTGGTATGCTTGGAAAACAATTTTCAGAAATATTTTCTACTGTAATTAGACAATCAATTAGATTGGATTCAAAACCCATTTATTGTGGAGATGGGAAATGTGAAGCATCTCGTTGAAAGCCCAAGAAGAATTTGCATAACTTTCATGTGATTCAAACCTCAAACTTAAATTTTCAAGGAAAAATTTGAACACTTTTTGGCTTGGTGTTAAAGCAGAATTTCCAATATTGTTGGAGTTAGTGATGGCAGCTCCTCTGGCATTTTTTACCACCTATTTGTGTGAATCTGCATTTTCGACAATGACTGCAATTAAAACCAAATACCGCTCAAGTCTTAAGAACATTGAAATTGCATTTAGACCAGCAGTGACAAATATTAAGCCACGATTTGAGTTGTCAGAATTAGCAATCATAGCCATCCTATTAGAGGTCTTATCTCTTGTCAGCCTTCATTAAAATTTTATTGGTTATATTCAAATTAATTGATATTATTTTTTTATTTTGCATTTTCTTATATTTTGCATGTCAATATTCTATGCACACAAATTTTTAATACAATAAATTATTTGAAAAAATTTTTATTTTTGATATTTTCATACACTATTTTTTAGTCAACATAATTCTTTAATGATATAGCTATACTTTTATTTAAGGTACTTTATTTTTTCACTCAAACGGGTTCACTCAAAAAAGTACGCACACAAACCGGTAAATCGACTATATACAGTGTTGTACCAATTGCATTTATGACATTGAGTGAAGGGTCGTGAAAAATGTCTGGTCCAAAGGGTCGCAGATGAAAATAGGTTGAGAAGCCCTGATGTAGACTACATATGCATTGGCATAATGACTATTGTAGGCCTATTTGTTTAAATGGGAACCACAATTCCCAAGAGCTGCCATAGGAAAACTAAGGGGCTAATTGCTATGTCAAGTGAAGTATGAGACATATTACGAGCAAAGCCAATATTTGATATTCAATACTTTGTTCATTGTGTGCAGGTACCTTTTTCAGTATAGTTAGCATATCAGGAACACACAAGCATTGTGGCATCTTTTCCACAATTTTGTAAATCCAATGATACTTTTAAACTACTCTAAGTCTAGTGAGTTTAACTGCTTAAGTTGCATTTTTAGGAACAATTTCCTTTCAAACAGTCAAATTTCTGTCAAAGTTTTGCTCGTGCTTTTACATTACATTAAGTGAATGTTAATTTGATGGTGATCTCAATATTGGTTTTTATTGTAACTGGATTTACCAATCACTTATTAGCAACGAATACCCAATATTATAATATACCAGGGTTGCCACATACTGGGAAAACACAGGGTATTTTGCAAGATCTAGTAAAAAATACTGGAGTATTTGTGTTTTTGGGACATTTAACCGAAAGCTTAAAATAGGTTCTGGAGGGACGAAAAAGTGAACTAAAGAATTAATTACGCTTATTCAAACATGTCTTATTACCCCATAAACCATGTGAAGTGGCAGAATATGTATTTCGCTGTGAATCTTAAATCATCCTGTTTTAGACATAAGTTACTTCATACTAGTTAGTTTGATGAAAAATGAAATTTTTTAACACTCTTCTTCAATTTAAGCTGCTTGGAAAAATGGAAATTCCATCGGGAAAACAGGGAATTGGGTAATTAGAAAATAGCAGCGACCTTGTATATAAATTCTTGAACCATTTTTGTAAATGATAGATGACTTATATTGGTCAACAGATCATTATTATTCACTTTGATGGCAAAGAGCTTCAAAGTGCTCTTGATAAATTTATTTTTGGAATAAAATTATTAAAAACATACTGTCAGAGATGGTAGAGAAAATAAAAGAAGTTTAAAGCACATTAGATGATTGTGTTAATTAGTAATAAAAGAATCCTGCAGTTCCTAGTACACTGCAAAAAGGTGTATTGTATTTAATCACAATTTGTGTGGGATGCTTAAGCTAGGTTTATCTTGAGTTAAGTTAGGCCAGGGTATCCAGCGACCTGGAAAACAAGGACAACAGGGAATTAGATTGAATTTATTGAATTTTAACATATTCACTAAAATATTACACAATTTTCATTTAAAATAGTCAAAATAACATTTTTTTTCCTAGATAATAGTCACTGTGAATCTCTTAGGCACAGTTGAGTATACTAATTTCAATTCTCAAATTCAACACATGATTTGCGTCATTATTCCACCCTTCTCTGCATGTCTGCTAAAGTTGAGTCATTGCTGTGCACATGTGCGGGAATTGATACACTATTGAAAGAAGAAACTAAAAAATAATGTGTCTCACAACAATATTAAACTGTACAGGTGTGCTCAATATGATCAAACTAAAATCCAACTTAGATCACACTATTATACAAACAATATCCTATTGCTTTGGAGTGATTCTTTAACTCAATCACAGGGTGACACAATTTCAGATTATTTATGTGTCTAGAAATATTATTTAAGTTGCGATCTTAATAAATTGTTTGTAACATAGCTACTGGAAAAGTTAGAAATTGGCTTTGGAAAAGTCAGAGAACTTTAAAAGATAGTTTGGCTGGACACCCTGAATGAAGTCTGGGAATGTTATCAAATTTCTAAAAAAAAAATTGAATGTTCACTTAAAAAAAATACCTTTGCATCTTAAATTCACAATAGTCCAAATAACATTCTTCTTCCAGTTAATAGATACCACAAATCTCTCTTAACATAGTTGCCCTTGTTGAGCTTACTAATCTCAATTCTCAAAGTCAACATGTGATTTTGTGTTGTCTTTTCACCCCTCTAACACACTTCTTTAGCCAAAGTTGAGTCATGGTAATGTGCATGTGTGAGAATTCAACATTGTTGTAGGAATTAGAAGCTAAAAAATGTCTCTCAGCAATTTTAAACAATGCTAGTCTAAGGTGATCTTCAAACCACTTAATATGATCTAACTTAGATCGCTTTGGGCTGAAATCATTTAACCCCCTTCATTTAGTGACATAATATTAGAATG
Source organism: Timema podura (assembly GCA_033556935.1). Lineage (NCBI taxonomy): Eukaryota > Metazoa > Arthropoda > Insecta > Phasmatodea > Timematidae > Timema > Timema podura. The sequence goes on from JAVRXN010000002.1 coordinate 45,288,873, forward strand.
TGTGTGTTTCTAAACATATTACTATACCCTGATTTTGGTTGGAGAACACTAGAGAAATATCAAACATATTTCTCTGCAGCCAACATTGATAACATTTTATCATATCATTTGTGTTATTCTATAGGTATTGATAATATCTAACAGAAGTGCCAGCTGCAAATAACATGCCGATGTATGAATGAATATATAAACATTGTTTTATCAACTTTAGTAACTAACTTACTGTTCTTTCTACCAAAATCATACTATACATTCATTTGTAAAACCTTTTTTATTGGGTTTTATACAGTATTATCATCTAGCTGTGTTCAGTACTTTAGTTTGAAACTGCAAAGGCGACAGTTTTATTATGTACTAGCTCTAATAAAATAGAAACTCGTCATACAAGCTATTTCATAAAACTGTCAAACTTTTATGTCCCTAGGAATTTCAATTCCTTGATCTAACAGGCATTGATGAATCGGAGCGCAACTTCCTGCAAAACACATTGTTTTCTACCAATCCTAATTTAAAGTATCCAGAACTTCCATGGACAACCAATGTTTACACACAAGTCCCTCAGGATGAGTGGAGACCCCCGCCACCATTTGGTAAGTTGAAAAATTTGAATAATTTGTACTAGACAAGTGTTAGATTGTTCAACCAATTATATATAAAATAATTGTATTAAATAACTTGTTTGGCACTGTTTTACACATAAAACATTGAATGCAAAGATAAAAAAAAATTGATTTGCCCTTATAGTATTTCTGTAAACAAGAAGGTAATTTCCAAACCCTTGCTTCACCTCTGACAAGACGTGTATTAATCACAACTTGTGAATGTGAGGAATACCAGGCCTCCACCGTGGTTCGGATTCCACGTTAAACTGTAGGTCCTCCATTTCGTCTCACAATCACCCTGCCATTACACATTAGCGTAAGTGCGTATAACCTGAACGGTAGTAAGACGCGGTGCTAATAATAATAAGAAGGTAATTTGAATGTTTTTTTTGTAGATTATACTTTCAGCAGGGGCTCTTTAATGCCGTTTGGATTTAGGAAGCAAATAGCTACATGTTAAAAGGGTGTCTCAAATAAAACCAGCCATAAACACAGTATCTCAACATCTCTTTTTGAAATGGGCACCACCAACCACTATGCAAAGTTTTAATAAATAAAACTATGAGCGGCATAGTGGCTGGTGAAGCACACTTTAAATACACTCTAAAATACTCTGTGTTTAGGGCCGGTTCTATTTGGGACACACTGCATAAAATGAGTGACCTGGGTGTGGCAACAGCCATCTTGAAACAAAATTTAAGGAGCATCACATTTTGAATACTTTGAGAACAAGCCTTTTTTTTTAAGTCATAAGTGTAAAATACTTTAATTGAATAGGCAAACTCGCCATTTATAATCCCTCAACTCAAGATGAGTGCACTTGGTGAGTTTTAACTAAATCGTCCGTGTTTACCTAAAGACACTGTTTCTGTACTGTTGTGTCTAGCATCTCTTCCAGTTTTTCATAAAGGAAACATATATCTGCTTACTTGTGATGTATAAACAGCTATCACAAATTTTAATTAACAAAGTTTTATGTATATAACCAGAATGGATATTGACAAGCATGGGGGGTGGAGGGGGGAATCTGTGGTAGCTAAACAAAGTTGTGACAGGGAAATAAAGTTTTTAATAAAAGGCCATGGCATCACTAAAGCAGCCGCAAGAGAATATTCCTTGAAATATGACCAAAAATGAACTATCAACAGGTGACATTTGTGTTAAAATATCACTAAAGTGTAACAATTCTTCTTGTAGAAATGTTCCATCGCACACTGCTTTATTTATAGTGTTCCAGCATGAGCTTTTCTTCTAAATAAATCTATTAAAATTGTTTGTGTTTGACCATGGTCTTAATGGTTGAGGTGGAGTTCTTCAGATGATGACATTCCACAACTTGATTAGTCTCAGATTAGTTTGAATCCTGCATTGGTAATTCTTAATCACCACATTGACCAAAATCTACTGAAGTGTGATTGGAATGCTAATAAGTACAGCTCACTTAAGCTAAGTGCACTTAAAACTCATGAGTGAGATCCAGGGCACAGTGTGGAAAGTTTATTGGTAGACCATTGGCACTGGGCCAACCCAACTTGTACCAAAAAACAAGATGTATTTGGGATAATGTTTTAATAGAGATGGGTCGAATTTATAAATCCCAAATCCTAATCTTATAATAATAATAATAATAAGTGCTTGACTTTCCCACATTAGTATGAGTTTTGATTATTAGGTTTGTCCTATATTTACATTTGCTTAAACCCTTAATAGCACTAGAAATGTGAAGAAGAAAAATATTTTCAAATCCCAAATGAGTGGTTTTTTGAATCCTTGAATCTCAAATAATTTTGAGGATTTGGGGGCGCATCCCTAGCTTTTAGTGAAGTTTTACCAGCTGAGCACATGCTTGGGTTTTATTGATTTTTTTTAATATAAAATGATGTATTTGACAACACAAATAAGATAATTATGTTCCCTCCTCTTCAGCTTCTTATAAAATCTTGATCACTTGTGGGGAAAAAAAAGGATGGAATGCATTTAGCCATTAATCTCATGTTCATTACTGATGATTAATTTGTAATGTTTTCATGAACTTATCAGCAGAGTTACAGTCCATTCGCTAAAGGAGTAGTAGTAACTGACAGCAGTAGATTTTTATTGCAAACCTTGATTGAAAGTCACTTTTGTAGATATAGTTATTATTTGATTAGTAACACAGTATTATCAATCAAAAGTGTTGAAAAACACTTGTAATAATCCCTCCCTCGGGATTACTCTAGAATTGGCTTTTCCATAACTTATTGAAAGAACAAGAAAATAAAACTATTATGGTTTTTGGTTTCACAGTTGTGGCAACAAGAGCTATTGTAATCCATGAAATAATAAATTTAAAAGTATTATATTTACACTTGTAGCTTCTTATAACTGGCTACCAAAATAATTTTTTTATATAACTTATACAAAATATTAGTTTCAAAATAAAACTTTTTGTTTGTTTTGTAAACACATGTGCATGAACACAGCCAAACAATGTTTGTATTCCACAACTGCCCTTGTTTTGGCTGGTTAGCCATCTAATTTTATGAAGAGAGGACATCCTTTTAGATGCTCTTATCTGTAAAGCATTTTAAAGGAAGCTACTGACACAAAAGATACATCCAAACGGCTATTTTCATAAGTTCATATTTCAATAATGTAAAGAAAAGAATAACTAAACACACATGGTTTGTTGTGAAAGTTTTGACTATCAAAAGTGACATTTTAACACATGGCCTTGCAGATCATATGGTTTGGTGAATGGATACATGAGAGTAGATCTGTTAGCTGTGAGTTACCACCACTCCAATGACGACTGGATTGTAGGTGGACACTACTTTATTCTGAAATAGACTAACAGTATTTGATCCTTGGGGGGGATACACTGAGGGTGTTTTTCTCCCACATTGTAACTCTAAATTATATCTATGCAAATGTTAATAACTTCATTTAAACATAACCCTTTTCATCCTTTTTCTTTAAATTGTATGGCTCCTGTCACAAATAGCCAAAACAATATTACTAAAGAAAGCCTATTAAAGATTTGGGAACTAAATGCAAGTTTGCATTTGTTGTGGCTAGCTTTGGCTTCAATCCCCCGCCCCTCACTGCCGGGGATGTTTCTCCCTCCACCACTGTATTCAACAGTTACCGAAGCAATGAGGCTCTCTGCTACAGGTAAACTTAGAAACCCTCACCTAGCATTGCTTTACAAACTTTTATGTTGCTAAAAAAATATTTTAGTACTGCACAATTTTATTTGGTCATGTCATTGCTTAGTTGGTAAATGTGTTAATAACTTATTAGAACCTGTAAAAAATCACTTTGATTTTTAATACAAGTGAATGTTCTTTGGTTTTGCCCATAATGTTTTAGTTTAATCCTGGATACCACATATGATTGTTATCAGAACAAACACAAGAAATGTCTAAAGAGTAAATTCAATGGGCATTTGAAATAAGTTGGCTGCCAAGATTCCCATTTTAAATACACTGATCCATCAACATTTAATCCTATTAGTTGAGCTAAAGTTATTTACTGAAGATGTACATTTTATTTTTTGGTTAAATGGGTTTAAACATGAACCTGGTTGCCAGAATTTAAGGCCACTTGAACAGAATAAACACGCCTGATTTTGGGGTTTTCCCCCCATTAAGATAAGTAGCACTAAAGCTGAATTTCGACATGGTCTTAAGTAATATATAATAGGTATAGAAATAAATTTGACCTAATTAGTACTCTTAGTATGTACATTGATATGGGTTTTTTTTTTTACCTTTGCTTTTCATCGAATGGCAGCTTACATTTATGTCTCCAATTTTCACTCATAAAATCAAGGAAGTATTTTGGTTCTCTGACTGTGGAACAGTGATCTACGCACGCCCGGCAGCCATTATTCCACTCATTTACTCTTATCTGACGCATATTTTCGCTACTCTAATTTTCTCATTTATTGATTTATTCATGGTCATAGTATAGTATAGCCATTTTAGTACCCCTTTTATGAAGTGTTCAGACTGGCTAAAAGTACAGTGGTTCCTTGATAGATGGCATTACAATAACCTAGTGCAATGAAATGTCATTTAGCAGCTGCACCAGGGAGCATTCAGGCAGTCAAAGACATTGTTCAATGCAGAGGATCTGTTTTAGTTGAACTTTTAATATGTGGGGAAAATAAAATATATCTGTAAGCACTGTTTTATTTTGCTTATCACTTTATTGTCAACTAATTGTTCTTTGAAATACCAACTTAGTAACTTGAATTCTTCCTTTGAATTAGGACGATTGGTATTGTGTTCCACCCCACCCTAATAAGCCGGCCGTGGTCAGTGTCGAGTGCTGCCATGGTGTGCTCGTGGTGGGAACAGTGAGCCTGAATGTGTGTATGGCTCCTGCAACATTAATTGCTGAAGCCAAAGAAAATTCAGAGACATTTATACATGTATTACCTGCTTCGGCAGCTACATGGTCTAAGGTGTTACTCTCATGTTAGACCAGACTGCCAATGACAGGAAGATTGGGGTTCGAATCTCGGTCGAGTGTACTGAGTGGTTTTCCACTCTTCCTCCCCATGAATGCAGGTACACTTCCTCTAAATTCGACCTTCCTCATCCCTGGCTCATTAGTGCAATTAGTAACCTTAATAGGTAGTAAGTAATATGTGGTGCTAATATATATATATATATATGTATGTATGTATTAATGTATAGTAGGTGACCTGGTGGTCTAGGGGTAAGGTGTCAGACTTCTGTGCTAGGGGTCCGGGGTTCAAACCTCGGTCCCGGCACAGATTTATCTGAATGCCAAACCCTTCCTTCACCTCTGACAAGATGTGTATTAATCATAACTTGTGAATGTGAGGAATGCCAGGCCTCCACCGTGGTTCGGATTCCACGTTAAACTGTAGGTCCTCCATTTCATCTCACAATCACCCTACCATTACACATTAGCGTAAGTGCGTACAACCCGAACGAGTAGTAAGACGCGGTGATAATAATAATAATTAATGTATAGCAGCAGTACAAGCCAAATAAGCCCACATCTGCTTGTCATGGAATAATAATTAGTTTTCATATTTACAATTTTAGTAAAACACACTGATTAAATGAACATTAACAAACTTGATAATCTTGGTCATTTCTTATTCAATATTAAAAACGTTTTGAGGGGGTATAAAGTTTCAAGACTTGTTATGTAAAATGAAAACAAAGCAGCATGGGGATGTGTGCGCTGGCGTGGCAAGCTGTGACCTTCATCTGTCAGTACAAGTAGCATAATTCTGTGTAGACAGTGGCTGTGTTACACACATTTATTTGATGACATGCATGAATGCATTTGTGATTTTATTGTGGACTGCAAACTCATAAGCAGAGAGCGAACATCAAATTCTGCGTTATGCTTAGAAAATCTGGAACGGAGGCCTTCCAAATGATACAGCAGGCTTACGGCAATGAAGCTATGAGCTGTCATTTGTGTTTTGAGTGGCACTCCTGCTTCAGGAGCGGCAGAATGTCACTGAAAGATGAAGAGAAACAAATTAAAATATTGTATAAGACAAGTAAAAAAACCTGAGTATAAAATTACAATGAACATAATTAAAGATACAATTATGTGGTTTACTTGATATAAAACAAATCAAGATTTAAATAAATGAACATGCAGGGGGAGTGGGGACATAGGTTGAAACAAACAAAATTATTTGATTATAGATGTGATTCCAAGGTCTTATCTGAGAAAAAAAAACAAGTTCCTTGCTCCTTGATCGCTAAGGTGGTTTTTTAAGGACCGCCTAGTAAATTTTCACTATATTGTTTTATTCAATTATTTCTCAGATAAGGCTTTGGAATCACTCATCTACTATATTAACCTTTTTTTTTAGTTACAAAATTTAAAAAAACTTATTTCATTGCACATTGCCTTATCTTTACTTATTACTTATTTTATAGAAAGTAAAATTCATTATTGTATCTTTTCTTCTATTGTAATTTCATAGTTTGATTTTTTTTACTTGTCTTATAAAATATATCAATTTGTTTACACATTAATATTTTTCTTTAGCGATCTTTTATTGTTTCATAAGATCTAAATGATAAAAAAAATATATTGAAAAGATCATTCCTTTCTCATACCTGTACTAAATAATTCAAATATATTTGCAAAGCTTAAATCTTCATTTCTATGTTGAATGTCATAACACCTCTAATTCTGGCTGTGTGCTCTACTTTTTCTTTTTTTAAATTTGTTTTGTGTTATTTTGCTGAGTCCATATGTTAATTCTAGAAAATGTTTGTAAATATTTTAAATTAAATCTTATATCGGTATTATATTACAATCAATCAATCTACTTTTTTGTACTACAAATGATCATTATTATCTTATCTTAAATAATGTTCCTTACTTATAAAGCTTTCAAGAGTGTTTTCTAAAATGTTATAGAATAATTAGTGAACTTGATAAATCATGTCTCAAATACTGAAATATACTTTAAGATGTACTTTCATGTAGGTTTTTTAAAGTGCTATAGTAAGATCATGGGACGAAGACCAGTTTAAAAATACAAAAACCTGTTTCCCAGTAAGTTTTGATAATATTTTTAAATTAAATATTAGTATTATTTTATAGGTACTCAATTGTTTTTCTCTCAAGTGAAAGCTGCAGATCAAATTACTTAAATATGAATGAATATATATATATAATATATATAATATATATATATATATATATGAGTAATGTTATATTTTGAAGACTGTACAGGGAAGGTAGATCAAAAACATATAAAAGGAACAAACAGAATATGGCGTTTACAATCAAAAGAACACGGCTCACACTATACAGTGCTGCCTTTGGACAAAGAGGTGATGCCTGCCTCTTGAAGAAAATCATTCTTCGCTGCTCAATCCCCCGACCCAGGTTTCATTCTCTTGGAACTCATCAGGGAGGAGTGAGAAACGCGCAACGCAATTTTCTAAATGAGGAAACCAAAAAACACCAAAGGTAGAAAAAGGAAATTTGTAAAGAATAGGGTGTTTAGCGGCCTGTAAAACAGGGAATTTGCTTGGTCGGTGAATTTGATCAAATTTATGGAATTTTCACATTTAGATCGCACTATCTGGCAGGTCATTGCTTTAGACTGATCTCTTTTAACACCTCACAGTGTTGACATAATTTCAAAATGGGTATGCGTTGAAAAATAGTATTACATTAAATTGAAATCTTAAGTTTAAAAAAATTAATATATAAAGTGACTGGAAAAGTTGGAAATTGGCTCTGGAAAACTGATATGTCACTTAGATAACATATATAGGGAATAACACAAAGGACAAACACAGTAATAGTAAATAATAGTGTTAAGTAACGTTTGTAACAGTCAGATTCTGTAGTTGCTATGTTTTTAATGTTAATAAAGCAGTGATTCAAAGCCCTTTGAATTTGTTGTTCAACTCATTCAGAGCATAAGAGATAGGTTTATTTCTCTCCTATATAGGCATATATCATAAGGTTTATTTCTCTCCTATATAGGCATATATCATAAGTACTGAAATCTTTTAATATGGGGAAAACTGTAATCTATTTTTATGGTAAAAATACTAAAACCGGTTTTGAAACCCTTAAAAGCATTTTTGTTTGGTTTTGGAAAATGAATTTGGGCTTAAGTTAAAAATGGTGACAGCCATAGGGACATTTCATAGTCGGCCTCTGCTTGCTAAACTAGCAAATACTCAACAAACCCAAATTAATTGAGTTTCTTGACCCTGTTTAGTTGCTCCAAATTATTTTACCAACAGAGTTTAGATGAGCATAAGCAAGAACTTTAAAAAAACACTACAACCACACTATTAGGCCTCAACATGAATAATAATAGGATTATTATAACATTAAAATATTAACAGACACCTGAATAACATATTCTTATTTATAATTGACTGTTTAAATTTCCTCGCCAAAATAACATTGGCTCTTACCGTGAACCAACTTCCCAATGGTGATTTTTTTCTCAATAACCAACACAGACACTGCTAAAGACATTTATTTATGCATAAAAATCTCTAAACAGCAAAACTAAATTTAAAACATCAGGTCATATTCAATATTTTAATATAAAAATGTCAGAAATACCATTGTCCTCCGTGAAGTGTGCGCAGACCTGTCTTCCCACTTCAGAGAAAGTTTCTAAATAGCATTTGTAGTGATTAGTACTTCAAGGCTTTACCTTCATCCCTTTTTAAGACTTTAACTGCGGTTATTGTACCTGTTGTATAAGCCCACAGTACAGAAGACTTATTAATCATCTAATCTGAAACGGGACTGTAACTATTTCGTGCTGGTCATTAGATTGGATCAATCTTGATCCAATCCCAGTTCCCTAAGAAGTGAAATAGCACATGTGATATCAGATCGTATATTCACCAAATACAGCAATGACGTTGAGTAAATCATTCATTTAATTTACATGAGTGATTTCAATTACATAATATTTTTATCACTTGGTGTGTAATAAAAATATATTAAAAATTAAAAAATCAAAGAGTTGAACTACATATTAAACAAATTTGAAAAATATATATGAAACAGTATTAATTTTATATTATAAAGAATGATAGTCGAAATAATTTAACAAAGAGTCTTTGGAACAGTAGACAGATATATTAAAATTGAGACATTAAATTTCAATATGTGTTACAACACTGATTTCAATTAAAGCCTAATAATAAGTCACATCAACTTTCAGTATAATATCAACCTGTTAGATTGATGACAACATTCCATAATGAACTATTGCCTCACATAGTGAGTCCATGTTATTACAAATGTCCTCCGCAGGACATGAACTATGGACAATAACATTACAGCCACATCTTGCGCTAGTTCCATCCAATCCACTTCACTACACCCTATTTCTTTCAGGACTCCCCCAGAGTAGTCAGAGTTAAAAATATAAAAATATTTCCAAATAAACGACACTTTTTACTAACAGAATTTTTTTTAAAATCCTGGAAGGTGTATTAGAGATTTCACTGTACAATGATTTGGCTGGTGTGATTGAAGCTATTTTAGTATAAAGGAGATACTCAACATATAAGCTATCTGCTTGGTGCAGACCAGGGTGAAGGGTAGCTACATCAAGTTTTCGGCTCAGACTCCATCTCCTCTGTACAGGGTGTCTACCATCCAGGAAAATCAGGGAATTAGCCGGGAATTTGAAGTGATCGGGGAAAAAACTGGAATAAGTCGGGAATTTGGTAAATTATAATAAAAATCCGGGAAAATATTGTTTTAATCAAAATATAAAATAATAATCATTAAATCAGTAAATTATAATGTGATTCAAACAATCATTTTTTTGTTTGTAGCTGTGAAATATATTTTTAATTCCTACTAAACAATGTTAATACAAATTTTTTTAAATGTTTATTTAAATTTTTAAACTTATTATTATTCATAACAAAATATTAGTAGAAAAACGAGTGGGGGTGGGGGGTTAGAAGTATGTGACATACTTTTTAGTCGGGAATTTGAGGAAATGATCGGGGGAAATCAGGGAAAAGGTCGGGGATTTCATTGGTCAAGTTGAGTAGACACCAGTCTGTACCTAGAATAATTTTTGAAGTAACTTAAAAAAAGTGTTTTAGTTGAGACTGTAGGTGGTATGAATGGACATGCGGCAGTGGACCTAAAATTATAAGACCTAAAGTCACAGCTCCTAAACTAAATTTCTTAACTTCATAACACCTAACTTTATAAGACCTAATTTTATAAGACCTAACTTCATAGCACCTAATTTTATAACTCCTAATTTTACTAGACCTAAAAGCACTGGACCTAAAATTCATTTTTCATCGATTACTTTAAAATATCTTTAACTGTTCAAACAGGCAGTGGACCTAAAGGCACAAGACCTAATTTTATAAGACCTAATTTCACAAGACCTAACTTCACTGGACCTAATTTTATAAGACCTAACCCCACAAGACCTAATCTCACAAGCCAACAAGCACAAGACCTAACCTCACAAGACCTAAATTCATAAGACCTAAATTTATATGGCATGCCGGCATAAGTCCTAAAACTACATTCTTTTTAACTCAATGATAGGAACACAGACAAAGACGTCAGTTTTGTCTTGTCTAATTTTCTGAGGAATGGGAGGTCGTAGTTTAAATCCTGCTGGGTGTATTTCTCTCGTCATATAAAACATACCATTATCGAAAAAGTGGTTTTAATAAACACGGCCAAAACGCTTTGAATGTGGAATAATGTCAAGCTCATCTAATCTAGTTTTCCACTGACAAGGAAGTTGGGATTAGAATCTTGGCCGAGCATACGGAGGTATTTTTCTAGAGGATTCCTCACTCTCTTTTCAAGCAAATGTGGGAACATTTCCCCTAAATTATTCCTTCCTTGGTCACTTTAAAATAGTGAAATTAAATGCGGATAGTCCGAACGAGAAGTAAGATGAAAATCTCTGATAGGCAGGATTGCCTCAATGTTAATAATCTTGACTGACGTGGACAGCTTTTATTTAGGAAGTATTTGTCTATCCTTTACAGGTATGCTAGAAGTGTTTTTCCACTTATTTGTTTACTCATTCTCTCTTCACGTATTTCACCGTATTTAAAATAAAATAATATTAAAAATGTATTGTGGAGACATAATTATTATTAACTAAAATAAAATTTAATCGTGGCCCAAATTTTTGTCACCCGTATCATGTATTTACTAGCACGCTCAGGCTATCCACATTTTTTCACAATGGTGTAAGAAAGAGAAATGTACAATTTAGAGGATATGTACTCTCATTTGCGTGGAGGAAAACTCAGAAACCATTTATTAAAACTCACCCTCACTTGACTGGAATTTGAACCGGGTCTCGCCATCATCAAAAATTCAGTCTATTCTCTGAATCATTCGATCACCGATGTGGACTAAAGTGCAGTTATTGAGGGAACAAACCAAATCTCATTATTGGATGCTTGTATTTTATCAGCTTAATCTAATGGCATATGGCATTAGAAAACTTCACTTATTTGTTGAGTCAATTAATGAGTAATTCTTATTAAAACACATATTATATACTATTATATTTTAACCGATGAAAGTCGAAAGTCTTTAGAGCCGCAACAATCACATAAATAGGTAGCCTATATAAATACTATTTATAAAATGTGAGTTTATTCTATTGAAAGTCAAAGTATGTTAACATTAGGGCCTAATATATTAATTACCCTAATTAATCACTTAGAAAAATTCAAAATGGCCTCCAAAATACCTTACAACTTTATGTGGAAATCAGAGCTGGCCGCCAACAAAATCAAAGATGGCCACTCCTATACCTTATAAGCATAGTTGGAGCCCATTGATCTCTATATTATAACTGGATGGACATCTGCGGCTAAAATTTTTGAGCTGTCATTTGTACAACATTGCTTAAGAGAGAAGGAAACATTAGAGTATCTCTTTCTCTCTTATACACATACAAGGCAATGTGGCATTTAAACATAATTCGCTAATTTTATTGAATTTAGGAGATATATCAATGTATGAATAGTTAAACGAAATAAATGGGTTAGTAAAAGGTTTGAAGGGCATAACTAATTTCAACACTCATGACTTGTTTCTTTAAATAAGTTGATTTAGGCTAAAATAGTAATATTTCCTACACGCCTATACGCTAAATGATTGTTTGAACGTAAGACTTCTACACAAAATTTTGTCGTTCGAACAAAATTAGCCTGGTTTTTAGCAAATATTTCATTATAGTTATCTAACATTAAATATAATATGGCTTCTGAAAGCAAAAGGCAATACACGCTAAGAGCCAACTTAATAATATTATAATATAGTAATATTTCGTATAAACCTCTAGCCTAAATGATAATTTGAATACAAAACTACTACACAAAGTTTGTCATTTAAACGAACGTATGTAAGTTTGAAGCTACCTTTTTTCATTTTAGATATCGAACTCTAAACATAATATTGTTTCTGAAACCAATATATTAGCTAATAACCAATTTTAAACATACTGTAATCTTGGCCGAATGTAAACCACATTGGCTTTAGCTACTTATTTTAATATATCAAAGATTTTATTCTTATTTGTACAATGTCACATTTAAAATTGAATAATTGTATATCCTCTAATGTAAATGTGTCTTCAGTCAAGTAGGGTATAAACAAACTTTTATTCACGAGAGACACGTTTTGCTCAAGAACATTAAAAGAAACCGTTAAATTTGTCCTCTAGCTAGCAAGCAGACGACAAACTTGGTGTCACGATTTGGTCCGTTGCAAGGGGTGTGTTAGAGAGAAATACGCCATGGATTATTATTATGATTACTATTATTAGCCATCTTAATTTTGTTTTACATGTCTTTCTTTACAATTTTATAAAGGAGCTACAACTTAGCTTTGTTCGAGAATATTCAGTTCATCTTGACGAATATGAAGCATACAGTTTTTCTAAGCACCGCAGGATTGTTTACGATAACTGAATTATTGATAAGGTCGTAATATATCAATGACAATGTGGGTAATAAACCTATTTATATAAAAAATAATGCTGCATTATATTACCCAGCCAAAATATTGACACTTTTGAATCACTAAGGTAGAAATGAAGAAGGTATAATGTAGAGTAATTATCACTGTATTTGCATGGAGGTGGAGTGGAAAACCATAAAGGAAAATACACCTCAGTACACATAGGTCATATGCCAGAACGAGTTGGGTTTTAAAAAGTAAACACTCAACTCCAAGAAATGACTTATGGACTAGGGATAGAGTGAAAACCTCACTTCCTAGAAATGAATAGTGTGAAGCCACGCTTACACGAGGCCAGTTGATAGCAGGTTAGACGCGTCAATTTTCGAATTAGCCTGACAAATGGCCTCGTGTATACGCGGCTAAAGTAAAGAATGAGTAAGGAAAATTTTGCTCGGGACTGCACTTCTGTTTAATTTGTCCTATCTAAGCCTTTTCTTGGTAATGAGTATTCACCCACAATTCTCACTTATTCATTTTCGTTCTTGTATACCGCCTATAGCCAGGAATATCTCCTCAGCCTTCTGACAATGTAAAACCATATCGAGACTGAAACTTTTTCGGAGGGATGGGGAAGGAGGAGGAGGAAAACTTGCTAAGGAGTCAGTATAATCTGGCTTACCGGTGAAGAAGATTTGGATTCGAGTCCCGGCTGGAATCACCCACTTTACTGGAAAGAATTTTTTATCCTTTTTCTAGGAATATGCTGGTATACTTCCGCTTGAATTACTTCCTGATACTTAAATAGGGAGATTCAGATACTTCTGGGGGGAATTTTTTTATTAAAATGGTGGACATCGACGCCGCCCCCTCCCCTGGCGTTGCGAAGTCCCCACCCCACCTCTTCGCTCCTTATTAATTGCATTGATTAATTTACTACTTTAATTAATCGCTTTGAACAATTCAAAATAGCCACCAAAATACCTTAAAACTTTATGTGGAAATCCAAGATGGTCGCTAAAAATCCTTACAATTTTATATGAAAATCCAAAAGGACTGCCCTATACCTTATAACGTGATGTGAAAATTTTAGATGGCCGCCACCAAAATTAAAGCTCGCCACCCCTATAACTTATAAGTAGAGGGGGATACAGAACCCTAAAGCCCATCAACGCGACCTCATGATGACAAATTCCGTACGCCCAACAACGAATTTACATTCTTTCTCCAGGTGAATGCTGATGCACTTGACATATTCTGAATACCTCCTCTACACCACATCCTCAACACCCTAACCCCATAACGGTAAATTACCCACGTTTCCTCGTAAGGTTATGACATTTCTTCCCTTTGACTTACCTTTCTCTCCCTGACACACCCATTTTTGCTGCAAAATTCCCTTTTTGATACTATTAACATTATTTTTGACAGGTATTGCCCCCTGAGCCCAAGAGCCCACAATGGTAGTTACCCTTGACGCTCTGAGACCTCCTCCAAAATGACGTCCTGACACCCCCAAAACCCAGACCTCATAACGGTAATTTACCCTCAACGTCTGGACGCCCCACGAACACGACACCCGCGGCACTCCCAATAACTCGAACCCATAGCTGTAAATACCTGGCGCCCTGTTGCTCCTAGAAACTCGAGCCCATATAAATAACTTCTCATCCTGACCCCCTCTCTCCCAACCAGAGCAGGTATCGACAGCTGTCCACCCCCTTTCCTATAACCCCTTGCTCCATACCCTACATTCTCTAACCTGCACGACAATTTAGAGATGGCGGCATGGGATTAAAAATAGAATTTTTTTTATTAAAATATAATTAAAGTAATATTTAACCTTATAGTGTGATGCGGAAAATCACAATGGATCCCTACCCCACCCCCCTCCTTGTACTCAGCATATGCAGGTCCCGATTTGCACCCTCAAACCCAGGTTCTATAGCCCTCAAAGCAAGGTAGTTGGTTCTAAAATCTAGGAGGTGATTAATTATTTTAATGTTTTTTTATTTTGTTGTTTATTTGATGGTCACGATGGGACTGAATATTTTTGATGATATGGAAGTTATAATTTATTACACCTAGCCTTATAAGACCTAACGGCACAAGACCTAACGGCACAAGACCTAAATGCTACAAGAACTAAACCCCATAAGACCTAAATTTATAAGACCTAACTTCATAGCACCTAATTTTATAACTCCTAACTTTACTAGACCTAAAAGCACTGGACCTAAAATTCATTTTTCATCGATTACTTTAAAATATCTTTAACTGTTCAAACAGGCAGTGGACCTAAAGGCACAAGACCTAATTTTATAAGACCTAATTTCATAAGACCTAACTTCACTGGACCTAATTTTATAAGACCTAAAGTCATAGCTCCTAAACTTTAGGTCTTGTGAAATTAGGTCCACTGCATGTCATCCGTATGAATAGTATGAGACTCAAATAATCTACTTGCTTAGACATTGAGTATTGGTAGAAATACTTACTAATGCTTTCTCAAGAAATAAAATTTGGTGTTGTGTTCTGCACACATTTTACAAAATATTTTTCATTCCAAACATCATTTTTAAATCGTTGTGTTTCGTATACTGTAATGTCATTATGTTCTCATCTACCGATTCCATGAGTGCACTTATGGCATTGTCCAAATTGTACTCCTGGAATCCACTCTTGCAGATGATACACAAGCAAATTTATAAAATTTGTTAAACACCTGGCGCACCTGCTGGATTCCTGGTCACACTAGTCTCTTAGGAAATGAACTTGGGGGACCAGACAGCTAAGGAGGCAGTTCATCTCCCTCTTGAAGCTAGTTGGAGTTTCATGTTTTTGGATCTAAAGGGCTATGTTCGGCGTGGGGTCTTACACACCTGGCTTGATCATTGGGTTTTGACCCCTACTCAAAACAAGTCACGCTCCACTATGTCAGATTCTGTGTCGTAATGTCTTATAAACAAAACTCTGGAAAAGAGGAGCTCATCATGACAAGACTCCACCTCGGGCATACATTTCTGACCCATGGATTTTTATTGAGAGGGGATCCACTGCCAGTGGGTGAGATTTGTGATGCTACCCTTATAGTGTATACTACATTTTGGTGAAGTGTTGCAAGTATGCACCTATTCACGTGGCTCTTGATTTTAATGGTGGCCTTCGTCTTTGCTATGTGACACTGCGGATGGAGTCATATGTTAGGCGAATCTTTTAAATTCCATTTGAGTTCACTTTTATAGAGGGGCTCACTTATATATCTCATATTTAGATGAGTTTTAACACTTTTAGTATATTTTAATATGTTTATATATTCTTTTTAATGTAGTGTATACATCTTTGGATTTTTTTTAGCAGGTGTATCACCCCAAACAAAATTGTTTGTTTTTACCACATTTGCCCGCATTTACTATGGCGTCCACCAACCGTGTAAAAAGTTTAGATTTCAAACTATTTAAAGGACCCCATGGATAAATAACGCAACACTTGCCATTGTCTCGAGCGAACAAAGGGTAAATATTTGTAACTATAACCTTTGAAAGGGCAGGATACAAATATTACAAAGGGAGGAAATCGTTAAAATTTAAAAGAAAGTAGGAAATATATCAATATAGAAATACTTTGTTCAGCAAATGAAAAACAAATAATTTTAATTGAAATACAGAGGTGCCGTCGAGATGACTGCTATCGATAATTGAGTTGCCTAGGAACACTATCAGAAATATGACTAATAATTAGAGACAAACTTTTATGCTTATCATCACTGGCAACACATTTAAACGGCAGAAGCCCCAAAAACAGTACTCAAAAGGTGGATCAAAATATGAAGAGTAATTTATAAGTTTTAAAAGGTTAAACCCAAAATTTAATGTATTATGAGTAAAGCTTGAAATATTAACAACTAGCAAAACATTTAAATGGGAGAAGCCCAAGGTTTATTATACTATGAGTTAATCTCCAAACATTAATAGCTAGCAAAACATTTAAATGGGATAAGCCCAAAGTGAAAATTATTCTTTAAATAAACCCTCATGTTCGAAAAGTTAAATAGAAAGATTCTGGTGTGAAAATAAATATGGCTGAAACAAACATTACGTTGCTTACATGACTTCTGTGATGAGAGAATGAGTCCACCACTGCCACCGAGAGTGATTTTTGCTAATAATTTACACGTATATAAAGTCAACCACTCCACAAAATAGTGACCAGGAAGTTCATCAATCACAACATTAAATCTTGATGTATATATAAACTTGGTCTCCACAGTTCACATCACACGCTCCAATCAGAACCGATGTTTCATATTTTAATTTCACTCACATGTTCCGCTCCCCGTACAAAACTTCTTGATGTCGGCTGCCCTCCTGGCTCGACGCCGGTAAACCAAGCGGTCGCCTGGGTCCAGGTCAGGCCGCACAATGATCCAATCCCAGCGCTCAACTCCTGCTCTTGGTTCCACTCAAGCCCGCGAGGTGTGCGATCAGTCTCGCTGTAGATAATGTTGCTTGCAAGTGCAACGCTTCAGATTGGATACAAATTCCTTTATTCTTTTGTTATTGTGATTGAACTGAAACGATAACCAAGTATTGATAACCACTTTGATATTTCCGTGCTACAGTATTCAGAATCGATTCCTTAAGGATTACAATTATTTAACCACATTTCTAATTCAAACGTTGACATTTTTTGTTAATTTTGTCTCTACACCATGTAGCACTTTCACAAAGTATTTCTCGCTTAATTTATAATAAAACTTTTGCAAAAAGTTATGATTTAAAGTACACTTTTTTATCGGTACAAATAAGTTACTTAGAAGGTTAGAGCATTGGCATACTAAGACTAAGGTCTTGGGTTTGTTTTCCCTGTCCAGGTGTCATTTTAAATATAAAAAATATTATGTTTTTATACTTGTACCTAAATCAGCTTTTCTCTCATCATACAAATGAATATAGGCAAGCAACAGTTGTAAAAGGTTGGTCCCATTTTATTAATGTCATATTAAAGAATTTTAACAATTATTTAACCAAAAATTGTGTTCCTTAACTGATAATATAATTAAAGGGATATTTCCCTAAGGTCATCATCCTACTATTAAAATAAAACCTAATTACATTACATATGTTCAACACTTATCAAAGATTTAATATCCTTAATGGACTTTAGTACAGATCAATATTTATTTTTTACATTTGAATACAAATTTTATCATTATTTCTTTTGTTATTTTATTTCATTGTTTTCAACTGCTGATTTCGGCAGGTGAACTATTTCTTATTTCTTTTCACTATAGGGATTTTACTTTATTTTGTTGTTTAAGGACCTTTTGACTTGATTGTGTCAACAGGCCTATATAAACCCCAATAATAATAATAGTTTATATTAAAATTTCCAGAAAAATCACTTGCTTAATCTCACATTAACATGACTGCCACTGTGTTTTGTCTATTTAATCAAAATATGGTTATCATGCGTCTTGATTATGGTAGCATGAACAAACAATTATTTTTCTAGCTTCCAACTTCAAATTTTGAACATTGCTAGTACATTAAATTATTTAACTCCCTCTGTAATAAATCTGTAAGACATATAATTGACTTTCTAAACCCGCCTTGGTGGCGTAGTTGGCTGACGTGCTAGTTTCGTGTAGAGCTAAACTGCTGAAGATGTGGAGATCAAGGTTCGAATCTCAGTCAGGTGACCTGGGGCGGGTTTTGCCTAAATGGTTTTCCACTCTCCCTCCATACGAATACAGGTTCACTTCCTCTAGATTCAATCTTTCCAATCCCTAACCCATTAGTGTAACTAGTACTTAAGTGTATAACTCGATCGGGTAGTAAGACTCTGTGCTAAATAATATAATAATAATAATAATTTACTTTCTAACTTTTATTTAGCTCTGTAGCGCAAACATGTTAAAAGTTACAGCATTTAAAAAGAGATTCAGTTTCACAAAATTACAGAGCTATTTTTTTCTGCTGGACCACCACTATTTCAAAACTACTTTGCTTATTGCATTAAAAATATGTTATTGGTAGGCCTATATAGCCATATGTTTCTTAAATTCTCGCATTTTGTTTATAAGTTGCTGGGCAAGAGGGACTTCACCAGTATACTTGGCAAGAATTAAACCTTGCAGAACTGGTGTGTGTGTTTTGTGTATATTTAACTCTTAGTGAAATCTGGATTTATTTATATGTATTATTGATATTCTTAGTAATTGTATTTAAATAAAAAACATGCTTTCTCTGTCATTATTAAAATAATCATATCAAGTTCTTACCAATCACTTTGTTTGTTTGAACAGGTGGTGAGGAGTCAAATGGTCCTGCTGATTGTTCTGCAGTGGATGTGTCCAGTCCTCCCCCAGTGCCAGAGGAGCCCATTGCACCCACGCCAGTGTTCACCATGCCTCCACCCACAGCCCCTCAATCTGTAATCACCACCATGTACCAAATGCTGACACCATTACCCCCAGCCCCTCCCCTCTCCAACGTATATGTGAGCAACTTGAATACCAATGTTAACATGCATGGTTTTGTGCCCACATACGCCCCTCATATGTACACAGAAGCTCCTCGTGAGGTTGCCCCCCGCGGAAATGGAGCTGTCAATCGCCGCAGTAGAGGTGGCAAACCAGGGATTATGAACAAACGTGTTGCACAGGAATCCTTGGAGGCTCCTCAGACCTATCCCGCCCCTCAAGTGTTTGCTATGAACCCCTTGGCGATACCATTCACTCAGCAGGCCCCTGCCTACTTTACCCCATCCACCCACACTAACCCCCATCCCACCGCTCAGCATGCCACGGGCACTCCCATCTTTATGCCTAGCCATGGGGCAGTGATGTACCCCACTCCCATGTATAGCACATACCCTCCTCCTCCCATGTATTCAACTGCTCCCAGAGTTCAGTGCAAAGAGGAGCCCTCCACTGCTGGCTACCAGCAACAGCATACCCACGAGGATGAATACGCTCAAGCAAACATTTTGCCCTCGGTAGTTGTAAATAATAGTAATATTGTTCCAGCACCTTATCATATAAACACATACCAGACTCAAGGACACAAAGTTTACCAATCGGAAGCTATTGGAAGTTGTGAGAAAATTGCGTTGAACAGTGAGTGTGTTCAAACTAGTGTTAGTGTGACAATAAACGATAATATTAGTGTAAGCAGTGTACCTTTAGTTCCTTATGACAAACCTACTGTAGATATAAGAGCTCCACCCAGAACTGAAATTGAGACTTTAGAGTCGCATCGCGTGGAAGTGGAGCCTGTTAGAATAAGTGCCCCCATTCAGTCTGTCACAGTCCTTATTCCCAGCCAAGAGCGGTCTGTTAGTGCCAATGTTCCCAGCCAAGAGCGGTCTGTTAGTGCCAGTGTTCCCAGCCAAGGGCGGCCTGTCAATACCAGTGTTCCCAGCCAAGAACGGCCTGTAAGTGCCAGTGTTCCAAGCCATAAGCAACCTGCAAGTGTTCCCAACGAAGAGCAACTCATAAGTGTCAGTGTTTCTTGCCAAGAACAACCTGCAGAAAATATCACTGCGTCTGCCTCCTTGCCAGTGGTGATGCAGTCCCAATCTGTCATTGACCCCTCGCCAATGATAATGAAGTCTCAAACTGTCACTACCTCCTCAGCAGTGTCGACACCCTCTCAATCTGCCAAATACCCTCCACCAGTGATGAAACAGTCCCAATCTATACCCACCCACTCACCAGTGGGGATGCAGTCTCAATCAGTCTCCAGCTCCCCACCAAAAGTGACACAGTCACAACCAATAACTACTCGCTCATCTGTGGTGACACAATCTGAATCTGGCACCATAAACTCGCCAGCAGCGACCCCCTCACCAGTGGCAACACAGACTCGACCTGCTGGCAAGTCCTGGGCTAGCCTTTTCAAAGGTGATGGTAGTAAAGAGCCATTACCAGTGTCGGAAGATCTTCCTAAGCCCACGCCTCACATCGAGCCGTTCCAAAGTGTCGTCTCTGCTGCTTCTAGCCCCAGTCCTTTGCAAACGTCTGCATTAGAGGTTGAATCGCTAGATGCGCCTTCCAACAGCATGCCTCAGCTGCCTGCTCCATGTCTAGCTGATGACCCAAACCTCCACAGGCTGGGTGGTAAGTTTTCTACACTTCTGGCTTCTAGAATATGTGTGTGTGCTTAATTTTCATATAAATCAATTGTTTAGCATTACTGAACCTTAGATACACAATTTTTATTAAACCGAATTTTGACCCTTTAGCAGATAATAATTAGCCATTGTTTTAAAATATAGGCCTATGATAATTATTATTTCCGTGTCAAACCACATTTGTGTCATTGTTTTGATTAAGATCTATTTAGCTTATAATCCAAGTGGGTAGTAAGACGCAATGCTAAAAAAAACTATTTGTTGCTTTAAATAGATTATGTTATCGTTGTCTTACCATAATCATGGAACTGCGAAATTAAAACCATGATTATGGTCCGATAACTTGAGTACCGAAACATGGCGGCCAATTAAGCTTCCAGAAATCTACATCAAAACTGGAACACCTAAAGAAATATAAGGGCAATCAATCAGATAAGACTTAGATACAATTTTTTTTAAATTTAAAGTAAATTGGTTTTTATAATAATTTTTTTGTATACTGTAAACAAAATCATAAAAACCTTTGAATAGATATGTTTATGATAGTTGTATACAGTTTTATTTCTTATTCTCGTGTAAACTAGTCTGACTATTGATTGTTTAGTATGTTGTAATGTTAGTTTGACCAATTTGACTCGTACATTGGACAAATACTGAGTCAAGGTAAAATATTTTAAATATATAAGTGTGATAGAAAAGGAAAAACAGATATGCCTGAGTATAAACAACTTGTTTAATTATGATTAAATTTATCTTCATTATTCACTTTCATAAATTAAATAATTTGAACACACATCTTTGCAATTTGTAAATGACAATATCCAAGTCTTAACATATATTTATTAAATAAAGTGCTGTAACTCTGCAAAGTAGTATGTGGCAACGGCTTTATAACATCAGAGCTTTCCCTTTTAGCTAGTAGCAGTCATTTTGTATTTCATCATTCACTCACCTTGAGGAATGACGTTCAAACTTTTTTTTAACCAATCTACCAGGTACTAACTTTTTAGAGCCATTTATTATTCAAAGTAAACAATATTAAGGTGTAAAATACACAATGTTGTACACATTTTAAAAAACTAGCCTCCAGACTATTTACCCCTACATAATCTAAATTTTGACATTTATAGAATTTGCATTTGCAATTTTAGCAACTGTGATTTACAAGATCATTTATAGTACAATTTTTCATCTTAAGTTATTTTAAATTATCTGGGCCAATGCCAATGAGCGTAATATATGTAGATGTGCAATACAAGCATACTTCAGGGTTCCTACGGTCTGAAAAGTCAGGGGAAAAAATAACAGTCGGGGAAATGACAATTCATGTCACACTTCAGTCTCATCGGAAATTGTAAAGCCACAGAAAGAAAGGTGTTGCCAAAAGTGAAAGTAGTATAGTGGCTCGAAGAAACTCTAACATTTTTGGAAGTCATTTGGGCTTTGCAAGTTGTTGACAATAAAATGTATTTCAATTCATGCAATAATTTAAGCACAATTTTTCAGTTGATGTTTCCCGAGTGTTCCATTGCCAGTGTCTTTACTCTTGGTGGAGACACGCTGCATATTTCATTGTGCATAGCTTAACTCAATTCTTCCATAACAATTTACTGGACTACCTAAAATCATGTAATAACTTTGTAATTTGTTTTGATGAGGCATTGGATAAAGTTATTCATAGAGGGCAAATGGACATTGTATTCAGATTCTGGGACAAAGAGAATCATAAAGTTGTCAGTCATTGCTTAAACAGTGTTGTTGGGTTTTTTTTCGATAGAAGCACCGTTGAAGAATTACTGAAGCATTTCTTGGATGGTATTTCTCCTCTTCCAGTCTCTTAAGTTTATACAAGTGTCAATCTAAAGTTTATAACACTTCAGGAACACATCAAATCTGTCACAGACAATGAAGTATGTATTTTGATAAATCTGGAGACATGTGAGCTTCATGTTGTTCATTGTTCCTTGAGAACAGGAGTGGAGTCTGTCACTTGTGATATAAATTTCTTATTGTGTCACACATTCTATCTTTTCACTGACTCTACAGCTCATCGAGCATTGTTTACCCAGTTGACAGGGTGTACAACTTTTCCGAGCATTGTTTACCCAGTTGACAGGGTGTACAACTTTTCCTTTGAAGTTCTGTGGTGTGCAGTGATTAGAGAATGCAACGTTCTTTCACAAGGCATTACAAATTTGGGACCACGTTGTTAAGTTTCTCAAAGAAGAAAAGCTTCCTAAAACAAAACCTGTAGGGATACAACAGCCTGTCAACCATTTCTGGATTGTAAACTATCTTTCTGCGAAACAATTGCAGATGGATTTCAGCCTTTCCTTTTTGATAGGGTTTGATATATTTTGTTATTTTACCATAATTTTCCCTGAACTGATTAGCAAGACGTCTGCTTTCTTATTCTTCCATGAGAGGTGAGGCAAGGTCGGCTGTAGGGCAGGAGGAGGAGGAGGCCGAAATATATGTAATTGAATTAATATTTCCACATGAATAGTACCATAAAATTATAGTGGAAATTTTATGAGAAGTTGTTCAGGGAACTTGGGAAAATAGTCGGGGAGAATTTTTTTACAAATACTGTATGAACCCTGTACTTCGAAATGACTGGACATTTCCAAGCTGGATGAAGCTAAACAAATTTTAAATGTGTCAGCCCAAACAGTCTTCTACAGTAGCCCCATGGCTTCTTTGGTGCTGACTGACAGCTAACAGCCGACGGCTTTGAAAAGCTACCAGACAAAATTATGTATCCCTACGCCAAACCATATGAAATGCAAAAAAACATGTGTTTAGCAGCTGTCACTTCTGACAGTCAAAATTTAGGTATATACCTAAATGTTGACTGTCAGAAGTCAGCTGTGAACTGTCAGTCAGCACCAAAGAAGCCATGGGGCTACTGTACAAGTCTTGTGCTCATTTATCCCATGCTGATTGCTTATTAAGAAAATTTGACAATTTATAGAGTAAATTAATCAAGTATTAGACCAACTATTACAATTAGAGGAAGCTAAGCAAAAAAAAAATTGATCTACCAAATTACAACATTTACCGAAAATTGGTGAGAAAAGACTTGCCATAAATGTATTACAGAGGAGAGAACTATCCTTTTATGAGATCTTGTTATTGTTACTTGAAAAACACATCCTAAAGTTCATGGTACACACTTAGGTAACATATCCCACCAATATCAAAGTAGATGCAGTGTTAAGAGCAGTTTGTCTACAGTTGCTATATTAATACATAATAGATTTTAGTGAAAATCATTCAAGAATTTTGAAGAAAAATAATAAATTCATTTTGGTGGTACAAGACTTTTTTTTTTTTTTTTTTTTTTTAGCACCGCGTCTTACTACCCGTTCGGGTTATACGCTTAAGTACTAATTACACTAATGGATTAGGAATTGGGAAGGTTGAATATAGAGGAAGTGAACCCGCATTTGCGTGGAGGGAGAGTGGAAAACCATTTAGGAAAAACCACCCCCAGTTCACCCGACCGAGATTCGAACCTCGATCTCCCCGTCCTCAGTGTTCTGGCTCAACACGACTGGCGCGTTAGCCAACTACGCCACCGAGGCGGGTTACAAGACAAATTACTTTGCACACTGGTGTCCTGAAATGGTCTCTGCTTTCAGGAGTAATTTAAAGTTATTGCATTCTCTGAATCAACTATACTGATCCGGCAGCAATATAGACATGTTGGAAACCTGTTTTAACTAGGCTTTAGAAGAAAATAATGTTTATGTCAAAGCTCTGCTGTGTTAAATGACGGGCCAGTAAGCCAACATAAAAAGGTTTTACGTCATATACCACCAGATTCAGGAATTTCTGCCATCAAACGCAATTTGACTTATGACTATTCAGAACAAGTTGATAGAAAATAAGGGTCAGATGGCACTGGGAGGACATTTAAGAGAACAGTCAACAAAGGAACAGTACTGGAGTATAATTGATTACTATTTCAAATAAAGATATGGAAAACATGGAGGCTTTCTTTATATATATATATATATATATATATATATATATATATATACACACACACACACATACATCATGTTTGGTGGAACAAGAATCCATCAAGAAGTGTAAGAATATTTCTTCATTGGAGTTCGGGTCTTTAAGTTGTTTTTAATGCTCTTAAAGTAGTGCAAATATTTTAGTATGGGAGTTGGCCATGGGTCATTACTATAGTCCTATACAAGGAACCTCACACAAATTTAGGATTCACTAACTTCAAACAATTGAACCTATTTTTAATGTCTACTATCAGGGTATCCAGCGACCTGGAAAACAGGGAAAATTCAGGGAATTTGATCACATTTATGGGATTTTCATATAGTCACTAAAATAATATGCCTATGCTACTTTCATTTACAATAATCAACTGTCAAAAAAAAATTCTTCACTGTGAATTTATTTTAGTACAGTTGTCCATCTTGAATATACTAATCTCAAAATCAACATGGGATTTTCATCTAATCTTTCCACCCCTCTCTCGTGTCTTTACCTAAAGTTGAGTCATTAGTTTGGTAGCCCTTTAAGGTGATCTTTTAATGTCTCAGTATGATCTAACTCAAATCTAACTTGTAATGCATGACCCAATGGCCCATTGCTTTAGGCTGACATCCTTTAACCCCTTCATAGTGTTACATTTCAAAATGTGTATGTGTCTACAAATATTATTACATTAAGTTGAGATCTTAATACAATGATGTTTGTAATATAGTGACTGGAAAAGTCATGGAATTTTAAAATATAGTTTGGCTGGACACCCTTTTCCTATTAATGCTATGCTCCGTTGACCTGTTTATATAAAACTAAATCTTTTATGAAGACACATGTTAACTTTTTCTCAGCTGGAACTAAGGTTTAATTTCTACCATCTTAATTGGTTTGAGTATTAACACATTGACTAAAATAATCACAACCTTGTGTTTGGGTCCTTGTAAAATATGACCACAATTTGTAATAAAGAAATTTTTTTTTTTTACATCCATTACCATTTCCAGCCTGGGTCAATTTTTTATTCAAGCCATATATTTACCACTACCAGCTTGCTAGGCATGTCGTAACTCCATATGCCTTACAATCTAACTTAAGACTAGGACAAATACAACATCCAGTCCCCGGGCATCACTGTGAGTGAAAGGGTAAACCCACATTTCACCCATGATACATTTTTCGGCCATGCCGAGAATCGAACCCAGTAGGGACCCTTAGCTCAGTAGACAGACACGCTACCGACTGAGCTAAGGTGTCTGAATCTAAGAAGAAACAATCTTGATAGATGAAAGTGAAAATATTGTGAATGCAATGGAGCCTACAAGGACTGGCAAATTAAACTCGCTATCCCTTGTGACAGTTTATTTGTCTTGTCTTAAACTTAAATCATTGTTAATCTCTTTGATTATTTTTTGTTATTTATTTACGGTCATTGTTTCAAAACAATTGGGAATCAATTTGTAGTCATAACATGAATTAGATGTTTTGTAAAACACTCATCTATTTTCCTAAGCCCACAAATAATCTATTCATTATGCAATAGCATTCCTTCATATAGCAAAATCATTCTCACATAACAAAAAATGTTATTTTTTATGGTAGATTTTTTTAAGAAATGATCTCTCTAAACCAGCCTTAATTTCGAAAATATATTTTTTAAGTCTGATGTGTACCAATTCTCATACAAATACTCAGCTACTGCACTAAAGATGTTCTTAAATAACACTGGTCTGCATGTATTTCTATGTTTATAAACTAATTGCTGTTTTAACTCACTTTTTTACGCCAGTTTAAGAAACACCATCCAACACTGCCTTTAATCATTTGTTTCTTGTCCTTGAGAGCTCCTTTAAACAGTAAAGTGAGCTCAGTTTATTATTTGGGTTATTGTTACACTTATGCTAAAAAGTGAGTAAAATTTATTTACACAAATATTTAAACACTCCAAACTTATTTTGTTATATTTGTGGTAGTTATGTAGTTCTCAAGCAAAAACAAGATATTACAGAATTTGTAAAAAATGTGTACTATGCAGTATGCTTATCTTAGAGTGAAACTAAGTGATCAAGAATAACAATGGGTGCCACATTAAGTTTGCTGAACCTGTGTTGAAGCATTGATATTGTGGTAAAAGGGTGAAAAGAAATCAATACTATTTGCAATTCCATTGGTTTGGCGGGAGCTTACCAACTACTGTGATGATTGTTATATTTGCTCAGTTAATGTAGAGGGCTACAGTGTAGAGAGTAAGAAGGGAATTGTGAATCCTAATATTCAATCTGCCACTATAACAGTCGCACTTGGAGATGACCTGCCTATTCCAGATCCCTTCGCTTGTATTGGAGAATGTAGTGGTAGAGAGTATTAAAAATGAATCTTATGAAGATGAAGCAGAGAGCTACATGCCTAGAAATATTGATTTCAGTCCTTAACTATTTTCACATCAAGAGCTCAATGATCTGATAAGAGATTTAAATTTACCAAAGAAATCAGCAAAATATCTTGATCCTAGACTAAAGTTAAAATAAAATCTTCTAGCACATG
Organism: Timema podura; assembly: GCA_033556935.1. Lineage (NCBI taxonomy): Eukaryota > Metazoa > Arthropoda > Insecta > Phasmatodea > Timematidae > Timema > Timema podura. The sequence goes on from JAVRXN010000002.1 coordinate 45,316,625, forward strand.
GAACATTTTTCTTACATTACAGACCTAGAGTGAACAATTCTATGGGGTTTTTTTGCAGTAATATAGATTACTTAATGAACTATTTTGAAATACGCTATAATCCTTTACAGTGGAGACTTTATTGACTCATCCTGTAGTCGTCTTAAAGGTGTGTTACTCCACAGTGGAAATACCACTGGTAGAGCCTAGAATTGTCCTGCTTCCACCCTTACACATCAAACTGGGTATGATGAAACAATTTCTGAAATCTTTATCTTAGGATGCTCCCTGCTTCAAATATCTATGATACTAAATTCGCATCAATCAGCCATGAGAATTTAAAACCGGGTGTTTTTTTTGGACCTCAAATTCGCAAATTGATGAGGGACAGTGATTTTGAAGTAACGATGAATGAAATAGAGGCATAGATAAGATTCAGGTCTGTTGTTGAGAGATTCCTAGGGAACAACAAGTATCCAGGCTACCAAAATATAGTTGATAACATGTTGGCAAACTACAAGAAGCTTGGTTGCAATAGGCATGTGAAGACACATTTTTTACACTCCCACATTGATTATTTTTCTGAAAATCTAGGAAGTTTTAGACAGGAACAAGGTGAAAGGGTTCACCAAGACATTAAATAAATGTAGGTGAGATACCAGAGGATATGTGAATGTCACCATAATGGTTGACTATTGCTAGATGCTGAAGAAAGACAGTAAGGAAGGATCTGCAAGAAAAGGAAATTTAGCCAGTGTAAAGAATAGTCTGATAAAAGAAGAATTTTATAATTTAAATGAACAAATTGTGTCAAAATTAATACAAACGTATGAAAACCCTAATTTTATTTTGTGATTTCTGAAAAAACCTGACTTTATGGAAACAAACAGGAGCTATTATTGAACTCTGCACCAAAAACAACCTATTCAAAGAAAGCATCAGTGAAATATATTTTAAATGCACATTAGTATAATAGTTAATGCTCCATTAAGTAATCACTGCTGCAATTTATTTTTCTAGTTAACCTTTTGACCTATATGTAAGGTGATAATAACCTTATTTTGAATGATCCAGTGTAACAAAAGTGTGACCCGCCTCGGTGGCGTAGTTGGCTAACGCGCCAGTCGTGTTGAGCCAGACCACTGAGGACGGGGAGATTGAGGTTCGAATATCGGTCGGGTGAACTGGGGGTGGTTTTTCCTAAATGGTTTTCCACTCTCCCTCCACGCAAATGCGGGTTCACTTCATCTAAATTCAACCTTCCCATTTCCTAATCCATTAGTGTAATTAGTACTTAAGCGTATAACCCGAACGGGTAGTAAGACGCGGTGATAAAAAAAAAGTGTGCATGGTTGAATATTATGCTATTAGCTCTCTTTAAATTAATCCTCCCACCTTAGTTTACTGCTAGAATTTCAACTTTATTGCCTCTGTTGATTGTTCAGAGTTTCTCCTGAGATACCAACTGGATCACAAAGCCAACAGCCTCCAGCCACGAGGACTAACTAATCGTAGCAACTGGTGCTACATCAACTCGACGTTGCAAGCTTTGTTGGCATGTCCACCTTTCTACAACCTCATGAAAGCTTTTCCCCTGCCATCACGCAATAATGCTGCCAAGTCATCGACACCCATCATTGATAGCATGTAAGTAGAAGCTAAACTAAATTATATTATTTAACAAATTAGTAATAATCTTTATTTGTGGATTTTGTTTAACTGTTAATTGCAGACTATTCAAAGGTTTAAATGTTAGCCACTTTAATGTATGCATAAATTGGGGGTTGATTGGCGAGCTGTCAATCCTTGGCTCTTATTAACACTTCACTGTGTTTCAGATAAGTAAAGAAATACAGTATTGATAATCAGAAATAGAAATGACAGACTTCCTACCTATTATAAATACTTATTCTTTACATAGGCATGCTTAGATTTTGTATTGAGAACTTTAAAAAATTTGTTTCTATGATTACAAATATCTTTTGTTTAGTAACAATCCTCTTAAAGTATTTAATTTGGTGAAGATTATTTGATTTTTATCCCCTGATCTATTAATGACTAAGATGAAACATCCCCAATTTTGTAAATATACATTTATTTATATTTAGTATTTAATTGAGTTAAATTTTCTCTGTAAATTTAAACACTAGAAATATTTTAAAATTATAGAATAAGTTTTAGGCCTAGTATGCACTTGGAAACATTATTTACAGACTTTGTTCATAAACTGTTTGTCGATCATTCTTTCCTGTTTCTTACAAAGATAGAGAAACAAAGCTACTCACATTGGAAGTGTTTTACAAACATGGTTTTGTGTGCAGACTTTGATGGTCAAACTTTGTTTCCGTTAAGAAAATTGGCAGAAAAAAATAAGAATGTTACTATAGAAAAACTTTCACAAGAGGTGAGACAAAGACGTCTACAGTTAGAATTGTAAAAGTCCGATTGTGTTTAATCCCATTTATATATTTCTATCCGCTTTTTCAGTGCCTTCTTCCAAATAAAACCGTCTTTAGGTTAAAATGTTTGACCTAAAAGTACAAAACAACATTCTGAATTATCTAATGAACTAGCCTGGGAGTGAGTGCAGCTGGTCTGTGAGACTCACAAGAGACTATTTTTAAAACTGTAAATACTCCTGTCAGTTCCCTATGCTTAGCTCTTCAGTACCTTTCTTTAGGGAGACAAGGAGCTTAATTGATTCCATGTACCGGTAGGTGACATTCCACTAATTCTGTCATTTTTAAGTGAAGACTAAACAAAGCTGAGTGTCTCACAGATTAACTGCATGCTCTCACTATTTTTAAAAAGAAGAAAATGTGGAGGGCTAGATGAGAGTGCAGATTTATACTCCTCTTCTCAAATGAGAATCTCATTAATCAAATCTTTGAGACCTGAGACCCTTGTCATTCCATTGATAAAACATCTAATTTAATCTATTCATTGCACAGCTGATTAATTCTTTCCTTTGAGTTTTATGGTGGCTATCTGGGAAAATTGAGGAATCTCACTATACTATGATATCTGGATCATAGTGTAATTAGGTGGTACATATGGTGAAATTTTGCTGTCCACGACACGACAAACTAGAACGAAACAGAAAAATCAGGAACTGGTGTGCTTTGTCAACAATGTTTACAAACACATTCAGATACTCAAACTTTGCTTCTTGTAAACCCATTTGAAATTTATAAGCAGAAAAGGTTGCCACCTTTTTAGGAAACATTAAGGAAAGTTGAAAAAAATGCTTGCAAACAGATCACAAATAGTTTCCTAAAACATTAAAAAGACATTTTGAAAAAAGAACAAAAGGTTTCCAAGTAAAGTCTGTTCAGCGTAGGAATTGTTTTCTGAAAGGCCTTTTTCCCTAACAGAAATCTATTATATAGTAGGATTTTGGTAGGAAAAAAGAGCTTTCAGAGAGTAATTCCTACCGTGAATGGAGTATATGTACTAGACTTAAGTCTGAGTTGTGCATCATTAGTAGAGACACCGATATTTCGTGAGGCTTCGCGAGTTGTGTTTTTACGAACTTTTACTTAGCACATTAAAATTGCCATAGAAACATAATTAAACATCAATGTGGCATTTTTTGAGTGAAAATATTATCGCGAAATAAAACGAAATTAAATCTATTCGCGAAATTGACGATTTGGCCATTTAAACGCGAATTATGGTCTTTTTTTTTTCTATTTAAACGCGAATAAATAATAAAACATTGCTGACATCGGAAACCATTCTAAGACTTGGACAAAAAATAAAAATAATACCAACTGAACCAATATAATTTTCTTTCAAAAGAAAATTTATTTCCCTCATCCAAAGACTTGCTTTAAAAAGTGTTAAAACTGGCTACTACAACGGCCATATTGGGCGCCAAGGCAAGTATTTAAAGAATTAGAGGCAAAAAACAAGGCCATGTCTAAGCTAGAGTGAGATCTCTCTACACTCATATCTTTGGCTTCCTGGTGACGTCACTACCATCAAGGTCGTTAGATATTGACATTGCTTTAGTAAGATCGTTTTTAACCTCTCCTCTATTTATTTAATATTTAAACATGCCTAAAGTTTTAAGTATTTTTGAAAGAGAGCGTGAGTTTGGAAAAGAAGGATTTTATATATTTGATAAAGTTAAAAAAATAATGATGTGCAAATTGTGCAACACACGCGTTGACTGGTTCAGAAAAGACACGTGTTTGAAGCACATTAATAGTGCTTTGCATAAACGGAAAAAAAGTAATGTTTTTGAATCATCAAAACAAGCAACCCTAGAAAATTCTCTAATAAAGTCTAAAAACTCAAAAGAAGACCGCAAAGAATTCATTATGGATACCACGAAAACATTTATGGAAGCCAATATTCCCATTGAAAAACTAGATCATCCTTCTATGCGATGTTGGATGGATAAATATGTGAAAGGTAACCATTTTGCATGATTTTTAAAAATTTCTTTTATTATTTAAAAATCAAAAGCAAATAAGGACCTATTATTTTCCGATTTTATTTTCCTAATGACAAAATAGTGTTTTTTTAAACACTTTTGATTATTTACTAATTTATCAAAAAAATATATGAGATAGAAATGTTTGATTTGGGTTATTTTTAAGATGTTTATCTTTAAGTACAAATAGTGAAATAGCCTAATAAATTAGTGTATACACACTTTGTCAACCAACATAGCCTAACATTAGTTTGTTCTATCAAAAATTAGTATGCCTACAATTCGGTTTTAGGTGGAGGAGACCTCCCTAAGGCAGAAACTATAAGAAGTGTTTGGATCCCAGAAGTTAACAAAAGTCAAGAAGATAATATCAAGAATAATGTAAAAAACCAGCAAGTTGCAATTCTTTGTGATGAGACAACTGATAGGAAAGGACAGTGTGTTTTTGTTATTTTGTTGAAAACATTACGTGCTGATTCGAAGCAAAGCTTGTTTGTTGGTGCAGTTAAAGTTTTGCAGAACGCTTCAGCAACTGAATGTTCACGGGCACTTGTGGACACCATCACCAAGTATGAGATTCCTTATGAAAATGTAGTTTGTGTTGTGACAGATGGTGCGCGTTACATGACGAAATGTGTGACTTCTTTGAAAGTTCTCTTATGCGATGATTTTCTGCATATACAGTGTTGGGACCACAAACTTAATTTGGTCCAAAATTATTGGTCAGTAGAGCTGCCAGAGCTGAATGAGTGTGTAGCTAAAGCAAAGGCCGCATTTCTGAACACTCGAAAGAGAAAACATAATTATCTAGCATTTCTAAATGAAAAATACAGTAAAGGTGAAAAGTCTGCTAAGCTATTTCCAAACCCAGTTTTAACGCGATGGAACTCTTGGTTTTGTTCAGTGGTGTACCTCTGTGAATATTTGGTGGATCTAGTGGAATATTTTTCCACATTGGAGGAGGTGACAGCAGCACTTAAGTACTTCCAGGATATGTCACATGATAAAGTAACCCTAATGTTGATTGAATGCCAAGCAACATTTTTAATTGAACACTGTTCTGAATTGGTGGAATTAATTACTATACTCGAAGGTTCTACCTATGCCTTTAGTCATAAGCTGTATGGTAAAGTGACAGAGCTACAAAGTAATTTTAAACTAATTTCTGACATGAACTACGGAGAAAAAACACAGGAAAAATTGAAAATTCTTCCAACTCTAAAACAAGCAAATGTCAAAAGTCAGTTTCAATCTTTAGGACGGCAGTGCCTTATAAAGCTGAATTTACTCCATCAGTCAGACCCATCCAAAACATTTTTTGAAAACATTGGTACTCTTTTTGACACTCGCTCGATTGGTACAAAACAAGTTAATTCTGATCTCTTCCAATCAACTCGAAAAATACCATTTTTAAAATCCTGCTCTGAAATTAATTTTCAAAGAGGATACTGTGCGCTGCAGACACAAGTGAGAGCTTTGCAAAGCAATAGTAAAAAAGTTGACATTTTGGACATATTGTGTGGACTGAAAGAAGACCATGAAGAGTTTGCCATCAACAGCATAAAAGCAATATGGATTCCAGTGTCTAATGTTGACAGTGAACGCGCATTTGCAGCATATTCCAACATTATGTCAGACAAGCGCACTAACTTGAAAATCGAAAATTTGGAAACAATGTTGTCTTTGTACTTTGGTGATTGACGTGAAGTATGTTGAAAAAAGTATGAACATTTTTGTCTTATAAAATAATTCAGTGCAAGTACTTTCTAAGCTATTTGAGTTAATTTATAACCATTACCTTAAAAAACCTCTTAAGACTTTTTATACCGAAAATCAGGGTCTTACCATTTATTTACAGAAATTCAACTTTTTATTTAACGAAATTAAGTAATTTTATTTACCGATTTTATTTACCGAAAATCATGGTTTTACCCTTTTATTTACCGACTTTTTATACCGAAATCCAACTTTTTATTTAACGAAATCCAGTGGTTTTATTTACCACAAATCAGGGTCTCTAATCATTAGTAATCGAAAAATAAAATTTTATATATATGTATTTATATTAAAGTATTATTCAGTTATATGAGTAGCTCATTGATCACAAATTAGTGAACTAAATTTTAATTTAACTGTAGGTTTAAGAGTTTTTTCAAATTTGTATTTCTTACCCCACCCTAATAAGCCGGCCGTGGTCAGTGTCGAGTGCTGCCATGGTGTGCTCGTGGTGGGAACAGTGAGCCTGAATGTGTGTATGATTGCCGCATCATTAATTGCTGGTAACCAAAGAAAATTCAGAGACACCTTTATTTCATAAGCATTAAAACTAAATCATGTTTTTAATAAATATGTTTAAATAACTGTATCTAAACTTGCATTCAACATTGAAACAAAACAAAACAAAAATCTGGAACTGATGTGTTCTGTGTCTCAGACTGGCCCATGTTATTTGATGTAGACAATGTTTGCAAACTTTGTTTCTTGTAACTCATTTGACATGGATGACCAGAAACATAGTTTTCTCTCTGTGAAACACAAACCGATCACAAAATGTTTCCGCAAACAGTATAAAACAGTGAGTCATCCATCACAAAGCATGCAATAAAGCACAGAAATGAAATAGCTGAGATTGAACTTAATCTTTTAGTAAAGGCTCTGGCTCAACCTCAAAATTCAAGTACAGATTATCTTTACTCATGTTATCCAGTTTGCAGATTATGGTTCTTCACTATATTACAGTACAGTACAAAGGTTTCCTAAGACCACAAGGGAGATCAAGAAAGAGATGGTAAAACCAGACTACAGAAAGTGTGTCAGAGAAGATTGGACAGTATTTTTAGATCAAAACTTTTTTGACAAAATAAATATAACATTGCTCCTGTAGAAGAAATAATATTAAGTTTAATTTTCCACACATGATGATATCTATCAACAGTTCTTGAATATCTCTCATGAGCCTAACAGCATTAGATGACAAACCTTTTTAAACGAAGAAAAATAGTTTTCATTAAACTTTAGGACACGCTTGACAAATATTAAATAACTGTTGAGGTCACCACCATGTGAATAAAATTAAAATATGTGTGTACTGGAGAATAATATGATTTATTTTGACCAAAATAATTTTTTGTTATAAAAACTGCAAAAATAATAAGTACCCTTAACTTGTGTTCCTTACACACACCTTAAGTGAAGAAGAATGGCAGAAGGATATAGGCAAAATGAGGCATTTTACTAAATTGACCCAGCCAGAGGCTGGAAACAGTTTATAATTATGGATCTTCACAATATTACAGTATACTGTGGTTTTCCTATTTTGCAATGGAACAAGTAACTCTACAGTAAATGTGATATTTTGAACGGAGCTTAACACATTTTCCTCATAACAAAACATAAAATCGGAGAGAAAAAACATGATAAACAAAAAAACAGATGTAGGAGGAAATATCATACAAGCTACACTATATTTTTTGCATGCCTCTGTAAAACTGTTTTAAATAAAGGATTAGCCATGTTATAAATACAGTTCATGTTTCACCATAAGAGAAAAAGTTGTGTAGTCAATCATCCTTGCATTCTCTGGAACCAACTAACCCGGATAGTCGGGAGGATACTATGCCTTCACTCCTAACTAAATGATAGTTACAAAGGGGGTTGGTATTTATTCAAGTCAGTAATATGCTCTATTTTATAATCAAGGAAAATACTTTGTACAAACACATGCATAGAATAGTACTATTAGTCTTGTATTTCTACAATCTCTAAAATAAATATTATATTTGGAAGAAAATAAAACACAGTTACCTCATAAAGTGAAAAGAGGTTTTCCTAGTAGAGATATATTTGATATATATATTTATTTTTTTAATTTTTTTATTTATGCTGATCTGTTTTTTAGATGTATTTTAACTAAATCTTCATTTTAGTGCTTGTGCCTATATTTTATTTTTTAAATGTTTAGACGATAGATTATTAGAATAAAACAAGAACATCCCTACATTCTATACTTACAGAGTCCAATTTGTGAACGAGTTTGTTCCACTGTCGAGCATTGTGCGCGTCAATCGCAAGGAGAAGGCCCAGCGCAAAGATGATGGGAGTGCTGAGGTACAAACAGGTGCAGCATTCGAACCAAGCTACATCTACAAGATGTTGAACAATATCCGCAGTGATACGTTTAAGGTGGAAGGTCGTCAAGAAGATGCAGAAGAGTTTCTTAGCTGTCTCTTGAATGCCCTGAATGATGAGATGTTGGAGGTCAGTTAGCACTTGTAAGATTTCTTGTAGTTGATCAAAGGGATGGGGATTGGAGAGAAAATAATCCCTAGAATGATTTTGTTCTAGGTATTAAAGAAGTTAGATTAAACAATGAAAACAGGATAGGAGGGCAAGGCATACACACTTCCGAAAATTGTGGACCTCTAAAGTTTACAATTAAAAACACAACAAAAACAATAATTATAAAATTTGTGGAGTACACTTACATACCCTAGTCAATATACATGGCATAGCTAATAGATAGATATGTTTTATTTCTACTAGGGGAGTAGCGATGCAAATACCGATGAATTGTTTTCAGGCAATCACTAGTGCATCGGCAATTAATTGTAATCAGCGATTATTATGTCACTTATTAGTATTTTTTTTAAAGAAAAATTTTATTGGTAGGACTTTATTGATCAGAATTGCAAAAACAAAACTTATATACACACTGCATTTGGGTTATGGGCTATGCAAAGATTGCACAACCAGATAAAGAAATATAGGTTCATATCATTGATAAAACTTACAATCTAGTTCTAACTTTCACCGACTATGCATAAAATAAATTTTTGTATTAATTAAATTAACTGTTATCATTCTCTTAAGTAATTTCCCAATAGTTATCAATTAATAATTGTTAATCGGGATTAATCAGTGTAGATAATTGTAGCATGAACAATTATTTTAAACATTCGTTAATTGGTATCGGTAATCGATTTTACGAATCGGTGCATCTCTAATTTCTACCACTGTAAAACACAGACTGTACTATGGCAATGTGGCTAGTAGTAGATCATGGTTACTTTTGTTGCCTGTTTCTCGAGTAGAACAAAAATAGGCATAGACTCTTCAGTTGCCCGTTCAAACTTGTCTTGACTCCTAGTAGATTTATAGACGGTTGTATTATATTATATTTAATTATTACCTCTAGCCATGTTTCTATAGTTCTTTTTGGTTTTTTTACTCTTTTCTGCTGAAGGAGGTGACTGATGTACCCAGAAAATCTCATAATAATGTGTTTTGTTGTGTTTTTATTAATCGCGAACTTAAGGCCTTTAGACAATTTTCAGGTAAGTATGTAGACAGAGTGCCCATCTAGTCTTGTTCACTGTCTAATTTAATACAGCCGTTTGGCGCCATTTTTCCTTCACTAAAGAAATTATAATGTCTTGAAGACAAGCCATCAGTGTGATATATTTTGATTGCAGGTAATAAAGCTTGTGGAGGATACTGATAAAACCAGCCTTAGCAATGGAGATATTTCAACAAATGGAGACACATCTCTGCAGAGTCAAGATGAAGATGACACAGAGTGGAAGGTGAGTGAGAATAAATAATAATTCTCCACCCCACCCTAATAAGCCGGCCGTGGTCAGTGTCGAGTGCTGCCATGGTGTGCTCGTGGTGGGAACAGTGAGCCTGAATGTGTGTATGACTTCTGTTTCTTTTATTTCTGAAGCCAAAGACAATTCAGAGACATTAAAATTTTAAAACAAAGTTTTAATTAGATTTAGAACTAATGTTCACAATTGTGTGTCACACGCACACACACAATTTCATCAGTAATAATTTTGTTTGGGTTTTAAATGTGATCTCTAAAGACCGACATTAATCTAATATGGGAAAGCCTTATTCTTCTGTTGTTTAAATGTCCAGGCTTTTGATGCCACATCTTCCTTTCTTATCAAATAATGTTGGTACTCTACAATATATTAATATGAGCCTTTCTTATCAAATAATGTTAGTACTCTACGATATATTAATATGAGTTTGTTATGTTGAAAACTATGATATTTTTATAATAGGTTATGGGTCCTAAAAACAAGGGATCTATCACTCGCCGAGCAGATTTTGGTCACACCCCCATCTCTGATATATTCCGTGGTCAGTTGCGCTCACGGGTACAGCGTGCTGGGGATCACTCGACCGACAATGTACAGCCATTCTTCACTCTGCAACTAGACATTGAGGTTTGTTGTTTGATTTCATGTTCTTTTAATATTGAAAGCTGTTTTTATAACACACTTAACTAAATTTATTTTTCAAAATAAACATTGAAAAGAGGATAGAAGGGCAAGACCTACACACACTTACCATAAAACTAGGCCTCAAAGTTCACACTTATTTCTTTTTCATAAAATTAACACACTGTGGGAGTGAGAAGAAGTTGTAAGTATAAAACATGTAAAAAGAAATGAAGAGAGAAGTGTGTTTGTTCCTAACTTCTTTTAAGGTTGGCATCATGCACTATCACTTATTTTACATTATTGTACAGTGTTATACACTATCTTAAAACAACCAACAAAAAATATTCTAACTTTGATTTGGCTTCAAGAATATTTAATAAACTCGAATTGAACTTCAAAAATGTAATATTATTTACTTTACTCTACTTGTAGTGGTTGCAGCCAAGGTTTTATTTTTTCAGAAAGCTCAGTCGGTAAAGGATGCATTAGAAATTCTGGTGGGGCGTGACCAGTTGGAAGGTGTGACCTGCTCCAAGACTAACCAGGAGATCGAGGCATGGCAGCAGGTAACTCTGGAGGAGCTGCCATTAGTCCTGGTACTGCACCTAAAATGGTTCGACTACAAGTTGGACGGGTGTTCCAAGATTGTTAAGAGCGTAGAGTTCCCCATCGACTTGAAAATGGATGGAAGTAAGTGATAATGTAAATGCTTGATACTGCATTTGTATTTATTTTCAACTTAATCTAATTACTTTTTCTGTGTGAGAAGACGGGATTTTTAAACCCTCTAGAATTTAAACTGGTATAATCCAGATTAAGTTGGTCATTGTTTGAAGCACATTGTCTAAATAATTATATTAGTATGTTACTTATTTATCATTTATAATATGTATTTGACTGTTTCAGAAATAATGACATCGACTAAAAAATACTCTTCAAAGGAGAAGCAGTATAAACTCTTTGCTGGTAAGTTATCATATAAGTATATACATCTATCCACCTTTCCTGTACCATCTTTCAAAATACATGGAAACTATATTAAACTAAAGTACGAAGAGTGTACAAATTCCACTTTTTAAATTTAAAACGAAGTCGAATCAAATAATAGGAGATTCTCGAAATTGAATCGGAATTTTAATATTTTATTTTAAATATTCAATGTTGGATAAAATAACTATACTTTCCATAACTATGTTAATTTAGGTATTAAATAAGTTTTTCAAACTGCCATACTGGAGACATAATTAGTATATTTCATCTTAAAATGATAAATTAAGCTATCACCTGTGATGTTATTTTTGGTTAAAAGAGTTACTTACAATAGAAATCTAATAATCAGTTGATTAAATGCTTCAAATATATATATAATATCGTTGTTAATTTTACTGTTTATTTGTTTTAAATTTCATTCAAAACTCCTAAAGTTTTGAATATTCATTATTTATTCATTTACAATTAAAATATATGTTATACATATAATCTACTTACCTTTATTTCACTTTATTAAATCATCTTTCTTTATTTTTATTTTTTATTCATAAACTGCCAACCCGCCATGTTTATTAATTTTGTTGGTAGGTGATTTTAACGCTATCTGCTCCAGAGAGTGGTTTATTTCGGAACTATTCGATTTGTTTATTTTATGTTCTTGGACACTTATAGCATCTGGCTGTCTCTTGAAACATTAATTGCCCCTAGCGGAAGAAATTATTATTCTCGTTTTGTTTTTTTGTTTGGTGCCAAGTTTGAATTAATTTTTAAAGATGAATTATGTTTCTTTGTAAAAAATGTATCATTATCTTTTTAGTAATACCCCCAATCTCTAAATAATTAAGATTGTTTGCTTTATTCTTGCTTACAAATCCCGGCGAATGTTTTCTCCTAGGCCGGTGATTGTTTATTTTAAACAAAAATAACGTGTTTGTGTTTTGTCTGACTTATTGTTGTGACTCTCTAAAATTGGCGTCGAAAGTGTAAGGAAGGATCCGATCTGCGGATCCTTCAATTATATTCTTTTTTAAAGGTTCATGGTAATGTTATTCATCTAAAACTTCTAAAAGCTGTATAAACTCGTGAAGAAAGTTGAGTGGAAGCACTCAAAGAAGATCTTGGTGGAAATTTAAGGTCAGAGAGTTAAATATCGACGGAGCTTTGATTCAACATTTTTACCAGAGCAAGGACATTTTCGGGTGAGATCCAATCCATCTGTAAACATCCTGTTACGGATGTAACTAACTAAGCATAATCCTTAAAATTACTAAAGAAGGACAAATAATTTTTAGTTTCCAAACCAGAATTAATACTTTTTGTCCACCTCAGAACTATTTTTTTTTATTTATTATTGTTACATGTTATAAAGAATAAATTTTGTTGTTAAAATCTTATTTGCTTAAAGAAATATGTATATTCAAATATACTCACAATTCAAGTGAGAATTTAACAATTTCAAGTATTGCTTAACAATACTTTTAATAGTATTATAATATACGAGGCATGCTTCATAGGTAGGGTTCATTTAAGAATATCATTCACTTCAATAATTAAAATTACTCTTTAAATTTAATTGTTTTATTGTTATTTACATCAATGTACATTGTATTTTCTTCTGAACTGGCATCCCATGTATAGCGATGCTCAGTAGACTGGATTGGTCAAATCAAGAATAATAACCTGCATCAGAAAGTCTTCGGTTGTAAGTGTCCAACTTAGGTCCAAACTTTAGGTAAAGTCCAGGGGTCTTGAGAAAAGGGGTTTTCGTATTACCGCTGAGCAGTTTATGGGGATAAATTTATTCTATAATTAAAAATCTACCTATCTCACCAAAATAAATGGGGTTGGTAGTTGGCGCCCAATAAAACACAAGATTATATATTATATATATTATAGATTATCTAAAATTAAATTAATTCTTTCATTCAAAATATAGAAATAAATACACACATATTTATTTTATTTTTTTTCATTACAGTGTCGCCTTAACGTGGGGCTATTGTTATACCTAAAGTTTTTCAAGGATTGTTTTTTGTGGCCAACTTACACTAGATCATTTTATTGACAAGGCCAGATTACCTCAATTAGGTTTTGGATCATTTTACTTCGTATAGAAGGTTATGCAAGAGGGGCAATATTATACACGTAGCAAGGCACGTAAGCAGCTCGAAAAGATAAACATGGATGCCCAGCAACCATCGGTCAGTGGAGAAGCAGAGGAGTCAGAAGAGGAGGTTGAAATGCCTCAAGCCGAGTGCATAACAGAAGAATGCGATGATAGTTCTGTCACAACGTTAGAGTAAATAGTTATGGCAGGTGTACGACCAGTAGTTCCACACATGGAGGATGGTACACCATTGGGGGCAGATGCCCTGGATAGCAGTAGGAGTATTTCAGCTGTGGAGAAGTTAGAGGAAGCTCCAAAGACAGTGAAGGAATTTACCATGTTTGACCTATGGCAAGTATTAAGGGGGACCTAAAATCTTTGGAGGAAAAAATGGAGAATAACATGAAAAAGATGGAGGAAAAAATGGAGGAAAAAATGGAGAATAACATGATATCACTAAGGGATGATGTTATCTCAAGATTTGACCATTATAGTACCGAGTTTAGGTCAGTCCACAACCAATTGGCGGAAAAGGGGAAAGAGGTCGAGGCGCAAGTACAGGACTTGTCAACGACTGGGGAGAAACTAGTGGCAGCAGTGGAGGAAGTACCAGAGCAAGTGGTAATAATGCCAGTTAAGGACCCTTCGACGAATGGTTCTTATATTTACCCTTTCATATATTTAGGGGCCTACTACTACAAGAAATGCGATTCACAATTGTGTGAAACCCCTAATGAGTACTACATAAGTCAGTCACGTGTTCCAATAATGGGTCAGTCTCGCGGTCATGTGAACAATTTTGACTTGGAATTTGACTATGAAGTCATGCAGTTTAAGGAGTCGAATGAGTCATGTCATGTAAAAACAAGGGTTTCTGAAGTAGAGAAATTATCATGCACTTTGTGGGTAAACGATGAAGTGCTATTGTCAAGTTGTTTTGGTGTGTCGTCAAATGGGCCCACAGAGACAAAACTTGTAAGAGATGTCTGGTCAGCTGCGACGATAAGCCAGGATACAAGGAGAATTATAAGAGTGGAACTGCAAACTGAAGCTACTGACATCGGGAGGAGTGTTCTTCACCAACACCGAAGCAATGAAGAATGCCCTAAATATTTTGATATTCAGGATGTCTTATTCAATATCTCCTCGCATCATTGGACCAGGAACCAGGTCACATGGCAGTCATCAAATCAAGATGAGACCTGCAACAAAATCAAACCAAGGATCAAGAAACGAGGCCTCGGTAAAAGGAAACGACAAGGATTTCTTCCGGATCTAGGGAACACATGGGTATTTGGAGGAAGTGGAATTAAGCCCTCTCTTCCACAATCTCAACCTAGGGATTGTAGGAGGACTATTTTTGATCCTGGAATAAGTTTTAGGACATAATTACAAAGCTTTTGTGGGAGTCGAGAAATCCCTGAAGCTCGGGTTGTTGTTGGAGGAGGGAATGTTTCAGAACAGAAGAAGGTTGTGGGAGTCGAGAAATCCCTGAAGCTCGGGTTACTGTTGGAGGAGGGAATGTTTCAGAACAGAAGAAGGTTGTGGGAGTCGAGAAATCCCTGAAGCTCGGGTTACTATTGGAGGAGGGAATGTTTCAGAACAGAAGAAGGTTATGGGAGTCGAGAAATCCCTGAAGCTCGGTATGCAATTGAAGAAGGAATAGTGTGAACAAAAGAGGTCCCTAAAAACTTTCATTTGAGGCACATGTCTAGGTGAAATAATACACATTTGTTTACATATAGGCCTAATTCTGTGTTGAAGAAAACAAGATTTTTTTTTATTACAATTACTATTTATTTCTACCTTATTATACGTCGAGGAAAAATATATTTATGTCACCAAGGACCATAATTTGGTGAAAATCACCAAAGAAATGCCAGAGTACACCCCAGCGCTCCAATGAAGATGATAATTATGTGTATAGGAGGTTCTACGAGATGAGGAAGCGATGAGGAGAGTAATGTTTTGGAGTTTATGACAGTTGTCAATATGTTTGATTGCCCTATAAGTCCTCACTGATAACAAGACAGTGACAGTACCAATGTAGAGGTGATTTTTGTTTATTTGGAGGAGCTACGTCTGATTGAGGGAACTACGATACTCAATTATTTTACATAAAGGATCTACGGTTTATGGGAGAAAGTTATGTCTGATTGAGGGAACTATGATACTCAATTATTTTTCATAAAGGATCTACGGTTTATGGGAGAAAGCTACGTCTGATTGAGGGAACTAAGATACTCAATTATTTTTCATAAAGGATCTACGGTTTATGGGAGAAAGCTACGTCTGATTGAGGGAACTAAGATACTCAATTATTTTTCATAAAGGATCTACGGTTTATGGGAGAAAGTTATGTCTGATTGAGGGAACTAAGATACTCAATTATTTTTCATAAAGGATCTACGGTTTATGGGAGAAAGTTATGTTTTATTGAGAGAACTATGATACTCAATTATTTTTCGTGAAGGAGCTATTTACTCTGTTTTTCCAACAGAAGTAATTATTATTAAGTGATTATCAGTTACTAGCAAGGTCAACAATGTTATGGAGAGCGCTGGAATGATAATCTGTATGCAGAATGGTGTAACAAGAGCCAAAGTTCGGTTTCATCTAATTTTATAGATTATCTATTATTTTGTCTCATTTTTCCTCTAAAAAAAATTATGAGGCCACTCGGATATTATACTATCAAAGAAAAGTCTATGGTAGAGCATTAAATACCTCCATAATGTGTATTTCATCTTAATAAGATCTTGAAGACAGGTCAAGCAGTTGATCTTGTGCAAATATGAAGAAGGCCAAGAGTTGTTTCGCAGTGGGACCGCAATGTAGCGAAGAATGCTAGAACAGAAGAAGGTTATTTATGTTATGTTATATTATATGTATGTTATTTGTAAGAAGAGTGATCAACTTGTTGTTTTGTTTATATATCAAAGCTAAAATCTGCATTTGACTGTGAAGAATTGAAGAGAAAAAGAGTTAAATCCATTTTAACACTTTAAAAATATATGATTTTTGAGTTTAATGAAATGTTATTTAAACATTTCTCTTTGAGAACTGACATTAATATTGAGGGGCTGTTGGAAAGTACCCATATAACAAGTTTGAGTAAGTTTAAATGTGTATACAAACATTTGATAATACTCAAGTTAGGCGTGGGCCTAAATTTTCAAATATTCTATTTCCTTTTCAACTATTTTAAAGGGTTATTATTAATATCTTTAAATGATACTTCTACATTACCTTGAAAAGAGTTTATAATAACTGGTTTCACTAAAAGAATTGAGAAATACAAAGAAATAAGGGTTAGCCTACTCTACGTTCTGTCAAGATGTAAAGAAAATGACTCAGAGAGCATTTGCTTTTTCAAGTTTTGAGGAAGAAATTATGATTATATTTTAATTATTTTAACAAGAAAGCTGAAGAAGAGGATGTATTTAATATATTCATTAATGGAATGAAGAAATTCTAACTTTAAGGTCAAGGCCTATTCATTTTTCTGTGTCCAAGTGCCAAAACCACTAAAGGATTTGTTTCCTTTTTACAATTTAAAAGTATAAAATGTATAATTTTGGCAATGAAAATAATTTATATAGTTAAAGAATATCCTTAAGTTAATGATCATATCCATCAGAAATCAAAATAATTGGTTTTAAGCCATTTTATGTGGATAAAGAGGATGACTACATGTGTCACAAAGGTTGCGATAACTTAAGTTTGCACACCTATTTTTTTGTTTTAAAGTTTAGAGAGAGAAATATTTGTAATTTTCATTCAAGACTTCTACATTATATGAAGAAGGGTGTCTATTTGCCATATCAATTGAAGAAATTTAAGGATTTTAATGGAAAGGGTTCTAGGCCCTCAAGTTTTTATGGGATGAGAAGATTAAACTCAATATAAGCATGTTTCTTCTAAATTATTTTTGTCTTTAAAATATATTTAAGTATGGAGAATACTTTTGTTAAGTAGAGGATGTCCTAAGCTGCTAAGAAAATAACTGTGAATTCCAAATATTTGATTTTTCATTAAGTTATGAATTAAAAGGAAACAGCAAGTTTTCCAGGAAAATGTGTATTTTTGACTATATCGATTTAAAGTGAGTAGTTTGGTTATTTACCATAACCGTGGCATTAAATTAAATATATTATCACATGAAGAACAATATTATAATCACATATATTTAATAAATTCTAACCTTACAAGCCGAGTGACCTTGAACTTGAATGTTCAATGTTGTGAAATGATCAGCTGATGTTAACAGCTGACAAACATGTGGCATCTCTAATATTTGGGAAGTTGTTGAAGTAATTCGTTCAGAATCTGGAAGAAAATACCATACCAAGAAGACTTGAAGAGTTTTAAGTTAATTAAATAAACACACATTTTAAACCGTAACCCGAACTAGAGAGAGTAGGGTGCATTTTGAGTCGGGATGTTGAAATTCAAATCCACTTTCATTAACCACGGAGATCAACTGAGCGTCTAAGTTTGATATCAGAAAATAACATCTTTTAAGTAGATACTACGCTCTTAATATAATAAATTAGATTAAAATCGTAGCATCGAGGGGCATTTCTGTGATGTTATTTTTGGTTAAAAGAGTTACTTACAATAGAAATCTAATAATCAGTTGATTAAATGCTTCAAATATATATAATATCGTTGTTAATTTTACTGTTTATTTGTTTTAAATTTCATTCAAAACTCCTAAAGTTTTGAATATTCATTATTTATTCATTTACAATTAAAATATATGTTATACATATAATCTACTTACCTTTATTTCACTTTATTAAATCATCTTTCTTTATTTTTATTTTTTATTCATAAACTGCCAACCCGCCATGTTTATTAATTTTGTTGGTAGGTGATTTTAACGCTATCTGCTCCAGAGAGTGGTTTATTTCGGAACTATTCGATTTGTTTATTTTATGTTCTTGGACACTTATAGCATCTGGCTGTCTCTTGAAACATTAATTGCCCCTAGCGGAAGAAATTATTATTCTCGTTTTGTTTTTTTGTTTGGTGCCAAGTTTGAATTAATTTTTAAAGATGAATTATGTTTCTTTGTAAAAAATGTATCATTATCTTTTTAGTAATACCCCCAATCTCTAAATAATTAAGATTGTTTGCTTTATTCTTGCTTACAAATCCCGGCGAATGTTTTCTCCTAGGCCGGTGATTGTTTATTTTAAACAAAAATAACGTGTTTGTGTTTTGTCTGACTTATTGTTGTGACTCTCTAAAATTGGCGTCGAAAGTGTAAGGAAGGATCCGATCTGCGGATCCTTCAATTATATTCTTTTTTAAAGGTTCATGGTAATGTTATTCATCTAAAACTTCTAAAAGCTGTATAAACTCGTGAAGAAAGTTGAGTGGAAGCACTCAAAGAAGATCTTGGTGGAAATTTAAGGTCAGAGAGTTAAATATCGACGGAGCTTTGATTCAACATTTTTACCAGAGCAAGGACATTTTCGGGTGAGATCCAATCCATCTGTAAACATCCTGTTACGGATGTAACTAACTAAGCATAATCCTTAAAATTACTAAAGAAGGACAAATAATTTTTAGTTTCCAAACCAGAATTAATACTTTTTGTCCACCTCAGAACTATTTTTTTTTATTTATTATTGTTACATGTTATAAAGAATAAATTTTGTTGTTAAAATCTTATTTGCTTAAAGAAATATGTATATTCAAATATACTCACAATTCAAGTGAGAATTTAACAATTTCAAGTATTGCTTAACAATACTTTTAATAGTATTATAATATACGAGGCATGCTTCATAGGTAGGGTTCATTTAAGAATATCATTCACTTCAATAATTAAAATTACTCTTTAAATTTAATTGTTTTATTGTTATTTACATCAATGTACATTGTATTTTCTTCTGAACTGGCATCCCATGTATAGCGATGCTCAGTAGACTGGATTGGTCAAATCAAGAATAATAACCTGCATCAGAAAGTCTTCGGTTGTAAGTGTCCAACTTAGGTCCAAACTTTAGGTAAAGTCCAGGGGTCTTGAGAAAAGGGGTTTTCGTATTACCGCTGAGCAGTTTATGGGGATAAATTTATTCTATAATTAAAAATCTACCTATCTCACCAAAATAAATGGGGTTGGTAGTTGGCGCCCAATAAAACACAAGATTATATATTATATATATTATAGATTATCTAAAATTAAATTAATTCTTTCATTCAAAATATAGAAATAAATACACACATATTTATTTTATTTTTTTTCATTACACACCCAAAAAAACATAAATGTTTTTTTTTTTTTTTGTTTTTATTTTTTTTTTTAAGTTTCATAATTGTTGAGTCCAGAACTTTTCTCAAAGCAAAGTTCAAGTTTTCCAATCTTTGCACGCCTCTATAAAGTACACTGATTTAGATAATGAAGGTTCTTTTTTGACAGTCATACAAAAGTTACTAAAACAATTCAAGCAGTGCTATAAATAGATATGAGCTGTGCTATTTACTGGTTAGGAAGAAAGAAATGTTTGAGAGGACAGTGTGGTGACTTGTGAGTTGATTTGAAGGCCAACACTTTATGATTAACTTACAAAAAATTAAAAGTGATGTTTTTTTATCCTTTACACTAGCGGTTGTTAAACACTTTTACCTCTGAAACCCTTTAACCCTTTAAATAAAAAAAAGCAGAGTGCCCAAAAGATTGACAGGAATGGAAAAGGATGTCCCATGCGACCCGCAGAGGTGAAAATGTTGAATGACGGTGGTGATTATTAATTTTCAAACTTAACACATATGTATTTTAATTTCTTCAGAAACATTTTTTAGTGAGAATAGTGACATTGTTTAATATTATTTCAAATCTCTTTAATATCTGGCTTAATAGATGACGGTTGGAATCGGCATTCAATATGTTGCAAAGTTTGGTTTGGTTTGGTTTTAAAAATCCAGCCTCATAAAGATTAAAGTCTCAGGGAACCCCAGGGCTCAGAGGAGTAGACTTTTGGAGAAAGAAAAAACTGTTCTACACTAATGAGGGTGCATTTCTTCTAAGCTACCCTCCTAGTCTATAACTACTAAAATATGTTGGTAACGAAGAACATTTTAGTGTATTGCCAAATTCCCTTTATTTCAATACAATTTTATTTTAACCCAGTTTTCAAGATTCCTGTGACAACTGATGAAAAATGTGTTACTCTAATGGTAGCTTGTTGAAATTTCACACATTGCAAACATGACATTGAATAGCAATAAAGTAAGCTACCTTAAGTGGTG
Organism: Timema podura; assembly: GCA_033556935.1. NCBI lineage: Eukaryota > Metazoa > Arthropoda > Insecta > Phasmatodea > Timematidae > Timema > Timema podura. Next base: position 45,337,635 of record JAVRXN010000002.1, read on the forward strand.
ATTTTATAATAAAAATATATATTATTTTACCACATGGAGTCAGCAGGCATGCTCAACTTGAGTGTGTTAGCGTTACACCTGTGGAAGAACAAGTCTAGCAAGGAACCGTGTTCTAGACTTTCCGTTCTGGAAATCCGGTTCTACGGCCTTGCAGCAATGTTCCTGAGAGTTGGCCTCAAACAATTGGTATTGTGGGTCATAGTTTTGGAACATACATATTTTTGTACCTCAACATTCTGTAAGCAACTATTGCCATGTAAGGTAAAAAACACAGTTGTAATAATTATATTTTATCTATATTTCAGTGGTATACCATGATGGCAAGGAAGCAACCAAAGGTCACTACATCACAGATGTGTTTCATGTTGGATATGGCAGCTGGGTTCGTTATGATGACAATACTGTGAAAGTAGTTCAAGAGAATCATGTTTTACACCCGCGCGGGCCGCGGGTACCGTATCTCCTTTACTACCGCCGTTGTGACACCATCGGAACCAACGTAGTGTCCTCCGATAAAACTAGATAGACTCTCCTTAGTGTTAGCAGTTGGTGGTGGCATCTTGTTTTGCGAAGACTGAACCTGTGTGTTTTTTAATTCCTCACATTATTCAAACATATATTTTTATTCGTAGTTCAATGCTTGTGCCTTAGCTCCATGAACATATAGCATTGCACTTGTAAGATTTATTTTCCTCTTATCTAACCCTTGTGTGTGATGATGCAGTCGTATTTTATGTGGTCATCATGCACATTAACAATTTGAAGTTGAATACAAACACATTTGAATCAAGTTTTGTTTTTGTTTTTGTTTTAGTGAAAGCTGCTTATTTTCTCTTAATAAAGTGTTGAAACGTTATCAGTTCTAGCGTTAGGAAGACTGATAGTTGATACTGAACTGCATCTCGAGTAATGCTTTTGTCCATATTTTAACTGTTATTCGCTCTCTTTTTATGTACATATAATTTTGTGATTGGAAGCATGTTGTTGAATTTTCTCACGATTCTAATAAGTAGTAAAATGTTTTGTACATATGAATTATTGAGCTGTAATTAGTAAATATAATATTAATGTTATATTGAAGTGCCACCTTCCTTATTCCACTTTCCTATTCTGTCAAAAATCACTATTTAAATATAATAATTTGTTGACATTTTAATAACTATACAAGTTTGTGGAAAGTGTGTCTGCTTCAAAGCAATTAGTGTAGTGATCACTATATAATATTTGTACATAGAAAGTGCCGAGAAGCTGAAGTTTCTTCAAGGCACATGCTGGAACATTTTGTGAAATTTGAAATAAAATCTTCCTGTACAGTGTGCACTGAAGGGAAATACAGGTTTGTAGTTTTATTCTGATGACTTATGATATTTTGCTCATTACAAAGTTTCGACCAACAATGAATAATATATTCAACCAACTTTGCTTGTAACTTATGGTCATCCATAAACCAAGTAAGGCTTTTTTCTTTTCATTTTTTTATCTTCCCCCTCTCCCATGTTACACCAAATAGACATTTATCCTGACTCCTCACCTCCGTGATGTAACTTTTCAAATCCAAGAATGAATGTATGTCATTATTTCATAATGAAGCTTCTAAAAAAGGAGACCAACAAACAAAAGGAAGAAAATTGTAAAGAATGATAGGACACAAAAATAGGAACATGTAAAAGGTATAACATAAAGGACATAAACAGGAAAAGGACTATAAATCCATTTAGGGCCAGTCTTATGACTACTGCATAAATATTTCTATCAGGTTAAGGTTATGTCACTTTAATATTTTACACATATGAGCTGAATTTTTCTGCCAGATAGCTATCTGTAGGATAAATATATTTTTATGCAAAAATGAAGGTTGGTACTGTTTTTACTGGTGTGTATATGCGTATAAGCCCTTAAGCTACCACTACAACCTAGCGAGTTGTGAGAACACTCAACATTGGTTAGTTAATAGCGGCTAAACGAGTGCAAGGAAACAGTTGGTGTGACGTGGGTGCAGAAACTAAGTTGTCTTGCAAGTAATAAGTTGGATGTCTGCCAAAATGTGGTCAATAGTTTGGTACAAGGTTTACAAAATTTCATTTATTGTACTCGCATTCTGATAATTTGTTCTTATATAAATATAACTCTATGAATAGTTTCTCAGTTTGTATAAAAGTGTGAATTAAATGTTCTAACTTTATATAGTTACCTAAAAACAGATTCTGAATAAAAATGAGGTGGCCCAATGGCTAAATAATTTTATAGTGAAGTAAATTGATAGAACTAAAGAAAAAGGAAAAATAAACTGCTAAGAGTAAATTTGATGAAGAAAGCCCACCTAGGGAAAGAGGAAAAATGTATGAAGAATCCAACACAAAGGTGACATCTTCCTTCTCTCTTCTATAGTAAAAGTAGTAACACATTTTAACACAAATAGAATAATATTTCGACACTGTTGCCTTTATCTTTCCCTAGGTGGGCTTTCTTCATCAAATTTACTCTTAGCAGTTTATTTTTCCTTTTTCTTTAGTTCTATCAATTTACTTTACTATAAAATAAAAACGGACTCTGATAATCGGAATTTCATTAAAAACAACGCTTCACTATGGCAACAGCCATTTTAACTTTAAGTTATCAGGTACTTAAACCTCCCGATAAAAATGTGATGGTTAAATACATTTTATCTGGTGGATAAATGCTATCTTGCAGTTATAAGAAGCACTTTTAACTTATCCACCAGATAGAAATATTTATCCAGGAGTCATAAGACCGGCCCTTAAAATGATGAATTTAAAGGATTTCAAAGAGTTTTATGACAATGCCTTTAATTATTTTTATTTATGAACAATAGATCTTTACCATCTGATCCCTTCTCTTCTATGTTAATTAGTATAGGAGGGTGTTTTTATTAGTTATACTGAGAGTTCAGAAATCTTGTTAATTTTGTGTAAAAAACATGCTAAACCTTGTTATTGTTGTGTGAAGTCCAATTCGAAGCAAAATTGGAATTGAATAATCAGAAATTCCTGAAGCATAATTAAAGTTTGAAGATTTTGAATAATGTTGGATATGCATATCTATATTTCATGTAATTATGTAGATTAAAGTAATTTAAGATTTATGCCATCACAAATTGTAATTTAATTATTTTAGTAGTTTTTTTTATGCATACAGTACTTGTCATGGAAACAATAGCAGGAAATTGATAAAACATTAATGGGTATTTTAACTTTAAAAATAAATGTTTGTGGTGCTTATTGTCTAATCTAGAATTCTATTCAAGGATCTTAAATTTTAAAATAATGGCTTTATCTAATATACATGCCAAATATTACTTTTATTACAGCTTAGTAATTACATTTTTAGGCAATTGAGGTTTACAAATTTTGTATTTCTATTTTTTATGTTAAAAAACAGATGTAGTAGGAATTTTTTTGTAGAATTATGATGCCACAAAAGGAAAAACCAATAAAATCATTGGAAGAACGCCACCAAAGACCATGGAGGCTGCTGTAAAAATAGCTATTGAATAAGGTAGGAATATAAGCGAAGCTGTAGCCATGAAGGATGTTAGATTCCAACATTAACCAAATATATTCAAAAGTAATCCTTAATCAAAAATGGCTCCAAACTATAAAGATAAAACAAAAAGAATTTAGAAGAGCTAATGGCCTGACACAATAGTTTTGGTACTGGCATGCGTCTATACAATTCAGGTGAAACTGGGACCATGACGATTTAATCATCTCAAAAAGTTATGAGCACCGAAAGGTGCAAAACAGGTCAGTAAAATAATTAGTGCAAAAAGTGGCCCTCTTGGTCACAACATGCTGTATTGTTGGGGCCTCTGGCAATTCCTTACCACCTGCCTAGATATTCCCTCAAGTCCATTATAAATTGCACATGATAAATGGTGCTCCACCAGGATCCCTTGAACCAGGAAATGAGGGTGGCTGGATGGATTCGGAGAAATTTATTGGGGTCATAAAACAATTTATCAAGCATACCCAATAATCTACAGAAAATCCTGCACTATTCATGGACAACCACGAGAGTCATCTTTGCATTGAGGCACTTGATCTGTGCAAAGACAACGATGTGATAGTACTGATAATCCTAGTAAACTGCATTAATAAGTTACAACCACGAGACGTAGGATTGTTCAAACCATTCCATACATTTTATAACGCTTCTACAGATTCGTGGATTATATCTCACCCTGGAGCGGTATCAAGTTATGTCCCAGATAAGCCTGCATTTACGGCAATGGTCTTAATAGAAGTTCATTATCTTGTGACAACTCAGTGAACATTGATGTCCCTGCAGAAATTTCTGTTATGAATCACCTTCATGTGGTCACTCCATGCCCAAGTAGACCAGAATCAAGTAGTCGAGTCTATGTCCAGAAGACATAAGAGGTTTTCCCAAGAAAATGAAGGAAGAGACCATTAAAAAGTGAAGGTGGAGAGGGAAATCCATGATAGCAACTGAAACACCAGAAAAAGATGAAATTGCCTATAGGAAACGCCTAAAAAAAATCTCAATCAAAATGAAAAGCATTAATAAAATTGTTTGATAGTGAAATTGAAGATAGTGGCGAAGATGGATTTCAGCTAGACTATAAAGAATCTTCTGACGAAATGAACTTTTCTGAGTCAGAACCTGAACAGGAAATCTTAGGCAATCCTCGGCGTGATCTAGAATTCAAATTCAGAATTCAGAATTGTAGAATTCAAAGAAAAGGCAAAGAGTTCTAGTGCAAATATTTACTTTTATGGACAAGTTAAGAAAAAAAGTTATAGTGCATTTGAAATTAACTTTCTACGTAAAAGTATTAAGTGTTCAAGTGCTTAGGGTCCGGGGTTCAATCCTCGGTCCTGGCACAGATTTATCTGATTGCCAAACCCTTCTTTCACCTCTGACAAGACGTGTATTAATCACAACTTGTGAATGTGAGGAATGCCAGGCCTCCACAGTGGTTCGGATTCTACGTTAAACTGTAGGTACTCCATTTCATCTCACAATCACCCTACCATTGCACATTAGCGTAAGTGCGTATAACCCGAACGGGTAGTAAGACGCGGTGCTAATAATAATAATAATAAGTGTTCAAGAAAATTTAAATTTACTCTGACTAAAGACATAGCAACAGTGGAGAACAATGATATTAAAATGATTTTTCCCGGCCCACAAAGAAAGGCTTGGGGCAACTAAGAGACAACAAGCATTAATTATTTCATTTAATATTAAATTAGATAGTTACAATATTCGTTAATATTAACCAAACATTACGTTATAGCTGAAAATTATGTCTCACTGTACCACAGGTAGGAGAAACATGGAGATATTTTGATGTTTTAAAAAGTATATATTTGTTTGATCTTGCATTGACTAATTTTGCACCATATATAAGATAAATATTTGTCAAATGTAATTTTTACCTTTTTATAGTTTACAAAAAATGCTTCAAAAATTACCTGTCTCAATGTACCTACGTCCCCCCCTGCCATCTTTATTTCCGCTAATAAAAAAAGTATTGCTCTCAGATTTCCTGAAAACTTGTGTTCCCTCCGCTTATTTTTCTTTTAATATTGATTTTCCATGGGACCTCTGTACTTGCTTCAATGTGGAACATTCTTGTATGTGTTAGTGACTGTACGTAGACGTAGTAGTGACGGTGGCGACACGATAGACGAGGTGGTGCCTAAGTCCACAGTTGAAGAGGCTAGTCACTTAACTAGCTGGCCAGCGTGCAAGTGTGGGTGGGTGGTCGTATTACCTACAAATGCGAGTCACATAAGGTACTTAAGAGTATTTGTATTGAATCTATTTGTAGGTTTGTTTATCTATGACATGAATATGAATTAATCCCTACTACAAGACAAGATATTATAACAAGATAATTTTTTTATCTTAATTTCTTGGGCTGAAGCCCCCCCCCCCCCCCATGATGTCACCCACCCGCACAAAATCTAAACAAAATAAGTTCTCAGGACTCAGTCGGAGGTGGGCGGCTAACCCAACTTTTTTTATATATTGTTGTAAAAAGCCAGTGATGGCTATAACTACATTTATAATAGTAATAAATAAGGAGTTAATTTATTTGGCTAATTTAACCCCTTTTATCCCTTGATTTTATAGAGCTTATGATTGTTTTTGCTAATTTTAAAACGTTCAATTCGTAACCAAAGAGCAATGATCTCTATATTATACTCGATTGACATAAACACAACCCTTGGTTCTGAGGGGACAGATATAAAGGTTGTTTGCAATGTTCTTGTGCGGGGTGTGCTTCAGCCCCACGAGCCGCCTCTCCCCCTCTCGCCAACTCTGACTACGTGCCTGCAAGAGACATATTTTTGCACAAGAACATTGAAAGCCATCAGTGGCTTTTTACAAAAATAATAAAAAAAAAAGTCGGGTCATCCACCCACCTTTGACGTAGTCCCGAGGCCTTCCCAGTTCCCTGCCCCACCTTAGATAGCAAAAGCAGTTAGATCAGAATGACAAAGTGGCAATCTCAAACGTAAAGTTTTAAAAGTAGCAGCATCATTTTTTATATAACCATTAAAAACTACAATAATTTATTTAAAATAATATTCTAACGAATACGGTTAAAATTAAATTTGTAAATATACTTTATGTAATTTGACTCCGTTCCAGGTTCCTACGAATTTGGTACAAGTCTGCTAAAAATTAAAATAATAAAATAAACTTCTAGCTTTGTGTAATATTCACTATGCATCTATTAAGAAGGTATAATGTGTTTACACATTTAGCGCAAATGTGTCATAAAATATTCACTATTAATTATAAATTATTCACGAATGCGAGAAGTTGAAACACACTATTTTCAAAATAATATCTTCTTTATTTTTATTTCCTTCCCCTTATCTAATAGTAGCCTAGTCTTCTATGACGAAATGTTTCGGTATTATTATTGATAGTATCATCCCACAAAAAGTTTCACATATACTAATTCAAAATATTCACAAACTTCCTTGTAATATGTATTTAACAGCATATTATCATCTTTATCATAAATAAGACCTAAAGATGTTGTAACATCAATAATAATAACAAGGAAATAAATCATAGAGGACTAAGCTAATATCAATAAGGAGGAGAGAATAAAAATAAGGAAAATATAATTTTGTCATTACTAACCCTTACCAAAACAATTTGAACATTTTAAAAATATTATTTTCATCAAACCTGATTTTGAGTCTTTGATTCTTGAACCGTATCTGGGTAAAACTCAAAGTTTCAAAATAACAATAAACAGATAGCTTCCTCCAACCAGTGGAGACTCAAACTTGTAATCTCATATATCTATCTATTTGATTATCAGAAATATTTTTTTAATGTGGTGGTTTCAAACATACTAATGGCGGACTAAACTATTTGTTGTTCGTGCTGAATCAAACTTGACTACATGAGTATAAATATGTTTTTTATATTTCTATAAAATTAAAACGTATTTTCTTGTAACTTTTAAGAGAAAACTTGCCATATCGCTGTTAACTCTTAGAGAAAACGTACCAGGTAATAACTTAATATCGCTGTTTAAGAATTGATACTGACATATTGTGAAAATTAAAGTGTTTAGTAAAATATATTTGAACCATTCCGGGTTTAAGTCTATAACCCGGCCAATAACAAACTAATACAAGGTGAACAAATAAGATCTGTGGGTATCAGGATGGATACACTTTTAAATTGTACGCCAATAGACTTATCAAAACAAAAGCTTCGTAAAATAAGTTTGTAGCGTTTGCGCCCCGCTCCTAATTGAACCTTCGGCTTGGTGGTTAGTTCGCATCATTATTTTCAATTAATCTAGTTTCTTTAAATCATGTATGGCTTCCTTGCAATGACCCCAACACAGTGCCTACAGGTGTAATTGCACCCACCAAGTTATTTGTGTGTGCGCGGGACTTATTAAAACATTGTGCATGGTTGAATGGGTAGTGCTTCGTTTATTTATAGGAGGGTGTTCAAGTATACGTAAGCACATTTTTGACCATTTTTAGCCCCTCTCTCCCCCTTGTAAGCAAAAATAAGCAAATGCCTGACCCCTCCCCCCTCTTGCTTATGTAAGATTTAAATCTACTTTTTTAAATTTGTTCGCAGGAATAACCATTCTTCTTTTCATACAATTTTGCTTATAGCCTGAACAGGTAGTAAGACGTGATGATAAAAAAATTCATGCAATTTATAAATTGCTGATAATTATTAACATAGAGGTGTAAGTCAATAAGTTTTATTGCAAAATAATTTACAATTAGCATTGCAATACAATGAATTTAAATTTATTGAATAGGTAAAATTAAAACAAGTTATAAAATTTTAAAATTTTTATTCAAGACTCTTTTAATTGAAGTTATAAAAAAAGTATAGTTAGTGAATAGCCTACATGAATATTATATTTATAATAAAAACACCCTAAACTACATTTAATCTGATGACCAAGGTCCTTGAATCCACATCTTGACTTTCGATTATGTTTATATTTGGTAGGGTTAGGTCACTCAAGCTTTTGCTTATTTCTATAGGCTTTTTCCATTTCTTTTTCGTTTAGCCACTCAGCATCTTCAGTGCTGCTCGAAGCTTGCTATGCGCCCTCCCTCAATTTTGTACGTTTTTCTCTCTCTTACATAAGCAGTGTTCTGACCCCCCTCACCCCCTTGTCAGCAAAAATAAGCAAAGCTCGAACCCCCTCCCCCCCTAAGATGCTTACGTAATACTTAAATGCCCCTATGGCGTGAAAGGTATCTATTGTTACATTGGATTGTCTTCAACCATAAACATATTAAAATTGAAACATAGATCCCATCTTTTTTTTAAATGTTTTCATCTCATCTTACTACCTCTTCATTATATGCATGATAATAACTCTAATGGGGTATAGATGAGCAACAAATCATTTTAGAGGTAATCTACTTCAATTTCAATGGAAGAAGAGTGGGAAATAATTTAGGAAAAACCACCCTCAGTAGACCCCACAAGGATTCGAACTTCAATCTCATCAACAAAGGCCAGTCTAACACTGGAATAATGCCTTATACCATTCAGGTCTCAACTTATTGATGACATTTGTTTACTAACAGGAATAACATCCTACTCTCCCAGTTATGAAAGTTTGGCTAATGATCTCACTGACTAACTTATACATGTGAGTAACCAAGTCAATTTGAATGCTGATTGACATATATTGAAATATGTTGAACCATTTAGATAAATTGGACGGGAACTACTTAGGCCTATACTGTAAGGGCCCTTACATGAGTGAACGGGAGTTGGTTCACGATAGCTGAAGCTATTATTAGGGCATTGTGTCTTATTTAGCCTTTCACACAAGCGAGGTGTTGGCTCTAGGGAGCTAGTTGCTAAGGTATTGAGCAGGGGCAGCCCATCCTTAGGGACCACAAGGACCAGGTCCTACCAATATTTTCCTAAAATTTTTTGAACATAAATAAATATTGTTTCATTCGATCCTATAAAATATTTTGGAAAAATTATGAATATAAAGTGGAGAATTATTCTCTACACACAGTGAATTGTTGGATTCATTGTACAGTATTCCATTCAAGATTACTTATTCCTTGCTACAATTGTCACGTGAGGACTGTTCAAGTGACTGAATCTAGAAGCTGATGTGGGCCAGCTGTGACAAGCCCTCTCTTGAAGTTATGCCCAGTATGAGATGACTTAAGGTCAATGAACCCTACCATTCCATCCCGAGCTTTAACAGTACCTAGCACCCGCCTCGGTGGCGTAGTTGGCTAACGCGCCAGTCGTGTTGAGCCAGACCTTCGAGGACGGGGAGATCGAGGTTCGAATCTCGGTTGGGTGAACTGGGGGGGGGGTTTCCTAAATGGTTTTCCACTCTCCCTCCACGCAAATGCGGGTTCACTTCCTCTAAATTCAACCTTCTCAATTCCTAATCCATTAGCGTAATTAGTACTTAAAAGCGTATAACCCGAACGGGTAGTAAGACGCGGTGCTAAATAAATAAAAAAAACAGTACCTAGCGAATAGGACCAGTCTGAGTAGAAACACTTTTTTATAAAGGTGGTTTATATTTCGTTTTGACATTAATGTGTCTTTGTTTTGGTATGTGCTAAGACCCAATAATTAAGGTGATGAGTGAAAGTGTTAATTAAAATGAACTAAGTAGATTCTTTGTTAAAAACTTCATTTTCTTCAGTAAAACTGCAAGAAAAACTTGAAATTAAATGATCAGGAGCACATCAGCCTAATGACTTTGCATTTTTGAAGGTGGATGACAAAAAAAAATAACTTTTTCTAATGCTTGGTTTGGTAAAAAAAAAATGGCGGTTAACCATGAGTGAAAAAAACAGAGCTCATTTTGTTTTTATTGTTTATTCATTGGTGGTGAGGGGCTGTGGACAACAGTAGGCTGTAAGGATCTTAAACATTTAAGTGAAATAATTTTAAAAAAACATGAGGAATACAGTTCAATTCATTTGGATAATGCTTATAAGTTTAAAACATTTGGAACAGTAAATATTGCATCACAGATAGATTCCGCAGTCAAAACTTCAGCCCAGAAACACAATGAATAGGTTTAAAAGAAATAGGCATAGTAATAGTTGCATAAAATACTGTGGCATGTGGACTCATTAACTGGCATAAAGAGGCCATAATGAAAATCAAGAATTGGTGATTTGGTAATCCTAGTGATTTTTAAAAACTAGGAAAACCTAAATGAATTTAATTTAATATGTTAACACATGATGAGAAAAAAATCATTATACGGTGAGCTTTGACTTGACGACGCCAAAAAGAAAGGTCACTCTCGGCCACTGGTATATAGATAGCCTTTCACATGAGCGTGCGTTAGATGAAGCTCAGTACGAAAATAGTCATGTTTCAAGTTGTACTTGTTGGGAAAAAAAAGTTGCCATCTTCGATACAGAGCAATTTATTGAAGAAATTTGACTATTGTCAGCATTGTGGTACACCATCTTTAATTATTATAATAATCAAAACAAAAAAATTATTTTATTCTTCCAAAATCTTATAGCTTAAGTTACCTTAGTGTGACGGCTAATCTTTCTTCATCAGGTTCATCTTCTCATGTTAGGCTATCTCTTCCGCAACGAACAATTAAAAATATTGTACAGCTCATCAAAATATGTTACAGTAATTGACATGCATAAATAATTGAAAAACTTAACATCGTCTTCTCTAAGCTCATGAAAAGTTTATAAAAAGAGCCACTCTCCAACATTGAACTTATTATGAGGTACACCCACAATTTTGGCAGTGTGGCTCTAGTGAGCTCATAGTATCGGCTCTCATGAACCAGCTTAAACGTGCTCATCTGTAAGGGCCCTAATTATATGTATTTTTTTAATCCCGTCACCCCCTATTCCTTTCTAATGTGGGGGCCTAGGTTGTCAGGATGTGCTGTGGCTGAGGATAGGGGGGAGTGTGTGTGTATATATATATATATAATTATATGAGTTCGTAATTGACGTTCGGCCTGGGTTTTTGTGGTTTTTATTTGTACTACTATGTCTATTACAAATGTGATATTGATATTAGATATTAAATGATATAAAAGAATATAAAAGACTATTTAGAAGCTTGTGGTAGAACAAAGTATTGCAAGGAATAACCAATGGCCTGACTGACCTCTAGATAATCCTACATGGTAAATGAACCCCAGTACCCTGGGCTCGAGCAATAGCCCTCCATTACAAGTACTGATGATCTGGCATCCTAACCCGTGCAGCCCCAAAACGGGCAGAGTGAACCCCTAAACTTGATCTTGATTAGTCAGCCCAGTTAGCTGGGCTACACTACTATTTAACCTGGCTTCTGACCTGGTTTACTGTAAGGAATACGGACTCTCTGTTTATGTTGTCGGCGCATAGGTTCTATTTGTTTACAAGCTTATCACAACAACTTGCAATCCGCGTTTTGTCACTCACAATCCACGGCTCAATCATATTAAACAAGCTCGCCTCTCAATTTAGGCTGTGTGATTACACTCCTTAATTTGTCTTCCAAAAAATTTGATGTGGATTAAAATAAAGTTAACACCCTATGGTAATTGTTGAAGAGTAGCTTAACTGATGAATGATTTAATTACTTAATAACATTTATAAGTAAAAGTAGGCCTATCGTTTTTATCTCTCACTAACAAAGTTGCCCACCTGGAGATTTCGAAGCTATTTTGTGAAGTGGGTTGCATTTAAACTTGACGAATGTAAGCAGTCAACGCATACCACACCTAAATGCCACCACTGTATGATATGAAAAGAGATGGAAGAAAATGAGCAGTTCATCCTGTGAGGCCTCTTGTTTATCTGCTGATAAAACTTCTTCTGACGAGTTTATACAGTAACTATGGCATTTGGGTCTTGAAAACATTGATAGACATTTGCTTCCAAGAACTTTTTTAATCTACATGCTGGCAGGAACTCTCATATAGGCAATTTTCGTGACTAAACCAAATAGCCTAAGTTTTAAACGATTTATAAAAAAAAATGTTTAAATAAAAACTACTTCAAGATTAAAATAATAATATTATGATACTGTAGAAATATTTTTATAATTATTTAAGGTTTTTGTTTCAACATTATATCTTTAAAACTCGCCGAATAAAATGTAAATTCAATAACATGGGCAATCCTATCTTGATTTGTCGTGATGTCATGGGGTAGGCAACATCCTTAATATAAAATATGCGGTATTTTGTATTGTTTGATGTCCAAATAACCATATCCATCTAAAAATAAATATTGGTACTTGCCACATTATTCTGAAGTGATGAATTTGCCCTTGGTTGCAAAAAGTTTAGAGACTCCTCGTATACTGTATAACATTTGTGACTTTCAGATTGTATGTATGTAGGTACATAAAATGTGACAGCTGAAAATCGCATGGTTTTAGATAGTAATATAGTAGTTCTGACTATCTGAGATCCAATCATCCGAAGTTTCATAGGCCTATTATTTGAGTTGGTAACTCAATTTATATTTTGTGATAATTCAAGATAATGTGTAATGAGGTGGACTGGATAGAACTAGTTCAAGATAAGGATAGGTAGCATATGATTGTGTGGCAATGAACTCTTGATTTCCTAATGCATAGAGTGAGTAATTAAGTAAGATGATTAGATAGTTTTAAATGACAAACAAATAAGGCGGGGTGGATTGTCCTTAGGGTGCGAGGGCGCATGCCCCTAGTCACTTCAACAGGTCCCCACTTATAGATAATAAATTAATACATAGGTAAATTGAATAATTCATTTCAGGTGCTTAAGACAGTAAATGTTTCGAGATCACCTCTTGATCAAAAAAGAGAATTGAAATCATTAGTTAGGCCATGTCCTAAATTCCGTATAGAACAAACGGAAACCAAGAAAAATGTAAAGATTTAAGCTTATTGGGGATATAATATATGCATTGGTAATGCAGTCCACTGTTTCAGGATGGTGTTGAGAGTAATAATAAATGTGTTCAAATAAAGACAGGTTTACATGGGGCAAGTAAAGAGGCAAGTCAAGTGAGCAGGTTACTTGAATGCTTTAATGAGGATGTAGTTCATGCAAGTGCTGTTCACATCATCATCATCATGTAGTTTCCTGCCCCTGGCAGGATCTATCTTGAACATAAGCCTCTCCATTTACTTCTATCCTCCCACCATCTGTATTTCCTCCACACCGGCTCAATCTGCTCCTCTCCTCATCACACTCCCACTATCCGCCTGTCCCTGGGCCTTCCTCTTGGCCTCCTGCCCGCCACCTCCATTTCGAGCTTCCTCCCCTCATCAATCCTCTTCACATGTACATACCACCCCAATCTCGCCTTCTCTACCCTATCCTGCAGGGGTTCCTCCTTTACTCTCTCTCTCTCTTTCATTCCTCACGCTATCCATCCTTGTCACTCCCAGCCTACTACTCAGAAATTTCATCTCACATGCCTGTATCGTGCTCTCATCCCTTTCCTTCATTACCCAGGTTTCTGATGCATACTGCAATATTGGGACATAGTACGTCCTGTACATCACTCCTTTGCACTTCTGCGGTACATCTCTACCCCAAACCAAACTTCTGATGCTTTTGTAAAATACCTCCCTCTCCCCCAAATTTATATCTTGTTTCCTCTACCACATTTCCCAAGTACTTGAAGACTTCCACTTTCTTAAGTTGCTCTCTTTCTTATTTTACTCCCCCTTGTGTGACTAATTTCCTTCTGTGCTATAATCACCAATTCTCTCTTCTTTACATTAAACTTCATTCCCTATTGTACTACCACGTCATTCTATACACCCAACTATTCCTGCACTCCTAGCTCCTTGTTTCCCCACACCATCAAGTTGTCTGCAAACACCATTGCTTTAACGTTTCCTTCCCCTACTCTTCCTACCACCTCTCTCATCATTACATCCATTACTACCACGAACAACAATGGCGAGAGCGTGCTTCCCTGTTTTAAACCATTCCATCTGCTCCCCTCCCACTTCCACACAGCTCACGCTTTCCTTGTACATTTATCTCACTCTCCCCACTATTCCGTTTGTAACCTCGACATCAAATGACCCCACTTGCATGTGCTGGGGTCGGCTACAAGTGACTACAACCCGTTCAAATGGGGCAAGTAAATGAGCAGGTAGCTTTCCTATGGAATATTTGTGTGGTGCGGGAAGGCTAGTGATCTCGATAATAGAAGAGTTTTATATTCACTTGCCTTGTCTGCCAGCTTGCTTTGCTAGCCACATCCTACTTGCCTTACCTCTAATATCATGCAAGAAGGTGTTCACATCGGCATAGTAGCTTGACACAAATAGCCTGCTCACTTGGTCTGCCTCCTTATTTTACCTCCTGTCTTAAGTGTGCTTAGTATTTCTTTATGAATTTGCTTCTGTGGAAGATGACTCTTAAGCTTGAAGCTAAATATCCTAAAGTCACAAATATATTTCCTTTTTTGGTAAAATTACATATGTTTTCTTGGTTTGTGTCTTTAAATTATATATTTTTTCAGAATGAAGCTCGCAATAGAAGGTTGCGCGCATGGAGATCTCGATAGAATATATGAATCCATACAATATTTAGAGAACACAAATGGAATCAAACTTGATTTGTTAATATGCTGTGGAGATTTCCAAGCAACTAGGAATGGTGCCGATTTAAAATGTATGGCAGTTCCGCAAAAATATCAGAAAATGTGTTCATTTTACAAGTAAGTGAAAAGAAAATATAATTTTTATATTTTTGACAGTGTGTCTAACTCTAGAGTGTCTTATTCAAATGTGACTATGTGAATAACACATCAATAAATAAAGTATGACTAGTCAGCCCTCACTAAGCTCCATAATTTTTTTCAACTAATCAAGGTAGGCTAATATATTTAAATAAATACAACCACTCTGCAAATTTGATGTTTATTTACGCTCTCAGAGTGGGTTTTATTTTTATCGACTTTTGAAATAGGTCGTCTTTGTTACTAACACAATTGGATGTTAATTTGCAATGGTATGAATGACGTGGACTGTTGCGAAAGTAAGCAGAGCTTGTTAAAACTGTACCAGTAATATGTTCTCACCCACTAGCTCCTCATTCGATCAATCATACTTGCAGGCTTGAGTTTACATACCTCACATTGGAAAATATTTTTGTTGATACCTGACCAATGAATATTCTTCTTAGTGATGAGAACACTTAACAATTTTAAACTCTGGCTACCTTGGCAACAATATACACCATGCCTAGCTCACTTACTCAATCATCAGCAGAATATTTGGACTTTAGATTGCTCAAAGTATAAGAGGGACACCAATAGAAGAAATTTAGGGTATTGGAGAGCCAATTATAATTACCTAGGAAAATATTTGGTTCAAACTGGGATGAAGATAATGCAGAGTAGAGGAGGTTATGTAATTATAAGTTTCATATTCGATACTCATCAGCAGAAATTGTTGATAATCAAATCACATAGAATACGGTGGTCAGGACATGCAGCGTGAATGGGATAGTCTAGAACTGTGTTCAAGATATTGACTGGTAAACCTAAGGGGAATTGACCATTGGGCAGACCTAGATGCAGATGGGAAGATAATAAATATTAGAATGGACCTGAAAGAGATGGCATATAAAAAGGGTCATCCATAAACCTTAGGCGAGTTTTCGCAATTAACTTGATTACGTGTTGGTATCGAGGGTTTACGACTGAGTGGTTCTGACCAAGGTGGAGTGCGAAAACGATTTTGAGAGGTTTTTCTTGAACAAAACTGGCACTTGGGGTGGAGAAGATCTAACATCTGGTAGGCGAATTTATGTAATCCTACCACATCTACTGCAAATTGATGGAAAATGAGCTATTTAATTTTATTCTTAGTTAGATTAGTGCTTATTTTGGCTATTCCTAATATTTACACATGTCAAGCTAAGCATATATTCCCAAAAATAACCCTAAGAAAACATGAAGTACATGTTATATTAAATAAGCCTAGATCATATAGTGATTGCTTTCTTTTTTCCTTAACTAAACAGTTTTTAAGTATCTACTTACTGTCATGTATTTCTAGTTAGTAATTGTTGTTAATTTTAATTTACAAAAACTTAAAATCTATTGACTACGAAGTTATACTCGTTTAAATCTAGCATAAGAAGTAATGCTGTTTTGAAATTGGCACACAAATTCTCGGTTCATTGGTCGTAACCATACTGTTTAGTCTGGTCAGCTCATTGGTCGTAACCCTACTGTTTAGTCTGGTCAGCTCATTGGTCGTAACCGTACTGTTTAGTCTGGTCAGCTCATTGGTCGTAATCGTACTGTTTAGTCTGGTCAGCTCATTGGTCGTAACCGTACTGTTTAGTCTGGTCGGCTCATTGGTCGTAACCGTACTGTTTAGTCTGGTCAGTTCATTGGTCATAACCGTACTGTTTAGTCTGGTCAGCTCATTGGTCGTAACCGTACTGTTTAGTCTGGTCAGCTCATTGGTCGTAACCGTACTGTTTAGTCTGGTCAGCTCATTGGTCGTAACCGTACTGTTTAGTCTGGTCAGCTCATTGGTCGTAACCGTACTGTTTAGTCTGGTTAGCTCATTGGTCATAACCGTACTGTTTAGTCTGGTCAGCTCATTGGTCGTAACCGTACTGTTTAGTCTGGTCGGCTCATTGGTCGTAACCATACTGTTTAGTGTGGTCAGCTCATTGGTCGTAACCATACTGTTTAGTCTGGTCAAGGACAGCGTTACCAAACTGAGCTCTAGTATCGTCTCAGCCATAAACATTTCGTTAACATCGATACCGGATCAACCGCGAAAAAAGCCTCATGTAACTCATTTTTAGTACCTTTTCTTTTACCCTCCCTTTCTTCCATGTAATACCAAGTAGACATTTAGCCTGTCCCATCTCCCCCTGCAACCTGTGTTACATAACTTTTCACATCAAGAATGAATTTCATTATTTAAGAGGAAAGCTTTTGTAACACTAAACATGGGACTTAGATTTAATACTACTCAGAATCGGAAGTTATCGATAAGTATGTTTGTTTACTAATGGTGGAACCATTAACAATAATATTATTTTTTCATTTCTAGGATTTAAAAATAAGATATGTGTTACACAACACTTTGATGTATACCCCCCATTAGATGTAACACCATGTAAATAGTGGACCTCACCCTTACTGCCCTCTCAACAGGGTTACATGGTTTATATGGATGAACCCTGATGAGGCGAACTGGATAGAATTAGCTTGTGATAGGGATAGGTGGTATACTTTTGTAATTGAGGCAATGAACTTTAGAGTTCCTAATGCCATAGAGTAAGTATCTAAAACCATGTGTGTGGATCAGACCATTCTTTTTTTATTTATGTCTGCATAAAATTGGGGGAATGATACCAACTATATGAAAAAAGTAAGTTGGAGGTATAATGTCTGCCTCTTTCCATTCCTGACTACATTACTGAACTACTGACTACACTATTGAACTATTTATGAAATTAATCAAATTAGTTTTATGAGTGCTTAAGAATGGTAATAGGCCCTATTTATTAAATTTAATGGTGGCTGGTGTGAGGTAGACGGAGAGAGGAGGAGGTCTGTTATTGTTTAAGACGACTTTCACTGTCACTAACGGAATCACTGCTATATGTTGGCTCACTAGAATATTTTTATTTTTGTGCGACTTTAACAAAGAACCTATCCAATGACACTGCTCGGCAGACAAAGCGTAACCATAGTACTACTTGTATTGCAAGATATCGCTCGTTTATCAAGTTAAAATTTATTGAAAATTTTTGCTCGTCTTACAAAACACTCGCAGACCAAGTTACTCGCAATCCAAGGTTTTACTGTACTACCTTTGGCTCATATTAACTATATTGACATGTTTTTTCTATAATACAGGTTAGCTTAACTTTATTTAATTTTTATTCATTTATTTTCTCTGCATTGTACTTACATATTAGCTACACACACACACACACACACACATACACATGCCTGCTAGTCTAAGTTGAGTTTAGCTCTGTTAACATAATTGGTGAAAATGTAGTAATTTGACTATTAATAACGTAATTCCAGTATTTGACATGTTTTGTTCTTGTAGGTATTACTCTGGGGAAAAAGTAGCACCAGTTTTAACTATTTTCATTGGTGGGAATCATGAAGCGTCTAACTACTTACAGGAGTTGGCATATGGAGGTTGGGTCGCCCCTAACATATACTACATGGGCTATGCTGGCATTGTCAATGTGGCGGGTGTGCGCATCGGGGGGCTCTCTGGCATTTACAAGGGACATGATTACATGAAAGGCCACTACGAGAAGCCACCATATTCAGAGGAAACTAAAAGAAGTGCTTATCATGTGCGCAACTTGGAGGTTTTTAGATTAAAACAGGTTAGTATGTTTGTCCTGGTTTATGTGAACAATTACTCTATGTGATGTAAACAACCTAAAGTAACTGTACTGACTTATAAAAGGTGTTCTGTTAAGAATAAAACAATATTATTAATATATACATTAAAACGTTATTGATAAAATCTAACATTTTAAAATATGTGCTCAAGAGGGAAAGATAGTTTTAATGTTAGGACGTGCAGTGATAGATAAAAGTAATATTATTAATAATGTGTAATACATTCAAATAGAATAGTATGGACACACAGGACAGCGTCATACTTGCGACCTGGTCGCCGCACAACAGTTGTGTGCCCATACTTGCCGTTTTTCTCTATGATCAGTTAAGTAAGGGCTGTGGTGGACAATTTATGCCTTGCAGTGGTAATTTTGTGATACTTATGTTATAGTAATAAAGAAGATTAACATTTTCCATGCATCCTTTTATTTAATAAGCAACCTTTTTCATCTGGCCAGTTTAACATATTATTTCAAATGTTGATGATTCACCTATACAGATTTAATTATTATTATTATTATTATTAGCATCGCGTCTTACTACCCGTTCGGGTTATACGCACTTACGCTAATGTGTATAGGTAGGGTGATTGTGAGATGAAATGGAGGACCTACAGTTTAACGTGGAATCCGAACCACGGTGGAGGCCTGGCATTCCTCACATTCACAAGTTGTGATTAATACACGTCTTGTCAGAGGTGAAGGAAGGGTTTGGCAATCAGGTAAATCTGTGCCGGGACCGAGGTTTGAACCCCGGACCCTCAGCACAGAAGTCTGACACCTTACCCCTAGACCACCAGGTCACCTACAGATTTAATGAAAACTTCGATATTGCAAGTTATTTTTGACGAGACATAGTTTTTTTTATAGAATATGTTACATATATTGATACAAAATTTGTAAAGTAATATCACCAGCCACCGGGCACATAGTCCAAATGTCAGGCTCATTTTGTACCTCAAAACAAATGCAGGTACATTTTATCTAAAATATACTTTTTTTTAGCACTGGGTCTTACTACTGGGCTATATATGCTCGTGTGCTAATTACACTAATGGTTTTAGTAATGAGGAAGGTTATATTTATATAAAGTGTACCCACATTGGCATGGAGGGAGAGTGGAAAACCATTTTGGAAAAACCAACCTCACTACACTTGACAAAGATTTGAACTTCTCTCTTCCAATCATCGGCAGTTTAGTCTACTGGGAGAGCAGCGCCTTAGACCATACAGCCTTCAAACGGGTAAAATCTAACTTAATCCCTATACCATTAGTGTAGTTAATTAATGATTAATTTATACACGTTTAATTCAAACTGGTTGAGTTAATCTTAGTAAAAAACCCACATTACCAGAAGAAAGACTTATTGTTATATTTGAGTGAACATTTATTTAAACACTATTACATTAAAACAAACTGATTTTGATTGTTCCACTTTATTAAATTGAATTTATTTTTAGTGAATACCAATTATCATAACCATCCTGAAGAAAGAGTCTTTGTTTATAAATATTTAAAATTTATGAATCTGTGCTTCCCATTGTATCAGCAGATCCTTTGGATTTTAGGTACTGATGAAGACAAGTCACGTTTTAATCCCTAACACACACATTTGAGACAAAACCACCAACATCGTAATGTAGTGACAACTCCACATTGAATGACTAACGAGGTTGGGCACAGAATCGCCTATATTGCCATGTGTGTATGAAATACTGGTTAACTCTTTGCAGCCACAACCCAAAGTCACTCACTTTTGTGACAAAGTCGCTATCAACAGACAATTGTCGCCTAGTATGGCCACCTGCATATAAAACATGGGTTTTGTATACACACAGGGTACACAAAGCCATGTTTTATATGCAGGTGGCAATCCTAGGTAACAGCTGTCACCTTAAATGTATACAGCCGATGATATGATGTGATGATAATGATAATGATTATGATTATTTGGGGCCAGTAGAAGTCTTAAACCTAACTTAAACCTTATTATTCAGACCATGTTAATCATAGGAACAATTCCTCTTTGAGAAAAATATCCATGGTAGGCCTACCCCACTTATAAGTTACGTCACTACCGACAAGATTATCTTTAGTTAAATTGGGACATCCACTTTCACACCGATAAATTGATGATCAATGGAATAGATAATGTGTTTGTTTAATAGCTAAGCTGGTTTGTAAGTTGTGTGCTGGTATAATCAATTTAGTAAGAGCCATTAAATACCCTTAGTAACCATATTTAAGATTTAATTTCAGGCATTTAGTAGGCATGCGTTATTGGTGCCTTCAATCTCTGACTACTTGGTCTCTCAACTATCCATATTCTGCTTGATAAATGAAATGGAAGATGAAATTATATCAATTCATAATGTGACCACTAAATGAAACTAAATACCAAATAGCCACAAAACCAAGTATTGTATAAGTGCCAATACAAGTGAATTCAACTTTTCAATCTTGGTCAAACTTACTAATTTTATCAATTTAGTGTTGTCTAGTTTTTAACCTAAAATAGTTTTTATCCAGCTATTTTTACTTTATGCTATATATCATTATGTTCGTGTATAATGTTGATCGAAACACTTTTATTTATTTAGGTGAAATCACCCATTGATATTTTTTTATCTCATGACTGGCCAAGAGGAGTATATCATCATGGAAACATAAAACAACTTTTGAAACACAAACCTTTCTTTGAGTAAGTTGTAGTTTTTGCTATACTTTGATATTAAAACAGACACATAATCTATTAATATAATTAATAACTTCTCACATTTAGGACTTTCAATGTAAACATATAATGGCACATTTACACTTTGAGAAAATTCCTGACACCACACAAATAAAATGCACACGTCTGCGAGATAATCAACGGCTATGTTTTGACTATAAAAGCCAGTAGTATTGTGGCTACCAACAATATTTTAGATGCACACTAAAAATTGACCTCAAGGTTAGGGTTTACTCATGTCCAGCTCAAGCTGAATAGTTTATTTTTGTTTTTTAACCGTAAAACGATATCCTCCTCAATGTTCAAGACACAAGTGTGACTGTCTGACTTTAGAAATGGGTAAAGAATAAATCATTTTTTTCCTAGTCCATTTGTATCAGGCTGGTTTACCTTAATTGATTTATTTACAGTAGCAGAGAGTGGGGAATTCACTTCCCTTGTCACAACAACTGCTCAAGTGCTTTCTGTCACTATTTAGTGTAAAATGTATCTGTTGTAAATAAATTTGATGATAATGTTAAAATAATTGTTAATCGGCTCAAGACAAAATATACTCATATAAAAAATATATAATTTGTTTTTTTTTGTAGGCTACTCATATCTGAAATCTTTTCAACATTTTTAGTTTCTAATAAATTATCATTATAAGCCAGCATTAAACACATTAGATTCACTTTGATTAATTTAAATTGATCAACACTACACTTCTTACATGTATAGTTCACATATGAGATTAACCTACACAATTTAATCTTGCAATTCTCTCTCTTTTCATTGCAACAGCCATATTGTGTTCGTTCCTTTTACACGTTTTCTCTCCACATACTTTCTTACAAATATGCATTACAACTACCTCAAAAATCGAAAAGAGGTTTTCCTTAAAGAGTATGTACAAATCAAAGTAATCTAAACCTGGTTTTATTCTTTCATTTAGAGATGAAGTGAATAACAATAGTCTTGGAAGTAAACCCTGTGAAGAATTACTTCATTATTTGAAACCTACCTATTGGTTTTCGGCACATCTTCATGTCAAGTTTGCTGCAATTGTTCACCACACAGACACAGTAAGCTAAATTTTTATTATTATACCTAGCTCTCTTAACATACTATCCCATAGTCATATGTTGCAGTTGGTAGCTTGTCGATCCCCCCCCCCCCCCTCTCTCACTCTAGTTTACATTCATGATCCACATTGTAACACAGTGTAAAAATCATGTACAAACATACTTATTTTTGGTCAACATTGGCAACACGGTGTAAAAACCTCAACAATATAAAATACAAATTGGATGCTAATTTCAATCTTTGCACTGAAATATTTATAAGCAACTGTAGCAGTACTATGTTTTAAACTGTGTGTATCTTTTTGTGTTTTATGATGATAAGCAATGTTTTGATCAATACAACTTCTATAATGTTTTAATGAATAAAACTTCACATTTTAATTATCATAGATTAATATTTATAGTATGGTTTATACTTTAATTAAAATGACCTGTTGTCAAATTAGCAAGGGTATTAAAGTAGTTGCTGTCAGATGCTGTTCTTCATACCGGAAACCCACAAAAGCTTAGTAGCAAGTCGTTTAATACGTGTTTGGGTCAAAGTATTAACGCATGTAAATTTCACATTATCTTCCCATTACAAACCAAAATTTGTCTTTCACACATTTTAGTGGGATTATAAATATTTATTCATGTATTTGTTGACTATTAAACATAAAATTTAAGTAGCCATTCATTAGACTCAACTAGTTAAGATTCAAATTGATAATGTGTGACAATGTTTTTACTGTAGGACTCTCAAGATGATAATTTGGAAGAAACAAGAAAAGCAACAAAGTTTCTGGCTTTGGACAAATGTCTTCCCAAAAGAAAATTTTTGCAAGTAAGTCTTTTTGATATATTTATTTATGTGTGCATGTTGTGTGAATTTAGTTCAACACTAAGCTACCTAGGTCAAAAAATGGCACAAACACGAGTTTAGTCAGCTTTTATAAAATAAGATTAGAAAAAGTGTTGGTTATGGATTAGATTGGTTGAAGCCGGCCAATATGGAAGATGTAGACATGCTGTTGGAGATAGGCAAGTGCTTAGCACCTCTGAATATTACCCGGCTGAATTTGATGGCCTACACACAGTATCCCATCCTCACATGCTCCACGAATGTGTTTCACTGACTTAAAATCAACCCTCTCATTCTTTTCCCTAATGTGGTATAAAAAAGGTAGCTCAATGTATGATACATTTACATTAGAACCTCCTTAATCCAGACTAATTGGGGGTTGACGTTGTCCGGATTAAAAACAATCACAAAATAAGGCAAGGTACGATTAAAACAGCCTACAAAAACAAACCACATTTATTTCACATTTAAATTAATACAAATGGAAAATAACCCCTTAAAAAGAAATTAATGTGTACATTAATTAAAGGGTATTTTGGTCCTTTAATCTGTCTTTACTTAGAACACGACAGTCTTGGTTACAGGGTGAGTGATCACAGGTCAACGGTCGGGCTTACAGTGCCTGGGGTAAATGTGTACGGCAGTGGGTAGCCACGCTCCTGCAACCCAGCTTTTTCATTGGCGTTTATTAAAGTACTATTTTGGGAAAAAGGCTGTCCGGTATTGTAGGGTCCAGATTAATGAGGTTCTAATAATATGAATGAGCAAAAATAGAAATTGTAACATTTCTAACAAATTTAGACAAAGAAGACATAATTGTTTTTCCAGGGGTGAAAACTGGTCATTAAAGTCAGTAAAAATCTGTTTTTTCATCTTGGTCAGTAATGTGTTTTTTTTTTAAATTGGTCAGTAAAGTCAGTATTTTTTTGTTTTTGTGTCTGCATTTTGTGATATATTTTTTTTCATTACTCCATTTTGGGGAAAACTGGAATACTTTCGAGTAAGATAACACATTTTTTCAGTTCAACTCAAGGTATAACATTATTTTTTCTCATTTTTTTCAACCCAGTAATAATTATTATACTGACAAAGTGGCCCAATGATGAAAATGTTTCTTGATCATTCTGAAAGAAAAAAAACAAGCTACTCTTTTTAATGGGAGCAAAAAAAATTCATAGCAGGCTGTAAACACATTTTACTCCAGTCATATTTGGACAAGCCCATCCTCGGATATCTTCAATGTTTAGCTTCAGCACAGTGAGTCATAGAAGGAACCCACACGGATATAATGAAAGTAGCAGCATCACTCCCAATGTATATTCCACTGGACATGATTGCAGATTAATGGAAACTTCTTTGAATCAGAGATGAAACTGTCAGTGAAACTTGCCACATAGATATGTACTGGAATCAGTTATTTGAAAAGACAAAACCATTTGGAGATCCTAAATACCCACTTGTTATCAAAGTGGAAAAAGCAGCATTATCGCTATCACGGGGTATTGCGGACATAGAAAAAGGGATTTCAAAATATAGACGCTTTTGACTGATGAAAGGGCCAGCATGTCAGAAAGAATTTTGAATCCTCCCCTGCTGCTCAAGGAAACTTTATATCGTGTATATGAAAACAAGGTATATCATGTTAATATCACACAGTAGCTTTTACAAATCACAAGAGCAACTCATGTTCATTACAAGAAATTCTGTAATGAACAATGCGCCATTAAAGAAAAAGAGCAAAAAGAAAAGAACTAAAGGGAAAATGCAAAGGAGCTATAAAGTTTGAAGGAGATAAACAATAAAAGGAGAAAAGGTAGTATTTAAGAGAATAAAGCAATACTGAAAAAGCTTGGACAAGAACAGAACGAGAAGAGGATGATTGCTCAAACGTTGCTTAGTGATGCAACCAAACAAATTAAGGAGGCTCCTGAGAAAAAGGACATGGTGGGATTCAACACGACACAGCTTATGCTAAAAGGGGTGGAGAAATCAATAGAAGAAGAGGACAAGAAAAATTGCATGCAAATGCAGGGCAGAAAACTGTTGAAAAACGAAAGAGTTTGTTAATAACTTCTTTTTTCAGCAAAAAACCAAAGATATAAAGTTAAGTCTGACCTTACAGTACTGGTTTACAACCTTGTTTTTTTTATATAGATGGTTAACATACCGTAAATAAGACATCCATGTTAATCTTACATGTGTTTTACATCATACATGACAAAATATGTGTTCTGATAGCACATAAAGACAAATACTGGTTAATTTTATAGGTGGTTGACATCCCCCATGATAGTAAAAAGCCATTTGAATTGGAGTATGACTTGGAATGGCTTACAATTGTCTATTTGACCAATCATCTGTTGAGTGTGAAGAAGGGAATACAATACATGCCAGGACCTGGTCAGGATGAACGGTACGTAGTGGTAAGGAGCTATTGTTGACTGATTAATTTTCACAGTCCATGTAATCAATGTTTTTTTATGATCTTTATTTAAAGAATATAAATATTACTTTCAGCTTATTATATCCATTTACCAATAAGTTTGGTCATACCACAGACAAGTATACACCAGATCCTCAACCTTAAAAAAGTTTTGCTGCGCTTCTTGAGCCAAGTTGAGTCCATAAACATTGGGCTTCGCTAGTGTCAATGCTCGGTGATAAAATCACTTCCAAATGTCCAGTTGTTAAACGACTCACTTTTAACATGTCCGTCATAAAGGGACCATTGTAATTGTAATGGTCAGCCTGCTTAAGCTCTTTATGAGGTAGGATTTGTGAAGAGGGGGTTGGGTCAATACCTGAACCTGTGGAAGCTATCCAATTTATTCGAGGATATTTGCCTACTTCTCTATAGTGAAACCATGTTTAAAATTAGCTTTTATTTTAATGCCACTTGGTGGCACCTAGGGACAAAACAAATTTTAGCTATCAACATAAATTTAAATATGGGGTTTTAGTCTAATGTGTGTCTCTAGGAACTTCCAATTTTCCAAAAAATTTAAATTAAACTTTATATTTAGATAAAAAATGTCTACACCTAATCACCAGTAACAAAATATTACACTTGGGTCCATACTAAAATATATCACAATACCTATACCAATTTCCTTTTTCTCCTTTTGTGTTTTTTTGGTTTCCTCTTTTAGGAAATTGCATTGCGCGTTTCACACTCCTCCCAGATGAGTTCTGATAGAATGAAAGCTAGATCGAGGGATTGGGCGGTGACAATTAGATTTTCTTAAAAAGGCAGCCAATACTGCTTTGTCCAGTGGCAGCAATGTTAAGTGTGAACAGTGTTCTTGTTTTCATTGTAACAGTCATATTGTATTTGTTCCCTTTTATATGTTTTTTAATCCAACTTTCCTGTAACTTATTCTTAACATATATTACAAATAAGCAGAGATAAATTCAAATGTCAACATGAACGATTATAGTGTTATCTAGTTGCATTAGTGGATAACTTAAAATTAAAAGTGTAGTGTTATTTGACAACAAAAATGATCTTCAATTTGCGGCTTCGACTTTTATTTGCATGTTTCAAGTTTTGCTTTGACTTAGCTTCACATTTAAAAAGTTCCGCTAGCACACCCCTACTTAATACCACCATTTTCACTATCTCAAGTCTTTGCCCTCAAATCCTAGGAAATGATTGTTCTGGTATTTAATCTAAACAGCAATTAAGAAATGGGTTATTTTTTGTGGTGAGCCGTATTAGTTTGTTTGTTGTTTAACTTTACTACCAGCAAATTGTAAATGCACTTAAAAAGACCTTTGTGTTTTATTGACCTTGCACAAATCAAACTACCAAAAACTTTATTAAGTTTTTTTTTTTTACTTTTTAGTTGTTTTTCCAACTAATTAGAGTACTCTACACCAAATAAATTAATCGAAATTGAGGATTAAAAAAAATTGGGGTTAACATTTAACCATAAAAATCAAAAATAAGAACTATGAAATCTCTAATAATAATTGTATATATTTATCATACAGCTGGATTTTCACACCAACAAGTGAAGAGTCAAATTTAGTCCTTAAAAAATTTGGAAACAACCTTGTGATTCCCTTAAATTTTACAACAACAGTAACACCATTCAGCTCTGAAGGAGAAAACTCCTCACAAACATCAACACCTGCTCGGGAGAGATACCCAAGTCAGCCGCAAGCCCAGATAAACCCTCAGACAATGGCATTTTGCGAGCGTCTAAGTGTGGATGATCCCATGGCCCTCCTGCTAGACTGCAACAATGACTCAAGTCTCAACACAAGTCAAGTGTCTACCTGCACTCTGCCAAGCTTTCTCACCCCAGAACGTGCAGGCAACATTACGAATGTCTCTTCAAGTATGTTGGATGACACACTCACCACTACGGGGAGCGAAAGCATAGAACTTGAATCCACGTCTAAAAGTTTTGGCAGTTGTGCAGATGAGGTTTCTTTTGACTCGCAAAGCCCAAGTCAGTCGAAACGGTATAGTCTGGTGTTGCCAAGTCCTCTGAATAGTGACTTTGATGACCAAGCAGAGCCTGTTGCTAGGAAGGCTGTGCTCCCAAGTGTGGTGGACAGTGATATTGATGAAGTAACAAGTAGTGGCCTTGAAGATTTGTCGGCAACATCACAAGGCAGTACAGGCGAGTTTTTCATTCTTTAATTTATGTATTGTTTACAACCCCTTTAATTCCCTAAACTAATGTGTATTAAAAACAATTTGCCAAGTTTATTTTGTATGCTGGTACTTAACATGATGTAATCTCATCATTGTGTATAAATAGTCATTAACAATCTGATGGCTTGGTTTGCAAGAATTTACATTCAGGAATGTGTTTTGTATGGCTTTGCAGTTTTGCAAAATTAAAAAACGTGCTTGTAGATATAATTGGTTTGCGAGATAAAGGAAACAAGAGTGCACAGTTCTCTCACATCCTTGTCATGCTCAAGTTTACCTGTGGTCACCTTGTGATGGAGCATAATTTTAGTATAATAAACAAAAGGGAGATTATTTCACAGAACTAGATATAATTCTTAATTTATTTGACAGGAACTATAAAGATAATATAATTGTGGTAAATGTTCATTTTTAAAATTCCATGATTTCTTACTTTACAAATTATCTCTATAAGGAAAAACCTCGGTTTTCTTTATGCGTTTTTTTTATTTTATTAAGAACGCTGCACTCTAATATAATTGTACACTCCATGTGTCACCAAAACATATACACTTCGCCTAAAACAAATTATCTCCGTTATTGAACATTAGTGTGCTCTATACTGATATTGTGAATGCTACCAATGCCAAAAATCATTGTTTCTGAAAAGAAGATGGATAGAATAAATAAAATAGTATATATATACAAATACCTACTGTATTCGATAATAAATCACATTTGAAATAATTGACGTTATGTATTTAGATTTTACTAACTTGAACAATCTTAAGAATCCGTAAATATGCATGAAGGTTACCTAATTTTATTTCTCTGTAATAGGTGGTGACATGTCAGATGCACCTGAGCTGAAAACAAATTATTTGCAACCAAAAAAGAAATTAAAAAGAAGAAATCAAGCCTTTTCACACAAGACGATGATGACCAATCATAAATGTGAGGAAATGACAATGTTTAAAATCACATTACTGTGCAATAAGATTCTTAAATATATTTTTAATCCTATATATGAGATATAGACACTAGATCACACTATTTAAATTATATGACTCTCCTTTAATGTGTAGCATTATTCAAATTAATAATATTTATTTGAAATATTCTTATTGATGTATATCCTAGTTTTTAAGTCTTAATGTACTTTTGGATAAAGTTAGTTAATCAAATAGATCCCAGCCCGCTTTAACCAAAAACATGGGACATAGTTTTTTTTAATAACTCTGAAAACTTAAAACCATAATAACATACTTGAAAAATTAACTCATACACTTTGCATACCCTACACCAATCCGCCAATTTTTTTCAAAATAAAATCTTAAAACTTTTAGTTGATTTGAAAATATAATTTTGTTTTTATTTACATCTTCAGAAGCCCTGTCTGTAGCATAATATATGTTATATTGTTAATGTAATCAATTTGGCATATTTAGTTGAACACTTGCTTACTCTATGGCAGTGGTTCGCAAACTTTTATTTTCGCGTACCACTCATGTATTACGGATCAGTCGCTTATCACTGAACTATTAAAAATTTCACTAAGATAGAGCTATGTCTCAGAATGATAAAGCAGTAAAAAATTACAACTCTTTTGAAAATATTTGTTGTTAATTTATAAAAAAAGTTACAATATTCTTAAAGTCTAAAAATTTAGTAAGAAGGATGGTGCAGCATGCTTGAAACATGTGAGGAGATGTCAGTTTCACTTGCACTTAATTTTAAGCACAAATTTGGGTCAAGATTCAGTTTATTACAAAATTTATTTTTTTACGATCACCATATCAGAAAATCCAGTTTTGCAAAGATAAGTGATTGCAAATGAAATTAGAAACTACAATGCTTTTCTGGACAACAATAGATATTCATTTTTAGCCTTTAGCCAAAATTCACCTAACTCTAATTTGGTAAATTCCATTTTCAAACCTCCACCGCAAGATAGTTCTATCAAACACTCTTTTTTGTTGTTAGTTAGGGTTCTAGGAATGATATCCAAAATGAATGGGTTTCTTATCCAAAGGAATTTAGAATAGTCTTCTCTTCTTTAAAATATTCTTCAAATGTTTCAGCGAGCATTTGGCAATAACGTTTTATTTTCTTCATGAGATTGTCTTTCGCTTTAATTTCATGCTATGTTACAACATTTTCGAAATTAGAAAAAGACTGCAGGTTTTCATTCTAAACAGTCAGGTATACTGAGGGTTGCTTTTCCTATATGGTTTCCCACTCACCCTCTATACAAATGCTGGTAAATTTTCTTGAAAATTCTACCTTTTTATTATACATTTTGTAGGGTGTTATAGTCTAATTATAGTTATTCTAATAATTTTTATTGTATTTATCTAATGGAGTAGAAATGAGGAAGGTAGAATTCTAGAGGTAATATACCCTCATTAACGTGGAGAGATATTATAAAGCCATTTAGGAAAAACCACTCTGAGTATACTCGACAGGTATTTGAACCCTGATCTCTGCTTCATTGGCCATCTAGTCATTTTCAAGAGTGAAGCCAGTATCCAGGATTGATGTTGGAACGAAACATAAGACTAGGTATTGACAAGTTAATTAAAGTAAAGTTGTAGATCAATCCATTTATCCAATAATAATTTAGAAAAGTTGTATACTTAGAATTCTTTAAACAGCTCTCTTGATGATAATATGATTATCATAAAAAGTGCACAATATTAAGAAAGATGTCTTCCCCCAGCGCCAAGCATCTGATGTGGACACTTCAACATCATTATGTAGCGAGCGCTACTATAGAAAAGGGCCATCCTAGTCAGCACATAGTAGTGCCGCGGCGTCTGGCTCTTACTCAGATTGCAAACCTGACATCCATAATATAAATATAGCAGAGGTTTTTCCTCATGAACCTGAGGAATTAGAGCTTGACGTCTTTATGGTCTGTACTTGTCTGTCTTATCTTTTTATATGTGTAGCTATCCATAAATAATAATACTCTCTGAAATCATTTATGTTCAGGATTAAAAATGGATTTTAAGAAGTATTAATTCTGAATCCCACCTTTAGTATCACAAATCTTCCCTATGAAATAATGACATTCATTCTTGGTAAGAAAAGTTACGTGGGGGTGGGGGGTTAAAATGTAGGAAAATAGCGTCACGTGGTTTATGGACGACCCCTTAGTAGTAGTAGTATTATTGAGATACCTCTCTAGGTTTTTTAGTACCGCATCTTACTGTCTAGGCTATATGCGTATTCATAGTATGATTTTGGTAGGATGAACAGTAGAAGTTAGTTATATTCTTACAACATGTATAAATATATATTCTTACAAGATGTATAAATATTATCTATAGTCTACCTATAAAATAACACAAATAATAAAGAAAAATGTTATCAATGTTGGCCGCAATGAAATATATTTGAATTTCCCTATTGTTCTTTCAACTAAAATCAGGGTATACTAATTACGCTAATAGGGTATGAATGAGGAAGGTTAAATTTTGAGGGAGTGTACCTACATTTGTGTAAAGGGAGAGTGGAAAACCATTTAGGAAAAACCACCCTCAATACACCCGACTGAGATTCAAAGCCCGATCTCTCTGTCATCGGCATTCTAGTCTAACACGACAGTGACACCTTAGACAAAGCAGCCACCGAAGTAGGTACCTTAAGTTATTACACTCTGTTTTATTTCCCATTTTGAAAAAGGGTATTATTATAACTTCCTTCAAGCATTCTGGTAAAAATCATAGCTTCATATGAAACATAGCAGTATATGAATTTCTTTACATTTCACCACCTTCTTTTATTTACTTTGCTGGAATTAAATGTATACTGGATGTTTATATAGTTGAATTTGTTGGGCTAATTATTGTAATGCACCTACTAGCTCTTATACACCGTTGTTTTGGGAATATTTGGTACCAAAGAGATCAATAATGTCACTTTCATGTCTATTAAATATAAATTTTGATTACATTTTGAATTAAATATCCCTACCAATAGAAAACAAATTTCCAGCCCAAAGGTTAAGCAAATAGTTTTCCACCCTTTCCCAGCATTTATGATCACATGCTTTGGCAAGTTCCTTTGAATCTAATCTCCAAAAATAATAATAATCCAGTATTCTGATTCAAATTAAATAAATAGGGACAGCCTGAATGTTTGAAAGGAATGCTGAGGTAACAGGAGATGATACCAGCAGGGCTATTATGATCACCACACTTTGTATCGTCCGCTAGTTTTAGCTTCGACTTTGCTTCTAGCATCAACACACAAAATAAAATCAGTCTGCGTCAACAGTTGGCAACACTTTTCCAAAGAATATTACCTTTTAAGAAGTTAGAGGCTAGAAATTAGGTACATTTATATCAGGAATGCTGGTATTAATGACTGAACATTATTCATATATTTTTATTTTCCCAAACAGCTGATCACACGTCACATTATTTGCAAGAAAGATTTAACCTAGCTTAATTTAATAAATCTCTTGCATCATTTTGTTTGCTTACGGTTTGAAATAAAAAAATACTAGGCCTACATTATTCAATATACACAACATATTTGTCAAAATTTCATAATGTGAAACTATGCATTCAAATAGTAATGTCACACTGGGAAATGAAATAGTATGAGAAGTTGGCCAATAAAGTTTTTTTGTAATATGTATGCTTTACGACCCAATGCTTTATTCTTCATATATTTTTGTTGATTACTGGAACAAGTGTTTTTTATTCTATTAATTAAAAATAACTTTATTTTATAACTAAAAAAATATATGCCTTATAAAACTTTGTCTCAAAAACAACACTTCTCAAACAGTAAATTAATATTTTGTATTTTTGCTTTCTTAGTAGGCCTATTTTAAAGTCAAAAAGTGAACGTTTAAAGATATAGACTTACAGTAAGGTGTTTTAATTTTTGTTTTTGTTTGATTGAGTTCGAGGTTAGATAAAGAAAACCTACTATCTATGCGGTACTCAACTTGAACTTACTTACTAGGCCTACTATGTGCTAATTTTGTTAGTTTACAGTGTCAAAAAGGTTCTCACGTTCAAGATTGAATCAAATATGTTGTGTGAAGATCTTAAAAAATAAAACTAGTTATTTAAAGTTGATGAAAACATTCAAGAACTCCCAAAAAGAGTGTTTACAATGAATATTTTCTACAACTTAATGTCAAAACAATGGGCATTTATACCCAGTCCTACTAAATTAACACTAAAGTGAACAAGAGGGTGGTTTGGATGGTTAAAAATAATAAATTGGTCGTGGTCATAATAGACCTGCAGAGATCTGAGCTAGGAAATCTAGGGTTCAAATGTTACACACTATTTATACAGACTAATCTAGAAAAATTAACTTGAGAATTTAAATAAATAAAAAATATGATTTTTTTTGTTGTTATAATAGTCACTACAAGTAATTGACCATAAAATGCTGGTGCACTAGCAAGAAACTTTAACTCTAAGCTTTATTATATATATATATGTGTGTAATTCTAGTGTAAACCACGACTTAAACTGTATCACACACATACACACAGTTCTCTTTAAGGTGATAGATATGCTTGCGATAAAAAAAAAGCTATAAATAGGACTCATTCACACAAAACCTTGTTATATGTGTAGACCGTCATGCTTTGCGACTACTGCTTAGCAACAGCGATTTGGTTGCAAATGTGAGAAACTTTGGACCCCCAATATAAAAAAAGTGGTTATACATTCTAGCCGCAGTAACCAGGTCGCAAGCATGGCTGTGTCCTTAGGTGTAAACTCCTTGGAATAACAAAATACACAATAAATGTGGCGCTTCTGGACAATGCAGATCACTTGGCTAAGATGATCACAACTCTCAGTGACTTATAATGTATATTAAAATTATATTTTGTGGAATTTATTTGAACTATTTTGTGTATTAATAATAGCAATAAAAACTATTTTTAAATCAATCCCATCTAAATGTTGTTACTTGTCAAAAATAAGTAATCCTTGAAATTAATGATGAATCGTCAAATAAGATTTAAGTTAAGCAAGTTAAAAGCTTTTAAATTACCATTTCTTGATCTAAGGACAAGATGTTACTTTAACCATTCCTGAATCTAGTGCCTCATGGAAACCCTGAAACAAAACACTTGTACTCAGGGATGCTCATGTTATATTAGCCTCACTAGATAATTTGAGTGCCTCGGTCGGACTGACTAAACCCACCAATCATTTATTGTTGGTCATAATAAAACAAACTACTCTAGACAATTTGTGAACTAAGAACCCTCACGGTATTAAGGCCAAATGTGTTACCAACATTAAAACAAACTAGTGATTATTGATGAACACCTACCATACTACTACAGTGTGTTTCTAAACTTTTTTTTTTACTTATCTCAGGTGTTCAAATTATTTCTTAATAAATTCACCCAACATAATCCTAGCAATAAAAAAAATTATGGTGATCATAAACAAGGTGCTTATGAAGATATATGGTCCTAAAAGGGATGAAGAAACTGGAGAATACACTGGAGGTTACATAATTATGAGTTACATACCCTGTACTCAACACACGACATTGTTAGGATAATCAAGTTTCATAGATTACAATGAGCAGGACATGCAGCACAAATGGAGAATCTAGAACAGTGAGAATAGCATTAGAATGAACCTGAAAGAGAGAGTTCTATCCAGTCCACCTTATTACTCCCTATCTCTAGATAAGTATAGATGGCATACTTTAGTGTAGTGTAGCAATGAACTTTCGAGTTCCTAATGCCTTAGAGTAATTAGCTAAGTAACATAATTCTAATAACAGAATAACAGTTGAGTATGAACTGAAGTTTATTAGCTCAAACACTATATTTTGTAATCGGTGAATTAATTTTTTTTAGTTATCATAAATAGTAAATTACCACACAAACAATGCTAATTAACTTTATTTGAATACCTATAGAAAAAATTCAAATCAACCAACACTGTACATAAACATGCTATGACAACATTATGTAAATAATTTACTGTTTTTTTTTTAAGGAACTAGCGAGCCAATCTACCAAGCTCTGATTGGACCTTGGGTTGCATGAGTTAAGATCCATGTGTTCTTTTCTTTCTTCTTCATAGCCATCTGTTTGTGTCTTGGGTGTGTTTTGCAAATAACGTATAGCCTCTCCTGTCTCATAACAAAATAACAATCTTTACATCTTCTTTTGAGTTTGCCCTTCACTTTGAACCCACACACTGGTATAAACATAGGAACAAAACTATTAAGCAAAGGCTTAAATAAACTGACTAAAGTTATGTTTTTTGTTTGTGTCAAACTGTCAAATGTTTTTGTAACTCCATGGTAGTTTTTTTGAAGATTTTCCCCAAGAATTGGCACTACACATTGAATATTTCTTGTAGTTGCAGTCTTCCAAATGCATGTTCTCAGAGATGTTAAGATGTTCATGTTGAATAGAACACTCTGTAAGATGAACATTTTTATCAAACATCTGGGAGCATTGGTTTTTGGAATGAATTCTCAACTTTTATATGACTAGGTTACTTAATTTATCACAGCACATCAATAAATATAGATTATATATCCCATCTTATTTTATATGAAAACTAAACAAATAAAAGCGGGAGAGGAACACTAACAGGTCTGGCACATTTAAAATTTATCCATCACTTGTATTAAATTAAATTAAACAAAAATAAAATCAAATATATGAGGAGCTATAAAATGTTATTCTATTTTTAATACATCAATAAATTCTTTAAAAAATTAAAGCCTTAGAATAGTTATTACTATTTGCTAAGAGCAACATAGGTGACCTGCTTCGGTGGCCACATGGTCCAAGGCGTCACTCTTGCAATAGACTAGACTGCTGATGACAGGGAGATCGACATTCCAATCCTGGTTGGGTGTACTGAGGTGGTTTTTTCCTCTAAAATTCAACCTTCCTCATCCCTAACTTATTGATGTAATTAGTTCATATGTGTATAACCATGAAATTAAGAAGCAGTGCTTTTTTTTAAAAAAAAAAAAAGCAACAGAGGCACATAATATAATGGAACAACTAGGCTAGACTTGACTTGACGATCTTAGTTGCTGTTTGGTCGTTACATGTTTTCAGCACAGTGCGAGTGTAAGTAGCACTAGCCAAGAATTTTTTGCTATTATTTTAAACTTTGTGTATGAAATGTTAATGTCACTATTACACTTTGTATCGCTTAAACACACATTTTAATGAAAATATAGTTAAACAAAATGAAAGCTAAATGTTTCGTGAGAGGATTTAAAACATGTTCATTCTTGAACTTTAGTTATTGATATGGGTCAGGAGTGATTGTTTACTTTTGAATCTCAAATAAGATATGACACCATAATACCTATATACTAGGGTTCCCATTTGTCCTGTTTTCCCAAGACAGTCCCATTATTTTTGATAAAATAATGTACCACTTTTTAAGTGTACTTCCTGGGTAAGAGATAACCAGTGGCGTATGCAGGATTGCAAAGTTGAGGAGGATTCGGGGTAGTCACCCCAACTGCCGGAGGCAACATTTTTTCACTATTATATTCACCTAGAAGCTTTTTGGAAGGTTTTTAATTGGTATTTGTTAACTGATCATTTATATTTTTACTATTATAAACATGATATTCTAACAAAATAATAACTAAATAGGACTAAATGAAAATTGGCTTAACCGTTACATAGGCCTACTGTCATAAAAATCACCGATTATTTATAGTAATTAATGTGCATAGAAAAAGGAAAACTGTTGAGTGTTGTAAACAATAATCTTATGAAAAAACGCTTGCACTGAGAGAGAGGTAAGGGGTTAATCCTACTGACCAAAGAATAATATTTTCAGAGCATGAAGATATCCCACTTCCATTCCATGAAAGATAGTCTACTCCTATGAAATAAATACATTTGGTGGTTGATCTAGACTATTTCTGATCCCTTGATATTTTCTTTGCTCACAATGTTTAACTTCCTCCCCCAACACCCACAATTTTATTTTCTCTTCGGATTTGCGTAGATCTCAGGATATCCCCAAACTACGGTAGGTAGGGCTCGAGGTAGGTACGCTACTGGAAGTGAAGGATGAAATTAAACTGGTGGAAAAGTTAAATTGCAGGAATGCAGCTAAGTGTCTTACCACTACTGTAAGAAATCAATGGCAAGAATTAGAAAAAAGGACACATAAAAGTTTTAAAGCTATGCAATAGATTTCTATGACACCTGCAATGAATATATTCAGGAGTGGTGTACACCATTTCTCACGCCCTCTAAAGTCTATGGATTGGATCAATTCTAAGGGAAAGGAGCCTGTGACTTGGAAGAACATACAAGAAAGCTACATATTCATGAAGACAGTCACCAAATTTTACCGTAAATGGAGAGGACTTATTAGATGAGTTTTCATGTGTGAAAAAATATTTTGAGAGCAAATTTGAAGTGTGGAATCAACTGAAGGCTCAAAGTATCAGT
Source organism: Timema podura (assembly GCA_033556935.1). Lineage (NCBI taxonomy): Eukaryota > Metazoa > Arthropoda > Insecta > Phasmatodea > Timematidae > Timema > Timema podura. Next base: position 45,375,257 of record JAVRXN010000002.1, read on the forward strand.
GAAAAATTGTGTGAAATGTTTGTTTGTTTACAAATCAGGATATAAATGCTGAGAACCTAAAATGCCTAGTTAGGTTTTGTTTGGTGCTACCAGGATCTAATGCTGCTGTTGAATATGTTTTTTCATTAATAAAAGCACTGTGGACAGACGAAAAAGACTTAAAATTGAGAAAGTGACAGCCTTAACCATTATAAAGATAAAAATTTATTTAACAGGTTCATAAATCTGATAAATATTCTGACGAATTTAAAATATAAACTCGATTAAGTATGTAAGTGATATATAATTATTTTTTTAAAGTAGAGTTAATGTGTGTATTTTTAAACCAGTATTTCATTTAAAGTACAAAGTAAAGTATAATCGATTTATTTTTGGTCTTCTTAATCTTTACATGTCCTATTTTTTTTACGAAATGTCCCAGGTTTTTTAAGTAAAAATTTGGGAATGTCCCTTGTAAAAATAAAACATTATGGGAACCCTACCATACACCCAAACTTGATGCTAGAAATTATAGTATTTTGATGAAATTAAACTAGGCTTTCCTAGCCCAGTTGTCAATCCCTCCAATTATTCAACCTTGACATAAGGCTGTTGTTTGTCTACATTTTAAGAGATAAGCTCCAATATTATATTCTTACATTGTACATTGTTAAATGGTGTAAGAATACAGCTTAACCAAGATATGACAAACTAATCTCCACCTTGCATGTTACAACTTAAGTAGACCTACATTCAGGGCCGTTTAAAGAAAATGTGAGGCCCGGGGCAAAAAAATCTGAGGCCTTCCACCCCTTTGTATGGCAGTTTTTCAGTTTTAGCACTGAGCTGTTATAATATATTGATACGTACTTGGTACTTATGTTAAGTAATTAATAATTTCTCATATTTTAATGAATATTGATCAACTCATTAAATGCAAACAAATAAAGTTACATAAGTAAATTCCTCTCTGTACCATTACACTGTTAGTTTTCTGTGGACGATAGCACAATGGTGGCGTATTCTACTGTACTGCAACACATTACTCGAATAATGTAAATCTTATATTACATAAAGTTAGGGTTTTCAGGAATATGGAATGGAATCCTATTACTAAGCAAATACTTATTGCTGTTAATTATCTGTACACTATTGGAAGTGAAATTTGGAATAGTAACTGAAATTGAATTTAATAATTTTTGGAGGAAATTAAAACAAACAGTATGGTCATTAATATGAAGGAAAAAAGGATAAAGATTAAGAGTGAAGAGGAAATTGGGAAAGTCTCAGTTTTCAAGTATCTGGAAAGCTGGATATGCAATGTGGACAAGATGTAAAATCTTGAATTGCCATAGCTAAGGGAGTATTTAATAATAGGAAGAGAATGCTGTGTGACCCCTGGATAAAGGATTTAGGAAGATACTGACAAAGTGCTTTGGAGTGTGGCATTATATAGGGTGGAGGTGTAGACATTAATGCCGGGATCACGATCAATTTAACGTTAACTTTAAGTTAACTTAACTCAAGATGTGTGATCACGATTCTCGTAACTTACCATAATAACTCAAACCAAAAATCTCCATTCTAAAGTATGAGTTTTGATCTGTGATTTGTACTATTTGTATTAAAGTGTTTATGATCTGTGAATGTTTACTGTTTTCTACCAATATTAGAAGTATTTATCATTAAACTTTTTGGATAAATTTAGCTTTCCTATTTTAGTTTAATCTTAAACCTACTTTAGCCTAATAATACGAGTTGTGAAATTAATTGTATATTATAAAGTAAATATTTTTACAGTACTAAGTATTAACTAGCATTAATGAGCAGATTTTAATGCTTTTACAATCATGATTATGTTAGTTGATTTATATTTTAATAACAGGGATCTCTTTTGAAAGCAATATATTATAACATTTTATATAATAAAAGCTTTGTGGTTTTAACTTCTTTACAATATTTGAATTAGTGTGTTCTATAACATTCTACAATGATACAATATTAGCGCTTATTTTAATTAAATGTCCGATCACTAGAACTAAAGCTAAAAAGTAGACCTTGGTCTTAAAACCAACAAATGAATGACTAAATAGCCCTGTTGACCTCACTCGCATAATGATTGGCTGGCTAGATCACGTGATACCCTTCAAGTAACGTTCACTTAAAGTAAAAGACCTCCCAGGACATCTATTACATTAAGTTAACTGCAAGTCAACGTTAAGTTAACTGCAAGTCAACGTTAAGTTAACTGCATCGTGATCGCTTCCATTTAAAAACACATGGAGATCCTTTACGTTAAGTTACATTAAGTTAACTTAATGTAACGTTCACTTAAAGTTAACTTAACGTATATGTAATCATGATTCACGTAACTTAACGTAACAACTCGAGCCAAACATCTTCATTTTCGAGTATGATCTGTGTTTTATACTAGTTTTACAGTGATGATCTGTGAATGTTTACAGTTTTCAATCGATATAATAAATATCTGTTACAAAACTTTTTTGATAAATTTAGCTTTCCTATTTTAGTTTAATTATTTTGTTTCAATGCCTGATCACTAGAACTTACGCTAATGAGAAACATTGGTTGTAATGCCAACAAATTAGTTACTAAATAACCCTGTTGACATCACTCGCATTATGATTGGCTGGCTAGATCACATGATACCCTTCAAGTAATGTTCACTTAAAGTAAAATACCTCCCAGGACATTTCTTACATTAAGTTAACTGTATAGTGATCACCTCCATTTAAACACACGAGGTCCTTTACGTTAAGTTGATCGTGATCCCAGCATAAGGAAAGAGAATAATCAGAGATTTAAATTGTTTGAGATGGTGTGGAGGACTTTGGAAAAGATACTGGGCACAAAGAGTAAAGAATGAGGAAGTGCTGGAGAGACTTCGGGGAAAAGAGATGGATATTAGAGCTTGTTCCACACAGGAAGAGAAACTGGATTGGACAATGGCTGAGAGGGAAAGTCTACTAGCGGATTATATGGAAAGAATGATGGATGGGAAGAGGACGTAGCCGGTAACTTACCAGATAATGGATATCAAGCAGTTACAGACGGATGAAGAGGGTTACCGAGGACATAACCACGTGGAGCGCCAGCATGTGATGACCTGGCGTTAGTCAGAACGCTAATAATAAAAGCATAAAAATGGAAATAATCTTAGATTTAAATATGAGGAATTTTAAATCGAGCCCAAAAATACTGTTATTTATCATGATCTCAAAGTATATCAATACAATACTAAATATAACTAGAATCCATATTACCTTTTTAATTTTAGATCTAGCCAAACATTGAGTATTTATTCTTAACTTGTTTAACCATATCAATTAATAGTAAACATTAAAGAATGAAAAACAAACGAACAGTATTACACTATTACCAATATTAAACATTACTACCAAACTTAACTTAATATACTGTGGATATTAATATGGAAAAAAAAACTAAATTAATAGGGTAGATAGTCGAAGGGTCCATTAATCGATTAGTAGACTTATAACAAAGTATAGATATAAACTTTATCCTATGACCAGAACAGTAATTTTATTTTATCTTTGATGTGCATATCGGTAGCTACACTCCATGCCCCTAATATAAAGCTATTGCTTATTTACCTGACTACTAATTGCTGATTTCAATATCATCATAATCTGTTTCAAATACTATAGTCGGGGCCGGCCTCTCTATTGTATCCTTTATTTTACCATCAATAATTATTTTCATAAATTCATTGTGCATCAGTATGTGGTCTATCCATGTAGCTCTGCGCAGTTAGACAAATTCAAATAATTTTTCATTCATTAATTAATGGTAGTTTTTGTAATCCTCTCTAGCACCCTATTTCCAACGAATCTATTAAGGTTTTTTTTAGATTAAACAATATTTTTTGTATTTCTTATAGAAATATAAAAATAAACCTATTTTATATGTGGAAAATAAAAATACAATTATTTTAACCTTTCAAATGTGTCTTCCAAAAGCTACATGCTTTGATACTCACTATGCTAGTAGTGGCAGAAATCTGTAACACAATAGCAAATTTTTTGCTGATATATAACGCTTAGTATTGTTTATTGATATTCCACACAAGTTTGAAATTTGTTTTTTAATTTATATATAATAAATCAAGTAAATCGTCAGCAAAGGAAATAAGAGTTGTTATACCTGTACCTTTAGTATATGAGGCAAATGAGCTGTCAAATCAGTTATGTGGCTCACTTTGCTCTAATATAATCGTTTCTTGATTAATTAATGGGGATTTAAAAAAAGGCTAACATTTTGAAAACCTTATCTCACCATTATTCTGTTTATATTCTGAAATATGTCATTAAATTCTATAGTGTAACTGGATGGACATCTGTGGCAGAAATTTTTGAGCTGTCATCTGCTCACCATTGTGTAAGAAAGGAGGAAACTTTCGGGAATCTCTCTCTCTCCTACACGCATACAAGGCTACGGGGTATTTTGACATCATTAACTAATTTGTGTGGATATATGAACTTCATCTATGTATGTTTAATTAAATTAAATACACGGGTTGATAAAAGGTTTGAAAAGCATAGCTAAGTTCCACACTCGTGACTTTTTCCCTTTAAATAAGTTGGTGTAGGCGGAACCTCTGAGAGGAATTTTATCAGGGGGTGCCAAGTGTTTTTGGGCTCCCTTCCATTTTCCATTAATCCTGTCTAAGGAAAAATAATAATTCTATCGGGGGGAAAAAACCCAACCAAACAATGATATTTTTATTTACGTATACCTATAACCTACTAATAATTTAGTAATAATACTAGTAGTAGAAATCTGAATGCAAGTCTTAATTATGTAAACATTTTCTGAAATCTCAGGAGATTCCTAGGCCCCTTTTGAATCCCTGGTTCCGGGTACGATGCACCCCCCTTTCATAGGGCCTGGATGTAGGCTAATATAGTAACAATTCCTTCAAGCCTATAACCTATATTATTGTTTGAATGTAAGACCTCAACATATAGGTTGTAGCAAATGTTTATTTTCGGGCACATATTAGCTCAAATGGAGCACAATGGAGTAACGTAAATATAATTTTGTTATGTTGGGTTTTTCATTAAGTGGCGGGCTAGTTTAAGCTCAAGTTGGCCCACCACATTAAATGTTATCTAACAAACGATTGAACAAATAAAAAATTCCACAATGTGCCGGGCCAATTTGAGTTACGTAGATCACTCACATATGTTTGTATGTTTACTGTCAACTGTTACATTTGAATCTTCACAAATATTCCACATTGACGCATCATGTGATTACACTAGCGCCATCATAATCTAAGCAAGGTGCCAGTAATGGACTTTATTTGGTGTAACATACGATAGTTTAAAACTTTGTTTTGTATGCTCTCTGAAATTAGTTCTTATGTTTATGTTTTGTGTTTTTATGTTAATATGAAATGCAAAAATGTAGTTTTTAAAATTGTGTGTCAGTAAAAGCTAGACATACCTTTTCAGGTAACAATTCTTTTAGTAACACGATGGTGAACCTAAATTCTAAAAGTTGTCATGCCTAGTATTTAGTTATTTGCAAAAATATATTTTGATCACCACTTTACCGAGGGTCAGGATGTTCATATTTAATTTATAGTTTCATAAATTTGTTATTATTTGAAAGTATTTATCAAAGAAATATTAATATAATATTAGACTTGTAGTTAGTATAATCTAGAGTTAAATCTATCGCAAATGTAGTGTTGATCCATAGTTACTAGTAAATGGTAGGCTACAAATTTTGGGAACAACACAAAAATGGACGGATTCGTGACAACATTTCTTTGTGGTATTATTGTGGATAAGTTATTTGCTCTCATCTAAATACAACAAAAATATCAACTTTACATTAATATCAAAATTAAAATTGTTAAATTGTTGTAAGCTAAGTTATTTAACTATAAAAAAAATACAATGTAGCCTATATTTTAAGAAATATATCCTTCACAGCGTTACACCAAAGGTAGACTATTTTAATTCACAATAGTTAACATGTTTACGATTACAAACAGGGTGCCCCAACCAAAAAACCGAACCTTCCATGTGTCACATGTTTTTCATGAATTATTGAAATCCTGAAGTAAGCAACAAATTAATGTATTTACGTGCATGTCTAATAGACCATGGTACTATTAGATTAAATTATATTATCTTGGTCCTATTTCATTCCAACTCATAAAAAATTTTACTCAGATTAGTTAATTTTAACAATATTACTGCTTACAACTTAACCCTCTTTAATACCATGGTGTCATTAGAGCCCTCCAACACTATTTTGTTTTTCTGTATAGTCTGTAAGATATTTTATAACATTATGAAAATAATTGACTGTAAAATCTCAGGTTCGAATTTTTTGATGATCACAATACTGTAAAGTGGGGCTACTTTGACACACGGAAGTTAAAAAGAAGTATGTGAAAATAAACAATTTTACCAAAAGTTTACAAAGTGGTAATTTTTTTGCATAAATGGGGTTACTATGAATATTTGAAATTTTCTACCAATTTTTATACATATGTAGCCTATAATATGCAGTAATTTCTGTTAAAAGACATTAAACACCTAGTGGTTCATTTGAAGAACACTATTAGTTTTCATGATAGTGTTTATTTTGTTAAAAGGATCATTTTAGTGACCCCAAAAATTTAGGCATTTTCCCTGAGAGAGTAAATTTTTTGTGTATCGCTTAGATTTTCAGATTTTTAAAATGTAATACAGCTTTTTACTACTCAAAAAAGCACTTTATTGCATATCTAAACCTATTTCCTGCTGATATATGATTTTTTCAAGGGTCGATGTCAGTTTTTAGACATTAGTGAAGGAAAAGGACCATAACTGTCACTGAAAATAAAAATGGCCTAACTCAAAAGATTTTTATTCCACCCCCACCTTTGTATTGAATGTGTCAAAATTGTCCTGATTCATCCTACTACTACAGTTATTACTGGTTTAAATGAGTGTATCATAGTAGCCCCAATAGTGAGGCTACTATGAACATGCACTTTTAAAAAAACCATGAGCCCAAAAATAAAACAAACATGCACATCTTGTTTCTATTAGAGCCCTGTACAAGTAAAACAAAAATTGTTAGATTCTTAACAATACCTGGGGTTTTTACATGAAAAAAACAACAATGTCAAAGTAGCCCAACCTTATGATACTTTCTCTCTGAGGAATCGAGAGAAAGTGAAAAAATGAAAATATACTGATTGTTTTTTCACTCTTTACAAGATCTGGAATGCATAGTGAAGGAACACTTAGCCAAAGTCCAGATTTTGAATCCCTACCCATGAATAAATCATTATAACTCAATGTTATACTTAAATTAATTCCAAAGATAGGTTAGGACTATATTTTATCTGTCCTTGCTTTGAGTTTTCAAAGATCCTCTACTGTACTCCCTTTTCCCCTTCATAATTAGTTATATTTGATATTCTTAAATTTGATCTCATGGAGCTGGCAACACTATCAAGGTTTACATTATTGAGTTAAAGGCACAATCTGTTGCATATTTAAACTTAAACCCATTTATCATGTTTATATAGGTCTACTATGATATGTATGCCTTTAAACCTAAACATGTGTGTTTGCAGATATTGGTAACTATGGCGCTACTGATTTTAGAGAGGATACTCCCTGAAATTGTAAATAATGATGGCTCCACACCCTCTAGGGAAAGATTTGAGTTGGGGGCAAAAAGAAAAGTAGTAAGTAGCTGTACAATTATTTTAATACTATAAATTACCATTATTTTACAAAATAAGTTTAGACTACACAGTGTTTTTCTAATTTAATAAAGTTTATTTAATGTGCACTTTATGAACCTACTAATTATATAAGCACATGACTTATTTATCAACAAACTTAAATCTAAAACTGTTACAACATCCAGAGGGGAAAGCCATATTTCACCAATGATACATTTTGTGGCTATACCAGAAATCAAACACGGGACCCTTTGCTCAGTAGACAAACCATCTCTCACTGAGCTAAGGTGTCAGACTTACACAGTGTATTTCAATATCTTCAGTGCAGAGCATTAATGTATTCAGTTGGGACAGATTTTGATGCAGTTTTAACACTTTGACTGGGAATCATGTCAATTAAAATTACTCAAGTTTCAACTGTTTTAAATGATGAACCACCCCAATTGACAGAATGATTATTACTTCTTTATTTCTACCTTTCTGAAACAGCCTCTAGATTTTGAGAACATCCCACACATTTTATTTGTTAGTCGCTAGACATTGAAGAGAGTGAAGTGTGTATTTCTTGGTTCAAAAATGTTGTGTGTATGTATTTATTGTGGTAGTTAGATAGTGAATAAGTGTGTCACATTTTAATACCTTTTAAATAAACACTGGTGAGCTACAATTTCATATTTTTCTCTTATAATTTTTTACTTTGTTTTGATGAGATTGACCTAACCCAAAATGGTTGTATGTAAACACACAAAACTGGTTAGGCCTATGTCAAATAGAAAAATGACAGGCTTTGAGTAAAATTTAAAATTAATCGTTGAAATATATCAATATTTCACAGAAGTTCAGTAGTACCAGTTGTCAATCAAAAGATTTTAATGGTTCAAGGAACCATGTCCACAGAGAGCTACAGTTAATTTCTTCATTTGCCTTACAAATTATTATTATTAGCACCGCGTCTTACTACCCGTTCGGGTTATACGCACCTTACAAATTATTTAGAGCTTTATATTACGATGCTGCAAGAGCATTGAAAATATTTACAATGAAATCTGTGCAGCACTCATAGTATGAAAACCAATACTAATAGTGATTGGTTGATGAAGAAAAAGCTTTTTGAAAATTTCTGAAAAAACATTGATAATTATAATAATAAAACACTCCAAAAATTCAGACTAGAGTTGTGCACAGTTATGAAATTATATTATGCACTTTTTGACTATAGTTGATTTTCAAGACGAAAACATATATGAAGATTTTGAAAAACGGCGAAACAACTTTGCTAAAAATTCTTATTACAGACATTGAAAAAGCTCATCAGTGAAGAGGAAGGGATTGTTTGAGGAAGCACCAGAGGAATTAGTACTCCATTTAAGTGCAAAAGATCTATTTCAGATTCTATATATATTGCATAAATGATAAAATACAAATGAAAAATAAACCTTTTACAAGTTATTTAAATTTGTATTTTGATTTGAAGGTTTATCTTTCACTAATTGGATCAAATGCAAGAAAAAAAATCATTTTCTAAATGTAAGTAAATCAAAAATTGTATGCCTGTGTGATCAACTATGAGCCAAGATCGCCTATCGTCTTTGGCTTTTGTGTTCATTGAGAGCGATATTACTTGTAATATGAACTTTGATGAAGCTACAAAAGACCTCACTGCAATGAGTAGCTAATAAAAGAATATTTATTCTAATAAATGTTGTAAGTAGCCTAGATTAAAGAATTGGTTTTTTTAAATATAATTTTAATAGTTCTATATTTTATCTGTTTCAAACTTTTTTTTTTTCAAATAAGATTTTCTAACCTATATTTAAAAAATTATCCCTTTGTAGGCCCTAGGCAATGAAAAATCTGGCTATTTATTCAGTCTTAGGCTAAGTAGGCGAGCAGCCACAACTTTAAATAGGTGGCAACATTTTCTCTGGGAGGAAGTGGACAAAATTATAATTTTTTCATCATTAGAATACACAATTAAGTGTGTGTGTACGCACATCTGCATGCTTTAAATAAGATTTAAATTGTGTGGTTATATAAACATGAAAGAAGTGAGTATTTAATAACATAACACTCAAAAATAATTAGTGTTCAGAAAACCAGTCAAGTACAAAATATATAAATTATAAAATTAAATTTACAAGTTTATAATTGATACACTGTCTTATGTCATGCACTGTAGTAATGTAAATTTAATTAAAAATTCAGAATGTTATACAACTTGAAATAATAAAAAAAATTATGAATAGACTGGTTAAACTAATTGAGGTTAGTCATCAAAATACAAAAGGTAAACAATGACTTTCTATTGGTATAGAATATTGTTCATGTATATTGAAATTGATAAAATAAAATTGATTAATATGTAGTAAAATGATATTTTAAAATCTAAATCTTATGTCTTAGCTGAAATTCTAGCTCCTGGGTCTGAAAGTGATATAGCGACATGTTTTGGTGACAAACACTCATCAGAGAATAAATTAGACACATAATAATTCAAGAAAACCATTAGCATATTATCTAAATTTATATGAAAAACAGATATTTAAGTTAAATTGATCAAAAAGATGGAATTTTTCTAATGTTTATAAATACCAGTAAGTAAGACAAATATTTGAACACACATTCATATGTTTTCAAAGAGCTGGCAATAGTTGAGGTTTCGTTAAAATTTTATAGTGTTTGTATGATTTATAAAATTAGTTATATAATGCCATTTATTTAATGTCTTTAATAATGCGAAATTTAAGTGTTGCAAAACAAACTTATAATGCAATACAACTAGTTAAAATTCTACTTTTGTATATTTAGAAAATATTTTTCTATTACTTCCTTCAGAAATTTGCAGCCATAAAATTAAATGTCATTTCAATAATATCTACATATTATTAACTTGAGAAAAAAAAAGCTTTATTTAATATTACATTTTTTAAAACATTATTACATATTTTATTACCTACATATTTCACTTGATTTTGCTACATAATTATGTACATGTTTTGTAGGTTAATACAACATAAAAATCCGGGCTCTAGCTATCATTATTCTCCACAAATGGTCTTTCACATTCAACCCTGGCAAATATAATTATTGTTGGTAAAGTTAATTCCCTATTTCTTTCACGATAGTAATCTTTAAAATTTACACATTTTTTTTTAGCTTGATGTAAAACATTCATACATACAAACGTACCTAATCACATCGTTTCCTTACAGGACAGACAAGAAACTGTGAATTTAGCTCAAAAAAAACAAACTTAAAATCTTACAATATTTCCAGGTGACGATGTGTCTAGGTCGAGCCAGGTTGAAGAAACCGTCTCATTTTCTTTAATTAAGGGAAGGAGTCACGAGTTGCAATAAGAATTGGACGCCACCAGGACTCATTCTCTAAAATTCTTTAAATTTTCCTTCGTGTTGATCTAGTTCTCTTGAGACTATTGCAGAAATGTGTCGCGCATTAATTAAATTATATGGATGCACCCAATACTTTCTCTTCCTTTTACTGTTCTACAAATACCAATACATCATGGGAATGTCATCTTCACTCGAAGAGCTCATGGTTACAACTGATAAACGGATTCTAAAATAATTATAAATAGTTAATGATTAAAAGAACATCTAAATAATCTCAAGAGGTTTAATAAAATAGAGAAATAACCAAAAAGGATTATTAAATTACAAACATAAGAAAAGTATATCATGAATTGAAGGTAATAACCTTGACACAGATAAAAATATTTGTCAGAATTAAGTTCAAGTCATATTTTATATGAACACAATTGAATGGGATGTTTGTGATTAATATTAAATTATTTAACCATTATATATAGAGTGAAATGAAGTAATAACAAAAGTGAATAATTGAATAGGGTTAATTTAAATTATTTAAACTTTATATTTAGAGTGAAATGAAGTATTAACAAAAGTAATACAATTAAATAGGGTAAAATACACTAAACATATTAAAATGTAACATAATATATAACATAAGCATTAATGTTAAAATTGCAAGTTAATAATTAAAACCATGTATTGAATCATTTGATTGGTGAATGAACTTATTAACAACCAGTATTACTACATGAAGTTCTCAGTAAGAACTATAATAAAAGTGACAGGGAAATTATTTTGTAAAATTCCTGAAGAGGTTAAAGTAATTAATGTGAAACATTTGAAAAGGATGAAGTGAAATTTAAAGTAAGATAAATTGAAAAATGAGATTGATTAAAACGTTCCATGTAGTGGAACTATAATCAGCTAAGGAATGTTTTAATCAATCTCATTTTTTAATTTATCTTACTTTAAATTTCACTTCATCCTTTTCAAATGTTTCACATTAATTACTTTAACCTCTTCAGGAATTTTACAAAATAATTTCCCTGTCACTTTTATTATAGTTCTTACTGAGAACTTCATGTAGTAATACTGGTTGTTAATAAGTTCATTCACCAATCAAATGATCCAATACATGGTTTTAATTATTAACTTGCAATCTTAACATTAATGCTTATGTTATATATTATGTTACATTTTAATATGTTTAGTGTATTTTACCCTATTTAATTGTATTACTTTTGTTATTACTTCATTTCACTCTAAATATAAAGTTTAAATAATTTAAATTAACCCTATTCAATTATTCACTTTTGTTATTACTTCATTTCACTCTATATATAATGGTTAAATAATTTAATATTAATCACAAACATCCCATTAAATTGTGTTCATATAAAATATGGCTTGAACTTAATTCTGACAAATATTTTTATCTGTGTCAAGGTTATTACCTTCAATTCATGATATACTTTTCTTATGTTTGTAATTTAATAATCCTTTTTGGTTATTTCTCTATTTTATTAAACCTCTTGAGATTATTTAGACGTTCTTTCAATCATTAACTATTTATATTATCCCTCCTTACTAAATTACTATGAATATATTTAATACTAAAATAATTATGTCTCCTGCCCAAAGATTGGCTCGATTTGGTGTGGCCCAAAGATTGGCTCGATTTGGTGTGCAGCAAAATTATCTTAAGATAAAAGTTGCGCCTCACAGTGATTGCACAATATAAATCATATCATCCTAGTGTGCATCCCGCCTTACAACCATTTTGATGTGAAATTTTTGTTTCAGTACAGCCTAGGAAGAGGGCAGACAAATGACATCAAATGCATCAGCTTGTTTGTGTCTCGTCATCATTGCCAAATCATTGTAGAAAATCCATACTCATTCTCTATTAAAGATTTGAGGGTAAGTCTATCTGTTATAGGACTATTATGTATAATCTATCATCATATTATAATATATTGTTATTAGATTTTGTTTTGCAATTAAGTTTAGCCTTCTATACATGCAGAACTAAAATGTGTATACATTTATTGTGTTATAGAATTGCTCCTTACATGGACATACTACATGTGTGTTTTTGATGTGATGAATTTGAATTATTTAATTTTATAAGTGTATATTTTATGATATTTAAAAAACGCTGGATTTTTTTTTTTCATTCTATTCAAATTATATGTTTATTCAGTTAAACACTTTCATATCTATGTTTGCTATTTCAATAAAGTTTCTAAAATATTACTTTACATTATCTGTTAGATTATAGTATTTAAATATTTCTGCTAAATAATCTGAAATAGAAGCTAAGTATACTTCCTAAATTTTTTTAAAAAAAGCACGCACAAAACTAATAAATAAAATAACCATGAAATTCAGGAGAATAATTTATTCAAGTCAGTGTTTTAAGTTTTTAATATTGCTTCATGATTAGAAATAAAACAAATCTTTTCCTTCTTATTATAACAGGCCAATTTTTATTTTATTTCCTATGTTTTTTTTTAGGTTTCTTACCATAGTAAGTTTATTAGTATTTATTAGTATTTGAGTTTTAATATGTTTGTTCTGTCTTTTTAACTTATTATTTTAACACGTTTTATAATTTTAATATGTTATATTTTAATATGTTTGTTTTGTAATTTTAACGTAATGTATACACCTGTGGTTTTATTTTAGCAGGTGTATCACTTCTTTTAATCTAATTGCCCATTTGAGCGCTTCTATGGAGTGTCTCAAATGGGCTTTTTCTCATATTGAGAATATCTGTTTTTAATTGATATACAAATTTTAATATTGTATATTGTTTTATATTTTATGTTTCCACCTGTTTATTCTAACAGGTGGACTATGTGATGTGTCTCTCCCTAATGGAGATTTTACTGTGTTTTTAAATGTCAAGGCCCTAATGACCTCATTGTGTCGATGGGCCTCTAAACAATAATAATAATAATATTAGTATTTGAGACCTCTCAGCTAGGGATATTTTCAACCACCTTTATCAACCTTCACTTGAACTCCCAAACTGGGATTCGAACACATACCCTGTGAACAATACCTTAATACGAGAGGTAAAGCAGCTTTTCAGATTGAACAATTTAATGCCAGATCGACCATATTAAAACAAGTAATGTATCTAACTTTATTTTCATCTAAAGGCACTAACCCAGTAAGTTGACTATAGCTCTGCCTAAGATGACTGCCATTGACAAACATTCATTTAAATAACACACACAAAATACTTTTTTTCATCATTGATCAAGATGAGTGCTGGAGAAGTTTCTCTGGATTGTTATTTTTATCCTTAATTTCACTATGCTCTTATGTTGTTATGTTATGCTGTTATGAAATATTGATGTGTAAATATATCAACTAAAAAATCTTATTGCATTTGAAACATTGTTTTGTTTTATCAACGTAGGCTACGAAACATTGGTTAGTTTTATCAAAGAAGGCTACTCTACAGGGCTGGTTCATGGCTTTTTGCTATCTTGAAAACCATGAAAATGGCTCCCTACCTTCACAAGACATTTAAAAAAAACATTCATGAATTTTATTATAAGAAAGACTATTTTTTCTATTTATTAACGAAATTATTTACATGAAAATACAAACATAAGAATACAAATAAAAAATAAAAATGTACACCAACAACATCTTCAAAATTAATTTTTCATGCTTTAGCCTTAGCAAACTTATATAATAATTATTTCACTTCAAATGTTAGGGATATTTTAAGTTCAATAGAGAGGAGTGCAAGTCCGCTCATTCTTTCTTGAAACATGGTGCTTTGAAAGTAGGTTTTTATAAGTTTCAACTTGGAAATACCTCAGCGCTCTCAATTGTTACAGGCAGCATTAAGTTTTGGAAAACCCTAACCCTCCCACAGTTCATGTGCATGCCGTAACTTACATCACAACTCAAAATCTAATTTTAAAGTTATAGATTAAAATTTTATGAATTTTTACTATTTATTGATTAAACTAAGTAAGTATCAATATTCAAAGTCACTCTATTTCATTAAAGGATTTTCAATACTGTATTGTAATAAATAATAACAAAAGTGTTTTTATCATTTCATTAGTTTTTAAAATTTTAATACAAAAATTAAATTCTTCAGTTACTCAAGATCAATTGATTTAAAAACTAAAATTGTCGAATCTCATTATGGTGAATCAAATTCTTTGAATCACAGATTATAATAATAATGTACAAACATATACATCTTGTATGCTGTCTTCTCATAAAGACATATTAAGAATATTTTATAAAATATAAATTTAAAATTTTATTATGAAAGTCTACATGCTCACATTAAGAGCAAAATCTTAATAATTAGAATGTATAGGATATTTTTAAGAAATATACCTGCTATTACAAATGTAACTTTTTTAAGAATTGCCTATTTTCGACATTACCTACATTCTTACTTCATGGGTAACAAATAAATTAACAAAAATAAAATTTCTATACATGTAAATTTTGCTGGTCTTCCAAATCTGTCGCTCCAGGCATCTGCCTTCACTCCCCTGACCCCTTAGAGTTGGCCCTGCTTCTATAGTTCACTTTGAAATCTTTTGATTTACTCATAAGCCCTTAAAATGACATGGGTGATAAGAAATACTTTTATATTTCAGAGTTCGAATGGTACTTTTTTAAACAATATTAGACTAATACCAAATCGAAGAGTATCATTGGAAGTTGGCGATCGAATTGGTGTTGGTGTGACTGAAGTGGTGGATGACCAGTCTTATGTATATATTTTGCTTAAGGGACCGAACAATAATATTCAGGTAATTAAAATATAATGTTTTCTTTTAACCTTGTTCAAACTTTTATTTAGCAAATGTTGCATTATCTTTGTTATAGTCTTATACTTCAGTAGAACATATATATAAATGTATTGACTAATTTGATATTAGATATAGTTGTCTTCTGATCCTTTTGTTATTTGTTGAAGTGTATATCATGTAAATAGAAGTTGTAACAGTTCAAATCATGGTGGCTACAGACAGGGAAAACAGGGAAAACCTGGAAAAGTCAGGGAATTTTTGAATGACAGGGAAAACAGGGAAATGTCAGGGAATTTAACTAAAAATAAGGAAAAGTCAGGGAATTAAAAAATATGTCTAAAAATCCCATTAATTTCGCAGCTAAACATTAAAACAAACGTTAATAATACCTAAATAAAATAACATTTAATTTTTTTAAATAACTGATAAAACTGTTTATGTTTAGTAGATACAACTTTTTTAATATGAGATCAATAATAAATAAAACAAGTCATCATCAACCATTAAAATTGGAAAAAAGTAGTCAGGGAAAATTGAAAAATGTTGCCTGGAAAACCTGGAAAAGTCAGGGAATTTTGTAAAATATGTTTTGTAGCCACCCTGCAAATTGATATTGCTTAAGTCATGGAACACTCCAAAATACTCTTTAAAAATGTGTTTGATGTGATTAAAAAAGTCTTATTTTCCTCTAATAAAGAACAGTCCAAAGAACCAATCTTTGACTTTTTTCTTTTTTTTTTAAGGTTGGGGTTGTGTCTTCTCAGCAAGAAAGTCCTGACATAATATGTCTATCATCTGATGAGGAAGATGTAAAACCAATAATTGGGTTTCCATTATACATTGACAAAGCATCAGAACCAACTGTGTCAGAAGCACACAAACCCTCTTCCCCTTTTGATCCTGTTGTTCCTGAATCATCTATTACTGTGCCAACTGTGGTTACAACACAGGATAACCATCAGCTGCCTTCTATTTCTAGTTGTGTGACCAAACTCTCAACGGTTAATGACGGTGTCTCGTCAAGCATCATCAATAATGATACATCAAAAGATTTATTGTTGGATTCAAATCCCATTGCACTGTCATGCAAATCTGTTGAACGTTGTAGTTCCCCCTCTTCTTCAGAATCTGAGACTTTTGACTTAAATCCCCTTTCATTAATTAATGATTCTAAAAAACCTTTTAGACTTACAAAAGGATGTAAGCGGCTTTCAACAATTGATGAAGCTATTGAGGCCAAGATCATGCGCAAAGAAGAAAATGATATGTGTCCAGAAAGTTTACCTATCATTAATATAAATAAAGACATAAAAACTACATGCTCAGGGTTAGCTAGTCCAAGTATGTGTATGAAGGATGATAGTACCCACGTCTTTAAGGGGTCATTCTTTGGTAGTGAGAGTCTTAATCGTGAACCAGTTTCACTATCATCAAAAGAAACTAACAATACGTTAAGCTACAATGTTTCAAAAAGTATTACCTCTACAATTGCTAAACCTACATCATCTTTAAATCAACAAGATTCAGGAAGCAAAACAACTTTTGAGTCAACATTTATCCAGGCACCATTTAACAAAGCTGTACCAACAGAAAGTGTAAAATTAAATACTCACAACCCTTTTACTGTGCCAGTTATTGAATCAAAATGGAAGGATCAACCATATAAAGAACATAATTTTATATTGAAGAATATCGATTCAGAACCAAGTTCACTAATTTCTTCATCAAATGATCAGGGCAATTTATCGTCCAAAGTTGTGCATTCTGAACAGATTGGCATTGATTCAACTGCATTACAGGAAGAAAATTTGAACACACATGTTGATACTTTGTCTAAATCTATTCAACCTGAAAATGCATTGCCTAATTTAGTAGCAATTTCACTTTCAAAAGAAGTACCATCAGATGATATAAAAACTGAAAAAATTAATGAAAAAACTGTAAACAAATTACAATTAGATTTAAATGTCCATACTTTATTCAAATTCAAGCAACCTGAACTAACTTCTTGCTCTGTATCACTTTCAAACAAACATTCAGGATCTTCCACAGATGCCATAACTCACATAAATAAAGTACAAAGTACAAAGGCTGAAAATGTTGAAAAAGAACTTATTGTTAAGTCTTCAGACCAAAAATTTTTGACATTACATTGCAAAATAAAATTAATTATCCATCACAAGCAAACAAAAATACTATCTTAGGCACTTGGGACTCTACAAGACATGACAATGTTTCTGAGAAAGTAATTGAAACAAAAATTTCTCATAGTCACCAATCTAATAAAATAGGAAGTAATAAAATACATTCAAGTGACACTGATGAAGGTAGAGTTGACATTATTAAGACTGAAATTGATACTACTTTGGTTAAACAAGAAATAAATTCAGAGCCTCATTTTAATTATTCACTTGGTGAAGATGATATAATTATCATTGATGATGAAGATGAACAGTTTCCATCTTCTCAAATTTTCGATAGCAGTCCAGATCCTGAAGAAAACAAAGCAAGTATTACAGAAGAAAACAAACTCGATGAATTTGAAGATGACCTATTTCAACCAGAAAATGATTTAGCTTCTAGTGATGAAGATGAATGGTTTTCAAAACTTTCTCAGAATGATAAAATTGAGAATTCAAGTGCTCTGGAAGAGCAAAGATTAGAAATTGCTGATGGACTTGCTTTGAAAAACATAATTGAGGAAGACTCTGAAGAAGAAATTTTTTCAGTCAGAAAACAAAACTCAGTCAAAAGGACAATATTAGATGATGAGGATGAGGATGAGGATAATCATGATGACGAATCTAATGAATCATTTACATTTGGTCTTCCAAATGATTTTAGGAATGATGCTCAAGAGTTGGATGAAAAATCAAAACCTCCTCTTGAAGAAATCTCAAAATCAAATGAGAAATTTGAAAAGAAATTTGCTGTAAAATTAGGTAAATCATTACTCATTGATGCACCCCCTATGCCCCCGCGCAGAGCATCAAATAGAGGCATAAGCATCGCTGAAGCTGAGAGATTATATAATGACAAAGCTACTCTCGTAAGTAAGCATAGAAAAATTACTGAAAAGAAGAACTTGCCTTCTGATCAGAATGATAAATCTTCTGGAAAAAGAAAACATGCTTCCTCTGGGAAGGACTCAGGATCATCAAAAGATTTAACTAAATCATCAGAAAAGACAAAATCCTTGGTGGACAAAAGAAAAGCTAAATTAAAAGAAATCAGTCAGAAACACAAGGAATCTTCTGAGGCAGTGCTGAATGACAACTACAACAAAGTAAAAGCGAAAGCACGAATAAAGGTTACTGATAAAAATCGAGGAGCATTTTTGACTGAAGAATTAAATAAGTCAGATAAACCTTCCAAAATATCTAAAGAATCTGAAGGTAAATATATTAAAACCTCATCTGATTTAAATAATATCAGGCCTAACTTTGTTGAATCAGGGCATGGGTTGCAGGAATCTCATTCATGGAAGAAGAAAGATACGTTTAAGGTGGCAAATGTGAGCGATAAATTGAATAAGCCTGGCAAATCTTTGACAACATCTAAAACACCTATGAAAATTGCTAAAACCTCATTGAATACAAATGTAAAACCAAACAACCCTCCGCAAGAATCTCTCTCGCGAAAAACAACAACTAATGACAATAGAAAAGCACAAAATGATAGTTCACTTCTTAAGAAAATCAATACAAATTTAGATGAAGCACTGCCAAGCTGCAGCAACCTACAAAGAATCCCACGCTTATCATTTAAAGACCTAGACAATCCAGGTCCCATGACTACTTCTGTACTGAGTAGGACACATCAAACTCCAATTCGATCAACAAGAGGCATTCTAGTCCAGCAAAATAAGAATAAGCCTGAAACAAGTAATGCTTTCAGTAAAAATTGTGTTGGTAGAAAATCTGTCCAGTTTAAAGATGAAGAGCACTTGAAAGAAGTGCATAACTTCCCTTTAGAAGAAACATCATTGATGAAGCCTGTTTCAATGTTGAAAGACAAACCTTTTAAGAAATATAATGTAAAAGATGTGCCTTATAATGAAGTCGCAAACAAATATAATTATCCTTCACTTGATGATGTTATTTGCAAAATCTGCACTTGGAAACCCACCTGGTTTGAGGTAAGTCTATGTAGATGTTAGTAAGGGAGGTTTGGGTGGAGGGTTGTGTGTGTGTCTCTTTCTCTATCATTTTTCTACGTGCCAGACACAAAATTAAGGTTCATTTGGCACTCAAGATTACACTTAAAAGGAACTCCAAATCTGCCATACATCACCAGATTTTTCACTATCTGAAAATTAAAAAAACATAAACTCCACTTGAATTTGAACAAAATGTCAGAAGTGTTGAGCAACATTTAGAACCATAAGATCATAACACAAGGCCAAGATAATATTTAATAGTTCTAATTTTTTTGCTAACAATTTTTAGCATACACCTTCCAAACCAAAAAGCTATACTGGCACACACCATACATACAAACATAATCAAGCTGTTCCCTTACAAGGTAGGCAAGAAACTGTGCATATAGATTAAAAATATCAACTCCATACTTAATCCAGCCTTATTAACTTTCTCCACACTTTCCTATCCTTGCATACTCCGTTCACTTCAACAAAATCCATACACCAAGTCTCTTTTATTTTTAAAACTTAATGTTTTTCTTTTTCACAAATTCGCCTACAACGTTTAACCATGTCATACATGGCATGCCCCTTTCTTTTGATCCACACACTCTTACCATAATCTATATGCTTTGTCACTTGATCCACACTCAATCTCTCAACATGCTCAAACCAACTTAAGACTCTTACACAACTTACAATTACTTATTAACTCTAGAACAGACACAATATTCAATCAGTTAGCCCTCAATTCATCTCTGTGAAAGGAAGAACCCCAATTTCAACACACTTTTTTAAGCACACCAGAATTCGACACGAGACAAGTCTTAACTCATTTGGCAAACATTCTACAACTGAGCTAAGGAGTTAGACAATAGTTTTACTGAATTTGTACTTGCTAGTGTATTATTCATCCTCTTTTATTTTTGTCATGGCGATTAAGTAATGGATATAGTGCAGTCGCTTTGTTAGTTTCCTAGTATCAGAATGTTTTGTGTTGTTTATTAGAAAAGTGTAAGTTGATTACAATGTGACTAAAGAAAATGTGATGTAGCTCCAAACACTAATTAAAAATATTAAAAATAAGACCTGCTAGGACTGTTCTTAACCTATTATAAGTGAGTTTTTTTGGTCAAAAGTGATTAAAAATTATATTTAATTTAATATTTTACAGAAAATTATTAATATTATAGTGATCTCTTTGGAGAGGAATTAAAATGTGATACAATGTGTGTATTTTTCAGGAACAAAAAAGGTGTGACCACCCTCCCCTATTGTCAACAAAAATCCAAAACCAATGTTCACTACATTTGCTTCTTATGAGACATATTACAGTACCCTCCAACCCCTCATGCTGATGGAACTCTGGGATAAATTGACACAAGCACAAGCAATCAAGTAAGTTCTTATAGTTATGTAAGTCCAATTATAACATATTATACAATTTATTTATAAACAAAGGATAAATGGTGACAAACAAACACCAAAGCCGCCAACCATAAACAGTATCTCCATTTCCAAAGCAACCATCCTCTTCATGTAAAATTCTCTCTACTGTATAGCCTAGCTACCAGAGCCAAATGTAAATGATCTGAGGATGAAGTCCTTCAGCAATGACGACAAGTCTTTTAAGGCTTTCACAACACAAGGATACCCTAAACAAATTGTCAACAGTCAAATAAACAGAGCCTATAAAGAAACAACTTCTCAATTAAATATGTCTCACCAGTCACCACTCAGTACTATGAAGGACTAGACAAACTTAAATCTATCCTAAACACAGGCTACATTATCCTAACCTCATCACCTCTCACACAAAATCTTTTCAACATCGCTCCAAGAATCACATTTAAATGGCACTCCACCTCCTTTCCACAAATCTACGCAACATTTACACCACGTGATTGGTCCACCACAGTACATAATCACATATCCTGATGTGCCTTTCCTCGACTCCAAGTCCCCAGCAAAATCTGAGTCACAGTAGGCTTTGATGAAATTTGGCTCAGTTTGTGAAGAAAATATTATTCCTTCTTTTTTTGAAGAGTTTAGGTATTTCAAAATTCTCTTGACCATCAATATATGTTGGTTTGTTGGATTTTACATAAATCTGCTGCAGTAGCTAATGGTATAAGAAATATCTGGCCAAGTTTTGTTAGCTAAAAACAGTAAACTCCCAACGGCTTCTCGGTATGGGAAATTTGTAGTTTTATCTTCTGAATCAATAGTGGTTTGTTTTACAATGGGTGTTATGGCTGGTTTACTAAGATCCATCCCAATTTTTTTAACACATTCTTCAAATACTTTTTTATGGAAGAGAATAATTGTATTTGCCTCCTTTTTAATTCCTGTTCCTAAGAAAGAAGCAGAATTTTCAACCATCACTACCTCCAATTCTTTGGTTAAGCTTTTAGCAATTTATTCATCTCATTTTCATCACTTCCCAGCAAAAAACCATAATTGACATAAATGACTAGAAATAGTGTTCTGCTTTTATTTCTAAATAAAGTCTGTTCATCGTAGGAATTGTTTTCTGAAGGCCTTTTTTCCTACCAGAAATCTATTATATAGTAGGATTTTGGTAGGAAAAAAGACCTTTCATAGAGTAATTCCTACCGTGAATGGAGAATATGCACTGTTCCTGGTTGTTACGAATCAGTCCTTTGAATTCCAAAAATTCAGTAAAACGTTTATTCCATCTTGAGGGAGCTTGTTTCAATCCATAGAGGGCCTTTTGAAGTAAGCAAACTTTTCCTTCTTTTTCATATCCTTCTGGAGGCTCCAGATATATAATTTCATCAATATCACGATATGAGAAGGCTGTTTTGACATCAAATTTCTTAATTTCTTAGTTCTTGTTGGTTGAAAATACCAAAATAGCCCTCAAAGCAGATGTATTTACAACATGACTGAATGTTTCCTTATAATCAAGTCCATACTCTTGCTCGAATCCTCTTACAACAAGCCTTACTTTATACTTTTCATCATATTTTACTCTAAAGACCCATTTGCTGGACTAAACCTTTTTCTCGCTAGCTTCAGTTTCATTTACATACCTCCATGTTTTATTTTTGTCCAAGGATTCTTTCTTCTCATCTATGTCCTTCTTCCATTTCCTTTCATCTGGTCCACCCAGAGTCTCTTGATAGCTCAGCATGACATAGTCGTCATATTGTTGTGGTTTTCTTCTGATCTTTGATGTTTTGTGTTGTCATCGCTGGTATTTTCTTTTTTTTTTTACCACTGACCTTTCCTACAACATAATTATCAAGCTTTTGTGGTAGTCTTCTGGTTCTGCTTCTTCTGTCATCAACATTTTCTTTTGTATTGTTAGTGTCACTTTCTTCTTCATGATTCATATTATCTTCCTTGTGAGTCCTGTCTTCCTTATCCTTTAGGCCTATGTTTTCATCTTCATTGGTGTGATCCTTTTCAGAATCTTCTTCATGATTTCTGTCTTCATCATTTCTTATGTAACCGATCCTCAATTCTGTGATCATTTTCAGAATCTTCTGCCTCTTCTGTATTGTAGTCAAAAAGTTGCTTAACATTGTTCTCCAAATTCCCTGGGTCTAAATTTTCAGCAAATATGACATCACGAGAGAGTATAATATTACTACCAACTGTATCCCACAGGCAATAGCCATTTGGCGCATAGTCAACAAAACAGATACAGACAGATAAAACACCAAATGGCGTTCACATATTTTTCTTCTCAAAAGACCTCTTCATGATGCATACACAGTAAAAAACTGTTATAAGATACAAATGCATCCATTACACTATCATAATGTAATAATTTATGCTTTTATTATTGCATGTACTTTTAATTTCCACTAATACTACTAAAGCTCTTTCACAATCTACATACCTTAGTAAATGTATTAATTTGTTGGTTATTCCTATTCTTACCACAGCGTCGACAACAAAAAGCCACAATGGCAAAGATTCAATGCCACATTATTTTTTAAATCAATACAGCATTAAACTTGGTTAGTGAAAACAAACATTTCATAAAACATGACATACCATATCAATATCAAAGAATTTTTGGTAAATATATAGTTACATTTCTAAAATACTATTGTTTTTGTTTGTTAATAGAATTTATGCTATTTTTATTCACAATTATCTTCTAATATAACACATCCATTTTACAGGAACCCAGTTGTCATTATTTCTGTAGACTCGTTTGAGCCATGCACTCCATCAAGTGGGAAGTCAACAAATTAAGTGAAATAAAGTGCCATTGTAAGTACCTACCTATATGAATGAATTGCACAATTAAATTATAAAATGAATAAGTGCCTTATATCTTAAAAATAAATTAAAACCGTGTGGAAACTCTACAATAATGTAAATTTTAGGGCTAAGAAAGGAAGTAAACCTGAAAGGATAGTTAGGTTAGACCTCAAAAGGAACAAATACATTATATTAGTAATTGAAACTTTCTTAACACACTATAATAAATATTAGGTTCTTCATGAAAGGCTCACCCTATATCATATTTACAATTTTTTGCTTAATAGTAATGTATTTATATATTTTTTATTACAGCTCTGTACAGTCATCATGAGCTACAGGGTACTAAAATACCTCGTACAGGAGATTTGGTGGCATTGGAGCTGTCCTTGGACTCTGAAAACAGTTCCGAGGGTGGACGAAGATTCACCAATACCTTCGGTTACTTGACGGCAACCAATTTGCAGACGTTGAATGATCACAGTATTGTTCATAAAAGTCTCTGTAAATGTATATTTTTTCTTGTGTTCTTTTGTTGTTTAGTATTACTTCTTCTAAATTGGTTTTAATGACTCTTTAATTGAAAAATAGAATACTTTATACTGGCTCAACCCACTTGAATCTATTATTAACATACAATTATAATAGGATATAATTACTGTAAAGACAAAATTGGAAAATTGAATGCAATGCTCCAAGTTTTCAAATGTATTGCTTCAGTTTTTTTGTTGTTTATAAATTGTTGACGATCCTTTCAAAGTACCACCATGATCTTGTGAAGTTTTAACAACTTGTCTGGCTTAATATTCATGAATAGCGCTAAC
This sequence comes from Timema podura, assembly GCA_033556935.1. Lineage (NCBI taxonomy): Eukaryota > Metazoa > Arthropoda > Insecta > Phasmatodea > Timematidae > Timema > Timema podura. The sequence goes on from JAVRXN010000002.1 coordinate 45,400,318, forward strand.
TAAATAAATAGTTCATTGTGTACAGTTCATAATAAAAACACACGATTTTATAATTAAACAGTGAATAATCTCTTGATTAAATATCTTGTTCTTTATTCATATATACATTGGTTTTGCTCTACTACCTCACTAAAGGGTTCACAAGAAAAATAATTTCCATTATCTGTGTCTTCTACACTCAACTCCATGTATAATAAAGCTAAGTCATAAATCATGAATTTTTGCACTATTCATTTAATATCGATTATTAACACTCTTATTGAAATAACGAGTTTCGACTTCTTTTGCACTCTTTGCTATGAACTACTCATTATTAGTTTTGTGTTGTACATGAAATAAACTCGCCCTTAAAGCAGCCACAAACGCTTTTGGTTGTCTTTCTTTTACCACCTTTACAACCTGTTAGGGTTCTACTCATTTATATTAACCATTCTAATGCCATAAAAATGAGGAAGCTACATTTGAGGGGAAATGTACCCACAGAATTTGTGTGGAGAGTGGTAAACCATTAAGAAAAACTACTCCCAGTTAATTGATCAAGATCCAAACCCCAATCTTCACAGATTCATTAATCCAGCCCATTGCGACTTAAACCATGCACCATGAAAACGGATACTACTGTATTATATATATATATATATATTATTATTATATTTAATACTATATATATATATTTATATATATACTTAAACATTGTGTGTGGGTCTGTGTGTATTGACAGACACACTACTAAGCTAAGGTGTCTCTTTACTCAACAAGAAATTAATGCAGGGAAAACATGGAATGCAAACCAATTTAGGCTAAACACGATCTATATCATTCACTGGAAAAACTACTTGCCTTTATAAATCATCTGGAAATGTTATCATCAAAACAACTGTTGGCATTGCTTCAGACAAACCAAAAATCATATATTTTCACCATAATGTGTAGTCTGTAAATAACAAAGCATCTACACCTTGGGGTGTGATTAGATCGATCTCTGTGAAATTTTTTTTACTTGAATGTTGGACTTTTTTTTCCCCTTATTATGCTAGAAATGTAAATATGTTTGTCCTCGAAGAAAAAAATCAAATGTAAATTTTTGACACATCATGACACCTTTTGGCAAAATTAATTTCACTAAGCTTTAAACGATTTCTTAAAGAATCTAAAATTCACACTCTTAATTCCATAAAATTTAAAACAAACTTAACTTTTGTGTGTGTGTGTGTGTGTTCAAACTATTAATTGTTTCTTTATATAATACTTCGAAAATCTGCTCACCCGTAACATTCTAAGCCAGACACAGGCACTTGTTATTTTTATAATTCCCACCAATAAATTAGAGTATCATTTAGATTGGTGTGTAGGTAGCAAAAGTAGTTTAATAGCTCACACTTACTATATGGCAGGGCAGGATAAGAAGGGTACATTTAAAGTAAATGAACTATTATTTGAATTAGAATAAAAGGGAAAATTATTGCAATGTTGAACTTTCGTATTCCTAAGTGCCACAGAAGCCCATGCTATTTACTCATTTTAAAAATGTATCCTCCTAAGATCCATGGATATTGGTTTAACACTATCGAAGAGTAATCAAATTACAATCAGTATGAACATTATCAGTTTAATCAGTCTTTATTTTATTTAATCATGTTAATGAATTGAGAATTATTACATTTTCAGATAATCGACTACCAGAACCAACACACAAGTTGACATTGACGATAAAAACCAAATACAGGCAAATCAGATTAAGGAAACACGATCCAATGAGGCTAAGGGTAATGTTTATACTTTACAACCATTACTGATTCCAGTGATATATTTTCCACTATCCAGCTTGCTAGGCCTGTCATAGCTTTGTATGCCATTATAACCTAGCTTAAAACTAGGCAGGCACAACATCCAGTCCCCGGCCATTAATTCATTAATGTGAAAGGGTAAACCCACATTTCACCAATGATACATTTTTTGGCCTTGCCAGAATCGAACCCAGGACCCTTAGCTCAGTAGACACACAATTGACTAAGCTAAGGTGTCCATTATTGTAGACCTAATAAACATGAAATGAGGCTATACTAAGTGCTACAAACTTAACAGAAAAACTGTAGGTTCATAGAATGCCACAAAAAAAACCACAAAGTTAAGTGATTTTCGAGTATCCATTGGATTTCTTCATCATTAGCAAATAGCTTTAACACTATCTGCATTATAACTCAGCATTAATGTTTACCAATTTGTTTTAAGAATGCATTTAGTTGTTCTAACTTTTGTGTTTTATCTGTAGGTTATTTGTCATATTCGTCCATACCTGCGTGTGTTTCAAGCTCTGGAGAATTTAAAGAATTCACCTCTACGCAATTATATTTTGAATCCAAGTGCTCAGAACATCAACTACCCAAAAGTGAATGAGACATTAGTAGCAAAGGTAAATTCCATGAACCCATTTGAACTCCTATATGTGGGTGGTATTTTCTCTTTCAGTATTATAAGAGCGTAGATCACTAATTTTCTAGTCCAGGAGCAAATGGAACTGAATTTTTATTTTCAACTTTGAGTTTGATTTGATTCTGATTTTTTTTGTATCATCATAATTTGGCAGCCACAAAAAAGGGCTAAATATTTTGTCATTATTTTCATTTTATTTGTATCCCATGATACTGTTGCTACTCCCCTCCTGTGGGCTTACTTTTCAGGATGGCTTAGTGGGATGGGTAGGCAGCAACAAATAATTGTGGGGTTCGCCTTGATCTTGTTTATTAAAATAGATTAATTACTATACGAGCGCATAAATGTGATTTAGGTTTTTGAACTAATTGAAAGAGTTTAGAAAAAGGTCCTTGTTATATCATTGTCCCTATTCAGCAGTTCTGTGCCCTGACCTATCTTTGGTGTTATAACTCTAACTGGTGTCATATACCCAACCACCCAGTGCTGCGAGCTTGTTGTCTAGCTCAAGACTTCTGAGATGGGTTGAAGATTGAATAAGGCTCCAAGCTAGGACAGAACATTTTTTTTTCAGTTACAAAATTATGTTTGATTATATTATGTTAAAGAAGAAAATATTTGTCAGCATAGAGAGCTAACTTTAATCCTGTGGCAGCTTAAAAAATTTGGCAAATTAGCAAATTAGAAACTTTTGTTTGTTCCTGATAAGTATATTTAGTGATATTATGTGACAAATTATCAGCTTATTCTAAATTAATCTTAGATCAAACACAGCCTCAACATAATATCATACCATTAATTTAGCACTTATTGTAGATCCACACTATTAAATTTTCATATTTTATAACAATCAACTGTTTTTATAGCACCTTAGGAAATTAAGTAAATATTATATTAGTTAAAAAATAAGATCCTACTTATCATGCTCTTCATGCAGAAAAAGTCAACCTCATAAGCTTGATGATAATTATATACAATTCAAACTAATATACCATTGCAATGATTATGGTCTAGTTGTACACTGTAAAGGTTAGTAATTGTTTTGTTTAGGATATCTTGAACGAGGCTCAGAGGAGGACTGTCCTCCAACTAGCCTCAGTGTGTCGTGGGGAAGGACAAGGAGTGTATTTGATCCAGGGTCCTCCAGGTAAGAATTGACAACTTAACCTGAAGTTTATTTGATCCATGATCCACTAAGTAAGACTTTTAGCAGTTTCCCTAAGTGTATTTTTTATAACATTGAAGAGTACGACCTAAAATAATTTTATTTTAGAAAGTAAATAGAATATGAAAAAAATAAACTAAGCAAAAAAAATCCTGTAAAATAAAATAAATTATGCTTGATAGTCGAACATAAACTAATGATTTTAGTTTTCTAGTTTTCTTAAAACTAAGAGCACCCGCAGACGACCGACTATCGTAAGACCTACTAAAAGTCGGACAGTGTCGGAAGAAATAGATACAATAGTTTTAAATGAGACATCACAAACATCTTACAAAAAGTCGGACTGACTAAAAATAGGGACGAGAATGAAACATGCTCCATTTTTCTTCCAACCCGATTGTCGGCACGGGTTGGAACACATTGCTTAGGAGGGGTGAACGCACACTTCTGATTTTTTTTGTGTGTAGCAGGGCATTATGAAGGAGAGATAAAAGTTCATCAAAAGTTTCTATTGAAATACGATAGAAATTGAAAAACTTGTCAGGATGTTTCCTGAGGCCACTGTGCAGTATGTAAAATTGACCCTTCAGCAATCGTAGGCTGGTTAATGGATGAACCCACCACTTTCGATCACAAGATTTTTTTCATTTTGTCACGTCGGTATAGTGCCACGATCTCAGAAAATTAACTTCCATTTCCAATGAACACAGTTCACTGTTTCGATAAGAACTAAGATTGGAATCGGAAGCTCGTGTGCGTTGTGTCGGTGGGGGTCGACAAAAAGTTGGAGAAATGACATAACGTCACTTCCTACTTAAAGTCGGTCGTGTGTGCTTAGCCTTAAAGAGACTCCAAAAAATCACATTACTTGAAGGGCATTTTATTTTTTCAAGATTAATTGATACTTAAATAAATACATACACATTTTTTGGGAGTCAAAATCATTTCTTGTGACCATCCTTTTGGAAATATGTAATATAATATTTGATTTACAAGTGAGTGCACAAATTAGTTAGGCAAGGCCTCACACTATCTAATTTTCTGGGATTTGAACCCCTGCCACTCAAGGATCATCCACAATAGTTATTCTAACTAAATTAGAATTGTTGATCATTTATTACAAAGTTGCAAAATTTATATCTAAATGCAAATGTTATGAAGTCTAAAGTCACTGGTTTATTTTTAGGCATTTACTTAAATCAATTGAGGAGAAATATAAATACACTTAACAAATCAGTGACACTTTTTTTAACAATGCTCTCACTAATCAAATTTGTCTATTTGTTTATATTCTCGTTCAGATATAGATCAGGTATCTAATTAAATTTCAATTCAAAACTTTTTTTTTTCATTTTTCACATTAGTTTATAAGATATTATTATTAACTTAATTTAACAGGTAATCAACATTTCTATATTAATCTAAAATATATTTTTATTTTAATAGCCATGAAATATTAGTTTTTTTGATATCTTATTTTGTAGGAACTGGAAAGTCCCATGTGATCATTAATTTAATAATGCAGCTATTATATGGTGGTAGTAGAGATCCTCGCTCACGGAAGAAGGAGAAGCCTAGAATTCTACTGTGCGCTCAATCAAACGCTGCCATCGATGAGCTGGTAATGCGGTTACTGGAAAGACGTAAACATCAAGGCAGTAAGTCAATTTTTATTTGTTTTAAATAAAATTCAAACTTTGATTCGGCTTTGAGAATATTTTATACATTCAATTCAAATTCACTTTGAATTGAAAAAGTGGACTTCGGGCACCTCTAACTGGTAGGTATTAAGATTATACTCCAACTTGGTCACGCTATTATGATTTCTACCAACGCCATAACCCTCTTTAGTGGATACATGAACTAAATGTCTGTCTCTTCTAGTTTGGTTTACTTTTGATGGGGAGGTCAGAGATTGACCCTGATCAAGTCTCACTCTAATCAAAGCTTTGTGACCAACACAGTACATTTCAAAGAAGCTTTAATATCTCTTAGATATAATTTATTACTCTTTACAGTTGGTAGTCGTTTCAAGATGGTGCGTGTAGGTACTCCGGATACCATACACCCTCAGGTGAGGTGCATATCTCTGGATGAACTGGCAAAGACTCACTCTCAGCAGTACATTAAGGATGCTCAAGATACAGAAACTGTTCAGCTTACAGTGAGTACACAACCCACACTTTTCTCATAGTTTCATTAATCTTCCAAATGATTTATTACCAGACACACTGCTAAGTTGTTTTTTTGTGGAATATTCATCTTTTATTCCACTATATTCTCAAAGTCAATGCGTCTCCACAAAGTTACTGGCCCGAATATAGTGTGATGTTATTCTCCTAAATACACCTTTACGAAAATTGTAACTTTATTATATACAGAGCCTAACATTATTCACTGATAAATCAGTAGATTGCTACAAAAGTATATTTTGTAGATTGTTGTAAATGCACTTTACAAAAGCATATTTTGTAGATTGTTTTAAATGCACTGGCAGGCAGGGGTGGAAATAACTGCATGCGTCTAATAATATACCATTCTTACAAAAATATAAATTAAAACATAATCTATAAACTAATATATTCTTTGTCACATTGTACATTATATTGTCATTTAAAAAAAAATTGGTATAATATATTAGTTGAAATGCTCTGACAACACTGCTTCATTTAATGAAACATTGGTATATGTAAACTCTGTGCGTGTGTGTGATTATTAATGCTTGGAATCTGCTTTGGTGGCTGAATGCTCTAAGGGGCCACTCTCGCAATATATTAGACTACCAAAGATGAGGAGATCAGGGTTTACTGAGGGTGGGTTTTTCCTAAATGGTTTTCCAATCTCCCACCACACAAATATAGGTACACTTTCTCTAAATTCAACCTTATTAATCTCTAAAACATTATTCTAATCAGTACATAGGCGTATAACCTGAATGGGTACTAAGACTCGGTGCTAAAAGAATAATGCTTAAACTATATTTAAAGCTAACACCAAATTACTCTCACTGGCCCGCACCTCTCTGTACCTCTGCCCCTTATGCACCATGTCAAGACTAATTTTTTTTTTACTTCACCAATATTCAAACTAAAGTTTCATAAAGGTGGTTGGTCATCGTTTTAGTTATCAGCGACCCAGCATTAATGATCATGGTTGAGTCCAAGGCTAAAATTATCTTTAGATTAAAAATAAATGCTAATTTGGATTTCTAAATTGTATTTACCTAACTTTTCATAACTTCATTTGGAATTACATTCAACAATACATTTGTATTTCACAAAATACATGTCTTTAATTTATATGGATAAAATGAAGTTTTTGTTTTTCTGCCATGTGCGTTGCGCAATATCTATCACATGTATAGGGTTGAAATTTTAAAATTCATAGCCCTTGCTTCTGGAATTATAAATTTTTTTTTAATTAAAAACTTGGTCAAAAGAAGTAAAATTAAGAGTTTTTTCTGTCTGTTTAGAGCAAGAAAAGTGTTGCCTAGGGTAACCACACGATTCATTAAGTAAGTTACCCTGTGTAATGCCAGCTACTTCTGCTAGTATACAATATTTGAACTTTTATTTTTCTGTTAAGTATATTTTAAGCCTTGTTCATGTATCCCCTAATTTAATTGTTTATTGAATTCGGTAGTCGGTTGCCACTTTTTAATTAGCTTTGAGCTACAATAAGTCGAAGCAAAATAGGATTTTTTTGTTGTTGTAAGAAAATTTAAATAGGTACTTAGCTTAATACTAAGAGGTCCACAAGTACAGTACTTGAATTTTTAGCTCAAGCTTTAACGCTTAATAGATGCTTAGATTCAAACTTGATAGCTTTATATTGTTTGTAAATTTGAGCTTGTTGTGTATAAGACAAATTTTTTTACTGTATTTGGTATCTGGTGATGGAACACTCATTGTTTACTCTTCTCTCTCTTTATCGGATTTTTTATGGCATATGTTATTTTTATTGTAAAAATATTAATGGTATGCTATATTTTATTTGATATATAAGTCTTATTTTTATTTTAAACATATTTTTTCTAAACTTTAATAATCATTTGATCTTTGTTTAAATAGTTGAGTATTAAAATTATTTATTCTTTGGATACAATCTTGACTTTATACTCAGAAGCTTGCTCGAGCTTGACTTGTAGTGAAAAATATGAGGGTGCAGTTTAACTCATTTTGTTTATATTATTTTACATTTTAATATTATTCCGATTGTATGGTAACCTAAGTAAATAACAGGGCTGCCACCTGTCTGTAAAACAGGGAAATTTCAGGGAATTTATCAAATTTCCCAAAAATGACTGGAATTTTAAAATATAAAGTCAAATTTTTGAAAGTGTTTAACTATTTTGCTAAAAACCTATTTTTACAATAATCTTTTCCTGCATATTAATTAATAAAAATTGAGATTGTAATATGTGAACTTCACAGTGAAGGTTATTGCCATATTGCGGCATTACATAATCTAAGAATGTCTGTGTGTGTGTGTAAACATCAGCGTATGCACTAAAGTCACCATTCTAGTTCGAGAAAGGGTCTGCACGGCCTTCAATTTGACACGTAATGTGCATGCGCATATTTGATCTTTTGTGTTCTTAATTTCAAAATAGTGACAAACAGCGATTTATCTTTATTTTTTATATAATTTGTAACTTAATTTTTTTAATAAGGTTTTAATTAATTATTATGTTACGGCGGCGTTATTGCAAAATAGTTTATTTAACACATCAAAAGCGTGACAAATTCGCCATTTCAGTTTAGTGACACTTTGTGCATGCTCAATCAAATATCGATTTCTTTTAGTGTTTCTAACTTCTAAAATAACATGTGTATTCGTTTTGAAAAAACTGGGGGCCTGGACAAGGTGGAAATTAACCAAAAAATAATACACACAGCTAGAAATGCAAACGGATTTTATGTGGAAGCACTTGATAAACAAAGATTGCTAAATTTAGAACAACGAGAAGCAAACAGAGAAAAGAAGACTTGTGATTTGTTAAAAGGCTTAAAAATTAAGAAAAGAAAAATATTGGAAGAGGTTCAAAAAGAAGTAGAGCTACTGAAGAGCAAATTCTCACAGTCGCCACAACCCAATTGTGTTATCTTAGTTTTCTTTTTAAAACTGTAAAATAATAATCTAACCTACATTGAGTAACAAAATAGACTACCTCTCGACCATCCACTACTTACAATCAGAAATAAAATGTTTGTGTTGATGTGTGAAAAGCAGTGCATCCATACTCCAAAAACAAGCTTCAAATAAAAAGATAAATGTATTTATTTATGATAGGCCCAGGCCCTATAAGCATTTTTATCTTTAGTAAATGTGGTTATCATTAATATGGGCTTGGGGCATGGACTGCTTGCATTGCATGATGACGGGAAGGTTGAGGTTTACATTCCAGTTAGGTGCACTTGCGTGCTAATGTGTGTGCATTTATTCTAAACTACCTTTTTCATTCCTGCCAAATATTGAGTTGCTGGAGCTAATATATTTTTGTCTGTAAAACCTGGAAGTGTCAGGGAATTTCAATGTTAAAAATTAGTGGCAACCCTGAAATAAGTACCTAAGCCAACTATTCTAACTGATGCTGAGTACATAACTTTAAAGTCTAGTTAATTAAACATATATATACATATATGTATATTTTAATGTTAGTTTGTCAATCATAGGGCTACACATCAAATTGATCTTCAGGGGAAACCCCTTTTCACTTTTTAAGGTAATAGTACTACAATGTTTGGACTCTTATTTTGATCTCATTCCGTTATAGTATCGTTTAGTTGTCACTTGTATACATAAATACATACCTAACAATATTATTATTATTATTATTATTATTATTATTATTATTATTATTATTATTATAATTAGCACGGTCTACTACCGTTCGGTTATACGCAGCTAAAATATTATTTTAGTTGAACAGTTAGCTAAAATGTTATCATTGTCTTAATATAAGGATTACAGAAGAAAAAGGTGGTATAGATAAAGTGAATCCAAATCAATTTGATATTAATAAAATCAGCCTGTTCAACTTTAAATCATGTACATAATATTATGTGACCTTGATAACTTTCCATGTATCCAGTATTTTATGTAACTTACATGATGTAACTATATATATTAAATATGTCAATTTGGTTACTGTATTCTTTTGTACAACTTGTAAATACACTTTTTAAGGAATTAAGATAAAAACAATTTCACTCATTCTTGTTGATTTTGAATGAGCATTTGATTTCTTAATGATTAGTTTTGTATAAATATATAATTTACAGCCATCTTCTGATGGCCAATATTGTGCCACAGTACTCATGTTTGGATTTTTGCAGCTTAATCACTTAGAAGCAAGGATAGTGTCTATGGAAATGAAATATAATAGCCTCCGAGATTCTGGGAAAAGCACGGATGCTACAAAAATTAAAATCGATGAAATGATCAAGAAAATGGCTCAAATAAAAAATATGTCTGAGGTGAGTCGCCATTTGCATCGTTTTCAGGGCGATTGTTCTACACCTCATTTTTTTAAATGATAAATAGATCATTCATAAAACAAATCTCATAATGTGTTGTAAGGAACCAAATTCACTTATTTTTAGACCCAAATCATTTTATGTGGCTATCTCGATTCTAAATCTTAAAAATGTAAGTTTAAAAAAATTTACTTCCTTACAATGGTACTCCATTCGTATTTTGGTTGAATTACTTCTCAATTGCTAAAAAAAATTTATATATAAACGGTTTTCTTTGATTTCAACGATCCAGACCAAAATATATGACATGTTGGTGTTAGAGGAGACTGGACATGACTATGTCTGTGCACACACTTACATTATCATTCTTGTAATTTACATAGTCATTCACTAGAATAAATAATTGTTCTCATTTTATATTATTTGAATACATTTATATCCTTGTCTATCCAATTGCTCTTTATAGAATCAAGAGTTTTAACACAATTCACTAGATTTACTTTATAATCAGAATAAATTCAAGTGGTCCTATTTTAATGAGCTGTTGTCAATAATGCCTACACAATTATTAAATAACAATTGTATTAAATTAAGAAGGGAAACAATAGGTTTCAAACAAACATTAAGAGTAATAAAATAAAATAATATATTAGAGTAATAAAATGAGCATTGCAATTAAATTGACTAAAGAAGTAATTTTTAAAAGTATCAGATTGTGATACTGTATAATTATTTCACCTTTAAGTTGGAAGAATAACTGCTGTCAAATACTAGATTGACCCTACTGAAAGAAATATATTGTTTTTGGTTGTATAGTATATAGGCTTACTCTCTAGTACTGAGTGTAATGTAAGTGAACTGTTTATTATAATTAATCCAAGCAAAGTAATAATACTTTAAAATATGTTGTATGGCAAAAATCTCAATTCTATAATAGTGGGGATGAGAATGAGATCATCGCATGTGAAGTGACAATGTTAGTCTATACTTTTTTGACTTTATAAAAACTAATGTGCACAGTGTGCATGTGTGTGTAACATGGTAAACAAAGATACATTAAAAGTTACTTAACATAACTACATAATTTCTTCAAGACAAAGAAGTTAGAAGATAATGTAAAGATCCCATTAAAGTCATACTAAAATGTGACCAAGTGCCAGGGAACCTAACCTTAACGACGGTGCCTAGTACGAGTTCGAAGACGTATGTTAGTAAGCGACATATATTAACAATGTCGCTTCTTCTTAATAAGCCTGTTCCAGAAACTTACAACTTCGCTACATGGGTATTATCAGCATCTCCAGTGTGTTGGCCACTTGTGTGGTCACTAAAGTTTTGTCAAAAGAATTTAGTATTAAAATAAGTCTATAAAAAATCAAATTTGTTAGTACAAAATAAATTACATCAAATGTTTATATTAATAATCTACAGGATAAATAATATCCATGATCTGATAAGTATTATATTTGGAAGAAGTTATAGGAAAGGTGGATAGAAACATATAAAAGGGAATGAACACAATATTGTGTTCATTCCCTTTTATATGTTTCAATCCACCTTTCCTGTACCCTCTTCCAAATATAATACAATTACCTCATTAAGGGAAAAGAGGTTTAGAGCTACACGATATGATTATAGAAATTCCTTAAAAGACAATGCATGTACCTCAGAAGCACCACTATGAAATGAACAGTGAATCATTAATTTGTCCACCTTTTTTAAATAAATTATCTGAGTGATCATATCAATGTTATTTAATTTTTTTTAATTGCCATAATATATTCTAGACTAACTTTTTTTCTAGAGATGGGCCACTCGAATCTTTAAATCCTCGAATCCACCGAATCCTGACAAGTATTCGAGATTCGAGGATTCAGTGTTTTACCTCATAAACAAAGCATAATATTTTGAATTAAAAAATTACTTGGTTAGGCCTACTTGAAAAGCACAACTTAATCCATAATCTTTATTTTGTTGTACAAAAGAGATTTTCATGAATAAAGTCATTATTTAAAAAAAAAATTGTTAGGTGTGGAAAATCTTGCGTGTCTACTACCCTACCCTCCCACCTCTATGGGAAACTTGGACTCGACCGTTTCAGCACATGCTAACTTCTAAAAAACTTTCACCTCACAAACAATTTTGTAAATATTTTAATGAACACATTAAAACTCTTCAAAAACTGAAAATCAAAACTAGAATTACAAATAAACTCAAAATAAATAAAACAAATTATGGTGTTTTTAACAGAAATAAGAAAACATTAAACATGGTACAAGGTCAGCCGCCATTACACACGATACAAAGTTGGCCACCATGACGTATATTATGTTTACTTGCGAGAGTGGTGATTAAAATAAAGATACTGTTAATTATTCTTATTACCCAACTGGTTTTAATTATCTACAACTATGCAAAGAACCCCAATTTATTGCATACGATCCTTAAGCTAGATATTTTGTTCAGTTTCATGAAAAATAAACATTGTCAACAGTCAAGACATCGATAAAACTGTTTATTTATGTCTACCGGCCTATGTATTGTATATCAATTGTTGTTTAGAATCGATTCAGGTAAACTGATCACTTAGTAGGCACTCTCGAGTTTTAAGAATCAAACAACGACTTGCTAATTCATTATTTGTTTTGAAATTGAGTTTAACTAAGAGTTTATTACATTTTAAAATATGTTATTGAAGTAATTGTAAAATATTCAAACATAGTCCTGCCTTATAAAATGAGAATGAACATATTGGAGTCGAAAATATGTTCGTGTTTTAAATAAAATGTATTCTCTGAAATCAATATATTACAAGAATCGAATATATTTCTTATTTTCTACGTGAAGATAGATAATGGATATATAATAAAATAATAATAAAACATATTTAGGCATTATTAAGTTCACTATTTCCAATGTATGTTTAATTGTTAAGCATGTTGTTTTAGTCTTTATTAAAAATATCAGTTTGTATTTTTTTTGCTATCTTATTAAAATAAATTATAATCCTTCAATGATTATTAAAGTTGATCAAAAGTTAACTAGGCCTAATTTGTTTATTTCACATGCTTTCTTAGAAACTTAACTCATTATAACAACACTTTTAAAAATAATTAAAAGACACTCAAATTTTGATTGATTTGATTTTCAAACAATAATATGAGTATAGATTGTTTAATTTGGCTGTATTTTAACCTTTATCTTGCGAGGGGTGGTGGGGGTTGATTAAAATTGAAAGCATGATTGAAATAAATGTCAATTTACAGTTTAGGCCTATATTGTGTAATGTAGGTCTATTTGTAAATCATTAAAAATTTCTAACAATTTGCTAGGATTCAGATTCGAGATTCGAAAATAAAATGTAGATTCGGATTCAAGATTCGAACTCGAAAAATACTGGATTCGACCCATCTCTATTTTTTTCATTTGACCAATTTCTGATATTCTCTAAGCGTAATCCCAACATTGACTAGTTGTGCTACGGTAATATATATTTGTTCGTTTAGCCAGTACAACACTCTGTCATTAAATTAAATCACACAGGACAATTTGTTTATGATAACATTTTAAAAGCACTGTAAAATAATGAAATTTAAGTGATAAGAAAAAGAGCCAACCGGGCTTATGCAAATACAAGGTTTTCACTTTCAATAATTTCAAATCAAAATTTAATCTTTGCTTACTAGCTTGGATCGAAAATCATTTGTTGGAAAATTTTCAAATCGAATTCAAATCAAATAGTGTATTATGAAAAGGTATCAAATAATATCAGAATAAAATATTCTTTGATTTAAAAAAAAATATTCAAAATGTTGGTTGGAAGAACAGTTAAGAAAATTCAAACCATTTTTTGTGGCCAACATTGATAGCAGTTTACAATAATATTTGTGTTATTTTATAGGTATTGATAATATATATCAAAAGTGCAAAATTGTCAGATGCAAATCAAATGACTTGATGTATGAATATATTAAAATTGTTGTAGCAACTTTAGAAACTACCATATACTGTTCAAATTTAGCCTATATCTTAAATGTTATTAATAATTTCTTAGTTATATTTGGATCATGAACCAATGTTAGTTTCTGTAAAACCTTTATTTTTCAAAAGTATAACTTAAAGATTCACATTTTGAATTGGAGATTTGTATAAATTTTAAATTTTTAATACACACATAAATATTTGGTATTTCAAATCTGATACAAATCTTAGATTCAGATTTGTAATCAAAATTTCAAAACTTCAAAAAAGCCTACCTAATAGAAAATTCAACTCATAAAAACATAGTTGAAAAATTAGAGACTTACCGAAGCTTTAAATTCTGCCAAACAGGTTGATAGTACTTATTAGTTTGATTGGTAAATATACAGTATGCATAGAAAGTTAAGAAATTTAACTTAACTAAGTTTAAACAAGGAGTTAGTTTGGATTTGTTTATTCACTGAATTCCTTAAATTAAGTAAGCCTTTATGTCATGATTCTCAAACACCCCCTCCCCTACCTAAAAGGAATCATAAGCCTTTTGCCTCCACCCTCTAGCTTATGTAATTTTTTATTATACGATAAATTAAATTATTTTAGTTTTTTAAATTATTTTTAGAAATAAGAATTAGTAATAAAGTGAATGATTTGAAATTTCAGATTACTTTAGTTACAGTAAAATTAGGTGCAACACATAAGTAAATGAAATACAAGTGAAATTTTATAGTAAATATATTTATTTTCTAACAAAAAAAAATTATTTTTAGATTTTATATCTTCTTAAACATTGATAAAAAAACACCTTAATGCAAGATGGATTCTGACCGCCCCTCCCCCCACCTCATAAGTATGAAGGGGTAAGAAAATACTGAACCCCTCCCTCTCCTCAAAACCATAATGTAATTTAAGGATGGGCCCTAATGGGCTTGTTCCCATTATCTTAGCTGAGAATAGTTGGGTTTACTGTGAGGGATTCTCTTTACTAATCTGATTATTTAGCAAGAGTCAAAATCTTTATTGTGAATGTTAGCATGGGAGGCAACAAGCTTCTTCATATTTTTATGGTTGATATCAATACTTTGATTGTTTCTACATATTCTCAAAGGGTTTGCTCTGAATTTGATTTATTCACAATTATAAAAATATTATTTTGGAATTAGAATAAAACTAGTTAGTGGGAATAGAAATATTATTTTTACCATCAACTAAATGTTCACTCATTCTTTTGTGTAACGTTTTTGTTGCTCCTATAATTTTTATGAGGTCCCTATTTTGGTCCCTTTTATTGACTTTAAATTACCCGAAAGTCCCTTAAATAGACCTGAATATGGAGTATGAGCCCTGGATTCAAAAGTAAATTGGAGATTTAGATTAGTAAAATAATGGATTTGACCCAATTCTAAACCTATAAAAATAACTTTTTAGACCATCTATAAATATATATACACACACATCACTCGATCCGTTACAGTATATTCACCCTTCAAACACTCTTTGCTTCAAATTTTTCAAATGTAACTTTAACTTGATAATTTTCTTCATATTTCAATAAAGGAATAGGTTTGAAAATTTAAAAACCTATGCAATGTTTAAATGTGAGCAAGAATAGTGAAGGAGTTTAATATTTTCTATCAAGGTTCACCCCACCTATCTTTCCAGGCTGGCTCCCTTCTCTATAACTTGCAGCACATTATTTTAAAGTATTTCTTGGTCGTAGTAGTGATTTAATTATGGTTTGTAATGTTCTAGGGAAAAAGTGCTGCGCCCATAGATCGACGCCAGATGAGGGAATCACGCTTGGTAGTCTTAGAAAAAGCTGAGATTGTAGCAACAACACTTGGTTCCTGTTTTAACATGGACATGGAAGAAAGCACTAGGGCCTAGTAGGTGTCATAACACAACACTATACTAGCACATACAGTAACAAATATAAATGACATACATAATAAGCTGTAGAGGTAGCATTGACAAAAATTTTACTTTTCAGGGTGTTAAATAGAAATAATTTAAAGAGATGAATAGTGCTGAGGTGACAGAAAAGAGAAAGAGAGAATTAAAGAGAAGGGGGCTCTTTAATCTGTATTTTCAACCCACTAAAAGTATATAATCACCGCAAATAATTATAATAATATATTAGTTCAGCAATTAAAGGAGGAAGAATTGTGGAAAAATAGAGGAAGTTGGAGGTGTTTTACTAAACTGACCCAGTCACAGGCTGGAAAAAGTTGATGAGTGTAGATAGCTTAAAAAATAAACAATACATATATTATATATGTGTGTATATATAATACTTTGCATCCAATACTGTTTATTTACTGCAATTTTTTATTCAAACCATATATTTTCCACTACCAGCTTGCTAGGTCTCTCGTAGCTTCATATGTCTTATAATCTAACTTAAGACTAGGGCAGACACAACATCCAGGCCCGGCCATTAATTCATCACTGTGAAAAGCTTAACCCACATCTCACCAATGATACATTTTTCAGCCATGCCAGGTATCGAACTTGGGAACCTTAGCTCAATAGACAAACATGCTACCGACTGAGCTAAGGTGTTGGACATATATATATATATATATATATAGAGAGAGAGAGAGAGAGAGACTTATACATATATTTAGCCAAAACAATTAATTTGTAAGAAATTAGTAAAATGACAAATGTGAACATAAAACATACTTTTAAACAATCATGTCCTTTCATTTGACATTCTGATGAAGTGCTTATGTAAATATAAAAAAATTATGCCCAGGCAAGGATTTGAACTATGGTCAGTGTATTATTAAACTATATAAACCCTCAATCATAACGGTGTAGTTAAGTACAAAAACTTGTTACAAGAGTGTGTGCATTTATAGCAATGACTTAAAACTACAGGTTTCATTTTCTAATTTTAATTTTGGTTCTTTATGCAACCCATTTCTTTTACATGAGCCTATCTAAGTGTCCTATCATTATTTACCCATTTCTTTATTCCCCTTTTGTGTTTTTTAGTTTATTCTTTGAAGAAGTTTCATTGCACATTTCACACTCGCTCCTAATGAGTTCTGATAGAATGAAACTTGGATTAAGGGATTGGGGGATAGAGGTCGGTTTTCTTCAAGAGGCAGCCATTACCTCCATTACCTCCATTACCTCTTTCTCCAGTGGTAGTAACGTAAAGTGAGAACTGTGTTCTTCAATGTAAAAGTCATATTGTGTTTGTTCCTTTTATATACTTATATCCCCCTTTTCTTTAATTTCTTCCAAATCAAAATGTACCTCAAAAAGGAAAAAGAGTGTTTCCTTAGAGAGGTTTATTACAAGTAGGAAATGCAGGTATTGATAAATCAAATTTTACATCCTTAATTAGCACACAATACCTTAACCTAGTTTTTCCTTACACCTTTAACATTTCCAATTTATTTACACTCTCATATTTACATAGGTTTTAAATTTTCATAATTATTACTATAGCATGAACTTACAACCAGGCCCCAGGCGAGTAATTTGACATTTAGTTAATCTTTTTATTTTTTATTATTCTATTATATTTATATTTTCTCTTATGTTCATAATTTTTTCCAAATTCTGATTCTGATTCAAGAGTTGGGATTCAAAGGTAAATTGGAGATTGGGATTCATAAAATAATGGATTCGATCCAACTCTAGAATAATTCAATTCATGGTTTCTTTTACGGTACTATCTGAGCAGATGATTACAGGAGATGAAGGGGGGGGGGGGGAATGCACTTCTTGTTCCCTCCGCCAATGCCATTTATGACAACCAATATATGTTTCGTTACTTACATCTGTTGTATAACAAGGTAACTCTGGTTTCAAAGCAACCAAGGAATAACACTAATCTTTTTATTAATTTTAATCTTTATTTTTACTAAGGCTGTGGGAGTAGACATTTTTCACTTCGAGTTGAGGTTGAATAGAATTTGAATGAAAATGACTTTTTTTTTAAGTTTTAAGAGTGTAGAGCAATTTTTTCTACAAGAAACATTTCAAGTTGAATTTCTGTAATAGAGCTATGCATAAACCATAAATAAGTACAAACATAATTTATTTTAGAATTACATTTTTTTATAAAAAAAATTATAATCACACAAATTTGAATTTTCAAATAAATTTAATATAATTGAACCATTTTTTTAAATTAAATAAAAGGAAATATTAAGGAACTTTCTTTGCTATGAAATGATATCTTAAAATTGAATAAAAATAATTAAATCAGGAATTTTCAAGAAAAAGATTGAAAATTCCAAGTATTAAAATTTTTCAAGTTTTCTAAAATTGTCGCCTCTAAGCAGCTACTAAAACTTTACTCAAACTCGATTTTTCGAATACTCGCACACCCCTATGCTTTTTTTTAGAAAATTTTCTAGCTAAACCATTTGCTTATTTTTACTAAAGCCTATCAATTTGAATTTATCAAGAATTTATTTAGGTCTCCTGTGAATTTTTAATGTTTCTTCATTTTCTTTGTTATAAAATTGTGTTTACACTTGTGATACAATATTACTTATATTTGTCTTACTCTGCATTATTTGTGCAGCAATACCCCAAGGCCATCATTCACGTGTTGCATAGTAGACGAATCTTCCAAGTGCTGTGAACCAGATATCCTGGTCCCTTTACTACACGATGTTAAAAACCTGGTGTTGGTTGGTGACACCAATCAATTGCAAGCCACCGTTCACTCAAAGGTTTGTTATAAACTGGGTAGTGTTTATTATTCAGTAAAGTGTTGTCATGACCTTACCTTGGTCAAGTACTTCACTTGGCCATTAACCTTTATGTAATGTTCTTGTTTGGATTTTAAATCGGGGTTTGCTTGCTTTCTCCTTTATGACATATTTTATGTCATACTATTCATTCATGTAATTCTACCTACAAGATGTGTTTATTTATCTGAACCATATTCAAAAAGCATATTATTAACCACTAAGTATATAGGAAGAAGAAATTATCTCAGCCAACCCATTAATAACAGGTCATTATGATAACTATCTATGAGATAGTTTTGAGCAAGCTGTCTGTCTATCCAAGCCTTAATTCTGGAGCTTCAATTTGGCAATACTGCTATTTTTCCGTTATATTTTAATTACATTAATATTTGGAAATTATATTCGAAGTAGGGGGATAAGAAAGATAGAGAATCAGCAACAGATCCTTGGCCTACCCTCTAACACTGTGTACCCACTAGTTAACAGGTCTGCGTTTACACATTCTTCTTCACACCCAGGATTTGCTGTTAGTGGGGGTGGGAGCAGGCCCGGATTACAGTGTTTGCCACGCACAGGGGCCCCCCATCTGCCTGGCAAATAAATCACTTTGACTGTCATTTTTTTTTGTGATAATATTATATTTCAATATTTCAAAAGGCTATTTTTATGTTTTTTCTTAAAATTTATCCCAAACTAATCTAGAAATTCACTAATCGAAGGTCGTTAGTAGCCTTGTATTACGTGTAGTCTGACAGTCCGTGCTTGAAAATTAACACCACCTTTGCTTTTGGTAAACTTGAAATATTACATATCTGCAGACAGTACCGTTTACTTTTGACAAAAAAGTAAACACTTATTTTCTATTGACAATAATTTCTGAGGTAAAATAGTATAACTATTAATATTGAAGAACTAACTAAATGTGATGTGAGAAAAACACAAGAAAAAAGTTTTTAGTAATAAAATACTTTTTACTATACTAATAGTATACTATTACATCTGCAGACGGCGGACTACATAAAATGCAATTACACTGAAATAGTTTATAACTATAATGATGTCCAATACTATAATATTATTAGCTATTAATTTGCAGTACTATAATCCACTCATTATATAATAGACTGTGTAGTTTAATAGTTTCTATAATATTAATATTTAATATGTTAATAACAAAACTCACAGTACTCACCATGATTGCTAAAAGTTTGTCTCTAAGTAAAATTATCCATGTAGGATGTATAATGGAAGAGTCATAATCATTTATTGGGGAACGAACTTCTAAGGGCCCCAAGTTCTACTTGACACAGGGACCCCAAAAGTGTTAATCCGGGCCTGGATGGGGGCATATGATAATATCAACTGCCCCTTCTCCTCTTCCTGATATAATAATGTTTACATAATTGCTTTAAAATAATAATTTCAATTACTGTACCCACTTCAAAACTTTATTTACAAAGAGTAAAGATTTTAACCCTTTCTAGAAAATATCACGGTATCACAGGTCCAGTTTTCATTTAGGCCTAAATGCAAATTTACAATAAAGTTAAAAATCAACAGAAAAAGTATTCCTTTGAAAAACCCTAATTACTGCACAAAACTATTTGTTTTATATTAAATATAGTTAAACAAAATATAATTGATTGACAGAACATAGTGCTTATCATATTTTTTTAATATTCTTAATTTTTTGGGGAAGGGCCTTCAGCTGGGGGAGGGGCTTCAGCCCCCAAAGCCCCCCCCCCCCCACCTTCCCATGGGTGCACCCCTGTCCATAATTTATTTCTTTGTATTTTATGTGTGTTTCTTTATATGAAAAATGAATAATTTCGAAAATTAAAACAATTTGTAACTGTGGAAGTATGAATAAGTTGGAAGTTTGAAAAGTATAAGAAGAAATAAAGTGAGAAGTGTGTTTATTCCTATGTAGACCTAACCTCACTATCCATTCAGGTTGTCTTCACTATCACTTAATTTACATTACTGTACAGTGTTTCTACACTGTCTTATAAATAAATTTTAATGCCATTAGCCAATAATTCATTTTATTAAGAAGAAAATTGTGATAGTATATTTGGAACTATATTTTTCAGGGCATTAGAGGTAAAGATTGATGACGACTGCTACTTAGAAAAAAATTAATGTATTTTTGATATAGTTAATCCACATTAATAAATCAACAAAATCGACCAAAATTTTCTTTTAAAAATCCAGGCATCTAATTTCTCATAAAGGTTTGGCTACATTGCTACATTGAACTTTAAACATATTTTGATAATGGTTTTAATGTGTTAAGTAAAAGTTCATCAAAACATGCCTCGCGAAATTTCAATGTCTTTCCTCATTTGTGTGTATGAGTCAAGATTTGTATCACCATCTATTGAAATAAAACATTATTATGAACGCTTTTATAGAATTTAATCTGTAAAATCCTACAGAAAGCTATATTATAGTCATATTTGATGCTGTAAAGAAATTATTTACACCCACTTCTGTGGCCAGAATAATCTAAGGTGTCAATCACATGTTAAACTTGCCTGCTGAAGATGTGGAGATTGGAGTTCAAATCCCGGTCGTGTGTACTGAGGGTGGTTTTTCCTAAATAATTTCCCACTCTCCTTCTACACACATACCGGTAGATTACCTCTAAAATGCTTCCTTCCTTATCCCTACCTCGTTATGGTAATTATTAATATATATAAATAATTATGGTAATATTAATATATATATATACATATAACATGAACAGGTAGTAAGACATGGTGATAAAAAAGTTTTACATTATTTAGGCCTAATTGTTTAGTTCTTTTTACTAGCACCCATAAATAATTGCACTATCTCCAGCTATGTTTGACTGTTGTTGCATTCCAGATAGCCAAGGATCTTGGCTATGCCATATCAATGTTTGATCGACTGAACAGTTCACTAAGCTTGCTACCATCCAATCCGGTCATGTTCCTCAATGAGCAGTTTCGCATGCACCCAGAGATTTGCTGTTGGCCCAACTACTACTTCTATGAGGGCCGCCTCACTTGCGCCCCGTTTCTGCATCATCAAAGAATCACACCCTTAAAGCCCTACTTGGTGCTGAGCCTCGAGTATCGACAAGGACTTAGCAGGTGTTTACTATAGTATTTTTTATATGAATATTTAAATATTAAGACTAAGGATTAGTTATTTGAATACTTAAGGATGTTCAAGATTTAAGGATTAAAAAAATTTCAAGTTCTGAATTATCAAAAGAAATATATATTTTTTACTAATTTTAAGTTAAATTTAGGGTTATCATGGTTTTCTTATTGTGCTAATATGACATAATTTTAGGGCAAACTTTATAATCAGTCACCAAATAACTAAGCATGTGTGCGTGCATGCATGCATGTGTGCGTGTTTTTTCCTGTTTCCACTTATAATAGCTGTCCATTTATATTAATTCTATTCTTCTGTTCTTCACACACAGAGAAAGTTGCTATAAACATTAAAATAACAGTGATTTATTGCAGAATAAACACAACAGATTTCTTACTTGAAATTTATATTATATTTGGAAGAAGGTATAGGAAAGGTGGATAGAAATATATAAAAGGAACGAACACGATACATATGGCTTTTACAATGAAAAGAAGAACACAGTTAACGCTTTACATTGCTGCCAATGGGCAATGAGGTAATGGTTGCCTCTTACCTCTTTGTCCAATGGCAGCAATGTAAAGCGTTAACTGTGTTCTTCTTTTCAATGTAAACGCCATATTGTGTTCATTATTTTTATATGTTTCTATCCACCTTTCCTGTACCTTCTTCCAAATATAATAAAATTACCTCATAAAGTGAAAAGAGGTTTTCCTTATGGAGATATATACTTGAAATTTAGCCAGAGATAAGTATTATCACCTGACTTTAGAGTAATGGGCACATCCCGGTCATTTTCTGACATTCCAGATAATCTCACACTATACAAATCACCAAGCTTGTTAATTAATGGGAAATAATAATAATATGCTATTTCTGATTTGAATAACTAGGTCTTTGTTATTAATGAAGGTAATATAGGGTGGGGCGGAAACAATTAGATGATCTATGCTGAGGAACGTGATAGACAGTGTGCTGAGGTTTGCCTGATGTCTTTGGAGCTCACTTGAGTGACATTATCTTCAAAAAGTGAAAAAGTGTAGTATATAGTTTGTTTTTATTTAGCTAGTGAATATTTACTTTTCAAGTTATTAATCATCTAATTCTTTTGGCCCCACCCTGTATGATTAAACTCAAACTAATTTTGAATCTAAAATTTGCTTTAATTCCACTGTAGAGGTCATTCAAATGATGGAGAAGCTGATTTTGTGGTGGAGGTGGCATCAATTGCCCTGAATACTGTTTCACAACATAAATTGTCTGTTGGCATCATCACGCCCTACAACCAGCAGAAAGAGACAATACAGAATAAACTACGAGAAAAGTATGTACCGTAACTGTTCAATAGCTTATTTTGTTTGACTCTTCCCTTCACTTATGAACAACATGTGTATTGTGTATCTGTATTTGTAATTGTGCAGCAGATGGTTATTTAAATGCTAAAGTTGGCAACTAAATAAACTGGTCTTGTTGAGGAAAGGAAGAGTGTATGAGTGTTATGTAAAATAAGATATAGAAAGGTACACACAGATAGCTTGGTACAAAATGGTATCAAGTACACCTTAATGCTCTTAATTTCTTTTTCTGGTAAGAGGTCAGCACTAAGAACTGCACTCCAGATAGACAGGAAATAATAGTTTTTTTTTTTCAATATTGCTAAATCTTTACATCCAAACATTTTTCATGATTGCTTTATTTTTAAACTTTCCTTGGTAACATTAAATTGAATCATAATTAACTTTTAAATTACTATGACAGTTTAAAATTTAATCTAATAATTTATTATGACTTCATTGTCTCTGGCCACAGATCTGAAATGGTTTGTTGTATTTTGTTCAAACTTGATATATAGAGGTTATAGGGCAATACCCTACTAGCCCTTCAATTAAAGGTAGTTTACTCATGAGTAGTTTTTTTGAATTCCAAATTTTTCGAAAATGACTCAAACAATTTGGTTTAAAATGCATATCTAGGAATTGTTTGACATAACAAATAGTACTATAATTGGTTTTTTGGGCAAATAGCAAATATTCGTTGAAGGGTAGTTTACTGAAGACTGATTTTTTCAAAAACTTGAAATATTTTACAAAAGGCTCTAACCACTTAGTTCCAAATTGATATCTTGGGATTGTTTGACATGATTACAATAGCTTACTTGTTTGTGGGGTAAGAACTCAATTATGGGTAGTATAGTGATAAGGATTTTTCAAAAACTTGAATTTTTTTTAACCTCACTGGCGAATTGGTTTTAAATCTGTATCTTGGGAATGTTTAACATGGCAACTAACACTATTTTTGTTTTTTGGGTGAAAACTAATTTATGGTTAGTTTACTGATGACCGATTTTTCAAAAATGGAAATATTTTTAAAATGACCCTAATGATTTAGTTCCAAATGGGTATCTTGGGAGTGTTTGACATGACAAAAAAAATCTGTATACTTTGTTTTGGGTAAAAATTCGATAAAGGTTGTTTACTGAGAAGCGATTTTTGAAAATTAGAATTTTTTGGAAATTACTTTTTTTTAATATATCTTAAAAAATAGCCTATTATATATGAAATAAAGTGCATTTAGAAAAACAATTTGTAATAAATAAAATTATTTTACACATCAATAATAATGGATCTTTATTTATCTAAAATAAATTAATTTAAGGGTAATTTACTTGCAACAAATTATAGGAAAATTTGAATGTTCTGGAAATTGACCTCTAAGATTGAATTCAAAATGGGAATATATGAATAGTTTTTCACTATAAATAATAATACATTTATGTTTACAAATAACAAATTATTTTAGGGTTGTCTACAAACAATTTGATTTTGAAAATTAGAATTTTGTTAAATATATTTGAATAATTTTGTTTAAGATTTATACATAAGAAGTGATTATTGTAATTAACAAAACGTTGGGTTTATTCTTATGATTAAAACTTATTTAAGGTTAGCTTGCTAAAAATCCATTTTTGGAAATTTTCTTTGAGGCATAATACATAATATGAAAAAGTTGGTGCGTTTGTGCTATACCATTTATTAATTACATAACTAATCTTAAAATTACATATTTATTCAACCCAAGCTTGACTCGTCTCTAATCAAAAGACTTTAGCTTGTAAGCAGACTATCAATTTTTTTTTGTATTACTGAAAATAATACTGTATATCAAAGAAGATGTAAGGTATATTTTAGGGATGTTACACTTAGCCCCCTGGATGCTCCAGTGTCATTTAACAACTCTTATAAAAAATTGCAGTGTGTCGTAATACCTTCTATGACTCTACATACACTAATAAGATTGGAGTGAGGTAAGTTGTATTTGAGTCACACCCTTTTACATTTTTGTGTAGAGAGAGAAGACAACCATTTAAGAAAAAAAAAAGTATACTCAAGGTGATTGGTCCTTTTCATTTGGCGTGAAAATGCAAAGCCATGGGAACAAACGGTTATTATCTTCAAGAATTTTTTATTGTTTTGCGATTTTATTTTCAGTAACAGTTTGTTCAAGAATATAAGCATGTTGATTATGCTCTGCTTTTTATATACACACCTCCTCTATAATTTTAACATTGATCAAACATCAATAATTTTGATATTTTTCAATAGAAAACTTTCGGCTGCATAACACAAAGTAAGTAAATATAACACCTATTACACATTTATACATTATCTTAGAGACGTGTTGAAAATATTACTATAAAAATTTTACTCGTTCTCGAGAAAACTGATATTTCCAAACATATGATTTTTTCCACAAGACCTGTCCGGTAACTAGCACCATCTACTTTTTACGTAATCCATCAATTCTTGTTGGCGCGGAAGAATACTTTGGTTGGTTGTGAAGCCATGCCACGCCTTTCACCCTCCCACCCACCATCCCACAAAATAGGTTGACAGGACTAAGGACCTTAACCAAGATTTGTACCATAACTTCTTTGCCACTGGCAAACCATGTTAGGTGTGGCTAAAAGCCTTTTCCTGTGCACACACCAGTGCTGGTAATTGTTATAATAATGAGTAAAAACCCACATTTGTGGGAATGCAGACTAAATTCGAGACTCACATAATCTGGTTTGTTGGTGAAGGATGTGCTCGGGATTCAAATCTCATCTGGGCTTACTGACGAGTTTTTTATTGATTGTTTTCCACCCTCCAGCTATACAGATGCAGGTACATTTCTTCTTAATTCTGAATATTTTACATATAGCAAGGTCTAACATTAGTCAACATTTAAATGTGTCATGATAACTGTTCATAACATTGCTTTGTTTATATTATTGAAAGTAAAGACTTGATTAAAGTAATTTGGAACGACATACATTTTATTGGGATAGTCTTCCTAATTGCTTCCAATCGCAGAAAGGTAGGGCTTTTGAATCCCATTCTATCATCATACAAATGTGGCTACACTTCCTTTATACCATAATTCTAACGTTCTCATCACTGCCCCATTAGTTTAATATGCGAATAACCTTGATGGGTAGTAAAACATAAATCACAGAACAAACAAATGATGCAGATTTTTTTATAGTGTGTGGTAATTAATCACCTAGCTTTGTTAGTTGTATTAAAATTTTATAACACTTTTTTCCTCTCTAATTTAAATACTAGTGCATCAGCTTTTATTTTAAACCCAGAATTTTTATCATCAGGGGTAGAGCTGGGCCGATCAGCTATTTTGCCGATTAGTCCGATGCCGATCATTTGTTGCCGATTAGGCCGATCACCGATGCCGATTATTTTTGTTTTCAATTTTAATAATTTTAAAAACTGTTTCCATTTAAAACAAAATGTGCGTATGTGCGAGATTATCACATCCGATGTTTCATTTTTTGGGCATCTTTAACAAATCTAAATAAAACAACACCAATCTGCTAATATTTTATTTTATGATTATTAGATTTGTTACTTGTGAGTATTTTTATTTCTAATAACGTGCATAAATTTGAAAAAGACCTATGGTAAATATATTTATTTTGATATATTTTGTTTGGAATGTTGGATGTGCTGTTTATTTCAGACCTAAGTCGCTAAGAACAAGCTAATTATTCCAAGATCACATACGAGAGAGCAGAGATAAAATATTATTTTTTTAGGACTTAAAATATACCCACACATTTTGAATAATCGGCATAAATAATCGGAGATTCAAACACCGATCATCGGAATCGCCGGTTATGCGATAATCGGCCGATGATCGGATTAATAATCGGCATCGGCCCAGCCCTAATCAGGGGTTTACTAATAAAATCCAACCTATTCATATTTTGTTTGGAGAAAGCGGCACTTTAAGTCATCCTGCTGTTATTCACAAAAGCATATACTGTAAAATCTCAAAAATGGGTGACCAGATCATCATAACACTCTAGAGCTCAGCCAGGGCAGCATTCTACTGTATTATAGACACTAATGTTTTGAAGGATTTTTGCTTTACTAGGGATCTTTGCTTCAGAATGCATACATCCACTAATGGTTTGAATCCTTTTGGGTTCAACATGCAGCCAAAGGGGTGTGTCCTGAGAAACTTTTGCCCCCTCCCTTTTTTTTCTCTAACTAAAATTATAGTTAATTTTTAATGAAACATTAATTGAAAAAAAATTAAACTAAATATATATCATTATTTAGTTGTACATTATCTACGAAGTAGGGAAGGCTTGACATTAAACAATATAATACAGCTATTAAAATATCCAGATGATTTAGCTTTGTTAGATAATAGTAAAGAAGCTGTTACAAATAAATGCAGACGTTTTATTAGATGTTAGTAATGAAATAAATATAGAAGTGAATACTGAAAAGATCAAGTATATGAACACACAGAGAAGACAGATTGAGGACGATAATTTAGAGACTACTGCAAACACCATAGTATTTAACATGATTAATGAGTTTAAGTTATAATGATATCAGAGTGGAAATAAGAAAAGAATACAGTTGGGAAATTCGTGCTATTATTTGGTCAGTGAGTTGTTTTCATCTCGTCTACTTAGAATATACCAATAAAAAAGGTTTTACCAGTTCTCTATGGTTGGGAAACATGTTCTCTTACCTTGCACAGTGAAAAGATATTTAGGGTATTCGAAAACCAGGTGCTCAGGAAGATATTTGGTCAAAAAAGGGATGAATATATGGGGAGTGGAGTAAGTTACATTGTGGTGGGCAGGACATGCATCAGGAATGGAAAAATCTAGAACAGTGTTCAAGCTATTGACTAGCAAACCTAATTGGAAGAGATCACTGGGAAGACCTAGATGCAGATGGGAAGATAACGTCAGAATGTACCTGAAAAAGATAGGATGTAATGAGATAGACTGGCACAAGATAGAGATAAGTGGCGTACTTTTTAAGTGCGGCAATGTACTTTTGAGTTCTTAATGCCACAGAGTAAGTATTTTATCTTTGAACTATAGTAATAAATATTACACTAAATCTAAGTTTTTGAGTTTTACAGTTGTTTGATGTATTTATTTTGTTCATTTTATAACCAAGCCAACTTTTTTTTCATATTGCTAAAGGCGTGAGTGATCCAGTCACCCCTTCCCTTAACTACACTCTGTAATTCCCCAAATTTAAATTTTAGGTACAAGCCTACACTATTAAAGGTATGTTTAAGTGCTTGGGCACCCCCTTCCTCAATAATACTCTTTTAATAACTGGATCCTAGATATGAGTTTGAATTGAAAATTTTGTCTTCATGTGGTGTAAAAGCGGGCAAACTAAACCCGCATTATAGTTAAGAGCCTTGAAAAACTGCACTAACCCTTTCCCTGGCGCGGGTGTTTAACAACTTCTTTGTTTGTCTAAACATTTCCTGGAACGGGCGTGATTCAACGTTTCATTTCAAAAAGTTAATGTAATACCATCTATCAATGAACCATTGTACTTTTAGCCAGTCTAAATACTTCATATTGAACCTGATAGGTGGATCTACAGTTCAATGCTATACCATGGTCGTGGATAAAGTAATGAATGAGAAAATAAATTATTAGTGAAAATTTGTCGAATCATAGAGTACGAGTAAAAAAATGGGTTTTAGTCCCACACAGAAAGCTGTGCTACAGGTGTGCCAGGGAATGGCCTAAAGAAAAATATTACAAAAATGTCCATAATAAATAGTGTTTGCTTGCTATACCTGACACAACTTATATGTAATGTTGCATTTTCTCCAGGTACCCTGGTCTTGGCATTACGTGTGACACAATTGACAGTGTGCAAGGACAAGAGCGAGATGTAGTCATCATGTCTTGTGTCCGAACAGAAGGAGTGGGATTTCTCAACGACATGTCAAGGTTAAATGTGGCTCTCACACGAGCACGCTCTGCCCTGTACATATGTGGCAACTTTACTGCTTTAAAGGTCGGTTTTCATCTTTTCATGAGATAGACATACACTTAAACTTGGTTGGTTTGCATCAGCGTTCAGAGCCCTGTGTGTGATTTGGATATTTGCGTTAATATCAAGGCGGAATAGTTGGATATCATTGTAGATTAAACTTTAGATTGAGATCCAAAAAAACTGATTTTATGCTTTAATTATTTTATTGTTTTATAAAAGTGTTTAAAAAAGACTCAATATAATATGACAGCAAATAAGGTTTATTTTGCCTGAATTTGTATGTACACATTTGGTGTGGAATAATAACTACAGACTGGGGTATTTAATGGTCTATTATTAACGTGTTTGATACACTTCTTTTCATACATATAAAACTTAGGTGTAATTCGTTTTGTTAACCCAAAAATAATTTCATTTCCCTTTTATATAAATTCTTATTTTCTTATTGTTTTTATATTGTTGTTGTATAAATTTTTTTTTGTTTTTTTTATTTATAATAATTGAGAAAATCAAACCTTTAATACTTCAGTTAACATAACTTTGTGATTCACAACTAATACAATGTTGAAATATATTTTGCAACTCAACATTGTTGTAAAATGTTGGGGTGTTAAATATTACAATACTGAAGGTGAAACTAACATAACAGAATTGGAAAACAATGGGTAAAACAAATAATTTGCAATTAATGTTGGTTTTTTTTATCTAGCACCCCGTGCTACTACCCATGCGGGCTATACGCTTATTGATGCTAATGGGTTAGTAATTGTGAAGGTTGAAAAAAGAGGAAGTGAGCTCGCATTTGCTTAGAGGTGGAGTAGAAAACCATTTAGAAAAAAAAACTCGGTTCACCCGAGTGAGATTCGAACCTCAATCTCCCATCCTTGGCATTCTAGCTCAACACAAAACTAGTGCATTAGTAAACTACGCCACCAAGGCGGGTAAATCATGTTAATATTCTTAAACCTAAATCATGGAAACTCATTCTTCTTTTCTTAAAGTTAAAATGGATATAGAGTAAATTTATCAAGGAAAATGTAACTTCTATAAGTCAAGGGTCCTAATTTTATTTTTACCCTTGAATTTTTTTTACAGAATTCAAGCATCATATTTTCATTGTTAATTAGGGCCACAGCAAGGTGTAAATAATAATTTAATATAACTTGCATAAAAATCTAATCAGCAATA
This sequence comes from Timema podura, assembly GCA_033556935.1. Classification (NCBI taxonomy): domain Eukaryota; kingdom Metazoa; phylum Arthropoda; class Insecta; order Phasmatodea; family Timematidae; genus Timema; species Timema podura. Next base: position 45,430,742 of record JAVRXN010000002.1, read on the forward strand.
ACCAAGAAAAACAATGGATACAGACATCGTAATTCATACGTTTTTTGCTATAAAGGAAGCAGCACCAAAATAAAAGTTCATCCAAGTACAAAATTATGCTTCCTTTAGCTCTGCCTGTAATGTGTTACCTTACATTATTCCACTATGGAATAGCTAATATCTGTACCCCAGATCCATAGTATCGTAAGTCACAACTGGTCCACTTTTCAGGAGAGCCCAAAAACATATTCTAACTCTGTTCACGCTTCAGGGCAAGACAGAGAAGTCTTATTATAACTTTTTTAGCAGTGAAAATGTAAAAGTCTACAACATTTTTTTTTATCTGTAGAAGAATTTTTCATTAATACAGTTAGTTTTATTAATAAATGGACTTACGATGTTGTGGTTCTAAACACAAGCAGTTAATATGGACTTACGATCCTATGCCATAATGATAAAAAATGGTAATAGGGGTTAATAAAATTGTATAATAATTAATAATAGTTATGATTTATTAATGTTATTGGTAATACAGTAACAGTAATAATAGTACTAAGGCCTAATAATAAAAGAATAACATTATTTTAACTTTCCTAGTTAAAATTACTCAATAATAATTCACTGTGCTATTGAATAAAATTCAGTCGGCAAAAGAAACATGTTTATATCAGATAGGCTATATCTTGTTTTATTCTAGTTCAGTTGAATCCTCTTCAGGTAAATCTCCAACACCATCTCCATGTGGAATTCTCTCGAAATACGCTCTATACTCTTCAGGAACCCACTGCATTAGAGTCTGTATGTCCCTAAACTTGTCATTACTTATTTTCTTTCTTGTTGTTCTTAATAGAGGTAGAATCTCAGTCATTGTTAAGCCTATTCGTTTATTCCTCTTCAAATCAACCTTTTTGAAAGTGTCTTCACTGAAACTGGTTTAATAGTAAACAACACCTTTATCTTCTCTTCGCAACTGCAGCCACACTGCTTCAGATATCAAAAATGTTCCTCCATCTGTGTTCTTTTTTCTTGATATAAGTTGTAACGTTATTTGCCACCCTACCATTTATTTCCTTATATTTTTCCCAAGCTTGGTAAATAGTTTCAAGTTTATCTTCGTTTGAAACACGTTGTGTCGCCGGCGTGACAAATAATACTATTTACATCCATTTAAATAAATTAAAAGGACAGAATATAGAACATCTAACACTGTTTTAAATATTTTAAACAATTAATTTTGGCAAAGGAAGAACACTTACCTTTTATTAAACATATTAATTTCCTTCCAAGAGGTCTGTTGACTCTTCTTCTATTTATTTTGAATGTCAGCCATGATTTATTTTAACGCATGCGCAGATATGATGAACAAGTGAGTGGCGAGTCTCGTGCTTGTAAAAGTAGTAAGAAAAAAAGAGAAAAAGAAGACGTTCCAAAATAGCGCGCATTTCAATTGTGACAGATTAAAATAAACATTTAATTCTCTGACATATATTTAAATCTTGATACTAAATTTGTATTTTATTTTATAAACAGTTCATAGCCAACACTTTATCTTTTATTTTAACGTATTAGTTTTCTCTTTGGACTTAGTAGAGAATAGAACGTTTTTAAATTTAAAACTTAGAACATTTTTTGAAGAGGATGAGGGTTCTTTCTTCCGGAGTGTTTTTAACATGGAGCAAAATCTCTATAGCTCCTAATTAAATTTAGTTTTCAAGTGGAACAATGGTTCGAAAGTAAAAGTGCAAGTACTAAAATGGAAAGTTAAGTGTCTGGAGACAAACTAGAGTGTTTATTTTTTTAAATGGTGGACGAGTTAGAATAAATAAAAGGAAACAGACTTCAGACATTCTGTTTCAACATGGACAAATTCATTGGTGAGGTCCAGCCAAATCTTCAATTTTAAATATATTTTTATTTCTCATTTTTTTTTATCAAGCTATCAGGATATATACAAAAACTTTCAGAAAGGACTAATAAACATTCAGACTCTATCTATTCCAGGGAATTGATTAATATTTTATTTTTATGTAAAAATATTAATTCTATTGATTTTTTTTTTTGTTCCTCAACAATACCATTTTTTTTTGTCTACTCAAAACTATATATTCTATAAAAGTTTAGCCTATACATATATTATTTTCTTTCACTCTATTATTATATATATATATTAAAACTCCTAAATTTAATCCTGTTCAGAGATTGTTCATTTAATTGTTTAACTTTGTTTAAAATTTATGTAATACCATATATTTTATTTTGTCATATTAGCCTTATATTTATTCGGATATCCTTAGGTAGGTTTGGGATGTAGTAAAAGGGAAACAATAATGATAATAATAATAACCACAAAAGTTTCAACAATTGTTTTTTTTTATTGTAATCTCAATTAGTACATTTTTTGTGTTTTTTATGATCCATTGTATTTAAATTGCTATTTTTTTATTTATTTTTTTATTTTAAGTACTCTCAACTCTTGTGGAAGCCTACAACACACCATTGTAACATTGACACTGTAATATCTAGGTAAAAGTTCCCGAGCACACCCAGTGGTCTCGAGCATTTAGAGTCGTCGTGTATTTGTTCAAATTAGTCGAGCTAAAGTTTATTTATATTTATTGTTTTTTTTTATTATTATTATTTCTCCTAGTTTCCAGGAGTGGCGCCCAACACAAAATTTTTTATTAATCTCGACGTTACCTTGTTGTTGATAAGACACAATTAGGACATTTATATTAGAGTGGCGCCCAACGTGGTGGCTCATTTGTGTTAGGGAACTGTGTTGTAATTAGGGCATGAGCGGAGGAAGCTACTTTACTAGAAGCAAGGCCAGAGCTCTAATTTCAAACACTCTACTGAAGGTTGTAGGAGAAACTTCAACAATGGAAGGTCAAGCTCTAGGAGAAGATGTCGACAATGACACATCAACAACAATGTCCTTAGAAGTAAGTGAGTTTAGGGATGTAGACCAATTCCATGAGTTTAGCGGAGAGTTTGCAGAGACGATTTTTGATGATCCACCACAATGTGTAGAGACTGAACCAACCACAATATCTGTTGCCTCATGCGTGGAGACCGAACCAACCACTACAAATTTGACACCTGTTGCCTCACCTCCAGAATTTATGTCAGCGATACAACAATTAATATTTGGGATGAGTGAAATGAGAGGAGTTTTAGCAGCCAGTTTGGTTGAAATTAGAGGAGATTTCAAAGCTAGTCAAGACGAAATTAGAGGAGAGCTTTCAAAGCTTTCAGATAGTCAGGTTAAGCTCTCAGATAGTCAGGTTGAAATGAGAGGAGATTTCGCAGCCAGTCAGGAAGCCATGAAAAGTGAAATCTTGAGTTGCATGAGTTCGCTAGCCGACACTATCAGGAAAGATTTTCATGTAGAGATTACCCAGACAAAAGCTGACCTGGAGGGACAAATTCATCTGTAAAACAACATTGTAGCCAGGAAATTGAAGTGGTTAAGAAAAATTCACTAGTTTCACTAGAAAAAGTTAGTCAAGCACTGGAGTCGACACAACATTCCGTAGCAAAACAGCTCGGCCAACACACAGTACAATTAGAGGAAGGTCTAAAGAACCTTAGTATGGAGGTTGATGCGGTGAATGCAAGACAGAATGAGTCCTTGCTGGCTGTGGCGGCAAAGAATCAGGAGTTGGCTCTAGTTCAAGAGGTTCTAGGTCAGAAGCTAGACGACACTACCAGAGTAGTTGTGTCAGTTCAGGAACAAATAAGGGGTTTGGGTGAAGAGGTAAGGTTAGGATATGTTACTGGCCCCAACTTACTTAGCACACCCACCTTGACCATTTTGGGGGGAAAGTCGTTGGAGGAAAGACTTCCCAGATTCAATAGAAGGGACCGACAGAACCCGGTCAGTCACCTGTTAGCTCTTGAAGAGTTATTTGAAGGGCATAGGCTGTCAGATAAGGACAAAGTAAGATTAGGAGGCAGTTCCCTGACAGGTGATGCTGTACCCTGGTGGTCAGTGGGAAAAGACAACATCTCAAGCTGGGAGGATTTTAGTACCAAGTTCCTGGCTATGTTCTGGTCTGTAGAGATACAGGGGCAGATGAGGGCAAAGTTGCATGCTTCTCGGTATCATGAGAATAGTGGCACTCTGGAAAGCTATCTAGCTGATATGTACTCCAGAAGTCGAAATTTCGATTCATCCATCACGGATTCGGAGCTAATATACATGGTTACACAGCAGTTACCGATACGTTTGCGGGAAATGTTAGTGGGCGTGACTTACAGCTCTTTGGATGAATTCCGTGCGGGACTACAGCGTTTGGATACGCTAGAGCAAGACCGGAGGAGAAACAAAATTGAGTCTGTAGGTTCACCCCCTCGCAAGCGCACAAGCGAAGACATGAGTATGGTAAACCCCAGCAGTTTCAGAATGGTCCACGGCAGCAGAACTCCTGGAGAAGAACTGGACCACACCTGGAGAATCTGCGACGAGGTCCGAGTTGGAGGGCACCTTCAGACATGTTCCAAGGTAGAGGTCAAGAAGAGGCTCATCACAACTTGGATTCACGAGGAGACAGGAGACAACACCAAGGGCAGTTCTCTAGGGGTAGGGGCCACCCTTACACTAGCGAAAAGGAACAAAGATTTGTAAATTTTCCCCAACAGCAACCCCAGGAGTCGAACATAAACTCCCAAAAAGTACCAGAATACCAGCAGGGGGCCTGTATTTCAGCCTCAACAAGTCGCCCACCAGCAGAACCACATTCCGCGCTCCATCGATGTAAATACAGTAATAATGGCGGCAAACAACGAACCTGCGATGTAGGATATCGAAAGTTTTGGGAGACATGCTAATCCCTAGAATCATGTGGTTCGACAGCTGGCTATAAGGAATGTTTTGAAAAGTTGAAAGTTTTGGGAGACATGTTAATCCCTAGAATCATGTGGGTTGATAGTTTGGCTAAAAGGAATGTTTAGAAAAGTTGAAAGTTTTGGGAGACATGCTAATCCCTAGAATCATGTGGTTCGACAGTTGGCTATAAGGAATGTTTTGAAAAGTTGAAAGTTTTGGGAGACATGTTAATCCCTAGAATCATGTGGGTTGATAGTTGGCTAAAAGGAATGTTTAGAAAAGTTGAAAGTTTTGGGAGACATGCTAATCCCTAGAATCATGTGGTTTGAGAGTTGGCTATAAGGAATGTTGTAGAAAGTTGAAAGTTGAGAGCAGTGTCAATCTCTGAAGCACTGGACTTGGAAAGAAACCGGTAACAACAGGAATAGTTCACTAAGCAGCAAAAGGCGTTGGAAGGTACAAGCTATGGATTTGTAGAATCAGTAAAAGCAGAGGTCTGAGGATCATATCCATATGGGATGAAAGTTTATTACACCTTGTGAAGCGTCAAGTTTTGGAAAGTGAAAAGAAGAAAATATACATATATTTTAAAGAAACTAAAATCTGTCATTTTTATTTATAAATGTATCTTTTTGGTCTATACGAAGATGATTTTTTGGCTTTTATTGTAATTTTGATTTTTTATCAAGAAGAGAGGTTATGCAAGGACACCCATGGAAAATCAGAACAACCCCAGAAAGCCAGCAATATGAATGAGATGACAAGTTTTAAGTTACGAGATAATCTACGAAGAGGAGTATTTTAAATGGTGTAAGAGTGTCGATTTTGGGAGGTCATATCTGCGTCACTGGTCGTTGATAAGACAGTGACTGCCTGAGGATATAGACGATTATTATTCCAGGACCTTGTGAATGAGATGAGTCCATCACAAACAGTTCCTGATGTGTGTATAAGTTACGTCGAAATATGTTGTTTTAAGGAGAAAACAAGAAAGTTGTTAAATGTTATATCGTCGATAAGCAAGTTTTATTAAAGTCGTCGAATTATCAGTGAAGTATAAGGAGTCATCAAGAAGTCATTAAAACTGTGTAGGGAATCTATTTTTCACCATGGAGTCCAATTATTAAGTTGCTGAGATAGGCAAAGCTCAAAACAAGTGAACAGGGCAAGAATTACTTGATGAAGTATTACATTTTGAAAGAATAGATAAATAAAGAATGGAAGAATAAATAAGGTCTTCAAGAAAAGTATAATTACCTTCACAACGTGTAATCCAATGAATCAGAGCTCATAGATGACCCAAAAGTATAAAACCTCCCAACGTCATAACATCATGCCAAGTAGTTTTAGGGGGCCACTCCGACGGTTCTGTAAGAAAAGAGAAAAGATTGTATTTATTTTTAGGGATATGTTTGTTTAGTTAATGAGAGTATTTTGGTCTATTGTGTTGTGGAATTTATTTTGTAAGCTTAATTTGTTTTAAGCGAAAAAGAGTTGTAATTAATTGTAAAATGAATCAGTTTCATTGGAAAAAACAAAGAGTTTCAGAGCCAAATAAGTTATTATATAATGATATAAGTTGTCATACACCAAGAGAGTAGGGGGCTAACCCAATGAATGTATATCTTATGTTCCAAACAAGTTGGTATAAATGCCAGGTCTACTATGTAACATTCAAGTGACACGATAGCCTAGAACAGCTAAATTATGATTTGCTTTCTCAGATTTTAAAATATTAAACATTAATATATGTTAATTCTGTGTATGTCAATAGATGCAGAAAAAGTTGTATTTATAAAGTTCTTTGAGAGAATGGTGATATTCTAGCCATAAGTGTTTGGCCTACTCCTTTTATTGTGAAAAATTGGAAGAAAACTACACCAGGAGTATTTCCTTTTTCAAGTTTTGAAAGTATTAATTATAAATATATTTTAATAACATTGTTACATCACCTAAAGGAGAGGTTTAGTAGCTGAATTCATTGAGAGAATTGTTAAATTCTAGCCATAAGTGTTTGGCCTATCAGATTTCCTGTATTCTAGGTCACTAAAGTACAATGAGTGAATTTACTTTTTCCATTATTTGTTATGAAATAATGATCTCTTTATGTTTAAAATGTGTTAATTAGTTTAATAAGGATCTATAGTTGTTGTACATACAGGTCTCAAATCAAAATGTTTAATGTTTAAATGATTTATGTGTAAAAACATTTTATACATGTTGAGGGTTGACAAAGGCCTAGGATGGAGTAGATGTGATTTTCCTTTTTCAAGGGTTTCAACATTAATTGTTGATATTTTTGTACAGCAGGTACCTGTTAATTTGCAAGGGAGAGTATATATATATATATCCTTTCATAAACATAATTATGAAAATTTGACTATGAACACTTGGCCTATGAAAGTTGGTTATGATACCACAAAAGTGCCAAGTAGTTAATTTGCTTTTTGCTATAATTTGGTACTAGGAATTGATATTGTCTGATGATATATCTTCAATAGTTGAGGAAGGTGTCGAAGTAAATGTACATACAGGTGGTAATTTGAAATGTTTAATTTATTTGTTGATTTTGTGTAAACAAAACACAACATTTTTGAAGTGTTGAAACTATGCCTACTTTTTTGTGCAAAAACAAATATGATTTATTTTTATATTAAGTCACCCAAGTGATAAATAATACATGTATATCTGAGGGAAGGACCTCAAGTGAACATACACAAGCCGTTTCGACATTTTAGTGAGAGGAAAGTTAGATTTTAACTCACCTAAGTCTCAGTGGAGGAAGTGTTATCAGCTAGTTTAAACGAGTGCAGCGAAGTCGATCTGGATATTCAGCTCCACTGAAAGTGCTCCGGTTTATGCTACAAGACAAAGAAAGAGATTTTGTTATTCGAGTGAAGTTTAAATAATATTTGTAAAGTATAAATATAAGGCGTGGCGGTTGTACTATTTTTCTTGTGATAAAGAGCAATCCTTTACAGCAGACGACAAGAGGTTATATTAGGTTGAATAACCGTCTATGTCGCTACAGACTTACTACGTGAACATGGAAGTTAAACTTAATTCTACAAAAGCAGCTGTTTTTGGAAAGACTAGAAGAAAAACAATGCCATCCTTACTTATCGCCTTGAACCAGAACAAGTAGAGGCACTTTGATAAGACTAATTTACTAATTTAAAGGAGATGGAATCTAGATTGTGATACTTAAGATTCTAGGCCTACTTTGTGGCAAAAACATTTATTTTGTTCCGCGAAGTAATTTTTAGGCTTAAAATTAATTCGTACAACAAAAAGGGGGCACTGTAACGTTATTTGCCACCCTACCATTTATTTCCTTATATTTTTCCCAAGCTTGGTAAATAGTTTCAAGTTTATCTTCGTTTGAAACACGTTGTGTCGCCGGCGTGACAAATAATACTATTTACATCCATTTAAATAAATTAAAAGGACAGAATATAGAACATCTAACACTGTTTTAAATATTTTAAACAATTAATTTTGGCAAAGGAAGAACACTTACCTTTTATTAAACATATTAATTTCCTTCCAAGAGGTCTGTTGACTCTTCTTCTATTTATTTTGAATGTCAGCCATGATTTATTTTAACGCATGCGCAGATATGATGAACAAGTGAGTGGCGAGTCTCGTGCTTGTAAAAGTAGTAAGAAAAAAAGAGAAAAAGAAGACGTTCCAAAATAGCGCGCATTTCAATTGTGACAGATTAAAATAAACATTTAATTCTCTGACATATATTTAAATCTTGATACTAAATTTGTATTTTATTTTATAAACAGTTCATAGCCAACACTTTATCTTTTATTTTAACGTATTAGTTTTCTCTTTGGACTTAGTAGAGAATAGAACGTTTTTAAATTTAAAACTTAGAACATTTTTTGAAGAGGATGAGGGTTCTTTCTTCCGGAGTGTTTTTAACATGAAGCAAAATTTATATAGCTCCTAATTAAATTTAGTTTTCAAGTGGAACAATGGTTCTAAAGTAAAAGTGCAAGCACTAAAATGGAAAGTTAAGTGTCTGGAGACAAACTAGAGTGTTTATTTTTTCAAATGGTGGACGAGTTAGAATAAATAAAAGGAAACAGACTTCAGACATTCTGTTTCAACATGGACAAATTCATTGGTGAGGTCCAGCCAAATCTTCAATTTTAAATATATTTTATTTCTTTTTTTTTTTTATCAAGCTATCAGGATATATACAAAAACTTTCAGAATGGACTAATAAACATTCAGACTCTATCTATTCCAGGGAATTGATTAATATTTTATTTTTATGTAAAAATATTAATTCTATTGATTTTTTTTTTGTTCCTCAACAATACAATTTTTTTTTGTCCTACTCAAAACTATATATTTTATAAAAGTTTAGCCTATACATATATTATTTTCTTTCACTCTATTATTATATATATATATTAAAACTCCTAAATTTAATCCTGTTCAGAGATTGTTCATTTAATTGTTTAACTTTGTTTAAGAATTTATGTAATACCATATATTTTATTTTGTCATATTAGCCTTATATTTATCCGGATATCCTTAGGTAGGTTTGGGATATAGTAAAAGGGAAACAATAATGATAATAATAATCCACCAAAGTTTCAACAATTGTCTTTTTTTATTGTAATCTCAATTAGTACATTTTTTGTTTTTTTATGATTTATTGTATTTAAATTGCTATTTTTTATTTATTTTTTTATTTTAAGTACTCTCAACTCTTGTGGAAGCCTACAACACACCATTGTAACATTGACATTGTAATATCTAGGTAAAAGTTCCCGAGCACACCCAGTGGTCTCGAGCATTTAGAGTCGTCGTGCATTTGTTCAAATTAGTCGAGCTAAAGTTTATTTATATATTTTTTTATTATTATTATTATTTCTCCTAGTTTCCAGGAGTGGCGCCCAACACAACATTTTTTATTAATCTCGACGTTACCCCTTGTTGTTGATAAGACACAATTAGGACATTTTATATTAGAAAGTGGACCATTTTTCTGCTTTAGATGTAAAAAATTAAGAAAGTTTTCTAAAGCCATTCTTTTAGTTACAAATGGATTCTTCGATTCACAGGTCGAAATGAAATTTATCCAGTCATTGGTTGTATAAATAGTGTTTCTCTGAACTTTTTTCTTTGCCCTCTCAATGATACTGTGCTTCCCATCAACCTCCATGTGTAATTCGGTTAAAGAAGGCGCAGGGCTGCTGTTCCTGGATGTTTTTTCATTATTATTAGGAATCTCTATTATTAATGGAGACACTGAAAAACTAGTTGTTTCTTCTGAAATACAAACATGGTCATGATCTACCGATACTACTGTGTTTTGTTGTTGTGCCAACGAAAGTATAAGTTTTCATCTGCTTGAAACAATACTGTTGTATAGTCCAGTCATTATTATTTAGTCCACTAACCACGTTAAAACACTAGCCTTTATTAAAACGTACTATAAATGTCTGCAATGTTTAACTGAAATAACCTCTAACTTCAATCAAACAACGAACACCAACCTTATAACCTCAAACTGAGCTGACCACATGAAGCTGTAAAACAGCTGATTAAAAGAATGACAATAATGGACTTGAGTTACTAGCCACTAAATACAGTACTGGAGCCAGACTAACGTAAGTCCGACTCTGGACTTAAATTCACTCACTTAAGCTTACAGTTTAGAACCAAAAAATCGTATCTGGATATACGGTAGTATGGCTCAAACATATATTGTGACTTACGATCTTATAGCTCTAGCTAAATCCATAAATATATTTTTTAGCAGACATATGATAGTGTGGTTCGATAGAAAATATAATTCTGACTAATAATCAGCTGAAACCAGAAAATCGATATTTTTGGACTTACGATACAATGGTTCTGAGGTACAGATATTATAAGGTCATAGTGTAATGTATCAAGGTAAGTCTCCCACCTTTCAGGGTAAACAGAATGTACATTACAAATTAATGTTTACATGACAAAAATTTAAAATAATTTATTTCATGTATTTAACATGCACGTTCTGAACTGACTGATTATTTCAGCACACAACTTATTAACTAACTTAAATCTAGAACAGACACAAATTTCAGCCCCCGGCCGTTAATTAATCACTTTGAAAGGGTAAACCCACATTTCACAAATGATACCTTTTTTGGCCCTGTTGTGAATTGAACCCAGGATCCTTAGTTCAATAGACAGACGCGATACTGACTGAGCTAAGGCTAAGGTGTCTGGCCTAAAATAATTAATATACATATCATTATACTTAATTTATCAAGGTAGGAATATGATATAATGTTTGCAATATATAATTCTGTAAATTATATTTAATGCCAATAGTTACATAATCAAATATATATTTTATTTATTTAAAAAAAGTTTTGTTTTTAATGTTTGAACTTTGATTTGGCTTTGGAAAATAATTAGTTAAATTCACTTTGGCTTTGCTTCAAATTGCAAAATTGGACCTTGCACAGCAATTTAAATTTTTTAGTAATCAAAGGCTTAGAGATACATTAGACTATTGGCAAAATTTATTGAATGTTCTTGTTTTGCATGACATGATTGACATAAAATCGGCCACACATGATCATAATTGAGGTAACATTGACTGAAAATGACTAATGTCACCCTATTTGGAAATAATTTTTATTTGCTTAGTTATACTGTGATATCAATAAAAATAAATAGTACGGAACTCTGCACGAACTTTCTCGCTCTATTTTTTTTTTTAGAAATGGAGATATTTACTCAAAATTTGTAATATAATATACACTAGTAAACCATAGAACAAATTGTGCTATACATATGTAAAACTTTTTTATTCATAGTTTTAAATTTCATAATTTTATTTTTTTAAATTAACATCTTCATTTGTATGTTTGGATCAATACAAAATATCGATATTGGGTCCCCAAGGGTCAACACTCCGTATTAAAATTTTGACTTCTGGTTAAAATTTTCGAAATTTTACTAGGGGATATCTTATGGTTTTGCCTTCCTATTAAATTTCTCTTTTATAAATATTAACCAATTAAATAGGTAATTATTGACTATTGACTCTAAAATGAGAGAGATAGAATCGTTATAGCCAATTTTGAGAAGATGAAATTTTTCTCTTTTCATCCTTTAGTAAACTGCTATTAATTTTAGGTTTAGACAGACGGCGTTGCAAAAACCACTTTTTAGGGTTCGGGGGGTCATGAAACGTCGACATACATCAACATCTCAGGCTATATTATTTTTTGACGGTCGTAATACTTTACTTTGCGTTTGTGTTAGTGTTCAAAAAGTTAAAAAATATATATATTTGTGTATAGCTTGAAAGTTATTGGTTTTATAAAAAAATTTGCAAATAAAATATTTGTATCATAACTAGATCTACATATTTACAATGATAAGTAATTTCATATCGCAAATAGTTTCGGGGCTATGATAAAAAGTGAGAATTTACGCATCAGACCGGAGCCCTTAAAGTTATTTTGCTGAAATATTGAGAGTAACCATTTTGTTTCGAATATTTATAAATGTTTTGAAACGAAATTTAATAAAAATCGTTAGAGCAGATTTTGAGAAAATCTACTTTTTCTCTTTTTGTCCTTCAGTAACCTACCCTTAATTTTAGGGTTGGATATCCAATTCCAAAAAATACTCGGGGCAACCCTATCAAAACCCTAGATACCAAGCTTCAGCCCGATCAGTAAAATAGTTTAGGCTCTAGTCAGATGTACAGACAGACAGAAATTCAAAAACCACTTTTTCGGATTCAGGGGGTCATGAAATGTCGAGATTCATCAAACTCTCAAGATCGATTTTTTTACGATCACAATACTTTCTCTACCTGTAAGATAGCGAGAAAGTAAAAAGGGTCATCAAACAAGTATAATAATACTTCCCTAAGGATTACTTTATAATTGGCATTTTCTTAGCGTATTGAAAGAATAAAATATATTAATAACAAATCTTTTTCTTTGGTTGTGGCAACAAGATATATTATATTAAATGAAATAATAAATTACAAAAGTATTATATTCACATTGATATCTTGTTATAACTGTCAACCAAAATAAATAAATGTTTTTTATAACTTAGAGAGCCATAAAAAATATTAGTTTTATTTCGTAAATAGCGGTTGAGCACAATGACAATATGGTTAGTATGATGTCACCAACTGCCCTTGTTTCGGCTGGTTCGCTATCTTGATTCTAGAAGAGCACACCACATTTTAGAAGCTCATGTTTGAAAATAACCTTTATGTGAATCACAAACACTGCATCCACAGCAAAAAAACACATCCAAGCTGTTATTTTCATAGATTCGTGTTTCAGTAATTTAAAGGTTAGTATATCAAAAACAAATTGTTTGTGTGTCTATTTTGACTGCAAAAGTAACAACACATCAACATATAGTTTTTCAAGTCATATAGTTTGTCGAATGAATACATGGTAACTTTTTCTAGCTATCAGATATCACCACTCCTGTCGTGGATGCCCTCTACACAAATATTGCAATCTTTTGTTGATCATCAAGTATCAAACTTATAATATTAGCAATCTTGTTACAGGATGTCACAGCATGGGAACGTCTCCTAGAAGATGCAGTCAGGCGACAGGTGTATGTACAGTTTCGAAGTACTGATTTATCAAACCAAGAACACATCAAGAATATCATCCTCAAACAGTCTTCCCATAAAAAATAGGATCTAGTATTTGATGCAGTGATTATTTTGAAGTTGAGTCACTTCCAAATGTGTAATTTGATCTGCTACCTCGACTCTGTTTTTAAATAAAGAAAAAGATGTTACCAGCATGAGGAATTAAAGCTATTTTTTCTTTTTGTGATAATTTAATTTCAATTAGAAAGTGTTAAAGGGTTTGGTAATGCAGAAACAAACAAGAAAACACTATTAATTTACCAATTGTTGTGTTAAAGTTTGGCAATGTTTAACTTTTGATAACTATTAATTTAAATGTGCTCTTAAAGCTGATGTAAATGAATATGTGTGAATATAGCAGTTAACAAAGAATGCATTGAACTTATTACACTCAGCTAAGAAACATAACATAGTAAATATTTGTATTTTTCATATTTTATATGTGGTTTCATTGAGGCAGGTGTTGCCTTTTTTAATTATAAGCTAGAAAAATGTGCATTTATATATATAAAAGTAGGTGCTAAATATTTGTTTGTGTATATGTGTTTTGTATTTTTTTACCTCTGTATATAAATTAATTCAAGAAATTATAATTAGAATAACATTATTTCCATTGTGTTAAGAATGGCTGAAGGTATAGTTTATAGTTAATATTTATATGTCCTGCCTACCATTCTTTACCTTTTTTTCCTCCAATTCTCTTGTGCATTTTAAACCTTCTCCTGAATAGTTTTGATTAAATGCAAACATAGTCAGGGGATTGAACGGTAATGATATTTTCTCTGCAAGATAGCCCTTGCTTCTTTGACCAGTGGCAGCAATGTTTAAAGGTTTCATTGTATAATCCATATTGTGTTTATTCCTTTTATGGTTCTTATCCCTTATCCTGTACTAGTTTCTATTATATCTTGAAAGTTTAGTTTTCAAAAACATACATCTTCAATATGAATGTGTCAATTATCAGTAGTAAACCTCTTTTATTACTGTAAAATTTTTCAAAGTACTTATAGGCATACAGTGTTGTATAGTTGTGTTGAAATAATATGTATTTTCTCTATAATTTAATCGATAAAAGTAGGACCTACCTCGACTTATTTAGTGTACATATGAATGAATAACGAATTAATAGAGCAAAAAATATTAATAATAGTCGGTTTTATATTATATGGGGAAAATATTTATTTATTTATTTTCCATGTGAAACTATGTAATGTTATGTGACAGATCAAAATTACAAAGTTAATGAAAAAATTCAAAGATGGGTTAAATCCACTTTGTTTTAATCCAAATCTTCATTTTACTCACAGATTCAAAATCAAAATCTTAGAAAATATTATTTCTTTAATCTTGATGTTGTTCACATTAATTCTTCATTGCTAATAGAAATTGTAATGAAATAATAAATTTTTATGCATGTAACTTTAATAGGTACCTGCTGATTAAAAAAAATCATTATAATATAAATTCACATCCATTTAAGTCATAAATTAATAGTATGGGGCTTAATGTTAGGTTTGTCCAAAAATTATGTTGAACTGAACCACTAGTGAACATAGTAATATCTCTAAATTCAAATTCAAAATTTGAAAGAAGTAAATAAAATTGAATCCTCAAATATTAAATATCATATTCAAAAATTTTAAGATTTAAAGAACACTTAAAATTAATTGAGTCAAGACATTCATTCACAGTCGGGGAAAAATATGGAAAACATATAAATGCCAGGGGAGCTAAAAGAAGTGCCTAATTAACAAGGATGATTATTTAAGAAATTCTTTGGAAGATGCAAAACCCATTAACGTAAAAACTTAAACAAATTTTCATATGAATAGTTATTATGAACAAGGATTGAAATATCATTTTGCTAGTTCCATGTTAAGTGATTGATTCTACTTACCTAATTTACATATTTTTACTGTTTGAAAACTTGTAGAACACTAAAAAGCATGTACAAACAAATTTAAACACTATTTTTGTTAGGAAAATAGAGTAAGCCTACTTTTCTCTATCTAGGAAGCTGTCAGTACCTGGAAAAATTATTGTTTTAATCAGAGAGTCACCAGCTTTGGTGCCCGGATGGTCTAAGGTGTCACTCTCGCAATAAACTATACCACTGATGACAGGGTGATCGGGTTTGAATCATGGTTGTTGTATTGAGGCGTTTTTTCCTAAATGTTTTTTCCACTATCCATGCAAATGTAGTTACACTGCCTCTAAATTCAACCTTCCTCATCCTTAACTCATTAGCATAATTAGAACATAAGCATTTCACTTGAATAGGTAGTAAGACACAATGCTAAAAAAAAAGCTAGGGAGTCGAACTAAAATATTTGTTCCTTGCTCTAGTTCTTCTTATAAACATTTTAAGGTTCCAGTTAGAGAAAAATAAAAGATCTGGGTCCTGTTGATTCTTAATTAGGTTCTGGTTCTTTCAATCTTCTAAAAATCTCCATGGCATCAGCCTGCAATCGAGCCATACTCGCTGAATGGCCACTGTCTGTTGGGGCAAAAATAGTACATACTTCTGGTAACAGAGCGTGTCCTGTGGTCGATACAATGCATTAATCTCGGCTTTCTAGACCCACTACTTTTTCATTCAAGTAGCACCAGATTTGTCACCAAGAGACTGAGTTGACCCTGTTTCAGACCTATTGGTTCACAGAAAATCAGGAAACACCGTGAAGCGAACCCAGTGCCTCTAAATCTGTAGCAAGTTATTCTGACCACTAGACCAGCAGCTCCCAGCCTTTGATCACTTGCAAACCCCTTGGTAGCCCATTTCCTTAAATTGTGACCTTAATATTAGCAAAATGTATAATTAATACGGTATTAATTATTTCAGATTTATTTCTTGCTACTGAAAATAAATGGGCTAATAATGGGATTATAAAAACAATGTAATAGTGTGAATAAAGAGTGCATATATTTTTATATTCAAAAAGCAAAAGATACAATAATAACTTAACACATTTAATGTAGTTATATATTTATTAATGATTTTAAAAAACGGTTTTGTGTTTGAAATTGAAATCATTTTCTCAAGGTCAAATATATAATAAAACGGCCTTCTGCCATATCGTTGAGTTAATTTCATAACTTTTGACTGATCTTTTGCCTAACACTGCTGGCATATGTAGCTTTTTCCGCCATTATAAAAATATTCCCGCATACCCCCAAAAGTTCTGGCACGTACCCCACTTTGGGAACCACTCCACTAGACCACTGCGGCGATCTAATAGTTATAATACTATTGTTAATTATTTTTTTAATTACATATTTTTATACCTTAAGAATATTATATATATAATTTGAAAAGGTCATGGGTTTTTTATTTTTACTTGCCACATATAAAGAGAAAAATCAAAATAGTTTCATTTCATTTTCTAATAAATAGTTGAAAACATTTTTTTCTATTCTAATTTCCAATTGAAAAAAAACCTTACAAATTTAATTAGCTAATGTTGGTTTGATGCTGCCAAACCAGCTAATTACCACCTTGGTAAAGATAATGAAATTGTGAATATGATTTTAGTCAATTTTATTTTAAAATAAAAAAAAGTAGAATTTGTTTCTCAATTATGTATATTCATGTTCAAAAACAATATTTTAGGACTAGACCAATAGCCGTAATAGGCTATGGTAAATAATAATTATTATTATTTAACGAGACTATTACAAACATTTTTAACTACAAAAACTTGAGTTATAAGAGATACCATTAAGATCATTAAATACCCTCAAAATATGAACAAGAAAAATGCTATAAGCCTAACAATAGTTGTACCTTAATATATAAAGTTACAACCAACACACAAACCATCCATAACTAAGCCACCAACTCCAACTTAAATGCTACGAAATTGACAATTCAAACCAATCACCAGAAATATTAGCTCTAATTGGTTTGGTAACTACAGCCAAAATGTAGGAAATGATTATTTCCTCAACAGGGCTCAGCACAAAACTTAGTTTCATAGCAAACACTGGCCACAAAAGTCTTCAAAAACATTTTTTGTGTTTCAATGTGTGCGTGACTTTTTTTTACAATAGAAGCCAGAAGACCTTTGTACATTTGATTCTTCCCACATTTCATCCTCTTTCGTAGGTGGGCTAACTTGACTCAAGTTTTACTTAATTAATTTATCTTTCTTTATTTTTATCAGTTTACATTATTCCCAATTAATTTTGATAGAATAAAACTTAGGGATTAAGTACTAATGATCACTTTTCTCCAAATATCATAATCTTTCTAAACAATTGCAGCAATTTAAAGTGAATTTTTTTCAATTTTTTTAATGTTAAAGCTAGAAGTTTGCCAATTCATTAGAACTGATTGCCAATACCAAATATCTAAATTAATTTCTCATGCTTTGTTTATTTTCAGAAAATAAACCTTTTCACTGATTAATCACAATTTCCCTTTAGATTAAATTTTTAAAAAACTACATTTTTTAATTATTTGATTTTATTAAATTTAATTTTAGAGTTGTTTAGTAATTTTTCTAATTTAAAATGACAAAAAGTTATCAAGTTGCATTAAGCTCGATATGGCTTCTTATTGAAATTAAAATATGTCTTATAGTTCTAAAACGCATAGTAAATCATTATTAATTGACTTATTACTGTATGAGTATAGTCCACTACCATTGATACAGCATAAATCAATGTTTTAAATGTTTTATACATTTATTGTGTTAATAAGTGTGGTCACTTTTAAAAAACTCAACATGATAATTTGTTGATCATTAGGGAGCAGATTCTTAGGTACCCAAATAAGCATTATAAATATGGGATTTAAGTACTATAATAGGCACTTTAGGAAAAAACAAGCATAGGCCTACAATAAGCGATGTAAAATTGATTTTACTACCTACTATTTTATTACCTACAGCCATTTCACATTCCTGTTTTTGTTTTTAGAACCACGTCTATCTACTCATCCAGGCTATACGCTTATATATTAATTATGCTAATGTGTTAGGGCTTAGGAAGGTGGCATTAGAGGAACTGTATTGGCATTTGTGTGGTGGGAGAGTGGAAAACCATTTAGTAAACAATATCTTAAGTATACCGGACAGAGATTCAAAGCCCTTAGCCCATTTGACAACTGAAGCTGTCACATTCTGTTAATCACTAGATACTTTTTTAGATTTTCAGCAGTGAAATAACTTATATTTTTAGATAGAATCTTTTTTATGGCATGAAAAGCTAAGTTGAACATTTCTCCTGCATTTGGCATGTTGTTTCCTCTTGCCGCTGCTCCTATTGTCCTCTGCCCGATTTACGCTCATTGGAAGCTATATAACAAGTGTTGTTTTTTAAACCTACACTAGACAAGTATGCCACAACTTACAAGCTATAAGAAACTGGAGGCTTTTTGAGCAGAAAAGCCATATCTTATGAAAAAGAGAGAAATAGTGCATTAGGGCTCTATTTATAAAATAGATCAAAACCAACAGAATAGGCAGTTATAGGCACTATTAAATTAACTTATTGTACGTGTAATAACATGAGAAGCATATATAGTTCAACTGCTTGTGGTTTACGACTAAGGAAAAGAAAAGGCAGATAGGCAAAATTCTATCACTAGTGATAATTCTTCACTACAATTTGTGTTTGTTTCTATCCTATTTCCATGTACCTTCTTCCTTAACTATCAATTTAGAGATTGTCTTCGTAACTCAACACATTAGAAGGATTGTGCCATACATACTCTTAATAAAAGTGCTTATTTCAATTAAATCTAGTTTTAGAAGTTAACATTAAAGTGACATTTCATTAAAACAAAAATCAATCTAATATACTATATGTTTTTTTCTTCATATACTTAACTAATATAATCATATTTCATAACAAATTGTTTTGTTTCTGTTACAAATTAGATATTGAAATATAATTTAGCCCTATATTTTACTATATGTCTTACCACTTGACTGTATAAAATACAATCGGGCCTTAGGTTAAAGCATTGAAAATTAAAAGTATAGGAGCTTATCTTTATGAAGGTTCAATGGTCGTTAAAATCTAGAACACATAATATTATCTTCAAGTTTTCTCTGAAATGTCATCAGTTACAGAGTGGTTGACTATTGTATACTATTTCATTGTTAAGTAACAGCTCTAACTTTGTCTGCGGCATGTATAGCATGAAGATAATCTCACGGGTGTTTGTCAAACTTTTATGTGTTTTAGACTTTGAAGACAATGAACCTCCACAAAGGTAAGCTGTACTCTTATCCTTTCATTTACCAAAATTTTCCAACAGGGAGTTGTAGTATTGTTATTTATTTAAAATCATTAAGTGTCACATTACCTTTCTAAATTTAGAAAATGATTTGGGATTTAACATAGCTTCTGATATTATTGTTATTCATAGTTGATATATTGATAATGAATCATAATTTTTATCATTAATTATTTTAATACATCCTGTAGTTTTAAGATCATTGGATTGTACGGTTTTAAAACTACTTGAACAAATGTGGAATGCACATAAATGTTTGACTATCTATTTTTATAATAAAAAGAAGTACTCTTTTTTTTTCTTTTTTTTTTAGTATTGTGAAAAAATCAATATTCGTTCTGTGTTCAAAAGTTACCTGCATTTTAACTACATGAATAATAAGTTTTCATTTATTGTATTGTAAAATACCTTTGATTTTTATTTATTTATTCCCTTTGATCCCATGCTACCTGTTATAATCTCACTATATCATAGCTGTTTAAAATGTGTCGTCTTCAAGAAGTTGGGCAATAGAACAGCTGATTTATTTAAGAGACAGTCATTTTCTCTTTTTGTTGTGGCAGCAGTGTAAAGTGAGAACTGTATTTCTCCTCGAACATTGACAACAGTGCAAAGTGGGAAAACTTTCCCATTGGACAGTAACATCAGTTAAATGTATGAACTATATTCTAGATGCACAAGGACATACAAACTGATATGTTTAACTTGTAAAAGGTATGTTAATTTTTGAGAGGTTTCAACAATTCAGGCTCTTTAATATGTATAGTAGAAACAAATATGTGTGCATGTTTGAATAAGCTATGTGGAATTCTTCCTTTTAATTTTGAACACTTTTTTTTCCCTTGGAAAGCTTTTAAGTATCCGAGCACTATATTTTTCCTCTTTATCTTTTAAAATTGGCTCCAAAAATTAGATTCCAAACTTATTTGATAGACCATAAGAACACGATTGGTTTTTTTTTTCCGTAGAACAATTTTTTTTTTAGCACTCCGTCTTATTATGTTTTTGAGTTTCACGCCTATATACTAATTACACTAATGTGTTAGCGAATAGGAAAGTTTTATTTAGAGGAGGTGCACCCAAATTTGCATGAAGGGAGAGTGGAAAGCCATTTAGGAAAAACAACCCTCAGTGCAACTAACTGGAACCGAACCTCAATCTCTCAGTCTTTGCAGTAGTGCCTTAGACCATGCAGCCACTGAAGCGGGTAGCAAGTATTCCAGAGTCACAGGTATCTTAACCTTTTAAAATAAATAAAAATTACAATTTTTGATTTACTTTTAGCTCAAAAAGCAAATAAAATGTTAAACAGCACTTATAGTTGGCAGGGTTTTAAAATTTATCTTGCTTTAAAATATAAAAATAAAAGTTTTAAAATATGTTAAAGGCCCATCTATATCAAAAACAAAATTTTGTTCAATTTTGTTACATACTTTATAGATACTCTCTTGATACATCATTTTTAAATGCTCTTTTGTTAAAAAATATTTAGATTTTATATTCTATTATTTTTGCTAAGGGGCAATACACCCTTTGAACTTGTCTATTGCTGTAAATAAGATCAGAAGCATATAAGTAAAAATTATATAGTAAAAAAAGTCAGGGCTCAAAACGCTGCTGAATATAATGAAGGAGATTCTACACATTAATTTTCATTTGGTTTTTTTTTTTCCAAGTGTAATTTACTCCAAGCTGCAGCTATCTTCTTTGTACAGTCTGCAACAGTTTCATGATTTATATTATTGAACATGATACGGAGGTTGAGTTGTGGGCTGTTTACACCTTGTCACATGAACCACAAGTTATTTTAAGCATATTGGGGTATGTCATCAAAATACAAGATTGATTCTCAAGGTCGTTATTAAAAACCAAACAAAACACATTTATTGAATTATCTTATAATCCCTTATGGACTAATTACCTAACTACCTACTAGACAAGGATGGAAATTGGACAGATAGTGCAAATAAATGTCAAGTACACTGGACAATATGTTATATTATTTTTTACCTCTAAATAAATAGTTTAGCTAACAACAGGTCCAGTATTCACACTGTACATGATAAACCTCTGAGCTAGAAAAAGGTGCACACATGGTGAACTGCCATGCCAGAAACTTTGATCCTGGGTGATAGATGTCAACAGTTGAATGATACATATGTTGACTGTACTTGTCAACTTATCCACAGTATGAAAATGGCATATTTTTTTTATATATCATGGATTCTGCTTACTCTCATATCAAATTGTTAATATAAATAAGTAAAATTATTAATGTTTAAATTGAAATCAAATATTCATATTAAAACATTTTGGAATTTCATGTCTTTGATTTAAGGCTATAATATGGTTTCTAATTAAAAAATAAAACGTATTTACTTAGAGCCGAAAATTTGTGTATGCCATATACGACCTGCTAACCATGTAATTTTGGAACTGTCACTTCAAACAAAAACTTAAGAAAGCCCCTGGAATAAATTTATGTAAGTCTTTAATAATCCACGGGCACAGACAAATAATATACCCAGACATTCAACCTCCAGGTTAAAATGGTTGTGCTCCTTTTGACAGCTTGAGCCCTTCACCACTAGGATCGCTGCGGTTAGTCCTATCATCACCCAGCAGTGACACTAGCGAAGCCCAGTGTTGAAGGACTCAAGCTGGCAAAAGGAGCGCAGCGAAACCTACGTAGGTTTGAGAGTCTGTTTCTTGTCTGTGTCTATGGGTTAAAAATTAACATAAAAAAACTCCATGGCATCAGTCCCCAATCGAGACATACCGACTGAGCGGCCGCCATCTGCTGGCGATGATAGTGTCAACTTTTACGAATAGAGGATGTCATGTGATCAGCACAGTGAACCCTCCAGTCGTTTATCTGAGTTTTCTAGACCACGGCTACTAATTTGTCCTCACGAGGTTGAGTTGACCTCGATCCAGACCCATTGTATCACAGAAAATCTGGAAGTGCCAGGGATCGAACCCTGGACCTCTGGATGTGTAGCAAAGAATTTTGATAGTAAATAAAAGTCATTTTGAATACTACTTACACATTCATTTGGACTTTTTTGGGTCTCATTGTAGTCTAGCTTTGTGATCTATCATTTACTTTAGGGGTGTGTGTGAGCGGGGATTTTTCACATTGAGGTGAGTTTGAGAAATATAAAGCAATATTACATTAGGCTTCTATGAATATTCCATGTTGTATTTCTGATATAGATTCATTCATAGAACATTCACACAAATTCTGATTTTTAATTAAATTTAATGTAGCTGTACAGGTGATATTTTTGTAATCAAATAAAAGGAAATATTTAGGGACTGATTTAGCTAAGAAATAATATTTTAAAATTGAATCAAACTAAAAAAAATTAGAGAGAAAATCAAAACTTCTGTGTACTCGAGAATTGTATGAGCTTTGGAAAAAACTTTGTCGAGTTTGAACATCTACTAAAATTTGATTAAAACTCGAATTTTAAAGTACTCGCACACCCCTAATTTATTGTAGTTATTTTTCTTAGGTTTTTTTAAAATGTATAAAGCCGCATACAGAAAGTGCGAGGCAGTGTGCTTTGTTTGCACTCCTCACTATACCCATACTTGATATGCTCGCCTTGAGGCATGCGCATCGCATGTGTATCGTGAGCCGTGTGCTTGTCGATAAACCAGTCTATGTTGCCAATTTAGCGACTTTGTCACTATACCTAGCGACTTATATGGGTCTAAAATAACTAATTTCATTTTTAGCGCTTAGGGACTAATCTGGCAACTGGCGACTTTCCTTAATTTTCTGTCAAGTTCATGTTCATTATTTTAAATTTTAATGCTGTAGAATTTTCATTTTTGAGCTACCCTACTGCAAGAACACATAATGCATTGGTTCGGCTTATAGAAGAGCTCTATACTATCTATCTGTCATTCACAAATCACAACAACATCGGTCTGGTGGTTTGACGACAAATCTGACGACTTTTAATTTTTAGTTTAGCGACAATCTAGGGACTTTCAGATATACTAATCTAGCTACAACACTTACATGGTCGTTGGCAACACTGAAACCAGTTGTGCTCAAAGGCGCCTCACTGCGAGCAGAACGTTTCGTGTGGACGAGTGTGTTGTTGCCTCGCTTCGCACTTCCCATGCATCATGGTCGACAACAAAGTTTTACATCAAGTAATTCAACTTCATGAAAGTAATCGATTATTATGGGATGAGAAGAGTTCGGAGTATTATAATAAAAATAAAAGAGAATATGCATGACGTGTAATTTCCGTCTAAGTAAATATTCCCAGGGCGCCGGCAGGAGTGGCCAGGGGGGGCAACTGCTCCTGCCCAACACTAGCGCTGTTGGAATAATAGTTTGAGAAAATGTGTTGTTAGCTCTTTAAAAGACCACAAAAGGAGCTTTTAAATTGTAGTCACTACTGATTCAGTTAATATGAGCTGCCAAAACAAAATTATATAATTATATATTTAGTAAGTTTGTTAGCAAAAACTGATTTTTTGTTTCCTTCAAAAATCTATCTTTGCTCACACATTTGGCTAACATAATTTTTGGATTTATTTTATAATTTGATGGACAAACATGGATGGTCATCAAAATTTTTGGCATATTTTGCCTAGGTAATTTGAATTGAAACAACCAAATTACAATATTAAAATCGTGTCCCAAAAATTGTTAAAATTCTTTGAAATCTCGAACAGCCTTTTTGGATATTTTGAAATAGTTTCAACTCATTATTAACGAAGGTTTTAATTTGCTACCCTAAATATAGCCATTACAGATTATTAATTTTTTTGTTGTGAAAGATGCCCAAAATTGTACTCTTTTACTTATTTTCCTTTAAATTTAAATTCCTTGAAACTGAAGAAAGAGGAGATTAACTGGTGTCATGGAAGGAGCCTTTTTTATTTCAGGACTTTTGTGAAAATTAGTTCAAAAGTGATTAGCTAGGCATGCTGGGCTGGCACTAAGGAAAGGAGGGGGAGGGGGGAGAAGGGTAGGCAGTTGCCTTGGGCGGCAAATTCCGAAAGGCGGCCAAAATGACATATTTTACTTTTTGTTTTTAATTTATTTACTACCCATTGGAATTTATAACTTTAAAATTAGATTTTGAATTGTAAAAAAGTTTAAATCTGTCCAATTTTTTACTGTAAGTTTTTACATGCAAAAAGTTTGTTGTTGAAAAATGAATATAAAAATAATTTAAAATCCAGTTGATTTCTTCTCTTCCGTTTGTTTTCGGAACTAATCAAAAGAAAGAGGTGAGGAGCTTGTGACACAAGCTAAGACCTGAACAAGTAGTATATGATCTGTACGGTCAAGGACGACGCGGGCGAACAGTTGATACAAATAATTTACTATTCTTACTCTTTGATGTAATTTTTATTTTTGTATGATTATTTTGTTTAGTAACAATAATATTTTTTTCATATTTAAACACATTTTATGTTTTGAAAGGGGAGGGTGGCATTTTCATTCATTGCCTAGCAGCAAGGCCGTAGCCAGCCAATAATTTCAGGGGGGGTTTGGTGGGCCCATCCCCCAATTGACGGAGGCTAGAAAAAATTATAAATTTAAAGTTATCTTAAGTATTTTTTATGGCAACTCTACCCCCTAACTATCGGAGGCTAGGACAAATTCTAATTATTAAACGGCTCTAGAAGCTCTCTAAAGTGTTTTTTTATGGTAACATAACCCCCTAACCGCCGAAAAATAGGAACAATTCTAAATATTAAACACCTCTAGAAGCTATCTGAAATTTTATTTTATGACAACATAACTGCCAAAGGCTAGAATTTTTTAAAAATAATAAACACACCTGGAAGCTCTCTGAAGTGCTTTTTATGGTAACACAGCCCCTTAATTTGTACTTTTACCTTAATTTTGATATTGTTTGAACCATAAATAAAGCCATATATATTTTCTTCATAAAATTTCGGGGGGTTTGAACCCCGAAAACCCCCCCTGACTACGGCCTTGCCTACTGCCTAGGGCGGCAAAAGGTCACGATCTGGCCCTGAAGGCATGTCTTCATCTTAGAAAGTATACATGTTATCAATTCATCAATATAATAAAGCGTAATGTTATCAGTTACTCCCAAGATGAATGCTCTACAAAAACATACTGTCTCCCTTTTTTCTTTTTCTTTCATCATGGTAGGAGTTTTTTTTTTTTTTTAGAAAAATAAGATTAATTCCTCATGGGGTTATTTAATTATTGAAATTGTAATTGATTAACTTTAACTATTTGTGCTTGAATTGTAATACGTGAATGAATCATCCAATTGGAAATGCGTTAGTCGAGAATTGATTTAGAAATATTGAATACTAACTATTTTTTAATCCACTAAAAATGGCATGTCAGATCATTAATTTAGTGGATGAACGTTGAACTATACATTTGTAATAATGAAGGTGATAGCTCTCGAAGCAAGTCATTCCCGCTCGGTCAGGAATTACACTGCTCACGATTCAGGGTCATTCACAGTACCGTGCACACGGTAGACGGAAGAACAATCAAACTAACTTGACTTCAACAGTCAACGTTGGTTGGTGAGCGAGTGTATACATGAAGAATATCGTGCGCGAGTTGAATTTAGTTCCGTGTCCCAACTTCTGATTGTTGTTTTGAATTCAATCTCTTTGTTAGCTGCCTTGTTCTTGCACGCCCCCCAAATGAAAGTTCCTTATCGTGAGGATACGACACGGGGGTAAGTTAACTGTGTAGATATATTTGTACAGCTAACATTGTTATTACTTGCATTCGAACCAATGATTTATGTTTGTAATGTGGATCGAATGCAGACGATATCAAAACAGTTGTAATAAGCAATTCATAAACTTCTATTTTTAAATTATTTTGATACCGCTTCCAAGCAAAGTGGTTTGTGTTGGCTGTCAAACTGGTTCATACAAGTGCCACTAGAACTCGCTACGCATGACCTTCTGAAACAAGGGTGTACAATCGCTGTCATTAGCTGCCTAGTCTTAGAGATCAACGTGATTATGATACACTTAACACATTTATATCGACAATTAGTTTACAGTTCAAACAAACACGTATTTTTTCAGATTATATTTGTGTCATTATACTCTACAGTTATTTGTCTGTGTGTTTTCGGTAACTTTTCACGTTTTTAAATATATACAGTACAATGTGTAGCATTTATTATAACAGTTTAAAAACACTTAGGTTTGTAACGATTAAAAGTGTAACCCCTGTTTGATATTCAATCTTTGAACCCGGACATGCGTAGGGTTTCAAATAACATTTCAGAAGCAGTATTCAAGGTCATTATTTAAATAATCTACAAATTATTATTTGTGTCTCAAATTAATGAGGTCCCCCCCCCCCCCCCATTAAGTAAAAATAAAATCTTTTTTTAAGTGATAATAAAAAGTGTTCATCTCAAATATCAAATTTTATAATAATAAATCATAATGTATCCTCATGCCGATCTGTGTGAAAACGTGTACAAAAAATGCGACCCCTAGTTTAAACCCCAATGTTAAACTTCGAACGTTTGTGTAACGCCTGTTGCGTTGTATCTATCTCGCGGCGTTCAATAAATGAAAAACTGAACCTATACTAATTTTCTTTTAAACGACACTTTCATTAGAACACCTAAAAATGTGTGTTCTGATACAAATAATACTTTCAGTATCGCTGTTGTGAAATATTATTAATCATAAGTATTGAGTCCTACGTTTTACTTGATCTTTTAATTTAAAAAATGTCAAAACAATCTAAAAGAATACTGTGGTTTCCCCCACTCCCATTTAGAATATTACTAATCGTCCGCACTACACGCATTTTAATTACACTAGAAATTAATAAATTAGGTTTTTTAGAAAATGTATCCAAATTTTCGTGGAGGAAGAGTAGGAAACCATTAAGGAAAAATCATCCTCATTTTCACACAATTTCGGGATTCAAACTCCCGTCACTGGCAAACCAGACTAAATGAACATTATATTTTAATAGCACATGTGTTCAGTGGCGTAAATTGTCCCTAAATTAATTTCAGTTTAATTTAAAACTTCTTGATACATCATGGACAAACGTTTTCAGTTTATATCCCAAGGTGATGATATTTTTTCTCTAAAGAGTTATGTATAATTTTTTTTATTTATTTAGCACCGCGTCTTACTACCCGTTCGGGTTATACGCTTAAGTACTAATTACACTAATTGATTAGGAATTGGGAAGGTTGAATTTAGAGGAAGTGAACCCGCATTTGCGTGGAGGGAGAGTGGAAAACCATTTAGGAAAAACCACCTCCAGTTCACCCGACCGAGATTCGAACCTCGATTTCCCAGTCCTCGGCGGTCTGGCTCAACACGACTGGCGCTATATATAATTATAAAAAACTGTACCACTACATATTTTTCATTGTTTACTGACCAAACTTATATTTGTATTCGGAAACTATGTATTCAAATATTAGATATTATGTTTCTGGCATATAATTTCCCAACTTTTACTTTAAAAAAAAAATAATTGTCTAGCATGATTTTTAATAGCTTTTG
This sequence comes from Timema podura, assembly GCA_033556935.1. Taxonomy (NCBI): domain Eukaryota; kingdom Metazoa; phylum Arthropoda; class Insecta; order Phasmatodea; family Timematidae; genus Timema; species Timema podura. Next base: position 45,458,984 of record JAVRXN010000002.1, read on the forward strand.
TCTTTAGTTACTGCTGGTTTTCTGATGGGATTAGGGACTAAACTCTGCATTGACAGATAACAAAAGAATAAACAGATGATTTCTGTGTATTGTACAATGTACCATTCGACCAGGAAAAATAAAAATCTACTTTTGACCAAGACGTCATGCAGGTCAAAGTTACCCCTTCAAATAATTAGATGGATGTGGTTGATAGCGATTTACCTCCGTATACCTCCAATTTATAAACAGTTCAATTCCATGTACCACCGATTTTTCCATTGTAAATAGATTGCACATGAAAGTTCACTTATGATAATCTAATTTCAACCTTCCTCATACTTAACACAGTGAAATTATTAGATAGGCGTTTAATCCGAACGGGTGGTAAAACGCGTTGCTAAAAATAATAATAAATAATACATTTTATTTCTTTTTCCTTTATAAACTGTTATCCAACAGTCGAGATCTCTAACAGGCTAGCACTGAAGATACAGAAGAACATTTGGTTTGCAAATTAAAAATAGGAAGAAATAAAATGAAGAGATTTTTTCTATCTCTTTGAAGCAAAGAAAAGCGTTACCCGGCCGGTTGCCCCAACGCCGGATACCTCTACTAGTATTTTTCAGCACCACGTCTCACTACCTGTTCAGGTTATACGCATATGTACCAATTTACGCTAATGAGTTAGGGATGATTATTGTTGAATTTAGAGGAAGTGTACCCACATTTGCGTGTAGATAGAGTGTAAAACTGTTTTTGAAAAATCCACCCTCCGCACACCCGACCGGGATTCGAACCCCGATCTCCCTGTCACCGGCAGTCGAGTCTAACGCGAAAGTGAGTTCCTTAGACCATACTGCCACTGAAGCGTGTTTTCTGCTAGTTATTTTATAATAGTTATTTCTTACCAGAATCCTACTATAGAACAATCTTTGCCACACACGTAAATACCTATGTTAGAGCTCACGGCATTAGGATGGTCGAAGAATTGTTTATATTTAATAATATATTACTTATGAATCTCTTCACATTGAAATAGATGAATACAGTGCTGCACCCAGGGGATGCGAACGGGGTAGTCAAGCGAGGAATCACCTCATCTTCCTTCCAAGATCGCAAATATTTTTGATAAAAGATTTAAACATAATATAAAGTACAATTAGCTAGATTGAAATTTTAAAACCATTCATAATATTCAAAAGTTGTACAAATACAACCATATATATTAATATTTCCCCTAAAATTCCCAATTGGATAAAAAAGTATATACAAAAGCAATTACTTACATGCGGTGTAATCCCCAAAGTAAATTTCTATGTGCGCCTCTGGATAAGGCCATGGTGTTTTTCTAGGTATATTGATAGTCAAACCTTCCATCCAATCATATTCAACTCGTTATTTACCCCTTACATGTATGTACTGTACATTAAAATTCTAGGCATACACATCTCCAGACTTCACTGGCACATTGTTCTTGAAACATATCATGATGTCATCAGATGACATATACCAGCATCGTCAATTTTAAATAATTTTTTTAAATAGCACTATTTATATACTCATTGAGACAAATTGATCTTTCCCAATAGATAACACATACCAGTATATTAATTTAATCGCTGAGATATTCTAATTATGATTTCTCCTGTTGTAAGATAGCCAGATATAGCACAAGTGTAATTATTGTTATTAGGAATTTTAACGAATAAATATTGCCAATAATAGTGAGATCGGAGTTCGAATCTCGGTTGGATGTACTGAGGGTGATTTTTATCAAAATTATCTTCCACTCTCCCTCCACGAAGATACGGGTAAACTTCCTCTAAACATAACCTTCCTAATTCCTAAAACCGTTAGCATAATTAGTACATAGGCGTATAACTCCAACAGGTAGTAGGATGCGGTGCTAAGAAAAAATATATTTTCAAGTAGGATTATTACCATATATTTAGTTTAAAAACTCATGCCACCTTGGTTAAGAAGATAGAAGAGAAGCTCATTTGTGATTAGGTTTTAAAAACAATTCAAACATTTATTTTAAACTAACAGATATACCCGGCGTTTAGCTCGGGCAACGCTTTTTTTTTTTGCTTCAAACATACAGAAAAAAATTACCTTCGTTTAATTTCTTTCAACCCAGTTTTTTTATAATTTAAAAAAATATATAATCAAAAGATTATAATTCCAGCTTCTTGGTGCACATGTTTGTGCAAGGGGGCAGCTAATTTTAAGATTTCAGTCCTCTGCTTGCGGTAGATATCGTGCGATATTCATGACAGACAGACAGACACACAAACTCTTCATTTCATTGTGGTCAACAATGATAATATTTTTAATTTAGTATTATTATAAGATATTTTATATAGTCTTTGAAAAGTGGCAGTTACAAATCTCTTAACATAACATATTAAGGTGGGGATTTTAAGGAACGCGAGAAAAGGCCAGCATTTTTGCTGTTTTTATAGCAAAACTTTTTTTCAGCCAAAATAAATCAAATATTGCTTCAGTACAAACATAGAGTTTAATTTTCTTCGTATGGGGACCTCAACAGTTCTTGAATATCTGTCGTGACAAACTTTTTAAATGAAGAGAAAAAGTTGTCCATTAAATTCCAGGACATCCTTGACAAATATTCAATACATTTTGAGGTCAGCATGTGAAGAAAATTAGACTATTATTATACTGAAACAATATTTGACTAATTTTGACCAAGAAAATGTTTTGGTATCAAAACTACAAAAAGGCTGACTTTTTCTCGCTTAGCCTAAATGCCCACCTTAATACGTAATAACTGTTTTAATGCATTTTATAGCTATCAAAAAGCCACGGTCTATCTAAACTAAACTGTAGGTGGGCTGCTAGTAATTAGGATTTCACTCTGTCTGCAGTCCAGGAACATAATAGCCCTAAGTTTGTGTTAAGCACCATTAAAAGTTATACTTAATGAAATATCTGACATAAAGGAAACAGAAGGAAGGTTAAATTTAAAATAAATCCATCAGCATTCGCCTGGAAAAAAGTTATAAAAACACATTTTTGAAACAGAAATAAAACAACAGTGCAGCTATCTGGGATCGATCTCTAGCATCCCGAGACATATTCTGACATGCTAAACGCTCGCCTGGACATAAAAGAAGTATATATATATATATATATATATATACTAGCGGACCCGACAGATGTTGTCCTGCCCTAACGTTGGCATTTTGTTTGGGTGGCATAATTTATTTCTATAATAAAACAAATACTATATGATCATCACAATTACAAATTCACAATGAACTTCAATTAGTGAGTAACACAAATATTACAAGTTCAGTGTTTGTCAAGACAACATACAAAATAAAACATCTTTTCATTTTTGGCATTTCGCCCACAACTCCACAAATACCAGCTGTATCGAAAAACAAACATAACTATGAATTATTCTCAGAAGTTCAATTATTCATGAACTTTTCAGAAGGTTTTAACGGTCAATTATTGATGAAATTATGATTTTTTAATGGTCAATTATTAATATTATATTCATTATTATAAATATTGGGGGTGGTGGTGGGAGGTGAAATTTTGAGGTTACATGTTCTGATATGCAAAAAATCTAAAAAAAAAAATCCCCTCAAAAAAAAATTCCCTAAAAAATAAAAAATAAATCCTAGAACCTGATTGCAGCGCCACCTACCGGGTCCAATTGTGAATCTAAACCATCCACGGACCCACTCAAACACACACAAAAAATTTCATCAAAATCGGTCCAGCCGTTTAAGAGGAGTTCAGTGACATACACACGTACAGAAGAATTATATATATTAAGAAGATATATATGTGCGTGTGTGTATTTTTAATCTCAAGTGTTAACAATATGAAAATACTTTTTAACTCAACTTTTTGCGTTTTATGACCTTTCATTTTTGATACTTCGTAATAAAACGAACTGCAATCAGTGATGGCGCTAATATTTCTAAAAGATCAGATGTAAGTAGAATAATGATTTTATTTACTGTGTGCAATTTTAAAATAGAGTAAGAATGAAAACTTGTAGGTGAAAAACTATCGATAATATTTCAGTAGAAATACTAATATTTGGTAATACTATATACAAAATACACCATATCAGGAAGAGGGAGGGAAAATATCATACTTGATACCACCAGTGTCAAGATACATAAGATTGGCAGCTCAAGAAATACGAGCTTTCTGGGATAGGGGTCGTTTCCTGATATCTCGTGATTGTAACTAAACCATTCATTAAGACATTGTGGCCTGTATATATTTCAATTTACATAGGAAGAGCCTTATCTGGAAGCTAGAAAAGTTTAAAGATCTACTTTCACGTATTCATACCTCAAGTCACGTGATCTGTTTTGATAGACTTCCTTTGTTGGATTGCTTACTAATTGATCTCTATCTTACGTATTTTTTTTTGCAATTTGCTGAAGCATATTATTTTAATCGTTTGATTATATTTAGACATAAGGATTGGTAATAAAGTGAATGAAATGAGATTTTAGAATACTTTAATTGAAGTAAGTAAATGTAAGATAAGTGAATATTCATAATTAATATATTATTAATTTCTGACTTAAAAAGTGAATTTATTTTATTTTAGCATAAACATTGATTTAAAAAAAGCCTTACGTAAGATGTATTCTTATGAACCCCATCCCCTCCGTAAGAAAACGTAAGAAAATAATATGATAAAGAGTTTTCATACTTCAAAGATAGAATATGTTATTATTTTATCTTCAGTCTGAAATATATACTTCTATTGGTGTTCTAAATAAAATACAGCAAACAATACAAACCCAATAAAATGACACACGATTTTAGAGTTTCTTATTTAAAAAAAGGTTTGTTATTCATTCATTCGAAGGCTAAAACCTTCATAAGCTTGACCAATAAAGTAAACAATCATAATTTTTATCCATGCACTCATTCAAGCGTAGGATCAGTGAAGGTCGTGTCAGTTAACACTAGAATAAAAGTAGTAATTTCGACTAAAATATTTCATGGAGGAAATAAGCTATTTAATGTAATAAGCTATGACTTACCATTTTATTTTCGTCATTGGTTTAATTCGGAAGACATAATTTCTAGATATGATCTAATTATTGTTATTTTATAGTAATAATATAAACCTATTGAAGTTCGAAATCATAATGGTAAAATGCTTTGGATACTTTATTCACTCTTAAGGCAGTTTTAAGGTCCTTAGTCTTTCTCCCTCTCAATAATGCTCCTTAGGACTAAAAAACCCCCATCAAAAGCATGATCTTGGGTATAATTTAATCTAACCTACTCTACAAAACCCAGTCACCTTCAGGTAGGGGAAGGGGCGAGGGTAGGGTGTAAAACCGAAAATATTGTAACCGGGTTTGCAGACAGTGTAAACATTGTAGCTGGGTTTGCGACCAATGAAAACATTGTAGCTGGGTTTGTGACCAATGAAACATTATAGCGGTATTTGCAGCTAATGAACATATTGTAGTGGGATTTACTGTCGTCATAAACATTGGCGTATGTATAATCATGACCTAGCCTCAACCAAACCCTCTACAATGGGCTGAACGCAAAACCCACGATCAAATCTCTAACGGCTGCAAGTCATACTGGTCGCCAACTCTAAGCTACTCTCAAGAGTGGTGCAGATTACCGCATAACATCACATCTAGAATCTACAAACACTCTGACATGTACCTCAGGGTGTTCCAATTTATGTGGGAAGGAACTGGGGTGTGGATAGTAAACCTCAAAACAGCACAAACATTCCTTATGAACTTGTGTCCTATGTTTGATGGTTCCCGAGATAAGGCCTTCCAAGGTTCTGCTGGAATGATTAAGAGCCCTACTTGATAAACCTCTGTTAGTGTTGCTGCAGACCTGCCTGCGTAACATCAGTGATTCGTCACTTACAAGAAGCGCATCAAGGGTGTATGATATTAGTATCAACAATTTTATCAGAATCTTGGAAGACCTTATATCGGGAACCATCGAACATAGGACATATGTTCATAAGGACTTTTTGTGTTGTTTTGAGGTTTACTATCTACACCTCAGTTACTTCCACATAAATAGGAACACGTTGCATATTTAGCTGCTGATAACTTTGGTGCGAGTACCGAGTGCTCGGCCATACTCGTCTTCAGGAGTGTTGTGTGAATTTGAACACGTGAGTTTGGTGCCCCCACAGTACATTTATACCATATGGCAATGTAATACACATACATTTATATGAAGAGAGATGGGGGTCTTATCTGTGATGGCTGGTGGGTGAATCTCCCTAACAGGAGATGTCGAGAAGTCTTTTTAACATTAAAACCCTCTAGCAGACATTTACATATTTTTTTAGTTTAATTGGAGTTGTAGGTGTTATGTATTGTGTAAGACTCCAATATGCCACTAGTCTAGACATTTAGGAGGAATACAAGAATGGCTACGTGTTGGTTGCACCCGTGTATGTCTGCACCCTGGTAAAAATAACCGTGTGTGTTTGCACCTACTTTACATTCAAATCCTTATTATTGTTCTAAGGAAGGTGAATGTTTGTATTTACAAAATTTTGTTTTTATGTTATTTCCTTTCAAAAGCATTTTATTTTGGTTTTATTTTCCTTCTGGCAGAAAAGAGATATCAGGTCAATGACTAACCTATCAAATATGATTGTGCATACCATTCAGTTTTCCTGCGGACCACCAATGGTCCACGGACCACAGTTTGAGAAACCACATACCTATATATTCACTTAGTGGATAGCAGGCCGAACGGGTCCCGGCATTTCTAATCCTAATCATAATATTTTCAAATATGTGTTAATCTGGAAGAAAGGGGTGTCAAAATACGAGATTGGTTCTTCGTGTGAAAGTTCGATTGCGCATTGTTTCGTTGAAATTGTTTAGGCTATTCTTAGAAACATAATACAGTCATTTTGTTTGTATTAATATTAATTTCGAAGTAAAAGATTTAAAAAAAAGGAAATTCTGCAAAGCAGACACTATTTCCAGTATGTTGACTATAAACTGTGCTTCTCACGCTACAAGCAGCGTAACAAATACGTTGATGATTCATGTGTTGCAAACATGACCATCTCGTCATGTTCAAATGTCAGGATCGTCCCACAAGCTACACTGCATTCATCAAGAGCTTGCAGCAAATATATCTGAACGAGTGGACTGTCTTATTAACATTTGGACAGAATGTTAGGAGTTAGTTACTGAGGAAAACTCGTGCCATCAAAACTGTATTAATATTTAGAGAAAACTCTAGGAGCTATTTAGCAGTTATTTTTTAAACTGCGTCTTACTATTCTTCCGGGATTACTAACTCTATGGCATTGGGTACTAGAAAGTTCATTTCCGCACCTACAAAATTACGCCACCTATCCCTATCTTGAGCTTGTTCTGTCCAGTCCACCTCATTACACCATATCTCTTTCAGGTCCAGTCTATTGTTATCCTCCCATCTGCGTCTATGTCTTCCCAACGGTCTCTTCCCATTGGGTTTACCAGTCAACACCCTGAACAAGGCTCTAGATTCTCCCATCCACGCTGCATGTCCTGCCCACCGTAATATACGGGACTTTTTTACCCTAACAATGTCTTGTGATGAGTACAGGGTATATAACTCATCATTATATAACGTTTTCAACTCCCCAGTAGCTTCATCCCTTTTTGGACTAAATATATTCCTAAGCACCGTATTTTCAAACATTCTAAATGTGGCCCCTCATGTAAGGTAAGAGACCACGTTTCACACACAGAGAACAACCGCCAATCGGTAAAATGATTGTTTTGTGTATTTTGAGTTTTACATTCCTGGACAGCAGGCGAGATGTCAACAACTTACTGATCGAGTAATGGGATTTTCCGACTGTATTCTTTTCTTAATTTCCACTCTAATATCGTTAATGCTAGTTAAGATTGTACCTATATATTTAAACTCATTAACCCTCTCAAATGATATGTTGCTCTCAGTAATCTCTAAATTATTGTTCTCAATCTATTTGCTTTGTGTGATCATATACGCAGTCATTTCAGCGTTAAATTCTAAACCTATTCTCTTACTATCCTTTAACAACATTTACGCATTTCTTGCTATAGTTTCCCTATCCAATAAAGCTATATCACCTACGTATCATGATAGCTGCATTGCTACTGCAATTAGTGCCAATCCTCCCCTACTTCCTTGCATTACCCTAATAACCAGGCCCCGGATTTTTATGATATGTGATTTTTTTTTAAATTTTGCTTTGTCACATACAATGTTCATAGTTAACTAAACTTTGGTCATGAAGCCATGGTTGTAGAAATGTATATTTTATAGGTCACTTTTTGTCATTATGAAATTTTATGTAAGCTTTTCTTGGTTTTCGTCCTTTTAGAGCCATTTTCAGGCATTTGGAGAAATGTTGAGTAATTTCTTGGCATTCGTGTTGATTAAGTATGTTTTAATACTGTCGTTATTATATAGGCCCTAAATGGATACATTTTTCCAACTCACCGTTGTCGAAATGAGAAGGTGATGTAGACAATGAACTTTGGTATCCTCTTTGCTTGTCTGGTTGTAAAATACACGTTCATGGTGAGACTGCAACTATACTTCTGAAGTAGATATTAGTACATCTATATTAGGCCTATATTTAGCAGAGCAAGAGCTCAATCGTTAAAGAATTCATTGCATGGATAGTTTTTAGTTTGGATTTGCAAAGCATGTGTTCTATTATTCGTGTGCATTTATCACGACTTTTTGTTCTTCTTTTTAAGGTTATTTTTTGAATATCTAAAGTAACTTTTTGGAATTTTTGAGTCATTTTATATTCATTCTTTGATTATGTTCAGGCCATAAAAATCTGGGCCCTGCTAATAACATACTCTAAGGCTAGATTAAAATGTAATAAGGAGAGTGCTTCTCCTTGTTTCAACCATTTGGACTATCGAAATTTAATTACACAAATAGAGTAGGGGTGAGGAGGTTGTAAAGAGAAAATGTGCTTGCGTTTGTGATGAAGTAGTGTGGTAAACCATTTAGGAAAAATCAACCTTAGTATATTCGGCCTACCCCAACCTCCGCAAACCACACTATATGATATTGGCGTTATCACTTCTGATGTTTGATTAAAAGTTTCCGAAAGTTTTAATCAAAGATAAGGGCAGAAGGGATCATGTTTTTGCTCATGTTGACTCAGGGAAGGGTTGAGTGTGGGTGAAGAAGGGCTACAACTTATTTTTGATTTATTTATATATTTTTTCCCTCGGTATTTTGGCACCCTATTATTATTATTATTATTAGTAGTCACGCAAAGAGTGTGTTTTATTTATATGATATAGAATACAAGTGGGACGTGAATTTAAAATTTTTAAGTAACGCCTCCCTAGGGCGCCTGAAATCCTTGCGCCGGCCCCGATAAGATTTCACTATTGAGTACGGTGCATAAAAGAAAGTCCTCACATTGAGGGTTGTTTTTCGTAAATAATTGTTCACTAACTCACTGGGTATTTTCGAAAATTATCAATAAGACATATCATTTTTCCCATTCCGCGCCTCCCTACCCTTCCTAGCTACAAGCGTTTAACTTCACCTACGGGATATGGATATGGATGGTATAATTTAGAGGAAACGTAGCCATATAAATTTGTAGGGGAAGAGGTAAGTCATTCAGGGAGAATAAACTCTCAGTACACTTGGCAGGAATTCAAACCCCGACCTCCCAGTCACCGTTCAACCAGGATAGACGAGTTATATTTTGTTTTCATGCTCAGCAATGCGTTTAGGCCCTACGCTATGGCGTGCACGCCATTGGTTACAATACACCAGCACTCAAATAACATTCAGCCTCTTTATTGCGTATTGCCCTTCAAGTATGGTTCTGGTCGCCAAAAGCTTGAAATTGTTGGGCATGAAAATCAACAATGAATAAAATAATTCGTCGAGGAAAGAGAAGTTATAGCGCAACAGAGTTTGTTTGTTTATTAACATGTAACACATCATTATATTGATACATATACCTCAGTTTTAGCTTCTGTGGTGCTGACTGACAGCTCACAGCTGACTTGTGACAGTCAACAGTTAGGTATATACATAAATTTTGACTGTCAGAAGTGACAATTGCTAAAGACATGTTTTTTGCAGATCATATGGTTCGGCGTAGGGATACATAATTTGTCTGTAGCTTTTCAAAGCCGACAGAAGTCAGCTGTGAGCTGTCAGTCAGCACCACAGAAGCTAAAACTGAGGTATACATTAAACAAATACCGGTAACAGATGTGCCCTTACCGGGCTTGATACCTTTCTATTGACAGGTGGGGGAAGAGAGATATACTAAAACCCTCCCTATAGCTAATACGGGTCTACGAGGCCCGTGAACATTATTAAAAACAAAACGATGACATAGAATCGATCAGCCAACTTTAAATTTGAAGGGAAATCTTATAAAAGCACACCAAAGTTTGTGGCAAGATAGTGAAGTTTGAGTGTGTCAGTGCGAAACAGTGCCACTGCATAAGATCTTGCTGAGCGGAACGCAGATGTCAACAAAACTAAGACCAGCATCATCATCATCATCATCATTATCATGAAACGGCCGGAAGTTGTCTGTTTTTTGTTTCTAAGTAAAAAACTTTGGAACGAAACAAATGGTTATATAGCGTTGTTCTTCACTTATCTCGTCAGTTTGTCTTTCAAACTTCTGTTTACTAGAACGAAACTATCTCACTGGGCTGCGCCATCTATTAATAGACTTACGCAACAATCTGTGACTAGACAAATTAACGAGAGTAAAATGTTTGATTAGCTGAGGTGAAGAACTAATTCGCAGAATACAGAAGCAACGACCATAAAAACTCTCCCTTTTTTCCCCTCCTAAGTCACTTTATTACAATGACATCGGTGAAGGTACTCCCCCCCCCTGCCCCCCCCCCCCCCCACTCGTCCCGTATTGAATGGACTCCTCCCACGACCCACACCCAGAAAAAAAGGTTTAAGGACACAAAAATGCTAGTTTTTCACAACAATATTAGTGGCGTTTTTATTTTTTACGATTTGGATAGTAAAATAATGTTTTTTTTATTCGTTTCACGTATACGTTGGTTTTTGGCGACTACGGCGTTGAGGGAAACATCCATGAGGTTAAGAGATTTTATTATGATATAAAAATATATGATAGTTTATATAAATTTGCTTTAGAAGTGGTACGTAAAATATTCTAAAATATTTATAACAATATTTTCAACACTTGACTCCTATCCCTGTCCCTCCCGTTAACCATTATAAAAAAATCCAAATAATTTCTGATTATTCCAATATTAAAAAAAAAGGAATGGGGGAGGGAATAGCGTCTTCAGAAACGTCTCAACGCATTAGTAAGACGTCTCAAGAGGCTAATTTATTTTATTAAATAAACTTTACCCACTCTTTCACCCTAATATATTTACATTATTATATTAACAAGAACGTTTTATATTCGAATACTCAACATGCAATTGTTTATATTCCCCACAAAAGTAACACAGTTTTTAGCGTTTTTAGTTGATACATATTTATATATTATATTTTGACTATCCCTAGTTATTCAACTTACATGATTAACAAGAGTTCTTTTTTAGTTGGCTATAACCTCCGTATGGTGCAACTCAATGTTTTAGATATAAACGATGAGCCAATTAAAGTGGTTTATCAACTTTTCTATCACAAACTCTCAAGTTACTTTGCAAACTCGAAACTATCTTCGTGTCTGATTATAAATTGTTAAGCCATGTGAAGATTCTTTTTATCAGCTACTCGTTCCACTACATTACATCTAAGCCTATAAGGTTTAGATATATTTTTAGGCAATGTACCAAACTAGAGCCTTATTTACATACTTTGATTGTATTAATTTCTCTTTGATACTTTATGTAAAACCATGTGCAAGTAAACAACTTTAATTAAATTTGATTTAGTAAACTACATTGTTGAAATACATTAACATTAACACATTACATAACTGAGCCTTGCATAAAATAATATGAACCCTAGCGATTATTTGGTTGTCATTAAACAAACGCATTATAATATACAATCCAAACTTCATAAGTTGGGTAATTTTAGCATTTCTGTTTTATTGAAAGTGGTGCTCCTGGTTAAAGAACATAACAATCAGCATTATTTTCTAAATAATAATCGAGTGATAAGTTTTTCATGTAATGCGATAGATATGTTTGATATATACAAATAAAAAATCTAAACATATTAATTAAAGGGGAATTTGTACTATAGGTCACAGCATACTGGATGTATAATACTACTAGACAAAATGCTATGCACAGCAATCAGTTTGTAATCAAGGAATAATAAATAATTATTGCTTACTTTAAAACGACCACTTGCACCACTTGTTTATATTAAATTCAAATGCAATGACTGTCTTTGTTAATGTTATGTGGACTTGAAAAATAAATATCAGTAACACCTAGTTAATGACTTTTCAACGTTTTAATTGTTGTTTAGATTACTCGAAGAAACTTATGGTAGTGTGTTTACAGTGCTCAATCATTATTATTTTTTCTATCATCAGCATTGTTTGTATTTCGATTGTGCTGAAAACGTGGTAAGTTTAATAATTTATTGGGTGGATTTACCAGTTGTGATAGTCGTTTCGACCTTGAATTATAACATTGTTGTACTTTTAAAGATTTGTGGATCTCAAACAATGTTTATTCCGCAATGATCCTGACACAATGACCAGCCATCCACAGTTGCCGGTAAATGTAACCTATAAAAATTGGCGATAACAGTGGCGTATGTTTTCCCCAAAACAAGTTATAGCACAGCCTATCATAGGGCGTAGTGTGGAGTTTTTTACTATATTTTTTATAAATACTGTTACATAAATACAATTAATTAATAAAATAATATGAATCTTCTTTCAAACTCATAGTTTATGAACCAAACATAAATTGTTGCTTATATTTTTTCACTGTTCATTGTTGTTGTTTCTAATTTCTTATTGGTCCGTAACTGGCAACTTCCACCAGTTGCAGGTGATTAGTTCACAAGATAAAAACAGGATGAAGACAATCCAACTTGTACCGAATCGGCAAACGTTGCTTTCGTTTGGTTACACATAATATACAGTGATAATCTTCGAATATTGACTTTGTTGAAAAATATCCTTTAGCCTTTCGTTCTCGAACTAGATGATACAGCTTGTGAACGTTAAGTGACAGTGTGTAAAGCCATAATACAAATAAAACGGATACAAACTACAAGAAGAAACACACATTTCATCAATGTGACGACTTTATGCGAGTGTTCGCAATTACCACGGTATTGTACACATGCATTAGCCCGAAACAATTTTGTTGTTACGTAAGTGACAGTAGTTTTTAACAACTTCTGTAACTGCCAGATACTGTAGGCCTTCGTATGATAATCAAATTACACCACTCTTTCATTCCCTACATTTAGAGTCAGCCTTGGTTTGAAACGGGTATTATGAGTAAATGGAAACCCTTACGGAAGGGCTTACTTAAAATAAAAAATTATCTTTTGTGGTTGAAGGTTTATTCTATAAACACTAAATTAATACTAACTAAACCATAATTTTCTTTGGTACAATACTTGTGAGATTAGTTAAATATTGCCTTATATTTTTTCCGGCACCCTCTTCGAGAATCACTGCTCTAGATATTAAATTTAATTCACCAGAATGAAGCAATTCTGTCGATATTGGGCGACTTACTGAACATACTGAATTCAGCGCGTTCGTCAGTCTGACAGGACTCGTAGCACCAAGGACTACAATATACGAAGATGGGTGGATTGAGGTTTCCATATTTACAGCGACAAATTTGTTCAAAAAGTATTATTACTTGTAACCTTAGGTTTTGTTTGAAAAGCTAACATATATACTTATTTATAATTTATTTTAAAACAAATTTTGAAGGGAAGGAAATGAATGCATCAAACATGGTATCCTTTAGGAAGAGGGTGATACGAGGACTTTTTGTTCCACCTCCCTGAAAATAATAAATATATCACTTTATGACAGCTATATCTCATCTTTATCAATAAAAATTGTTATCAAACGATTCTAATGATATTTCAAGAAAATATTTGCAATACAGAACCTTCTACTAGCTGTTACTTATCTACACCCACATCCTAGATGAGATATAGTTTTACCTCAGATCTACTTTAAGCCTAAATCTAGTTTCAAATTAACAGCGCCTATACAGTTTTATAAAATGCCGTTCGTTTGAAAGCCGCCATAATTTAGAGCAGGGCTTCTTAAACTCTTTCCCTTCGCGACCCTTTTCGCCCTAGAAATTTCTACGAGGCTTCGGCTATATAGGTACCTATAAAATAGGTATACAAATCAAACATTTACTGATAATAAATTATAAAGAAATGTATTTTAAAACAATTTTTTGGTATACATATTATTTTACCATTTATTAAAGACGAAAGCAAATACGCATATTTATGAGATTGACGTGCTTGTTTATTTTTACATAAATAATTAAATATTGGTTGAATATTGATAGGCCCCACATCAAAATGTAGAGTATCTTTAACGTTTTTCAGAGTTGATCGATATTTTGATTTTAAAATCGTCAATGCTGAGAACGTCGCTTCACATAAATACGTAGTACAAAATGGCAGAAGCGTGTTTAGGGCCATTTAAGAAGTTGGAAATTTTGTCCTAATCCCAAGCCAAAATTCACTATTTTTTTTTAGGAAACTCAGGTCCTAGCCCGTGTCCATTGATCAACTCGGCAAATTCTTCATGAACTTTTATTGGCAGATGACTGACGGTTTTGATTTCAATTGAGTATGGTTTATGAACCCAACTTAGCTTTTTAGAATCGGAATTTGAAGGAAAATATTTCTGAAACTCTGTCTCCATGCACTTCAGATGATCAATTATAACTCTTACAATTAAATCTTTGGTAAGGTTATTTTCAATTATAAAATCATCTGTAGCTGTAAACATTTCTGAAGAATCATTTTTCACCCTTTTCTTCGATATGTTAACTTTTTTAGTAAAACTTTCCATTTTATCTTTTAACATAAACATGTTACAATTTGATGTGTGTTCAGAATCAAGGCTGCAGTGAACTCGTCGGATGCAACACGGGCGAGTCCTACCAGAAACACCTAGGATTCATTACGAGTTTGTTTTTGAATTAACTTTTGGTCGTTGCGTGTTCAGAAACCTTTTACTGTTTAGAGCAGGGATCATAAACTTTCGTGTCTTGCTTGACTCATATTTAAAAAAAACTCCATAGTGTCAGTACAAAATCAAGCCATACCGACCGAGCGGCCGCCGTCTGTTCGCGAATATAGTGCAAACTCCTGCGAATATAAGGTGTCATGTGGTCAGCACAACTAACCCTTTGACTGTTAATCTCAAGTTTTTAGATTGGAGCCGCTTATTTTTCATTCAAGTAGCTGCTAATTATTTTCCTTACCCCTTTACAGACCCACTGCTTCACAAAAAATTTGGATCGTGCCGGGGTCCACCCCGGGACCTCTGAATTTGTAGCCAGAAACTCTGACCACTAAGCCACAGGGCCGTTCGTTTGACTCACACAGTGTTTAGAAAAATAAGTTGAATTAGCTAATAGCAAATCTGCGGTCCCCATACCATAGTAAACAAAAAGTCTGAATATATTTGTTAATTAATTTCCTTTACACCCCAGCCTTTCACTCATTTACACTACCTGCCTGCCTCCCGTGGCGTTTGGGACTAAGAATACCTGTGCCTTTTAAGCGATATTTTGTGCTAGTTTTTTTTACGAAGCAAAGGTGTCATAACTTGTTTCAGGAATAGTTACAAGTCAAGAGTTAAAACTAGTAGTTCTGTTAGGGTAATCAAGTCTCGTAGATTATGTTGGGTAGGACATGCAAAGCGAATTGAGATATTCAAGAACCTTGTTCAGGGTATTAAACCCGGCAAACCCATGGGAAGGACATGAGAAGCAATAAGTGGAGGATAACTTTAGACTGGACCGGGAAGAGATAGGGTTTAATGAGGTGGACTGGATAGAACTAGCTCAAGATATGGGTAGGTGGCGTACTTTTGTAAGTGTGGCAATTAACTTTCGAGTTCCTGATGCCATATAGTAAGTAAGTTCTGTGAACAGTAGACTCGCTCCCTCCGTGTTCTTATCGTTAATACAGTCTTGAAACGGATAACCAAATCGAATATTCCTGTGTATACGTTGTTCGGGCTATGTTTAAAGAATGTCCTTGCTAAATTTAGTTAAAATTGTTAAACGCATTTTGGCAGCTATCGTGAAACGAAGGATCTAGACAGATAGACTAAAGGCCAAGTGGGTTCAAGTTAAAACAGTACCTGCTACGCTCGGTCAATTAGTGTAGGTTTAATATTTCATGGTTATACTAATTTTTTGTACTTAAGTTTCACCTATTTTTTGGAATTTATTAAAAAGTAGGTTACGTTTATCCTGTAAGGTATCAAGCTTATAGTTAGAGCGGATTAAGGCTCCTTGCACACAGCACGGTTTTTAACCGTGGCCCTACACGGCACGGCAAGATTTCAAGTCACCAAATGACATCAGTTAATTCCGGACAGTCAGTACGATAGAGTTCGGAAGGCAAGGCCGTAGCCAGCCAATAATTTCAGGGGGGGTTTGGTGGGCACATCCCCCAATTGCCGGAGGATAGAAAAAATTATAAATATTAAACACCTCTAGAAGCTAACTGAAGTGCTTTTTACAGTAACAACACAGCCTCCTAATTTGTACTTGTGCCTTAATTTTGATATGGTTTGAACAATAAATAAAGCCATAAATATTTTGTTCATTAAATTTCGCGGGGGTTGAACCCACAAACCCCCTTCAGCCCCGACTATGGCCTTGGGGAAGGCAATTACTTTGCTTGTGTTTATTATATTTACGAAGAAAAAATCGACAATTTAGAATGTGTGGGTTCATCCCTTGAATGTAGGGCGGACAAGTGGGAGCATTTGTGACATTGTTCACAGAATTACGAGAGAACAAGAAAAAGCTTCATTCCACCTAATGGTCGACTGAACTCGTGGCACCGTGTCGTGTCCGGCCACGCGGTTTGCAAAGAGCCTAATGGTCGAGCAAATAGTCACTAAAAATAGCAAAAATAGCTCCAAGATACTCAATAAAATCTATTTTATTATTCTTATATTTTAGCATGTATTTTCCTAAGGCTGTATACAAAATACTTCTCTAAAAAACTCGCATGGAGTAATATAAAACTAAATTCAAACAAGCTGATGAATCAAGCTCGACTTCAAGGAGGGATGTAGTTTTGTCCTTCTGTCCTTCGCTTTCTAGCCAGGGTTTCACTGCAATACTCAGATAAGTTTGTCGAAGATAGCTGTGCCAACTGAGATAAAGCCTGCTTCATATTTCTCTCTAATCTACGCATAGTACTCCTAGTTTCCACAGGAGGCAAGCCCTTTGCCTCTAAAACTGTGATCACTCCATGAGTTTCCCTAAATACAATGCCTAACTAATACACTTATATCATTACCGGCATGTTAACTGATTTCAATAAACTACAATGGCACTCTGATCATATTCAAATAAATAATAATAAATTAATTCACTGCCTAGGAATGTTCCTCGTCCTGGTAATCCTTGTAGAGTGCCTCTCATGGTGGCCCTCGGACAACGTCCGAAGGATTCAACCCCAAAGGAGCGGCTAAATTTCTGTTGAGGTTGTCTGTGTGAGAGGGATTTGGGGGAAGCCCCATTCCCCTAATCACCACACATCAAGTAGTTGGTAGCCAGTACCTTCTGGAAAATCTGGTGGCCCACTGGGCATCTCAGGCTAGAAGCCCTTTTTAGGGTGATTCCTGAAACCTCCGAGGGGTTAACGCCCTCTACGTGAGGGTCCAACACTCACGGATAGAGGAGCCAGCTACTCTCACCGAGGGAAGCTGGCCAAGGCGGGGGGTTCCCAGTTGTCCGGTGATGACAGAGATCAATGGCGGGCACGGGTCATCGGTTCCTAAATTGTCTACTGTGCATGTAAAAGTGCGTAGCTACACTCGAAGGACATAGCGAAGATGGATTGGACCAGCCTCGTAGGAGGGGTTTGTTACCGATACAAGTTGATGGCGAACCCTGACACGACAGGTGAATTTCCACTTTGAAAAGTCCCCGACTTAGACTAGGCCAGAAGTAAATCTTCGTCGCCAGTCTTTGATGTCTGAGCACATAAGACCGCCGGGCCCAAGGGTCGTTCCTACCTTTAGTCCATTCAGCATAGGAGTGGTGGTAACTGACAGCTATCAAAAGTTACCACATCTACTCTTATGTACCCATTCGCCAAACTACATGATCTGTAAGAAACTATAATAATATTGATTTGTTTTCACTTTTGGCAGTCAAAAACTTTCACAAAAAATAAATTGTTTTTGATTGTTATTGTTTAAACAGTTTTTACGTTTCCTGCTAGCTATCAAATACCACGACTTCTATTATTTGTCTAGGAGGGTGGATTAGATTAGCAAATAAAAGGAGGCTTCGAGACTTTTTGAGCCCAAAGCTAAAAGGGGGCGGTAGTTTGTGGACCCCAGGCAAATGTTTGAAATTAGGAAACTCCCAAAAAGTTATTTAGAGTGGTCTTTGACTGGAATCTTTTGGAAAATTATGTATCTATTATATAAGCTAGTTGAAGTTATCTTCTCCCGGCAAATTTTTTAAACATGAATGCCTCTAGAAGCTATTTGGAGATGTCTTCACTTTTTTTTTTTTTTTTTTCAATTTGATGTATCCACAAGATATTTAGAGTGGGCCTCTTCTCTTCCAACAAATTTTGGAAACTTGCATGCTCTCAGATGTTATTTGGAATTGTCTTCCCCTGAAAATTTTAATAATTGTATGCCTCTAGAACAGTGGTTCCCAACCTGGGGGCAATCGCCCCCAAGTGGGCGATTTGGGTTATCAGGGGGGCAATAAATAAGTGGGGGGCGATGAGTATTCAAAGGGGGAAAAATTAAAATAGTACTGTACAGTAGAAGTTACTGTCAACTTAATTTTTTCCAGATTCCAATTTTAAAATGAAAACATGTACTCCTGTTTTTTAAATGTACGTCAATGATCTTAATTAATTACTTCACTACTTTGTTCTTAAAAAAATCTGTAAAAAATGTACATTTTAATTTTTTTTCTATTTTATTTAAGGGTGACCGGATAAAACTGCTTTGGTTATTTTTATATACGGTAATAAAATTGTTTAAAATAATAAAACTGCTTTATTATTTACACTTTACTTCAAATTAAAATTAGGCATACAATTAAAATGAAAAGGGGGCGATAGGTGTTAGTCAACCTCCAGAAAGGGAAGATGGGCTACAAAAGGTTGGGAACCACTGCTCTAGAAGCTATTTGAAGTATTTCACACCTGGAAATGTTTAACAAATTAGATGCTTCTAGAAGGTATTTGAAGTGGCTCTCACCTGGAAATGTTTAGCAAATTAGATGCTTCTAGAAGGTAATTGAAGTGGCTCTCACCTGTAAATGTTTAGTAAATTAGATGCTTCTAGAAGGTAGTTGAAGTGGCTCTCACTTGGAAATGTTTAGCAAATTAGATGCTTCTATAAGGTATTTGAAGTGGTTCTCACTTGAAAATGTTTAGCCAATTAGATGCTTCTAAAAGGTATTTGAAGTGGTTCTCACCTAGAAATGTTTATCAAATTAGACGCCTTTAGAAGGTATTTAGAATGGTCTACACCCGACCAAATTTTGAAAATTGGATGCTACTAGAAACCATTTAGAGTGGTCTTCGCCTGTTTTTTTACTGAACTGCCTCTCATTATTTGAAGTTGTCCTTACTGCCAAAATTTGAAAATTGAAAGCCTTTAGAAGCTATTTGGGTTTTGAAAAGAGATCTTTTTCGACTTAATAGGTATTCGATATAGCATATCACCAGAATGGGTAGTAAGACTCAATGCTAAAAATAAATCTATCATATTAAAGGGGAGTAAAATAAATATAGAGAGGGAGAGGTTTATTCCAATCGGTAGGAAGGGCACATAAATTATTTCCCAAGGGGAGACCCCTGCTATGCTACCTCTGCTCAACTTAAATTTGTATGGTTTGTTTTTAAATCATTCGTCACTTTTACAAAACAAAATTAGTTTACGCAAATTAATCCGTAATTTAACACTGAAAATGTTACGCCCATGATAAAATACTTAGATTTAAATAGAACTTGATTCACTATCCGATTCTCTTCATGCAATAAACTTAAGTACAAAAAAATAGACTTCAAGGTTGTGCCAAAGCAATGATAGATACCACTGTGACTAATGCCAGTAAGTTCTTCCGGAAGACGCTCTAATCTTTAGTATTTCTAGGCATTTTATTGCTTATCATTCATGTTTTATTTGATCTAAGCTACTATCATTTTCTTTAAACTTCTTAGATCTTGGATCCGGGCCTCTGAAGTCCCGTTCTGAGGGGAAATGCAAGAACATATGTATTGGACGTATACAGTATTGGTATGCAAGGGATTTCAAAGATAGTTTATTTGTATTTAGCACAAAAAAAAAAGAGAAAAGGCATTTTAAGGCTCTCATTTGTACAATCAGCACTAACTAACTAAACAGACACTTATATGCATTATAAAGTTATCACATTATCTTCACAATCACTTAAAATAAACTTATGCCTCAAACGCTTATGTTAAGACATGGGAATAAACGAGTCATTTGGGGAAAAATCCGCCCCCTACAGTTTTAATATAGTAATTGTGTAATCCGTCAAGGAAGGCAGTTTTCTTTCAGGGCAAATGGAGCGTACATCGTGTTTACGGCAAAGTGCACTCAGCCAATATTTTAGCAACAGATACGTGTTTGATTCATCACCGATTTTTTAGGTTTAATAATGGTTTTAAACTACGTATAAATAAGTTAGCAGCAACTTATAAATTACCTTGTGCATCCACCACTTAATATTGTTAAAACCATTTTTATCTGTCCTTTGATTTGCTTTAAAACATTAATACACTAAAAATATTGTGGATGAGCTTAGCAATCTTTGAGACTTAGATTAAGATTTTCAAAGTGCATTTGTTTGAACAGTGCTGTTTCATATCGTTGAATAGTTATTATTAAAATGTAATTGCCTTGAATCTCTAAACTCTGGAGTCACACGAAAATAGCGACATTTAAAATCTAAAATACGTATAGTATGGGTAAAGCACTACATTCTAATAACCTAATTTTTAGTTCCACTCTAGAAGAGTGGTACTATTTTAACCCATTGTTGTGATTCAGCAGGCAGAAAAAATAAATTGTTAATCAAAGGCAGTTTGTCTAGTAAGGCTGCCGTACGAAAAGTATTTCAAACTTCTTGTGATAATCACTAACCAGTAAACACAAAACTTCACTAAACTGTCACCTAATATGTGTCTGTCATAATCAATAGTGCGTTAAAGTCGTCAAGAGGGTTCAAACCTCATTTACTGTACGTGAAATAAAAATATCTAAGCAAACTCAAAGTTTTCTATTCCCCGATATGGATTAATGGAATATTATATTCTTACCCTTTTTTAATAAAAACTGGCGATTGGTGCTTTTAGTTGCGCCATAAAGTGCTGGCCGCAATTATGGCCGCAGTCCTAGACTTTGGTTCACATTGCACAAACTTGAGTTGACGGGAGGTCAGGAATCAAATTCTGGTCAAGGAGGGGTTTTCCATAATGTAATTTACAATTGTGATTCGTTGTCTACTCTTCGCGCAGACAGTCAAGCGTGTCTGTGTGTTTTTTCTTTCACTCTACTAGGACAGTGGCATGAACGCTCAAACATATACCTGTCTTTATCTTTCTTTCACTCAATTAGGACTGTGTTCTGAACTCTCAAGCGCATCCCTGTCTCTTTCTTTCGCTTTACTTAGGATATGGCACAAACTCTTTAGTGTGTCCATCTCTTTCTCGCACTCCACCTTGGGCTATATCTCAATTGAGCTGTGGTTGTGCTTTATTTTTTCTTCTCACCAGGGCTTTTAATATTTATAATAAACCTACTAATGAAATAAACGTTTCTTTGTTAATCTAAGTGTTTTCTTAAATACTTCACAATTACTTAAATCAATTAGAGTTCATCTAATAAATGTACTAAAATAACATTAATACTGTCCTATTTTATTTGTTTAGGATGATGATGTCAGGTGACTCCCCTTCCCCACTAAGCAATGTGATATTCGAATTGAAAGACTCAAGTGTCGGTCTTCCAACAGTGAACGTCAAGTGCATGATAGACAAAGGAGTGCAATGCAGTCCTCCACCTAAACGTAACGTATCTACCAGTTTTGTTCAACCCTCCCTTGCTCACCCCCTCACAGAAGCTTCCACTTCCAGTAGTGAGCAGTCGACAGTACTCCATCAGCCTTCATCTGAAGCTTCGTGTTCGAGTGCACAAAACTATATAGAGCAACCTACAAGTTTACCTTCAGGCTCAACTCTAGGACAACTTTCAAGCGTTGCATCTTGTTCAACACAACCTTTAATCGACCTCAATTATGGCCACGAAGATGGAACCAACTCCCGTCCACCGAGTCTTCCTGTCGACAAGCGCCAGATAGATATGGAAAATTCTATTGATCACATTGACGAAAAGGACGGGCTTACAGTGTTGGCCACAATGTCAGAGCCTATACTTGACAAGAAACTGTGTAACTCTCATGCTGTTGAGAACGCAGTAAAAGGCCGATGGATAACTACCCAGAAGAAGAGGAAGACTGTGCTATGCGTTGTTATATTACACTGTGCAATGCTGTGAGTGTGTCATTACTCTAACTATAAATACATGTTAATTTTCACACCCAAAACAAAACAAAATTTTGTTTCATAATTACACTAATTGTTCAAATAGGACTATTTAGCTATATGTAATCTGATAACCAACATTAGTTGACAAAAAGTTATAAAATCACTGTTTAGACTAAGAAACCAACTTAAAACATTGTTTAAAATGAATATAAGCAATTAGCCAATTTTTAAGTATTAGTTTTAAAGTATAAAAATTTTAAAGTTTGAGACAAAAAGTTGAAATGAATAATCAAATGGTTTATTTATGCACAATGAAGGGGAGAAATTGTTTAAAAAAGGTTCAAGAAAAAATAAAAAAGTTTCAAACATATTTCATTTGTATTGAGGAGACAAGTTAAATAAGATTTTATGTCAAAAATAGCGTTTTAAGCCATAGTCTATTGAATCTTTTTAAAAAAATTACATATTAAATGTATTCTTTTGTAACAATATTTTAAAATCTTAAAGTCCCTTTTGCATATTATGTAAATAATGACACTATGACTAATATAAAGAGCTAGAAATATTTTTGAATTCATCAATGGTTTTTAAGCATTATATTGGCCTACTTATTTTTTTACATTTGATACTTTTGAGGTTCAAATCACAATAGAAAAAAAAATTACAAACTTAATGTCTTGATTAGCTATATAAAATATTAAATAACCCATTGTTTATTAGTTGTGTTCATTTTAATTTGAAATAAATTTTATTTATTTTAAAAATAATACTTACATTCCTCAATTTATTAGATTGCATTGTTAGGAATTTAAAATTTTAGGAAACAAGATACATTTGTGTTTCGTAAGTTTCGCTGCAGAAAATATAACTGAACAGAACATACTGTTGAGTGAAAAATTTCTTTTGAGATTGTAAAACTTTCAAAATCATAGATGATATGCTTGCATTTCAATCTCTAGTTATCTTTCTTTAATTAAAATGAATAAACACTTTTTTTTTTGTAAATACTGATTAATTGTAAATTTAGTCCTTCAAAACTATTTTTACTATTTCTTAAAGTAGTGTGCAAAGTCAATTAAAAGTTATGGTCAAAAGTTAATTCAAGCAGGAAGAAACAACAAACACATTAAAAAGATGTTTAATTTTTAAATTAGTTGATTGAGACCGTAACAAATATATATATATTTAAATGTTCCTTTTATGTAGCATCTGAGAAGATAATTTTATTGAGATTCTTGCAATGAGAAGCTTTTTAATAAACATGGCTATACAAAAAATTGAAAAGATAACTCTTCTCCTCATATTCTAAGAAATAATACTAATGTAAATGCACATGGACAACATTGAACATAATAAGCATTTAGTATAATTTATAAATAAAGCTTAAGTTTGGCAATGGTATGTTCTATCAACAATTTATTAAATAACAAATGCTAACACATTTACATGTTTTACAATTGGCAACTTTCACAGTTTGAATTTGTACCTATCTTTAGGAGTTGCATCTATACTTACTTAACAATTGGACAAAAACTATACATATCTGTTCTTGGGTTTGGAGTTAAAATTGGTACCTGAATTTTATGATGGGTAGAATATTTCATTATGAAAGGATTTTATTTAGTAGATCAACATTTTCTCAAGTCCATATCTTGGTTTTTTGTTGTAAATTCAGAAGTTATCATTCTTTTAACATGTCCTAGTATATGTGTAATTGAACGTTTTTAATACTTTAAAATGTTTTATGACGTTCATTTTATTAAGCCTTTAAAACCTAAGGCGCTTTGTTTTTTAAGTTTACATAATATTTTGTAGTTTTCTCTCAATGTCCACCATTGTAACATTTTTTATTGACTAATCTATTCCACAAGACCTTGTTTAAGCCTTTTTTTTAAAAAATGTTCACATTGTAACTTGAAGCATATAAGTAATAATTAAACCCTTATTAATGTTTTTAGCATCACGTCTCACTACCCGTTTGGGTTATACATTTATGTACTACTTATGCTAACAGCTTTAAGGATTATTAAGGTTATATTTAAAGGAAGTGTACCCGCATTTGCGTGGAAAACCATTTTTGGGAAAAAATCTCAAGAATCAAACTTAACATCACTATAGCAATTTTTATAATACAGTATTTTTTAGACATTAATAATAAAAAAAAAAGAACCAAATGATGGAATTTATTTAATTTTTGACATTTAGTATAAGGCATTATGTTTAAAATCCCTAACAAAACCACCATTAATACAATTTTTAAACAAACTTTGATGTCCATCCTTAGCTACAAAGAGCCATAAAACACATTCACCCACTCACACAAACTACTTGGTAAATCTAAGAAGATTAACCAGTAGTAGAGTATTGTCTAGTTAAAGTATAGTCCAATAAATAAATGAATAAAGTCTGTAAAATGAAAACAAAGAAGAAAAAAGATGAGTAGTCGGTAGATTCTTACCTAATTAATTGCTTGATCCCCAAACATTTCTACTCCTTAAGTCAATAATGGCCGCTCCTTTAAACGCACACTTTAGCAGATGAGCTTCATTTAATTAGAAAAAAGATTTTTAAAACTTAAATCACACATCAGTACAATATTATATTGTTTAATAAATTTTATCATAAAATATATAATTCAAGTCTTTGATGTAACTAAATATTGCCAACGTTAAATATTAAATTTATTTTGTATTAAAAACTTCTCTTGATATTTTCTTTAAAATGATTTTTTTGATTTAGTATTTTTCTTTCAGATAACACCAACCCAAACATTTATGCATAGTCAATTTTCTTAATTTAATTTTAAATAGGAAAATATTTCGAGAATATAAAATAGAAGATTGGTTCTGAAACGGCCAATTAAGAGACCATTATGATTGTCCAGTGGCAGTGTAGAGTGGGAAATGTGTTAATGTTTTAAATGTGAAAGCCAAATTAACCTCTTATTTGTTATTATCACTCTTTTCAGTATCTTATTCCATATACTTTAGCTATACATAAAAATAGTGGCTTGCTCAAAATACTTACAAAAGTAAAGTAAAATATCTGTGGTATCAGTGTAGTGTGTCAGCATCATTTGCATGTAAGGGTTACATTTTTTTTTTACATTTTATCAATGTTTATGACATGATAAATTAATTCTAAAATAATGTAACTTAGCAATAATTATTTATTCACTATACACATTTTTACAGTATTTTTGACGGCATAGAAGTATATACACAAGTTTAGAGCAACAAATGTAGAATATTTACATAATTCATACCAATTAAGTTAATCTACTAGGATTCATAAGTTCGTTTAGATTTTTTTAAACTTATAATTGACACAATGAATACAATATATTATATAATGACTAGCTCAAGAAAGAACTCTACAAGCAAAATATACTTAGTTGAATATTTGGCCAGTAAAATATTACTATTTTGTATTTACATGGCTTGACACAATCACAAATACAATACAATCTCATCCACTTTTGCAAAGAAAATATGAACCCTCGTGAAAACTCTTAACACTTAAACGATACCTCCCTGTCACCAGCAATCCAGTGTAATGAAAGACTGAGACTTTAAGATTCTTATACCATGCAACCACC
This sequence comes from Timema podura, assembly GCA_033556935.1. NCBI lineage: Eukaryota > Metazoa > Arthropoda > Insecta > Phasmatodea > Timematidae > Timema > Timema podura. Next base: position 45,485,319 of record JAVRXN010000002.1, read on the forward strand.
GAAGAGGATTTACTGACATGTTTAACAACATCATCAACAACTATTTCCAATTTAATCAGGGTAAGTTTAGTAAAATGCCTCCCTCTTCCTCTATCCTTCCAACATTTTCCTCTTCTCCCGTGTACACTTTCTGTTATCTGCTTCCGACATCTCATTATTGATTTTCCTTGCGGACTTTTTCCAACATACTTCATTTCCATCAGTCTCTTTGATATTCCCTCCTTTTCTGTCCTCATTTCATGGCCATTCCATCCTAACTTTGCTTTCTCTACTATCTCATGTGGTCCCTGTACCCCACTCTTTCCCAGGCAACTTAATTCCTAATCCTGTTTCGCCTTGTAATAGCTAACATGCTCCTCAAAAACTTCATTCCCATAGCCTCCACTTTCCTGGTCTATCCTAAATTCAATGTCTATGTTTCTGCGGCATGTGCGACTATGTGTACAACGTATACACTACACAGCCCTTCCTTATACTTCAAGGACACTTATTTTTCCATAGCAGGTCTCATACACACCTAGAGAAGTACCCTTTCTGCCCTCTTCTTATTAGATCCTCTCTATTCCCACCCATTGCCACAATCCCACCTCCAAGATATTTTACATTTTTCATTACCACTTTTTAGACAAATCAAAGACAGCATATAAGATCAACTTATTTTGTTCTGTGCTTATCATGAGGCAACATTAATTATGTTCCAGTCTTCTCACTGAGCAACATATTCCAGACTCTTGACAGAGCAACATCAATTCTGTTCTAGCCTTCTCATGATTATGATTCAGTTTCCTACTCTGAAAATGGCATCGAGTCTGAAGTCTCCTTTCCAGACTTGCACCATTAAATAATAAATTGTGCAGAATAATGGCAATTTTCAGGAGTTTTTTTTTTTAAGAAAAGGCAATAGGTGTCTTTAAAAAACACTGTATTCTTAGATGTGGCTACAAAAATTAAAACTAACATCCGATCTACAAACCATCTCCAATTAGATCTAGAATGCTAGTCTACATCTTTTCAACTGTTCGTGTTGATAATTAAAAAATAAAATTTTACCAGAAAAATTGGCAAGTTCTGGGAATTTTGATTTAAGAGGGCTCAAAGGTACTATTTTACCATTTCTATGATTGCCACTCAATTATTTTGAAACAAGAACCACATTTTACTGGCCAGAAAAAAATGTTCTGAAATAAAGTTAGTGTTTTACAAAAAGCATGTGTTTTTTTTAAGTAATGTATGCAACAAATGACAAAGCTACCCGTATATATGATTAAAATTGGGGCAGTTAATAAATAGAACATTTAAATAAATTATCAAAACTGTGTCAGTTAAATATTCAACATCTGGATGATTATTAATAAATGGAGATGTTAAAAATATAACACCCAACTAAATCATCAAAATTGGGACAAATAAGAAATTTAAAAGTTAAAACCTAGATGATTATTTATTGTATTGAATGGTTCACACTTAACACAATTTTAAATCAGCTATCAATTAAATTAATAAAATGTTATGATAACAAACCAAATTAGCAAAATTTATCACATGAAATGTTAAATAAAGTTTGGGGTGAGAACAAAAGCATATTCAAGCAATGTATTTAAAACACTACTATAATTTTATAGCATCATACTAGTAAGTTTATTGTGTTATATGTGCACAATAATTATTACTTGTGGTAACTAATTTGTTGGAATGCTCATAGCAATGTAGTTTATTTAGACATATTGTGATATTAATGAGACCAAGACCACGCCACCAATAAGCCTTAATTAAATATAACTTTACACTAAAGATGCACTAATAAACACAATATTTGTAGGAAAAAAACTACATTATAGAAGGTATTGATTGGTATGCCTATATGTCGAGTCCGAGAATAGCACTAACTCCGCTTTATTAAAAAATACCATAATTAATTTTTTTTTAAACTAGCTATAAATGGAGACATGCAAAAGGTGAGGTTATTTTTAGGGGAGAAGGGGTGTTGTTTTTCTCAAAAAGCGATGATATTATAAGCTGAAAGTGAGGTTATTATTTATGTAAATATGAGTCGAATTAGTAGTCATTCAAAAAACCTAGGATAAAACTGTCTAAATTTTTTGTTCATATTGTGTATTTAACTATTTATTAACATGTTTGGAGAAAAATCAAATATAAATACGCACAAAATATTCAGGCTTAGTATTTAGTAATATTTAACTCGATATATCAATATCATTACCTTTGAGTCTTACGAATACAATATCAAACTAATCGATTATCAACCAAATAATAACAACACCGAAACATGTTGTTGTAGAAGACTAAACTACTATCAAATAAAAAGAAGGGAATAAAAACTAAGATATAATTTTGCCAAAAATGACCGCCTGTAGCAAGGTCCATATATATTAATGTACTTGCTTGGATCTAGCGTGAAATCTTTTAAATGCTGTAAACAAAAAATTGATCTATCAAAATTTAGGTATCGTAATGTGTAAAAGTAGAAATTGTTATTTTTAATGCTAACCTCAGATAAAAAAAAAAGCTCGAATATCCTGAAAACACTCATTTTTCCTGTAATCCACTTTATACCTATAAAATAAGTATAAACTGATACTATTCATATAAACGGCAGCCCTTGTATAGTAGGGTGGAATGAAAACAGGGGTTAAAACACTTTTTTTAAAACTAAGTTTTCTAATAGGGTGCAAAAGTTGCCTTATAGGATCAGTTTTAATACTGCAAAATTTTGAAGCTCTATGAAAATGTTTTGAGGTGCCGCACGAACCTTAAAAAATGAACTTTTAGGTAAAAAAACTCAAATTTTCAAAAATTGTTTTTGGACTATAATTTTTATTTTAAACACTTTAAATAATATTGATGACAAATATAAAAGCATATTTTTCATTTAAACCGTTGAAAGTTTTCCAAGAAGATATTTATTTTAGTGCAATATATTTGTTAATATATCAAATTTTGGTGATTTTTAATGAAATTTCAATGAATACAATTATACTATCCAAAACAGATATAAATATTTTACTTGTGGATATATATGTGCTATAAAAGCAATATACATTCACTACAGGATAAAATTTGTTGCTGTATATAAGTATATTATATTAAAAATATTCAACAGAATAAGAAAAAATGTCACTAACTTTTTTTTTGTTAAAGAATAACATTGTCATTTTACTTTTATATTAAAATGTTCCTTAGTTTCAAATATTGGTATCAATTTCTGCGATTCTATTTTCTCTTTTAAAATTCCATCTCTTGTGAGGCCCCACATACAGCCAATGATGATTCAGTAACTAAATTCACCATCATTTCTACGGCTTGCGTATGACACGGATAAAGGGGAAAGTTTACTGGTGGAAGATCTTTATTAGCTTGTGCTTTACCAGTGTTAGTCACAATTCCATCACATCCTACAGTAGTTATGTCTATAGGTCAATTATCAACATTATAAAACAACACAATACTATCCTTAATATCCTAGAACGTGGTGCCACATATCCCAAATATTTCGAACCAGGATCTTCAATAAGTGACACATGTTCTTCTACAACGGTTTTCCTGTGATATTTGTTCCCTATCTTTTCCTATACTAAAGTTTTGTCTCGTCTTCCATCAAAATAAAGTCCTTTGCTAGTTGTTGTAGTGCTTTCATTATGACCTTCTATGCAGTTTTTTTCGATTCTTTGACCTTTATATTCTAATCTTCATTCTAACAATTACTTTACTTTTGTCCTCTTCACAAATGAGGCCACTATCCTGAAGAACTGCACTTGCAATTGCTGCATCAGCTCTATTAGAAACACCAGTTCAATCACCTACTGAATTTACAGAAGGAAATTTCATGCGCATTTGCGAACTTGATGTTCCAATCTGATAAGATTTTGAAGCCACAACATCATTTGCTTCTAATTTCATGTATTATTCATATTCTTTATTTTTCTCATCTACGACACATTTTCCATCCATTCCATTCTTTTTCAGTATTTTTTGTTCCTTATAATTTATTTCTCTCTCCAATACTTTAAGTTATTTTAATGCTAGATTTCTAGATACTGCAACATCAATTGCACTAATAACCATTTTTTCAAGTCGTTCTTTGGTCTTTTAAAATTATTTGCTCTAAATTCGGAACCTTTTCTTTCTCACATTTAAAAAGCGCAAAATTTAGACATTTGTAAGCAGCGATATCAAAAAGAAGTTTACTCTCATCCTTTAATAAAATCAAATTTGATTCAAAAGCTTTAGTTACCATTCTATTTTTTGATCTGAAAATATTTCTCTACCTATCATGATGTTTTCTAATCATCTGCAAGATACGAGTGTGGGATACGACAGGAATAGAAGCTCTTGACCACAACTTTTATATTTTTTCTACCAATATTTCTGATATTTCACTTACGGTAGGTTCCTTATAAGCACTCTCTGTTTTTAGCCCATGTCTTATATTAAGATAACACTTCATTACATCTTCATAAATCAGTAGTAATATTTTACTAAGGTCTTTAGGATGGACAAAAATGGAGCACTAGTGCATTGGCCGAGTCTGTACTGTTTTCGACATTACCGTTTTTACATTATTGTTACAAGATATACACAAAAGAAAATAACACTGTTGTCTATACAGCATAAAACCCGAATGGTTAGTAACACGCAGTGCTAAATTAATAATAAAATAAACTATAGTCTATAACAAAAAAAGAAAAACTAGATAAAAACACAACTCAAATGAGACAGTTTCACATTAGAATTGTAGTACCACATCACAACATGAAGCTCAGAAAGCCACCGACTGCCTATTAAGTGACGCTTGTCACAGCTTGTTCAAGGTCACACTATACCTCAGCTATGTTATTACTTGTCACTTTCTGCCTGATATTGATGGAACGAAGAATATCACAATTCAATATTTAAGTAAAAATAAATTAATAACAAAAAATTTCAAAAATGTTAAAAATGTGCAAAAACCACAAAAAGTAAAAATTTCAAACTATTTGTGGGACCTCAAAAAATTATTTGTTTGATTTGATTTTTTTGTCAATTGACAACAATAGTCAAACGTTTATTTTTATCTTCATTAGAAATTTTTGTTCAAAAAATTATTGTCTTCAGAAATCTACCAAAAAAATGAAAAAAATCATAAATGTATTAAACTTCAACTCGTTTGCGGCACCTCAAAAACTTTTCTGATTGCTTTGATGTTTTAGTCAGTTCATTACATTAGTAAAAGGCAAGTTTATATCGCTATTAGACATTTGAATTTAAAAAAACATTTTTTCATTCCACCCTATTGTATAGTGCTATCACCAGTGTTACTGCGTTGAAAATTATATTGCATGATGTGGTATTTGCCAAATTACTAAGAAATTGTGTTTATTTAGAAAAAAAAAAGCTTAAATTCATGTTATTCGTGTGAAAACAGTAGAATTCGTGGAAAAATTTGTTTTATCGCTAATGCAAATTTTGCATGTACCTAGCGTATAAATTAATAATATACTAAAAAGTTTACCAAAATATGGGCCCAAGATAAGCAAATTAAACAACTTGTGATCATATCCAGCCATTGCTTAAGTTTAAAATATAATTAAGTAGATATTAATTATAAATATTGAGTACTTAATTAGCTGCATCTCAACAAAAATAATTATAGTATTGCTATCACTCTTTATAACATAATATTTATTGTTATTTCTAAACCAGTCAAATAAAATAAATAAATGCTTAGAGTTTTGCTAGCACAATGCTTCAATATAGATTACAGTTTAAGTAGAATTAAACCAAGTCATCTTAAATTATACAGAATTTCAACACACAAAATATTTTCCTCACTTCCGTTTACCTAGAAAGGTAGCAAACTTATTTGGTACCGTTAGCTTTTAAATAGGAACATGGTGTGATAAGCCAAAGTAAGAGTGCTAACCTTAAATGTAAACTGAAGCTAGTTAAGGTTTTTAATTTAATTAGAGAGACACATTCACGAAATGTATTTGAATATAAATATGTTACCAGATTAAAATGAACACACAGCTATTTTCAAAACATAGTTAATACAAATCACAGTTTTAGTAAAAAGAAAAAAGAATTTATACAGAGTTAATCGTTTGAAAGAAAAAAGCTAGGATATAATATTAAAGATACATTCTATAGAACAACATAAAATCTAAATTAGCATTTATTCAGTTTATAAATCAAGATAAAAGTTTATACCTAATTTCGATACTTTTAATGGGAAATATCGGTGTCTTCCAAGTGTTATAATATGCAAGAAAAAATTAGGTCTGCAAGGTAATATTTTTAGTTCTAAAGGTTTTTGATAGAACAGTGTCTTACTATCTGTTCAAGTTATTTGCATATGTACTAATTATGCTAATGTCTTAGGGATGAAGGTTTAATTTAGAGGACCCGTATCCACATGTGTGTGTGGAGGGAGAGTGGAAAACTATTTAGGTAAAAAACACCCTCAGTACACCCAACCAGTATTCAAGCCATGATCTCCCCATCAATGGCAGTCCAGTATATTACAAGGGTGACACCTATGACCATTCGACCATAGAAGTGTGTCTAAAGGTTATTAACAAAACTAAATATACACAATTCAACCAAATTAGATAAGGCCTTGTCAACTTAGGCTACCAACTATGAGAGGAGGTATTTAAAAAATCAATACATATTCAAACACCTGGGATCGAACCAGGTTTCAGGGATGGCTAAATAAAAGAGGCTTCAATAACCTTAAATATTCTAAAACAATACAGTTATGTATATTTTATCTGTACTGTACCAAATAATTAATAACCATTCATTGATCATAACCTTTTCACAAAATTATAATGAATGGGTTAAATAAGACTGTGATTTTAAATACTGTAACAGTGATCGTGGACCAAGTTTTGTTCTTCATCCAATGTAGTAAAAATGTGCAAAAAAACCCGTGGATTTTCAGTCAATAGAACAAAAGACAAGTTAAAGAGAGATGGGAACAAAGAGCTTGAAAAGTTAAACCTCTAACACTAACAAAAATTGCATCATGGGAGACAAGCGTATACAATTTTATTGCGACTAGTTTGTTAGAATTAAAACTAAAGTGATGTCTATCTCCTGTGTTTGTCCTTTATGTGATTTGTTCATTTTATATGTTCCTATATAAGTGTCCTATCATCCTATATCAATTTCCTTTTTTTCCCTTTTGTGTTTTTTTGGTTTTCACTTTTAGGAAGTTGCACAACCCCTCTTGACGAGTTCTGATAGAATGAAACCTAGGTCGAGGGATTAGGCGGTACCAATTTATTTTCTTCAAGAAGCAACCATTAGCTCTTTGTACAGTGGCGGCAGTGCAAAGTGTGATCTATGTTCTTCTTTTAATTGTAAAAGCCATATTGTGTTCGTTCTCTTTTATATGTTTCCATCCATCTTTTTTTATACCTTCTTCCAAATATACATAACTAGAGTGATGTATCCCAATTTTGGAAAAAAAAAGCTCTAGTGACACAACTTTTAGCCATGTGGTATTATATATTCATGCTATCTTAAATTGAATGGAAATGTTGCTAATTTGAATATTTTTATTAGTCTTGCACTGATTTATAGACAAATATTTGACATTTAACATAAACACAAATATAAAACAGTGCCATTTCCATTCCATTTAATACTAGATTGGTTAGTGAGAAAAACTTTGTAAACAAAGTTACTTAATTACTTCTGGTAGAAGTCAAATAAATCACACACATGTAAACTGAACTAAAATGCTCTAATAAAAAATATTAATTTGTAAAAACAAATCAACCTGAACCCCTCTGAATTAATAAAAACATACACATCAAAACGTAAACAAAAAATGCAAGAGAAACATTAGAAAACACAGAAATCAATAGTACCACCTACAGAGTCAAATATAAGTTTCCATTATTTATAATATTTTAATAACTTATTCTAGAAAAATAATGAGTGGTAAAATTTTGCCAGTTAAGAATGTAAGGTTTCATGATACACTTGAAAAAACTGTTATAAAGATGTTTTTGTTGGTTTCTTTTCAAAACTATGTATTTTTTACTAATGAGTAATTATTCTAATAAAGTACTGCTACAATTTTTTAGTTAATAAACTATTATTATGACTTAGCTGGGTGGTTTCTTTATTATTTGTATTCAGGTATATAAATGAATTTATCACTTCATGATTTCTATATTCATGCATAACATTTAAATAATATTTTATTATGCTTGTATTATGCATATTTCTCTTTTAGTAATAAAAAAATCTATTTGTTAAAGGTATAACCTTGGTAAAATAGTTTGTATGCACTCTTAAATCAATTAAAATTTTAATTTTATCTAGTTAACATAATGAATAGAACAATTTTCTTGGTTTAATGGTTCAACATGTATGACACTAAGCAGAGCCGAGATGGTTTTCTAAACCATTTACCTATGAAGTTATGCCAAAATAATCTGATAGTAACCAAATTAACACAGAACATAGAAAAATAAACTAAACAGTAATTTTACAATCAAAAAACTTAATTCATTTATTAAGACTGCTAGCAAAATGTATATACAGGCATACTCCAACTTAGGACACTGACTTACAACACTTTGCACTTACAACACTTTTCAATTGCCACCATGCCCCAAACTTGAGGAGCTTGCTTTGCAGATACAACACCTTAGCAAAATTACATTATCACTCGCATTAATGTCCAGTAATTTGTATGCTTACCCTTTTTCAAAATATAAGGTGCTTATTTTAGTTACAAATGTATTATTTATGATAGTTAAGTCTGTATACTATGATTGAAGTGCAGTACATGCATCAATAAGTGAAAAATACACAATGCTTTAAGTTGTGACGATTTTTGAGCTACAACAAGGGATTGGAATCTAACCTGTCATGAGTGTGGGGTATGCCTGTAAAAACATTTTTTTCTGATTACCCAACATACTCAATTTCAATATTGTCCATTTTTGACTTTCTGATACCGATTATAAATGTTGGCAAGTACCTACACACGTAATAATTATTTCACAACAAAGTTAAACAATGTTTTATCATACAGACACTATTTTTTTGTTGCAAAATAGGAACTCAATATAAATCATAATACTATAATTTTTTATATATATATAAAAACCAATCTTTTTTAAATGTTTCTGTTATAAAATAAATTATTTCATCTAAGTGTGTATAAAACAGAGAAAGTGATCAAACATATTAAAAAACCAATCAGACATATATTTAATGGACCTATTAATTACTTTGAAGGAATGACAAATATTTTGAATGCAAAGCTTCATAAATATTCACACAACAGCTAAAATTAAATAATATACCTAAATATGAGTTAAATCCAATTAAAAAAATACAAAACTTCATTTTATCTATGAATCTTGAATTTACGTTTTAGAAAACAAATTGAACATAATAATAAATACCATATATTATTTCCCCCTCAATTATAGTTTTATCCACATCAATGTGCTGCTATATTAAGCAAGGGTGTGGAAAGATTTGAAAAAAGAAAGCCAAACGTCAACAACTAGTCACCTTTTCCCTAAACATTCTGAAACATGATACAAAATTTAAAAAAATCTAAAAAAAACCAATAAAAATCGAATACTTTAATTTTTTTTTAGTATTTTATGTAATTTCTTTTAAAAAAAATGACATCACTGGAGTTGCGTTATGTCAGGAATGCAATGATCCATTTGATTACATACAAACAACTCCCAAATGTAAGGCTTAAAAAAGTTGGTTCAGTATTGCCTTAACTAAAATTTAATAATGTCAAATGGTTGTGTAAGGACATTTTGGTGAGTTTTGATATTATTTTCAATACATTTTAGTTATATTTTAATTTTATAGCTTGAAGGCGAAAGAGTTTAAAATAAATAATCTTTTCCTTTGTCTTTTCTTATTTTTCACTATGTATGTGAAAAATAAACCTTAGCACATTTCTAATAAGAAATCAAAATAATACCTAAGTGTTAACATAATTTTTTACATAATGTGATTCCACAATTGCTAAAAAGCTTTATATAATTCATATTAGCCAAGTGGCAAATTAACTATCTGGAACAGAGCCATTGGTTTGTTATTTAAATATGTTGGGTTAAGCTTTTTTTTTTAAATTTAAAATAATTTTTAAAATAAATTGAAGGATACATATATTTCTCTTAGTTTTTGTTGCAAGCTTATAATTATTTGTTATTCTGAAAAGTCCTCTGAAGCTGAATAAACTCTTAAAAATAATTTCAATGGCTATTTCAATATATATAAAAAAGATAGTTGACATATAAAGAAACTCTCCAGGAATAATAATAAAATATACACGATATGTATAAAGTTTTCTCATCAAAATTAATCAAAAAATTAAATAAAACATTTAATTTGAACTCACACACCCATCTAGTTAATCATGGTTTTAAAATAAATCAGGCTTTTAAAACTAGATATAATAACAGCTTATTGAGAGATATTTGAATAAAATTATCTAGATGATTAGTTAAATTACTAAAATAGTTGTGCATTTTTAGTGATCATTTCAAAGTACAGTTAAATCTCATCATAATAATTTTACTATAAAAACTATTTGAGCCCCTTTTAACAATTAATGTTAGTAAATTCTCCTTAAAATCACCTTAATTGTGTAATATATTACTCTTTAAAAACAATAAATAATATTTAAAGGCCTTCAAAATTTGTTTAGCGAGGTTTCTCTATGTCATCTATGTATTATAACAAATACTGCAAATATATATCAACAGAATTTAAATATAAAATCATTTTAGTAACAGAGTTTTTAAGATGCAACACCAATATGCTAGCAAGTGAATTGGCTTTTGTGTCTTTTTACTATCATCTATAGGTATTGCAATCATGAAAAATGTTTCATCCCCGAGATAATGATGGATCTTGATGTTTTAAGTTTCCTTGAATTCAAAAAAGTGGGTCTTACAATTTTGTCTGTTTCCATATATGTCTCTATGTTTTTTGTACCTAGAGCTACATCTGAAATCATTTGATGGATTTGGTTCAAATTGATATTTATGTTATATGGTTATACCTTGAAATGAAATTTAAATTTTGATTCTCATATAAAATTATGGGTAGCTCCAGTGGCGCAGGAACTAGGGGGTACGGGGGTAAATTTTACCCCAAAGAAATTGAGGGGGCTAAAAAGTATCATTTTTACCCCCCAAAATAATATAGTAAAACTTTTAGATAGTGTAAACATCTTATTGAGGCAAGATACAATGTTCACACTTTGATAACATAAAATGTGCTTGGAGTGATACCAGCTACATCAGCTACTCCTGAAAGAAGTTTTTCAATGCTTGGATGCATTAAAAACTATCTTCGCTCCACGATGAGGCAATTTAGACTAAATCACCTGAGAGGCTCAACAAAATTGAAATTACAAAACCGGTTAGTGGTTTTATAGCTAGTAACAAATATAGGGCAAAGGTGTTTGGAAATCTACTTTAATTTTCAGTGTTTCATAATTTTTAGTTGAGCTGCATCAGATAACATTTTTCTTAATATGTTTTGTGTGTATTAATTCTAATGTTTGGAATGACTAAAATAAATGAGAAAAATGTGTAGTGGGACCATTAAATACAAGTATCCCTCGTTATACGTGATATCACTTTATGTGTTTTCGCTATAACATGATTCAAAGGCATACAAAAATAGTGCATGGTCAGCAGGAATTTCACAGTCATCCTGTGTGGTGGTGGTGTGACCTTGTGTACACACATTCCAGTAAAAGCATTAATATTTATTGTACAGTTTGGTGTTAGGGGGGTGGTATTGACAACATTGGATATGAATGGGCAGAAGTTAAACAGTCCTGTAGGAAGGGAGTTTGGAAAAATGTTTGGCCTGAAGTTTCTGATTCTTATGATTTTGATCCTGACCACGAGTTTCCAATTCAAGACATGACATCATTGACATTGTACCGTGGCTACAATCTTCATCGCCACATTGCCTCTGCCACCTAAAGCTGGATTCACACTTACCCCGTTTAATCTGGAAACTAGCGCCAGACATGGATCCTCCGAGCCCATCTACACTCCATTCATCAACAACTAAAGTTATACCTCGCAGTGTTACGTAGTTTAGCTCTGTTTTCCCGAGAGGCGGACACGGTGCATGTGCCAGAATTGAATGAAGGAGCACTCTTGAGTGATCACGTGATGTTCCCTACCCCCCATATTATTGCCATCTTGACGCAGTGCGCAGGCGCCAATGAGGGAAACTGACACTTACTTGCTGATTGTGACATCATTGAACTTGTGTATCCTCCCGCCCACATTTTCCCCGCTGTGCAAATCTGAATATAAGCGTGTACCCGGCAAGCAACGAGCACTCTTTGATGCATATAGGATATAGGGACACTCAAAATGTAAGGGCACATTATATTGGAACTGTATTTTATATAATTTAATTTTATTCGTATACTGGGGAAACTGTTTCATTGAATCTTAGTTATGTAGGGATCGATTGAGTTAATGCTTCAGCATATTTAATTGTTAATATTTGTACTTATTTAATTTTCCTAGGCAATTAGATTGGTTTTGAATTTAGGCTTGTTTTGGACATTAGACTTTAAATTTAGATTCAAGAGTAATATTGTCAAGTCAAATTTTGTACGCTAGATTGCAATATATCATGGTTGGCATCCAATCTTACAGAGGTAGACAGTCTAGATGAAACTTATACGCTTAGTTATCATACTTTGAATTGTTACGTAAGTATAAATTATATAGATGTTTTTCAACCAGTATTATGGACTCAGCTAATTAGTAAGAACGATATTAAGCCTTTTTAAATTGTAGGTTGGCCCGCCTCACGGGTTGTTGGACGAGGCTGATAGCTTTGCTTGTAGCTAGTGTAGTCAGGTGTATGGTTATGCGCATAGCCCCACTAGAAGATTTGTATAAGTTAAGTGTTTGGGCGACTGGGTGTATCCCAACTTTAATTTTCCTTTTGATAATTGTTTGCTATATTTTAACTTTAGCTCTTATATGAATTGGTTAAGTTATATTATTGTGAATGATCTTTAGATTTGTTTATGCGTTAAATACTATGAAACTTTATTTAATCTCTTTTGCATAAGTACCTATATTCACTACCCATTGTGTATTGTAGCTATGGCGCATTGTCCGCTAGCAATCCTATTATGTTGTTAACTTTTGGATCATAATAAAAACGGCCTCTAGGCCAATGTCAACTTCTATTCAGTTGTTATGCATTTACATCTAGCATATCCTTCATCTCCATTAATGTGTATAACTGAATATTTTAGTTTATTGATAGTTAAACTGCTAGGTTCAGGTGCTTGGGCTTTGGATATTTGAGTGAGGATCAAATAAAGGTCCTGGTGATCTCCTTATTGTTCCTTTGTAAAACAACACCTTATCTACAGAGAAGGGGTTGAACATAGCAAGATGTTGGATTTGAGGACATTAGATCAGGCAATATTGGATCAATTGTTCCAATCACACTCAAAATAATCACAATATTCTAGAAATTGAGAATGGCACAAAGAATGAAGAGGAAGAGCCTTATGTTGTTGAGCCTATCAAACAACTTTCAACAAAACAATTTGCAATTAGAATAATTGAAGAGAATGACCCTAACATGGCTAGAAGCACCAAAGTTGCCAGAGAGGTCCAGAGTTCTTTGGCTTGCTACAAATAGCTCTATAGAGAGAGGGAAAATGCGCCCTCAGTTGAGTCTTATCATTTCATCAAATTGAAATGAATTAAAATCGTCAGTCTAAGACCAGGCCATACTAACCACAAGCTTACCAGTTCCAGGCCTTCAGACGGTCAGGTACTTCGTCCAAGAGGTCTTCCGAAAACTAGGCCTCAATTGAAGGGCCTTCAAAGCATGCAGCCTTCCTAGGACCATAGAGCTACGCAGCTTGCTGCCAGGCCTTAGAGAGAAAGAGTCTACACCAAGGGCACTTCGAGAGCAAGAGTGTATCCAGACCTCAAGAGAGCAAGAGCTACCGTCCCAGGCCTTCATACCAGCAAGACTTATTAGACATTACGGCTTACAGCAGAGTTTAACGTTTTAGATTTCAGAGAGCAATGAGCTTATGTCAAAGGCTCATAGACAAGGTTAAGTCCAAGGACCTTCGATGAGAAGATTAACTTCCCTGGCCTTCAAGAGCAAGATTCTACCTTTTCCTTGGCCTTCGAAAGAGCAAGACTACCATCCAGGGCTTTCAAGAAAGCAGAGCTACCATCCCAGGATCAACGAGCAAGGTTACCGTTCCTGTACTTCTAAAACCGAGATCATTACGGGTTTTAAGAACAAGCTATTCATTCAAGGGCCTTCAGAAGCATATCCTACCATCCCAGAACCACCAGAGAGCATGACTAACGTCCCGACCTCAAGGAGCAAGACTACTCCAGTGCTTCAAAAAAACCAGAACTACCGACCAAAGGTTTCAAAAAGATGAGGAACCTTCAGGGCATTCAAGAGAGCAAGGTTACCTTCAAGTAAAAGAGTGTATGTCGCAAGGTTCTTTCGAAAAAAAGATGCCTATCATTCTAAGGGCTTCAAAGAGAAAATTACTGTTCAGGTAACGTTTTGAAAAGAAAAGACTAGTCAGACTTAAAGAATACTAAAGCCACGTTCTTATGACTAAGATAGTTCAAGAGCTAACCGATGCCAACCTTTACCAGCAAATTAAACCATACTAGGGCTATGCAAGCAGACTACTTATCGTTCCAGTGTACCCAGAGTACTAATTCCGTTCCAGTGCATTCAAAAACAACATATTTACACGTTCCAGTGCCTTCATAGTCCTTACGCAAAGAGGCTTAAAACAGATAAGATAAGAGCTACAGTAACCTGGGCTTTCAAGACAGCATCATTGTTACCGTTCTGAAGTAAAAAAATTTAGCCCGTTGTTCTTTCAACTTAGGTTTACCTTATAATTCACTCAATGACACTACAATAAGGAATTTGGAAGGGTATTAGATTATTGCACCGCAAACTTGCTGAGTGAGAGTGGAAAACATTTTAAAGAAAACGCCCCCAGTTCGACGAAAGATTCAACCTCAGTTATCTTCATTCCGGTCGAGACCAAACATTTGCACTAGCGTTAGCCAACTACGTCCACTATGGCGGGTTATTCGTTAATGGTTATTCCGAGACTAAAGCCACCAATCCAATGGCCTTCAAAGAGCTAAAATTGTAACGTCCCTAGGGCCGTCATAAGCAGAGCATGTACCATACCTAGGCCTTGAAGTACGAAGAGCTTAGTTAAGGTGTTAAGGTAGAGAGATGTCCTTTCCAGGGCCTTAGAGATATAATATAGTCGTCCACACTTCAAGCAGATCCATTTAGTCGTCCCAGATCTTCAATGAAGCAAGACTTACCATTTCAAGCGGTCCGAAGATATAAAAGCCTTACATTAAAGCCTTCATTGCTCAAGAAGCTTTTTCGTCCAAGGGCATCAAGAGGCAAGAGCCTACCGTCAAGAGCAAGATAGTGATAATCCAGATCTTCCAAATCCAGTTATTTTATCATGCGATTGAAGATTAACAGTAAGTGTACCTGTAGCATTGGATTAATTAGATACATTGATTAAAAAATGTGTTTGTTTACAAATTTCAAGGGATTTAAGATTGACAATAGGTGTGGGCTACCTAATGCATTGTATTAGTTATATAAATTTAAAAAATGGCATTCATTTACAAGTTTTAGGTTTTTATTTCTTTTGGAATAATCCCTATATCACTCATGTTAAAATCATTTCACTTGCGTTTTCGTGTTACGCGATTATTTATCAGAACCAATCACAATCACTCACAAAGTGTGAGGGACAGCTGTATTACATTTTCCTGTTATTTTTTTAATCTCAAAAATGTTATCCCCTATAAGAGCACAGGGTTATTTTACCCCCCCCCCCCCCCCCCCCCCCCCCCCCCCCCCCCCCCCCCCCCCCCCCCCACAAATAAAAACGTCCCTGCACCACTGGGTAGCTCACTGATAACATCTTTAAAAATTAAAAATTCCTCAAAAATGGCTTTAACAATTTTGAAAAAATGGATATCAAGGGAGTGTTTTATAATGTTAAATCGTAATGTTATAACAATTTTGTTTAAAATGAGTATATGTGAAACATTTTTCATCCAACAAAAAAGATTGTATTTTTGTCTAAAAAAATTTAAGAATAGTTTAGGCCTATTAATAAATGATTTTTGAATATTTTTTTTAAAAGACTCATTAATTTATTTAAAATGAATATCTGAAATGTACGTTTTATATAACTAACAAAATAATGTTTTTCACAAAGAAAAAATGGCCCCAAACGGCTGTATTAAATTAAACGTTGTAAGGAGTATAGAAAGGAGAGAGCTACCCACTTACAAGAAAATTGTAGGCCACAAAGTTCACAACTAAAAAACACACAAAAAAACACATAATTATAAAATTGTCAGGGTACATTAGTCCTCTTCTTCTGCAAAAGAGAGTAAAACACAGATAGAACTATGGTAGCATGGCTAGAGGTAGATTACTAGATCATGATTAATTAGATTCCATTGTTGCTTGTTTCTTGATTTAAAAAAATTGTAGGCTCAGACTCTGTGGTTGCCTGTTCAAACTTGTGTCCTTACTCTTCAACTTCATTCAAGAGCAGACTCACACAAATGGAATACCTCATGAAAGGTCACTATGACTGTTGCACAGAAAACTTCTCAAACTTGAGAAATGAAATATTTAATAAAGTAGGCGTCACTTATTGTGATCATGGATAATGTTATCAATTATCAGTTATTGTTATCAGTTTCCTGTAAACCCAAACATTTGTACACTAAGCATATGAAATTATTTGTATATTGTAATCAAATTTCAGTTATTTTTTATCATTTTTTGGTAATTTAGGGCCACCAACATAAACGTTTATAAAAGCTTAAAATTAGAAACCCCCATAAGCTCACTATTTTATCATGTCTATCATGATACAAAAACACAGCCTTTTGAATGTACGTTAATAGACTGTTACCGTGTGAGTGTGATGGACGGAATGTGCCTTTTTGTTGCAAGTATGCTGTCAGAGATATGGAATGCATGAGTCATAGTCTACACAATTCCCCCTCCCTATCGTGGCCACATTCATTTACGTCACAGTAACATGTTAGTCTTTCTTAGCAGGCCTACTTGTTATCGTTTACTGTAAAACTGACCATGTTTTTTTAAAGGTAATCTTTTTATAATACATATTACGTATTGACATTTTACTTTTATTGTATACTGTAGTGCTATGTTTAGTATTTTTTTTTGATGTAAAAATGTAAATAGAATACTTTAATGTAATTTATCTCATATTGTTTTAAAATGTAAATACAGTAAAAGTTTATACAGTAAATATTCATATGTAATTTGTCTTAACATACACAAATTAAAGGAAAAACATGGTAGAATTAATACTGTAGTTTCTTCTTGTTATCATTTATAACAAAGCATCTGTATTTAATGTGGCATCGTTTATTATTATCAATCGGCTATTGTTATCAATTCCTCTCAGTCCCAATGTGATCACATTAAGCGGCGCCCACTGTATATATTATTTAAAATAGAATAGCAAAATATTTGAAGATATAAACATGGCTGGAGGTATTGAGAAAGTTTTTATGTTGATACACTGGTTTGATGTGGGAGATTATGGAGTTATATGAATTAAAATATTAAAAAAAGTTATGTAACGTGGGTCCATAGTCATCAAAAGAAATATACATTGGTTGTGCAAAGTTCACTCTCTATTCTGCTTCCAAATGACCAAGGGTCACCTCCCAAAGAGACTCAATCATTACTACCCAAGCCCTCAATATAAGTTTTTTTTAGCACTGTCTCTTACTATTTGTTTGGGTTATACTCTTATAATTGGTATTAGGAATTAGAGAGATAATATTTAGAGGAAGTGTACCTGCATTTGCATGGAGTGGAAAGCCATTTTGGAAAAACCACCCTCAGTAAACCCGACCAAGATTTGAACTTTTATCTCCCTGTTATCAGTATAGTCTACTGCGAGAGTAACGTTTTAGAGCATGCGGTCACCAAAGCAGGTCACCAGTTTTGTTCTATCAGACCTTGGAGCAATGTAAAATTTTAATTGTGCTCCTCTTTGTCCGAGTGGAAACAGAATCAAGTGTGAACTGTGTTCCTCTCTTCATTGTAAATGCTTTAATATATTTGGCCCTTTTATTTTGTTCTTAGCTTTCTTCCATGTATTTATACTGTGTACCTCTAGAAGTGGAAAAAGGCTTCCCTTAAAGAGTAATACATATAAAAGTGATAAAATGTACCTTACTGATAGAACTACTTGATCGACGAACGTCTCTATCATGCTCGAAGCATTAAAAAATCTAATCAAGAATATGAGAACTTAATCAATCAACTCTTGTATCTGCATGTTCTGCATTTGTACACTAATAGATCTGTTTTCTCTGAAGAAGGCACCTGAGAAATAGGGGAGGGCATGTGAGGAGTCAATGACCTGTGATCATGTGTCATAAATGGGTAGAGGGTGGGCTTCAGTATTGATCACATATGTGTCAAGACTAAGTAGTTGTTGGTCATCACTAAATAGCAGATACAGGTACTTGAGTGTCTCACTCAGAAAAAATGACTCCATCATATCACGTGGGCGAGTGTTCTGTGGATTACGTACATTGCCCAGGGATGTATAGCCATTTATCACTTTAGCATACTTCTCAAAAGCCTGTAAAGTAAAAACAAAATATCATAAAATTGTATTAGAAAACACTTTATTGAATAATGTTGAATAATAAAATACTAGGAGAGTTACAACTTTTCAGAAACATTTTCATTTCATTCATTAATGAAAGAACACTGATGACACTTTATTTTTTTTAGTGAAAAACTTTCCAAAAGACGAGAGATAATCTTGTCAGAATAGCCTTTAAACCATCAAAGGGCACCAAGTACTGTCTTCAAAAGCCCCAAAAATGCAACATGGTTTAATGAAACAATAAAGTGGCAGCTGGAACTATTAACTAAAGGATTGTGGTGCATTATAGTTCTAGTAATATATATATTAATAAGTTGAACTTTTATTAATGGTCGCTGGTATAGAGTGCAGACCACAAGTTATTTATGTAGACCATTGTAGTAAGGATGAGTCTTACAACGTGTATGATTTTCAGTTTTCTACATTTTTAATTACATAAAATCCTTTTGTTGAGATCAATTTATGTGGCTAACTTTAGGTAATTATTATCTCATATTAAGCATCCAAAAGGGAAAAAGGCACAAGGAGGTGGAAACAATTTACACTGTTTAAGAAAAAGAGGCTAATATCTAGGGACCAAAGCCAGGTCATATAATTATCATTTGTTTCCAGCCTGTGGTCAGGTAGTTTAGTTAAAATGACTCCATCTTCCTCTTGCCTTCCACCATTCTCCTCCTCTCACTTGCACACTTTCTGTCATCTGCTCCTCCTATCTCTTTCTTGGCCTCCTTTAAGGTATTTTTACCTACATACTTCATTTCCTTTGGCATACTCTTTTTTCCCATCCTTATTACATGCCCATACAATCTCAATCTTGCTTCCTCTACTATCTCATGTACTCCCTGTACCCCCAATATTTCCCGGATAACTTCATTCCTAATCTTGTTTTTCTTCGTGACTAGGGATGTGAAAAAATATTAATACTTTACTAATATCAATATTTTCCTTTTGATACTAGTTTTTTTTTCTTGATACTTTTCCCCCCATACTTTTACTCATATTAGTACTCACACTCTGGTATCAAATAGGAATCGAAAGAAATTACTTTTATGCTATCTTTGACTCATTCTGGGATTGAATGTTTTCCAGGGTGTACTGTGGAGGAAGAACAAATGACAAGATTTCTAATTCTCACTTATTTTCTGCAACTTTAGCATTCAATCTCTTTTAGCTCACCATAATTTATAGCTGTTCTTTCATGTTTATTTATCACTACATTTGCCTGACCAGAAAAGTTTATGTGCAGTTGAAGCAGGGCATAGCATCCATTCTCCTATTGTTTGTCAATAGTTATTAGTTAATAATCTATCTTGAAAGAGTATATAAACGGACAGATGTAGTTAAAAAAACGGCATCTCCCGAAAGTGAATTATGGGAGTTTTTTTTAAAGAAGTTGGATAGCGAAAAAGTATCCTTTAAAATTTGTCTTAAAGTATTAAAACCTTTATAATTTTCAGTGTTTAAATAAAAATACAGTTTGATTCAAAAGATGAATTTTTTAGCCCCGTATCTTACTACCTTTCAGGTTATAGCCTATATACTAATTACACTAATAGCTATGGTGTAGGTAGGCATAATTTAGAGACAATGCACCCATATGGGTGTGGAGGGAAAGTGGAAAGCCCTTTAGGAAAACCACCTTCAATGCACCCGACTGGAATCAAACTCCGATCTTCCCGTCTGCGGCAGTCTAGTCCAACATGAGATTAGCGCGTTAGACCACGCGGCCACCGAAGCGGGTAAGAGATTATTAATACTAGACTAAAAAAAAAATTCAGATTAAAATTTCGATACGATATTTACTGTTATCTAGTACTAATATGGTATCGATACTTTTCTTTTGATACTAGACAGTATCTATATTTTTTTCCAATACTTTTAATGAGTACAGTATCGAAACTTTTCTTTCGATAACATATCCCTACTTGTGACAGCAATATATTTGACAGAATGCATAAGTGTTCAGTCGGTTGGATCAGTTCAACACAGATTGCTTACCACAACATTCCTCAAAAGGTGTGTCCCCAAGCAAGGTGAAATAATATCATCGATATAGATAAGGGAGATATTGTATTAAAGGCTACAAGCCCAGGTGCAACTGTGAGAAAATTTAATGGTGGTGCGCTCTACGCAGTCTTGGCTAGAGATGTAGGAACTAAGATGCCCACATAAGGCTTTGAGTAATTTTTTTTATTCATAATTTAACTAAAAAGATAATACCATAAAGATCTGGATGGAAATGTTTCTAATGGTCTAGAGAGGAGTAATGTACTCAGAGAACAACACTTTTAAATAGCTAAATTAGCAATATTTAAATGATTAAAATAAACATTAACAGTGTCACTATCATAAATAATAATGATTTTGAAACTTTTGTTTTAACTTTTAACATTGATTTGAAATTAGGTTTAGTGTAATTATTACCTATAGGGCTAGTTGGATTTAACAAACTTAAGGAGGGATGATATTGTTTTTTAGGTGGTTATTCATCTTTCAGCACCGCATCTTACTACCCGTTAGGTTATACATTATGTACTAATTACGCTAATAGTGTTAGGGATGAGGAAGGTTATATTTATATGAAGTGTACCTGCATTTTCATGGAGGGAGAATGGAAAACCATTTTGGAAAAAACTCTTTCAATACACCTGGCCAAGATTCAAACCTCTATCTCCCTGTCATTGGCAGTCTAGTCTACTGCAAGAGTAGCATCTTAGAACATGCGGCCAACGAAGCAGGTGGGTGATTATTTAAGCACCAATAAAGTGAATTTGTGTAAAGTTGATTTAATTTTCTTAATTTTGTGAAACCCCATTTTTTACTTACTAATGGCTTAATCTATTTAGGAAAGGATGACAAAAGTATTTAAAAGACAGTGAACCTGCTTTAGCATTGAAGAAGGATGGAAAAACCACCCCTAGTTCACCCTACCGAAATTCAAACCTTGACCTGCCCTTAAACAGTGGTTGAGTGCAACATGAAAATAGCGCGTTAATTCGCTGAACAATGGTACTGGTAATAGATCTTGTTAAAAGTTTAGGTTTTATGTATCTTTCTTAGGTTACAAAGACTTAAACAACAGTTAATTAATAATAGAGATATACACTTAGGATAAACATAACTTATTGTAGCTAATTCCATATTTTTATACAGTTAATACTTTACCATCAAAGGTATAATTAATTCAAGCATATCACTAAAAGTAGGTATGTCAATATATTTTTCTCGTGATACTCTTCATAAGAAAAATAAAAGGAAAAACTTCTCCCAGAAAACAAATTAAAGCCCAGCGATTAAAGGTAACAATGCTATGCCACATAAGCAAATGTACATGGAACCAAAATAGGATGGAATATTGTTTTAAAATCCATGATTTCACTTGACTAGAAACCTAGTATTAATTATTAAGCGTAGTGCATTCACTATTACACTTAAAATGCTTACTTTCCTGTGAAAAGAAATTGACTCGTTTGGAGGTTAGTTTTTGCATCTCCATGTTTGTTTGTACAGTTTACTGCACAGCAGGTCAACACCATTGTTTTTGCATTGACACAGAATTAGTTTTAACACATCATTTTCCTGCACTAACTGAATGCTAACAATGCAGTGCGCACTCAGCCTGTTTCGATACTTCATAGAGCATAGCACCTTCAAATTTGTCACACCGCCATTGCATTAGTGTGGGTTTTCCCCTAGTTTATATCGAAGGATAATACAACAGCTTTCTGACCACAAAATGCCATAGCAAATGCCTTTCTATTAGTAGAATATATTGATACTGATATTTTATATTACGAACATAATATATTTAATATGTAGCTTTTAAGCAACAAATAGGACTACTGTACAGGGTAATCATCTAGTTTTGTGAATTTCCTTCTTAAAACCTGAGAAATTTAACATATTTAAAGACAAATTATTAAATTTTTACTTGCTATGAGAGTAAAATATTCAAAAAAATAAAACTATAAGCTAGTAAAGACACTCTTTAGAACTGTGAGGTGTTTTTTTTTTGGTGTTAAGTATTTAATTTTTTTCACTGATAAAAAAAAGTTTTAACACACATTTGTGCCTCTTAAAATTGACCTAGACCATTTTTGAGGTATGTGTGTATACAATTACTTATTGAGATAAACATTGAAAAGCTTATTAGGTAATTATAAACATTTGTTTGTACTGATTAACGTTGACAGCAAACACTAATATTAGCATGAACTTATAAAAAAATTACCCCTTATTACATTTTTAGGCTGTTTATACAATGGGGTCACCACTCCCAAAGGCATTTTTACCCTACTGCCAGATGTTACTAAGGCCCCCCTCTGGAGAGTGAGATGCCTTGTCAGCCACCCCCCTAAAGTTCAGCCGCTGCATGGGATAACTCCTCCACTCCACCTTTATTGGAATCGAATAAGTGTGTGCAGAAGAGATTTGGAATAGAATAAGATGATGGATGAGTGGTGGAGAGAGAAGAAGGATGGATATATACCATTCAAACTCTGACCTGGCAGAAATCAGATAAGGGAAATTATTGAATGGTGAATAAAAAATATGCACATACCTGGAATATCTGCCAGCCCCAATCTTGGTATGTGTGGTTGCCTGTAAGTTGATACATGTACCACAAACTTTCAACCAGCTCAGGTCGCAGTAAGTTATGAGCATCATTAGTTTTCACGTAAAAGTCTGTAGTTGCTCCCTCCTATAAGATATTATCAAAATAATAGGTTAATATTTACTGGTAAGCAGTGTCTTGCAGTGTTCTACACATTGGGAACAAATAACATATTTCCTTATAAAAAACTGAATATATGATTAGTTTTTTTTATCAATTAGATTAAAGGGATAATTTTTCAGTCAAGGAAGAACACAGGTGTACTAATGTGTGATGAATAAATAAAGGTAAGCCAATTTTTAACAAAAAAACTTACAATTACTTTAAAAATTCTATAATAGAGCTGAAATCACTTGAAGATACCAAAAAGAGTTATAAAAGTTACTTTATCAAATAAAAATAATACTAAATAATTATAAATAAGAGTTCCCATTCTTAATCTTGCCGAAAAAAACCAAAAAGTATGGTTTTCGTAATGTTTATTCAGAGAGCCAACTATAAAACTACCTAAAATATAGGCATGTATATATATATATATATATAACACAAAATTAAAACAATTAACACAAAATATTTACTTTAACCAAAAAATATGTTTGTTTGGAGCATTCTTGCCTATTATATTTAGTTTTAGGATTGGCACTTTTTCCAAACATTTTGGAATCTTTGCTAGAATGTTATCTATATATATATATATAATAATCATAAATTATTATATATATATTTAGGCCTATATATAAAATATATTAGGCCTATATATTATTAGGTTAATATTATATGATATCATACTTTTTTATAAATTGATAACATTCTAGCAAAAATTCCAAAATGTTTGGAAAAAGTGCCAATTCTAAAACTAAATATAATAAGCAAGAATGCTCCAAACAAACATATTTTTTGGGTTAAAGTAAATATTTTGTGTTAAGTTTTTATTTAGATAACAAACACATAATAGCTTAAATCAAATCTAAAATAGAGAAGGGTCGAATCCTGTCTTACTCAAATCCAAATCTAAAAATTTATTTCAAATCTCAAATCCTAGTTTGAATCTTAAAAAAATTTGCAATTTTTGTTAAGTGAAAATGTTTAAAATATCATTTTTAAAAAGTTGGTACCACTGACAAATTGTATCATATTTATGATGTCTATTATGTTATAAACTAACTAAGGAAAGTAATATGATTTTTTTTTTTTTTTTGTGATTTTGTTACTCTCTCAACGACACAAGTAGGCCTACATATAATTCCTTTTACCAATTATTGCTTAAAATTGTTATTTAAAGTTAAGTGAAGATCTGCATAATAATATATTTGAGATAATTTTTTGGAATTTTTACAAATCTCAAATCTCTCAAATTCAAGGGATTCAAGGAATCAAAGATTCAACAAACCCATATAGTTGGTGGTAAGTAGTTTTTTTTTATTGGGAATGCTGAGAATGGAATGTTTTTAATTCTCTAACTACTGTTTAATCACTGCATCTTACTACCTGTTCAGGTTGTACACATATATGATAATTACTCTAATGGGTTAGGAATGAGGAAGGAACCATTTCAGAGGTAATCTACCCACATTTGCGTGGAAGAATGGGAATCCATTAAAGAAAAACCACCCTCAGTAGATCCTACCGGGATTTGAATCCTGACCTCCCTGTCATCAACAGGCCAGGGTAACACAAGATTGAGGCCATTTGGCCATTGAGTTGATCTCAAACGAGCTTATCATAAAGCACTCAAGTATAGAATCGACCTTCGAGTTTGGGTTGAATAAATATATAGTTTTAAAACTTAATTATGTTAGTAAATTATTTATTTTATTATTATTATTATTAACACAGCGTCTTACTACCCGTGGTTATACGCACTTACGCTAATGTGTAATGGTAGGGTGATTGTGAGATGAAATGGAGGACCTACAGTTTAACGTGGAATCTGAACCAAAGGTGGAGGCCTGGCATTCCTCACATTCAATGTTGTGATTGAGACACGTCTTGTCAGAGGTGAAGGAAGGGTTTGGAAATCAGATAAATCTGTGCCGGGACTATGTTAGTAAAAAACAAACATGTTTTAAATATGTTTGCAAAATCAAGCCATAGTAAATTATAGAATTAACTTTTAAATACATTGTTATAGTAACAGAAACAATTTTGATACAATTCAACATCGGCTTGAGTGCAGCTGTTCACATGGTGCTGACCTCCTACCAGAGAGAGGTTAGAGCAGTAACTTTTAAGATGTATATTGTTCATTTTTGCATTAAGATGTACTTGATACTGTCTTGCACCTAGCTTATTTGTGTTTTAACAGCCCTACAGAGAGAGAAGATGCCTTTCCTATTTCTTCTCTATCTACTCTCAAACCCTCCACTATTGAACAAACAGTTTACTCCAATGATGACCTTGACATGAATTCCCTGCACAATACCTTCTTTGTTGGGTTCTTCTCAAACACTACCCTCCCCTCATCTAACTTACCTTTTACAGGGATTTATTTCACAAACCACATACCCCAAGTAAGAGAAGTAAACAATGAGTCATTCATCACCAGGTACACAATGCAAGGCAAGGAAATAACCTTTTTCAAGCCTCAGAAATTGTGAACCCATAACTCTGTCAATCCTGATCCAGCTATTTCAGAATTTGTTGACAACAGAATACTCATGGATCCCTAATATTCATTATTTATGTGGTCTTCATACTTATGGTTAGTCATTGTGTAGACACTTTCATTATTTAAGTGTAATTTTTTTATGAACACAGCTTCATTATTGGGAGGGTAGTCATCTTATTGACAGTATCATCTCATTTACTATATCCTTAATCAATACCCAAAAGAATTTAAGTGCTATAAACTGAAAAGTAATTTTATGAGAAATGTTTAGAGACACTCAATTTAAAGCTAAAGAACAACATAAAAAAAAAGGGATTGTGCATATGAAAAATAGCTGCCCAGCCCATTGAAAGAAAAGTACTTGCCATTTTTACACCTATGCTTTGCATTCACATCAAATCTAAATATGAAAAATATTAACTGTATTTAGATTTTGAATAAAACCAGCATATAAATGTAATATGCTAAAGAGTTTTACATAGACCAACACATTAGCTAAGTCGTAGTGTGTCTACTGAGCTAAGTGTCCCGGATTCAAATACTTACATGGCAAAAAAAAATTATCATTGGTGAAATGTGGGTTTATCCCTTCACAGTGATGAATTAATGGCCGGGGCGGTCTGTTGTGCCTGTCTTGGTCTTAAGGCTGGTACACAAGAATGCTAAGCTAGGTTAAGTGCTGTGTGTGCTTGCTAAAACTTTGTCAGTTTGGTTTCACACTCATTGTTAAGCTAAGCTCACTAAGCAATGGTCCTTCTTTTCCCTATGGAATTCATTGTTGTTTCTTTCCGGTCTGCTCCAGTAAAGTTTAGTTACGGCATTCTCCAAAATGTTTTGTTTGAGCTCAGATATAGAAATTTTTATTAAAAGCTGTTTTGAAAAATGAAGAAAATTTAGGAGGTGGAGGTTTGACTTGTTCAATTGACGCTTCCGTTTCCAGCATGCGGCTGTTCAACACCGAGTCCAAGCTGCGTTATGCGCATGCGCAAAGTAAGATGGCTCAATATGGGAGATGGAAAAATTTCCAGGTCAGCAATCAGAAAAAACATAGTGCGGCGTAGCAAGGCATCGCTTAGCTTCATGTGTGAACCAACACATTTAAATACATGGTCCTCTATTTTTCTAAACAGTTAGCAGAGCAAATTTTAGCTTAGCTTAGCGTCTGTATTTACCGGCCTTTATGTTAAATTATAAGGCATATGGAGCTATGACAAGCCTAACAAGCCGGTAGTGGAAAATATAGAGCTTGAATTAAAAACTGACCCGGACCATAGGCAGGAAACGGTAATAGAATATGTAAGAAAAAAATATAGGCTAAATATAGCTCTGTAATCTATATAAAACTAAGCAGGGACCATGCAAAATTTAAACACACCTGAATATTGAAGTATGTGATCTCTGGTGATAGGAACGTTGGTTGCTGAGCATAGGTCTGGTAGCATGTCGTAGCTAGTTCCTCTGCTAGTCTCATGTGACTCTCAGGCATACCATTATGAACACCCAAGGCCAAGGTGCCCGATAGATAACAGGCTAGATGGTCCTAAAATATAACACAACATATTATAAGAAGGTGGCCAAAGATTTTCATAACTAGCATGCCTACGTATACTTTAGAGACAGGATTGAATCAATACAATCTTTTGCTGAATCCTTTAACACTAACTATATTGAATTAATACCCCCAGTGCTAGTTGGCAATGTTGTCCTCTTTAATGAACCAATAATTATTAATCCAATAACCCGTCTTGGTGGGCGTAGTTAGCTAACGCACTAGTTTCGTGTTGAGCTAGACTGCCGAGAACAGGGAGATCGAGGTTTAAATCTCAGTTGGGTGAACTGGGGGTGGTTTTCCCTAAATGGTTTTCCACTTTCCCTCCACGCAAATGTGGGTTCCTTCCTTTATATTCAACCTGCCCAATTCCCAACCCATTAGGGCAATTAGTACTTAGGAATTTAACCCAAACAGGTAGTAAGATGCGGTGTTAAGTATTATTGTTGTTATTATTATTAATCCAATACAATTAATGATTTTTGTATATAGTTCAATATGAAAAATACTAGAAAAATGATATGTTGATTGCATTGTACTGCTGAAAAATATGTATAATAACAGAATAAAGAGCTACATAAGTTGAAAATTGGTTACTTATTTATTGTTATTCCAAATTATGGGTATTTGCACTGAGCTATTATATTAAAGTTTAAATTTAGCAATGCTAGTTTTCATTGTCATGTGTCTATTGAAATTATTGTTTTCACTTTGACACAAGTTACCATCCGACGTTCTCCGGTGGCCGCATGATCTAAGGCATCACTCTCGTGTTAGACTAAACTGCCGATGACAGGGAGATTAAGGTTCGAATCCTGGTAGGGTGTATTGAGGGTGGTTTTTCCTAAAGGGTTTTCCACTCTCCCTCCATGCAAATGCGAGTTCACTACCTCTAAATTCAACCTTCCTAATTCCTAACTCACTAGTGTAATTAGTACATATGCCTCAGTTTGTATGTGTGTTGCTCCTGGTGGAAAAAGATCAAACTTTCATTGTGGTCTTAAGGTATTAAAGAAAAGAGGTTTTGCCTCCAAAAGAGTGTTTCCAAGTGTTTGTTTTATCTCTAAAGTGTTCAAGTGAAAGGAGCAGAGTGGAAGAGAGTGGAGGAGGAAGAATGGGGAAGGACAGAGGGAAAAGAGGAGGCATTTTACTAAACAGACTCGTCCAAAGGCTGGAAACAGTTGATGATGATGATGATTTAGGCAAGTTGGTATTTTCTTGCTTTGAGCTATTATTTGGCTAATTAATTGCTCAGTTCTAAATAAAGAGATTAGTTTGAATTTGTTTGCTAAAGCTGTGGGTTGTTTACAGAATAATCTCCTACCCAAAATACTGAGGTTTTCATCAGAGTGCTATAGTGGCCATGCTTTATACTTTTGTATCTGTGGCGTCTTCAGGGATGTTAAATTATTTGTTTGATTATTGCTTTCAATACCAGGGTTATCGACAGATTCATTTAGGGGCAGAGATGAGAAAGGAAATTTAGAGGGAGTCCACCTGCTTTGGTGAGAAGAGGAGAATATAAAATCACCCTAATGCAAGTGGTCAAGATTTTAACCTGAACTTCCATATGACCAGCAATATATACTATTGCGAGACTCTGTGCTGGGGGCCTGGGGTTCAATCCTGGGTCCCGGCATAGATTTATCTGATTGCCAAACCCTTCCTTCACCTCTGACAAGACGTGTATTAATCACAACTTGTGAATGTGTGAAATGCAAGGCCTCCACCATGGTTCGGATCCCACGTTAAACTGTAGGTCCTCCATTTCATCTCACAACCACCCTACCATTACACATTAGTGTAAGTGCGTATAGCTCGAACGGGTAGTAATATGCGGTGCTAATAACAACAACAAAATAAATAATAACATTGTGAGACTGATAACTTAAACCAAGTGACTACCAATAAGAGTTTTGGAGATATATTTACAGGTGTATTTGCCCTATACATGGAGCAATACCTAGATAGCCTAGTTGGAATAGAAGTGACACAACTAAGCCAAAGCTCTAGGACAGGTATGGCAAATCTATGGCACGCAAACATTATTTGTGTGGCACACCGACATGGAAAAAGTAAACATAAAATAAAACTTTTACCAAAGTCATAACATTTTTTGAAGTCAACAATATTTCTACAGCTCTGCAGGTGTTACTTATAATGTTTTAAAACAAATTATTGGAATTAATACTGTCTAAGACACTCGCTTTAATAATTTGATCAATTTTCCTTCTTTAATATTTAGGCCTTATTTAAATATTTATAATTTTATTTGAGTTATTTATTACATTTCAAAAGAGGTCTAGTCAACAAGTTTTCATTTTTAAATACTTATAAAAAAATTTAAATAAGAGGTAGCACAATAAATTAGTTCAGAATTCCGATAGTCCTTAGTGACACACTGGTTGTTAAAGCTCAAAGGTGAGTAGTATGGCCTTATCTTTTAAGCTGCATATAATGTAACCCAACAAGATAAGTTTGCTACCTTTCAGGAGAAATGGAGTATACAGTAATGAAACAATATTAATAATGAAATGCATTAAATTTACTTTTTATCAGCATGCCTCATTCACATTTCTATTAACACTTGCTTTCACATAATTACCCCCCAAATATTGGAATGCTTCCAAAACTTTGTTTACTAACCATTTTGGGTTTGAAATCCCTTCCCCCAGCTAGTAGCTCCCCAATGAACAGGTACTTGTTTGGTGATGTTCTTCTGACTAGATGTTTCTGAACCCCAGCGATAGCTTCAATGTAATCATCTCGTAAGCTGAAATATATACAAGTCCTACTATTATGTTGAATTATGTTCCTGAAAAATGCAACTTTATATAAAACAACACCAAAGGTTAGGTTTTACCATAAGAATTAATTAAATCTAGGAGTTTGGTTCCAAGGCCGTCAAAAATACCTACACACCTACAAGACATTTAGTTTTGGGACATGAACGGGACTGCCAAGGCGCCCATGCTCACTCCCCCCTCGTGTGGCACTTGACTAACAAAAACCACTGTGTAACGACGACAAATAATCTATAAACACACACAATGAAGATAAACATGAGTCATGTGCACAGAAAGAACTTAGCTGACGAGAAAATATGCTTACAAAAGCACATTAAGCAATGACTCTCGTTTTAGAGTGACCAGCTGATAACTGGGAGATCAGTGTTCAGATCTCAATCAGGTCTAATGAGGGTGGTTTTGACTAAATGATTTCCCATTCTCCTTTCACACAAATCAAGTGTATTACCTCTAAAATTCTTCCTTCCTCATCCCTACCTTATTAGAGTAATTGTCATATATGTGTATAACCTGAACAGGTATTAAGATGCAGTGATCAACCAAAAATGACTGAAGGATTGGGGAAGGGTGAGAAAAAGGGTATGTGGAGTGGCCTGCACGACTCATTGCATAGCATGGGTGAAATTAAGGGGTTGACAAATAATTTACACTTGACACGCGATTCAATCGGCTGAAAAACAACGATGTAGCCAATTAGGGACAACATTAAGTAAAACGAGTCACAAACTATTAACAACGATGTAACCAAACCAAGTTTTAATAGTACTTTTAGGGTATTTAAAATCTAAACCATTGGATATAATGATTTACCTTTGGTTGAATTGAGCACACACAATAATATTTGAGTTGTAAATTATGATAATTATGGTAATCAATGATTATTGTTAACACAACAGGCCAGATTGATAATGACACACTTAACAATACATAATACATATTTATCAGCTCTTCTCCTTCCAATAAAAGAACTAAACTTAAGGAAAATAATCTGGCCCCAATGGCAATGTTTTTATTTGAGAATCAGTATGTTTAACAATACAAGAGAAGTTTATTTTACAATTAACTTGGTGTGGCGAAATAAATAAAGAACTAATTTTGAAACAAGTCCAGAATACAAACGCACAGCTTAAATTAATAATGGAGCCATTTATTTACTGTATGGAAATGAAATTAAACGTTATCACTGTATGGTCACTATAATATGCTGGTATAACCTAATATTGGTGCATACATTGTGGTGTATCCGGAAGCGTGCTACTGTTTTCTAGATTTAAGCCCTAATTTTTTTAATGAATACTAATTTGTCTCATATTGACTCAAATAATAACATTGTTTTCAGAATAAGATATCATTGCTTTTTTGAAAAAAAAAAACCCACCACTTTCCCCCTAAAAATAACCTCACCTTTTGGATGTCTCTACTTATATGTAATATAGAATTTCTCTTACTAGTCAATGGTTCGTCCTGTTTGGATCCATTGCTTTAACAGATATTCATAATAACTGTCGCCACGAGCTCCCATGGTGATGGTGGAGTAGGAGCGAAAATTACCAGTGTTTGCGTTTATGAAAATGGGCACTAGGCCATCCGTTTTGTCAAGGGCATGAACATGTAAGGATACCTTGGACACAGAATCCTAAAACAAAGAGTTTAAAAAAAGTTATCGACTACAATTTAAATATACACTTAAGTGAATCAATGCAACAACAAAAAACACTAATGAATAGCACATATTTAACACAAGTTGTGAGATGTGAAGTAAAAGAAGATATAAGCCAAGTGGTGTGATAAGATTATAGGATTAATAACCTTCAAAAAGAGCATCTATAAAAATTATGAATAAATTCCTCCGTCCAATTTATTCCACAGCAATATTTTTGAGGAGGTTACTGGTTTTGATGTAATACAAATATAAATTTTCCATGTTCCTCAGCACCAATTAATTATGATAAACACTTATTGCGGTGATTATCATATGATTATTTAGCTCAGAAGGCCTTATTGGACATGCTTAAGTATCATGCAAATATTTAACTCTGAATATAAAAAAATTGCGTTACATTTTTGTTTTCCCTGAACTCAATGTAAAACTATTTTGTACATCCCAAAACATATTTAACCCGGGAAGGGGGCCATCCTTAGGGGTGTACAAACGAGACAACTGAATTGTATCCATTTTGGAGAAATAAAAAGTCTGATTTGTATCCATTCTCATAATTCACAAAATCCTGAATTGTATCCATTCTGAATGGTCTTCATTCAGACATTTTCTTAAACAAGCACCACAAATAAAAAGTCTAATTTATATCCACTATAAATATTTGCATTATATCCACAATCATAAACCAATCATTTGTAAAGTATCCTTTTATTAGTATTTTAAGAGAAACACGAATAAGTATTAATCTTTTTTTATACATTAATTTAGTGATAGTGCTGCTCTCTAGTAAACACGGAATGAGTTAAGGAGTCTCTCTGCTGCTGCCATCTATCAGACAAGTGGCACCGCAATTAAATGAATACAATTCAGGATTTTGTGGATATAATACAAATATTTTTAGTGGATACAAATCAGACTTTTTATTTGTGGTGCTTGTTTAAGAAAATGTCTGAATGGAGACCATTCAAAATGGATACCATTCATAATGGATACAAATCAAACTTTTTATTTGTGGTGCTTGTTTAAGAAATGTCTGAGTAGATACCATTCAGAATGGATACAATTCAGCTCCCCCGTACAAAATGTGCAGCTGCACTGGGACCCACAATTTTGGGGGTCCTGCACTTGCTTAAGTGACAGAGGGTAAAAATAATTTGGGTGATATAATTTTGCTTGTGTGCTCGTAAAGCAGGGTTCAATATATATCTATAAATCATTATTATGTAATCTGAATCTTAGAATACATAAGGGAAGGAGGTTAGCTTTCACAAATTGGTATAAATTTATTTGATTAATCACTAATTTATAGTGTCTTTATTTTTTATTTATTTGAGGTATTTAACATGCACTTTCTGAACGAACGGATTATATCAGCACACTAGAATTTCTATGAGCGAAAGGGAAGGGGCCTACCAATTTTGACAGGAAAGGTCGTTTCACATATCTTTCAGGGTTCTTTTACATGCAACAATCGATATAGGACTGACGGATTTACTTCCCCTTCAAAGGAAGTTGTGCTACAAATTTTTATCACTTAAAAAAAATCGTCAATCCCAGCTGGGTTTGAACCCACAAACATCGGGTCCTGAGGCAAGCACTTTGCCTCAAGACCCCCTAAAGTCAACTTAAGTGTAATTTAATACAGCAAAGAAAAAATTTAAAAATCACTTTCTGTAGCAGAATCAGTATGATAAACAGTTTGTGATTAGTGTCAACTGCAAATATAGCCACCTTAAAGGACAGTAGGTCGCAAGATATGCTAATGTGTAAAAATTAAAGCTTACTTCATATTTGGGGTCCCCTGTGCATCGACTAAGGTCTCTGAATTCCAGCTGTATCGTGGTGACCTCTGATGTACTGCTATCAGGACTCCACTTGGGTGCGTGAGCTTTACGGGTGGCTAAATTTACATCAGAGTAGGGCACGCCAGAGTCAGAGTCAAAACATGGCAACAAGCGATCACCCAAGTCAACCTAAAGTCATACAAAATACTCTTTAGCATTAAGGCATACTTGATACCATCTTGCACTAAGCTATTTAATTCTAACAACTCTACAGAGAGATGCCTTTCTATATATTCCTTATCTAAGCCTCATAATCTCCTTCATTCCCCAACCAGTTGACTCAGTGGCTGACCTTCATAGTCCAATGACAATCTGAACAATACCAATTTTTGTTGGGTTTTCTCCTCTCACTTCCCCCTCCAACTGCACATTTCCCAAACCACACCACAAGTAGAGCTAGACACACAATACAAGGTAATTCTGTATTATTTGAGTTATATAACATGCACTTACTAAACCTGACTTGTTAACTAACTTCAATCTAAAACAGATACAACACCCACCCCTCGGCCATTAATTCATCACTATGAAAGGGTAAGAAAGCCCATTTACCAATGAAATTTTTTTCAGCCATGGAGGGAATCAAACCCTTAGTTCAGTCTAACTACTACTACTTCCTGAGGAAGATGCTATAATAGCATCGAAATATCGAAGTGTGTGTAAATATGTGTCAGTGTTTTTACTTTTATTTGTGCTCTACCATTTTCCTGATATTCTATCATTTCATTTATTACTAAACCTTTAGTTCAGTAAACAGACACTACTGAATGAGCTAAGGTTTCAGACTATATATACAAGGTAGAGAAATAATTTTTTTTAAAGAGCTCAAAATCACTTAGCCAATAAAGCTGTCAGCCCAGCTCATATTTAAACCTCAACTTAAAGCTCAAAATACTTGCAGATTTCTCGAAAAAACATTATATGGCAGATCCTT
Organism: Timema podura; assembly: GCA_033556935.1. Taxonomy (NCBI): domain Eukaryota; kingdom Metazoa; phylum Arthropoda; class Insecta; order Phasmatodea; family Timematidae; genus Timema; species Timema podura. The sequence continues at coordinate 45,520,108 of JAVRXN010000002.1, forward strand.
GGCAATTATATTAACTAAGTGCCATGATACAATTTATATGTACTCATGATTTGTAGGACAATTAATTAATTATTTTTTTAAAGACTTACACAAAATAAAGGCTGTTACACCGGGAATTGCATTTTTTAAAAGAGTGCTTAACACCTTGTGCTTTACCTCCTTTTGTATAATTATAAGATCAAGAAACTTTAAAATAACCCTTAATCGAACCAATAAATCTCTCACAGATATTGGCTGCGCCAATTTTTTTTTCCTGATCAATGCTTTACTCAATCTTATATTAAATTAACCTAAAATGTGGAAAAATGTATAGATACTTTACTAATATTAATAATTTATTTTTGATAACAATCCTTTTAATTAATACCCTATTTTAGTTTACGCATATGAGTTTTAACATGCCGGTATTAAATCAGTATCAAAATAGATAATAGTTTACAATTGTGTGACAAAATTATCATAATACCTATTTAATGATTTAATACTACATTGAAAAAACAAAACTAAAATGGTAAAGTTGTAGTTTTTATTACAAGATAATAAGATACAAACATTCAAAAGACATAGCTACTGATATTTATTCTTTTATATTTATCTATTACCCTACATTTACCCATAAAACTGTATTAATGCATACCACTATCAAATTGATAGTAAAATAATTGTTATAAAACATTGTGTGTTTTTTGACCTGTGATAATAAAATGAATTAGTGCCTAATGGCTTGGAAATGTATAAGACAGTGTAGAAACATTGTAGAATAATGTAAAGTAATTTATTTAAGGAAGCCAACCTAAAAGGATAGTTAGGTTAAGCCTAGATAGAAAAACACACTATCTAGGCCTAATCTAACTATCTTTCAGGTTGGCTTCCTTCACTATCAATAATTACTTTACATTATTGTAAAGTGTTTCTACACTGTCTTATTATACATTCACCAGTGACAGGAAACTCAAGTGTAAAAACCAATTAAAAAATAAGTTTTTGACCCCAATGAGATCTAAACTATGGTCTCTCATTGTCAGAAGAAAAATATCACACAAATCCAGGCTATAAAAGTAAATTAAGATAGGATAATTTTGTTTACAGTGTAAAAATGTAATATAAGTAGACTTACAGCTTTGTCAAGGAACATTTTGTCAGACGTGAGGTGGTAAATACTCAGCAAACTACCCAAAACTCTGATAGTCACCTCAAACAAGTTCACATCCTTATTCACTTCAAAGTGCAAACTCTTGTCAACCCATTCTCTTGCATCTGTAAATTCTGAGCAAACACAACAAAATAAATGACAAAAAGTAGGATTTATCCTTTATTCAAGATTAATATTACCAGGCTAAATGGTATAAGGCATCACTCTCAAAGAGTGAATTGCCAGTGACAGAGAGGCCAGGGTTCGAATCTCATAGTGACCACTCAAACTTTAGAATAAGATTCAAGCATTTTTCCTGCGCAAAAAAGTAAATAATAGTTTTCCCATTTTTTAAAAGGCTTTTCCTCTGAATAGTTTTTTTGTGTAAAATGTTTGTTGAACATGCCACCAAATTCTAACACTTGCGCAGGTATTGTTAATAAGTACCTCGCCAAGATATTTAGAGTAATCCTACCCCAGAAAATTTTCAAAATTTGGATCCCTTTAAAAGCTATTTGGAGTAGTCCTCGCCTTTAAATTCCCGACAGCAAAATTCAAGCACTTTTCCCAGGTTTTTCCCCCGATGCACAAAATCCAAGCATAATTCTTGTTTTTCCCGGACAATGTCCACCTTGAATCTTGAAACAGGTGTAGCTAGTGAGGTTAATTTTTCCTTAATGGTTTCCCAATTTTTCTCCATACAAATGTGGATACATTTACTCTTATTTCTATCTTCAATTTTACACCATTAGTGTGAATATGTGAATAACTAGGACGGGTACCACTGAGATGCCGCACACACATTCATACCAAAAACAACATGAAACCTGTGTTAGGCTATGATGAAATGTCAAGTAGGCTCTTATTTAAAATGAATCATCTACAACAGTAGCTTACGCAGGATTGCAAAGTGGGGGGTGGGGGCTGATGGGAGGTTAAGGGGAGGTCTCCTCAACCGCCGAAAAAAATTTTTTTTACCATTATACACACCTAGAAGCTTTTTGGAAGGTTTTTTAAATGGTATAATTTATTAGCTTGATCATTTATATTTTTACTATTATAAATGTGATAAGCTAACAAAATAATAAATTGGCCTAAATTAAAGTTGGCTTAACCGTCACATAGGCCTATTGTCGCAAAAATCGCTGATTATTTATAATAGTTAAATGTCTAGCCACTGTGCAATTCCTCGATGGAACCACGTATGAAACTGAGAGATTTGGGACATGCCGCAATCTTCAGGACTTAGATCACTTCCTAGACTGCAAGGACATCAATTAGGACTACTAGGGAGGATCTACACAAGGATGTGTGGCACTTGATGTTTTCTTTGCTCACAATATTAAACTGGTCATATCCCCCTTCCTCCTATTTTATTTTTTCTTCAGATCTGGGTAGATCTCGGAGCATCACCAAACTATGGAAAGGGGGGCCTCGAGCCCCCTCAGAGCCCCCTCAAAGCCCCCTGGGGTATGCTAATGATCTACAGTAGCTTAAGTTTACAAAGATATAGAGGACTTAATTTTAGTAGGTACAGTATGTGATGGGCTATGTGAAATGAACTGCACTAGGATTCACTTGGAGAGAGGATGGAAAATTGCTAACTGGTCAAGAAATAGTGAAGCAGGTTGGAAGTGCACCATGGTCTTTTCAGCCATTTGTAAAAAACAAATTGGAATCACTTAGATTATTGTTTTATTTACAAAGTTCATGAAGTTTAAACCTTTGTTCCTCAGTGTGTCCCTTATATCCAGTAAGATTTTAGTGTAGACCTCTATAACACCACTTATAGTAAGTATGTGTTATTTCATTACATTTATAAATATTGAATGTTTGAATTAAATATTCAATGTAGAGTTTACATAAACTCCTGAAGGGCAAGATAAAAAATGTGAGATCACTGAGGAATTTAGCAGAAAAAAATTATAAATCATAAAAATAGCTAACCAATGAATCATTCAAATTAAGGGTTGTGATTAGTCACCAGATCGATCACTTAAAGAAAGTAAGTATATACTGCTACCTTCATTAAGCCCCATGATGTAAACAGTGTCCAGAGCATCGACAATAGTCAGCCCCAGGGAGAACCAATTATTATAGCTACCACTGATAGGTTTCAAGTGGTCATGACCCCATGCATATTTTTTATAACCTTTCCACGCATGTTTGAATGCATTAACGACTGCTTGCTGCCGTTCATTGCCTGGACCTGAAGGAAGAGACAAGTGGAGACATAAGAACATAACCCTTGGACGTGGCGGAGATAGGCCCACCAAAGCTTAAGGTTACCTCTATGTTTCTAGCACTCGCAACAAATCAAACATGAATAATTTTATTTCCAACAAACATTTTTTTAAATTAATATTTTTAGCTTACTTTTTAATAGCATTTATACCCACATCTGTAGGCTAAATACTCAAGTATTAGGACCAGTTTCATTGTCAGACTTAGTACGCCTTAAGTGCGGCATTATATTAGATGCAGGATGACACCTACCTGGACAAGAATGGAATGGGTCAGTTTCATATGCGAAATTGGACCATTCCATTTAATTTTAGGCGTCGTCTTGTATTTAGTGTAGCACCATACTTGAGGCATACTCAATCTGACTATGAAACTGGCCCCAAGTCTTGTCTGGTTTGAAGGTGAGAGGGAGGTTAGTGTTTGAATCTCAGTCAGGTGTAATTAGAATGGTTTTTCCTAATTGATAACTCTCTTTACCTTCGCACAAATGTGGGTGAATCTCTTCTAAACTATACCTTCCTCATTCCTACGCCCATATGTTTAAATATGCAGATAGCCCAGAAAGGTAGTAATACATGCGGCATGAAAAGAAAACGTGTTTATAGACAGGTGTATTAGTTTTATTTATTTATCAAGCATACTTAATATGCATCTTCTGACCCTCAATTCATCAATGTTAAAGAGTAACCCCCAATTTTTAAAATCAGGGCTTCTTAAACATTTTCTACTTGCGACCCCTTTTCGCCTGAGAAATTTTTATGCAACCCTGGGTGTAAAGGTATATAAAATAGGTATACAAATCAAACATTTACTAATAATATATCATTAAAAAAAATTAAAACAATTCTTTGGTAAACATATTAGTTTACCATTTATTAAAACAAAATAAAATTTGCATCCTAATTAGATGGGTGCGCTTCTTTATTTTTACATAAAGAATTAAATCTTGGCTGAATATTTGGTACCGCAGTACGTAGAGCATCTTCAACATTTTTCAGAGTTGATCGATATTTTGATTTTATAATCGTCAATGCTGAGAATGTCGCTTCACATAAAAACGTACTGTAGTACAAAATGGCCGAAGTATGTTTAGGGCCATTTCAGAAATTGTTGGAAATTATATCCTAATCCCAAACCAAAATTCATTTAACAATTTTTTAAGAATATCAAATTTTAAACCTGTAAGTTATCGCTTGATAACTTGATACTTATATTCAGAGGAACAACAATAAGAAAGTATTAAAAGTCTTTATTTTCTGTAATTAAATTATTATGTTTCTGTAAGAGCAGAAAACTTTGTATGTACAGTAAAAACACTGCAATTCATAATATATCATAGCCTAAAATTTTAGTCGAGGTGTTTCTGGAAGCATTCATTGGTGTTGCGTGGTGTGACAGCATGCACAGTTCAAAGTGTGCATGTTGTGTGTTCAAATTTTTTGCAACCCCCATATTCAGTTACGCAACCTTAAACGGGGTCACAACCCACAGTTAAAGAAGGCCAGTTCTAAATGATATATTTTTCAACAATGCCAGGAATCAAAACTGGATATTTATCTCAGTAAGACATGCTACAGACAAAGTAGTTAAGAGGACAGCTTTGTAGCGAGTATCTGGGACCGCGATGTTTATATTAGACTTGAACCACTCCTATTTCTAACTTAACATTTTCTGGGATGAGGGAATCTAACCGTTAATATTTTTACTTGCTAGACCATTATTTCCAGCCTCCTCATGTAGACATTGACAACAGCAAGTGTAAATTACACTTTGAAGTTAAAAAGAGAATGACTGACAAACCTGAGAATTTAACAGCCCCTCTTGGTGGGATCCCAACTTGTTCGTTTATGTTGTTATCATCAGTGAGGACTACTTCCTCCTGTGGAACTGGTTTCTCAATGAATGATTTATCCGCTTTTAATGGTTCTTTGACAGACTTCACATTAACATCATTTTCATGAGACTAAAATAAAAATAAAAATCATATCTACAAATATTTATAAGTTTGGATAGGCATTTACTCAAATAGATATGTTGATGCAATGGTTGTATTTTTGTATACATTTTTTAAACATTTCAGCTTAACAATGCTGAGTTTAATTTGTAGATTTATAAATAAAAGTAAATTAAATTAAAGTAATCCATAGAATTAATGTTTCAATCATTGCTACATTTTAAATAAATGCTTAACTTTTTAAGAGTACATTGAATTTCTCCTTTAAGAATAGATTGTTTCTTACACTGAGTTTCGACAATCATAAGGTGGGAGTGCATGGCGACGCAAGAAAAGGTCAGTGTTTTTTTGCAGTTTTTATATATCAACACTTTTTTTTTTGGACTAAATAAATTAAATAGGCCGATTTCTTAAGTATAAACATAGACTTAAATTTTCTTCACATGGTGATATCAACAGTTCTTTAATATTTGTCATGGATGTCTGGGAATTTAATGACAACTTTTTCTCTTGATTAAAAAAAACTTTGTCATTTAATGCCGACATGCTCATGATAGATATTCAAGAACTGTTGATCTCACCATGTGAAGAAAATTAAACATTATGTTTCTACTGGAAAAATATTTTATTTAGACCAAAGAAATGTTTTGCTCACTGACCTTTCCTCGTGTCTCCCTGCACTCCTACCTTATGATTGTTCAAACTTAGTGCAAGAAACAACCTATTCTCGCTTCTCTTACACTCCCACCTTAAATACTTCCAAATAGGATTTAAATATGTGGTATGGATTCTAAGAAAAAGGGCAACAGTGTTAAAGTGCTCTTGACCAGAAGGTGTTACACATTAAGAAAATGTTACAATTACCTTAGTGAGGCTAATGACTGGTGGAATGTTATCATACAAGTTAAGCTCGCCTAGTTCATTAGAAATATGTGATGAGTGACTTGTTTGAATTCCAGGAAGGAAATATATACAAGCCAAACATATGGCTAGCACTAGTAAATACAATATACTCCGCTGGAATCTGGAGAGTTGATTCCACCACTGAAAACAAACAAGCATACGCCTATGAGTTCAACATATCAAGTACTATCATCAGGGATGAAAATGATCTCGGTGAAGGTATTTGCATGGCAATAAAAAAGTTTAAAGTGATTTGTATGTAAAATAAATTAGTCAATCAACATCTAACATAAATTATAAATCTGTTGTTACAAAATAAAAACTAGTGCATCAATTTTACTGTTGAATTTGTGAAAACGAGCACCTTAAAATGTAGGCTACTTTTGTATGGATTTGAGTCAGTTCCCCCTTTGCACCAAGAAAATATATATACAGTACCGTTGATCATTGATAATCTTCACTCCAAACTGAAGATAAAAATTCTCAGTTGTGTATGTGTGTGCATGCTATGTTATGTTATGTTTTGGCTATCTTTAATCAATCTACATTTAATCATTTATAATTAAAATGGAACATTAAAAGAAATAAAAAATTAATCATCTCTAGCCCTGTTTACAGTATGTTATTTTTTGATTTTCAGTTTGGGCAAAAAATTAATTTGTAACATCTTTCAAAATTCACTCAAAATAAATTTAATCAAATGTGAACACCTGCAAAGAATCAACATAAACTTTACTTTATGATATATTTAATACAAATTAAGGGTCTGAAGTTGATAATCCTAAAGCAGACATTTAAAACTTGTAGCCCAATCTGTAAAGCATGCATATCTTTTGAATCAAGACATATAATTTATGTGTGAACAGTTATTTTCTCTTATGAAAAGGAACAAACTTCACAGATATAGTTACTTATAGACACACATTTGTAATCAATTTTCTTAACTTAATTCAACATAACATTCACAGCTTTGCTAAGTTTTTTATTTTTCAAATTTATAGGAAATCATTGAAAGTCTTATAATTTTATAAACTAGGCCAAATTTCTTTTTGTAATAATAATGATTTAAAAACAGAGTTAAAATGATTTACTTAAGATGGTTACAAAATTAAATTTCCCCTAAGTTGTATTTTAAATTTCCATTGTGGCTCTTTATGATCAAACAAGTTTGACATGTTTAGCCCTAATGTGATAGTGATGAGGAAGATTGAATTTAAAGTGTGACTGTATTTGCACGAAGAGTGGAAAAATCTTTAAGAAAAATCACCCTCAGTACACCAGACCAGTAGTATAGTATATTGTGAGTGTGATGCTTCAAACTATGCGTGGGTTTTCTTTGCTATAGACTGGATTGTCATTGATAAACATATCAAGATTCAAATCCCAGTCAAGTGTATAGTGAGGTATTTTTTTTGTTTCATGAATGGTGACTCCCTATTCTTCCATGGAAATGCGGATACATTTTTCTAAAGAGTACCTGCCTAATCCCTATTAAATTAGTGTGGTTAAGATTTTTTGGTAAATCCAAACGGGTGGTGAGATACAATTAAAGAAAAAAGGTATTTAAAAGTATTCATTTATACTCAAATTTTTAAAACCAAGAAAGCGATAAAAATATGTAAATTAAAAGCATCACGAGGTTCAAGTAAATTTTCTTAATTTTATTCATGATAGAAAAAAAAGAATAAAACATAACTTTATAATTGGGAAAAGAACAAATGGCTCGATTATAATATAGTTACCTTATCGTCCTAAATGATAAATAATAAGTAAACTTGAGATAAAATAACCTACCGTAGTTAACCAGTGATACTCCAACACTATCACTCATTTAAGATATTTCATCTATGCTATCTCAGTATATTTATATATTTAATTGTTTGTATTACGCACCCAAGAAGACGGCAAATCGAACCATACCTAGATTTTATCAGGTTTGATAAATGTGATTAATTATACACTTATAAAACAAATACCTACTCTCCAAAAGCTCCGTCTTGGCCATATTTTCCTATCAGTCTCGCTATTCAAATCTAAAGATACATAATCTTTTCTTAAATTTTCAAACATTTTGTATTGGAAGACATTAAATAATCTTTAAAATTTATTGATTCAACTACTTATCGAACCATAATGACAAATAGGAAAAATTTTACTTGTCATTTTATTGGCTAACCATAAAATTGACATTTTAAGTTTACTACATGGTATAAATGCCGAGCAAATTTGCAGACAGCTTCTCATAAAATACAATTTGTTCACGATTGCCACCAAAACAACTCTATATTAAACTAAGGTATAAAATAACCAGATTTAGCTAGTCTTTAGTTCTAATATTCAGTATTTGAAGATATAGTCGCTAGTATCGTTTTAGCATAGGTAGCGCGTACCAAATGTGGTAACCAAAAAAATAATTGATAAATTATAACAAAAGGACCTTATTACATTATAAGCAGTAGGGTCTTTGTCACCTTAACACCTTAAAACGTTGGCTGAGCGGCACTGTTATTGACAAGGAGTTTAAGAAGAACAAGCCGTAAGGTTGGTTGGCTAGCAGGTACTTTTTTTATGTCCAGGGAACCGGGATGAGTGGCCAACAAACTCGCAATATGGATCATGCTCTGTAAGGACTTTGTAAATCACAGTATGCCCAGATCCCAGACATTAAATTAATCAAATTATAAACACTACACCCCTGCTACGAATCGAACCCTGGACACTAAACACAGTAAATAGAAACGCTAACAACTGAGCTACTAATAATGCTGATACCAGTGAGACATAAAAGGTAACTCTCCCTATTTATAGTTACTGCATCATTAAGTATAATACTGACAATTTAATCATGTATAAATGAATTATTATTTTATTCACTGTATGATGGTACCATATATCTAACCTTTACAACATAAAGTGTTCACGCCTGGCCATCTATGCAAACCGTGAAACTACAGCGTCAGGGTCAACCGGAACACTACAGTATATTGAAAGTAAAGTTAGTCCAGTTATATCTTCTGTCTCTAGTTGAATTCCACAAATAAGTCTTTAGTCTTCGGAGAGTTAAAAAAAGATCTCTGGCGTTGCAGTTAAAACCGGAAGAGTTGCAAATGTTATGTAGTAGCCTTATTATGTTTGGAAAGAACTCCTCATTGCACTCTTTTAGAATATCAAGCTCACACGATGGTCTTAAAGTTGACTCTTTCTTGGCCCACTTCAACTTCCAGATACTGAATTCTGTGGTGAGCATAGGAGGTTTAGGCAACAGAGAACTGTAAAACTCAACACGCTCGTTTGATCATTGTTGGTTTTAGTAGACACAATGCCACAATAGTGTTGAGAACAGAAGCCATATTTTTCACATAATAACATGCAGATTCAAGATAACATGACACTTTTTGAAGTGCTTTTCATAGTACAAGTGTTGAGAAAATATGTTTTCTAACACTGTCAAAGAAACATCAAACTGACTTTGGATCACATCCCCAATTAGTTGGTGTGCTATTTGAGATGTCTCCTTATTTGAGAACCCTTTCAACTTTTCCAGGGCATGAACCGCAGCAGTATAAAGTTCTTTAAACCGCAAAACTGCCTCTTATTTATAAACCCATCATGCTTCACACATAGCTATGATAGTTTTGTGCTTTGAACCAGGTAAGATTTCAATTAAAGGCTTAGCTTGTTTTAAAACATCATTGCATTGTACAAAAGAACGAGATAAAGTTTCTACAGACTGAATTGTTCCAATACAATTTCGAATAGCCGGAAGGGCACGTGAATAGGCAAGTTCAAGGTTTAGTTAAAGTGCACTACAGTGTATATATATTGCAATGGGATAATCTTTACTGTTGTAGGCTTGCGCACCATGCAAGTGATTGCATGGTGCTCATGGAGTACTCTTAAGATATACCATGACGCTTAAGGCGTGTCTTAAACAAAGATGTAAGTTCTTGTCCTATTAAATCATAAACCGGTGCAAATTCAAGAACATTTTCCACGTAATTTGTTTTCCTCTAAGTCCACATAGCGCACACACAACGATAACTATTCTGTTCTAGCGATATCTGTGGTTTCATCAGCTAGCACCGTAAAACATTTGGAATTGTTTATTTTCTGCACAATTTTTTTCTTGGATTATACAGCTCCGAATGTCAATAATTTGATTTTGTATTTTTGGACTAGTATATTGAGCATTCATTGCTCCGGTTTATAAGTGATTTCGTAAAACTGAGTCACCAGCATGCGCACGTAATTTCAATACGATGTAAAATTTACCATAATCTGCACCTAAATCTTGTTCCAATACACTTCCTGTGTCATTCGTTCCACGCAAAACCATTTCCTGTCTTCCACAAATAATCATTGTTTCAATTACAGAACAGCTGTATTTGAATGTTAACGTTCAATGCTGAGCTGATAATTACACTCTTTTGTTTTCCACTTCCTACCTTCAAAAATAAATCTGCATACTCACTGCACGCCTTGTGGTAGTTTGTGCTAGCATTCACGACAAATCTATTGTGAGCTTTCTTCCAGTTAGTAAAAGATCAGTTTACTAATGCACCCAACTTTTGGTGCTCACCTTTTCCACCTTGTTTAGCAGAAAATATAAACCACGTTTTACACAACGTACCTTCCAGATTTCGTGAATAAACTAATCAAGTAAACCTTTAAAACAATGAAACCTGATAGCTAATATTTTGTTTAGAATTTATGGAAAACTGATAACATGCTGGAGGAACCCATGTTAACGTCAGAAACTCTTTTTTCATTAAATCAGAAAAATTAACCTTACACACAAACCGTCTTATATCACATTCACTACTATAAGGATTCTTCAAAATTTCTTCCAATTTGGTGGTTTTTGTGGATACAGTCGCAACAGATTCGCAACAGATTCACTTAACAACAATGATTAATTTGTTGAATTTAAATTTACTAGTTGATTGGATGTACCTTTCGATAAAATAATTCATTAAAGATGACTGTCTTTTCATGTCAGATTGCGTCATGTCTTATTTTAAAATATTAACTGAAATTCACGGCCTAATCAATCATAAACAACAATCAAATAAATAAATTTAGCTCTTTGCAAGTTTTTCAGTACTTATATTTATGATTCGAGTATAAACTCAAGTACAATTCAAATTAAGTAGGTATACATGCAACAACACAACTTTTCTAACAAATATCAACTTCAAGCACCCGAAATGTTTGATGTCCAAATTTCAACTGCTGCTTACGGTGTGTGTCTCGCTCTCTCTTACTCTGAACAAAAATTTTACTCTTCAACCGTGCCTAACTATGAATATCATGCTACTAGGAAGGAGGGGGACAGACAACATGACAGTTTCAAATTTGTTAACTTTCTATAAACTCTATTAATTTCATGTAAGTACGTTATAAACTATTTATTTCACTAAACACTGCATCGTTAAACATTTTCAATGTTCAAGGTTTTTTACAGCTGCATATATTTGTAAATTTTTAGTAAAGTCAGTCTTAACAAGTAACACAAGTAAGAACCCACCCATACTAAATTTTATGCAAATATAAAAAATAATATTGTTTGTTGCATTTATGGGATCTTTACGACATTCCAAAAACAAATAAATATTTGTGCTATCTGGTGTAATAACTCTGCCGTGTTACTTTCTATAAAATAGTCCCTCTTTCCACAAAGGTTTGCCTGTCCAGTTGTGAAAACAAAAGTATGGGATTAGCTGGTTTGGAAATTCCAGATTTGGAATGGAATGGAGATAACAGGATTAGACATTTCTTGGAAAGTTTGGTTGTAATAAGGAAAATTATGTATAATTTTAGAATTCAGTTACAGCCAAGCCTTTAACATATTTTGACTCCTTGACCCTTACACTAAGAGAGCTAACAACACCCTTAGAAATGCAAAGTATTATAGTAAAAAAAGTAACATTATGAAAAAGAATTCTTAATTTACCCTAATCATCTCAAAATAGGGGTAGGGAGTGAAACTCCAACGATCCTCATCCCACCCCCTTCGATTTTGACCCAAATGTCTGAACATTATTTATTGAATAATTTAAATTATTATTTTCACAATATAAGCAAGCGTTTATGGTCAACAGCTGAATGTGTTCTCAAAGTGTCTGTGTTTAACTCATTAATATATTAATTAATATTAGAATACAACCAATGAATTAACCTTGAGAAACTCCACACATTATTTGTTTAAAGATACCATAGAATATTAAGCCTTGCTCATTTTTAATCACGACTTTTTGTGATATATATATAGCTTAAATTAATTTTGAGCCATGTTAACCCGACCGGGAAAAGTTTCTATACATTCATATCTTATAGTTATCGTATTGAAAGCCTTAATTTGGTTAATAAATAAACCTGCCCCTAAGTTTCCCAACAGTATACTTTTGTATTTTTATTATTATATCAGTAGCTGCAGTTTTCGTGTTAGAGTATGTCAATAACTCATTTTGCAGTAATTTTTTTAGTTATAAACTAAAAAAATTACTGCAAAATGTATTAAGTAATCCAAAAGTTTAGTTTTGACAAATTTTCCTATTATTTTAGATATATTAGTGATAAAACTAAAAGCTTAAATAGTTACTACAAAACTTTATAGTTCCTTTTTTTATAAAAAGACTTCACAAATATCTTTGAGCCTCCCCCATTGATCTCTATAATACAACTGAACTGGATGGACATATACATACACATTGCCAAGGACTAAAGCGTGACGCTCAAATTTATCGTCTGCTACACTGTGGAGGGACAGATTTAATGGTTTCTTTCAATGTTCTTATGTGAAAACATGTCTCTGATGAATAAAGGTGTTATTGTTTGAAAATAGTGAAGTATTATACCACACTTTCCTCAAGAAACATTTACGTTAAAGGATATACATTTCAGTTTTACAGGTAATACTCTACAAATACGAATAAAATCTTTAACATATTTAAATGTAGATATCATCAATGTTGTTTACAGTCTGCCAAGACTACACTTATATTTAAAATTAGTTATTAGTTTGTATATTGGTTTCAGAAATCATATTATATTGAAAGTTCGATAAATATAATGAATAAGGTATCTTAACACGTGATTACATTTGTTTGAATGACAAACTTTGTGTAGTTGCAATTTATTCAAACTATCACTTATGTTATAGGCTAATAGAAAGTATTATTATATTACCTTTTTTTTTAAAAAAAGTTGGCTCATATCGTATGTATTGCTTTCAGAAACCATATTATGTTGAAAGTTCGATAAATATAATGAAACATGTTAACTAAAAATTGTATTACATTGGTTTAAATGACATACTTTGTGTAGAAATCTTACGTTCAAATGATAATTTAGGTTATAGGCTCGAAGGAAGTACGTTATCTACTAAATCCTGATTTTAGTAATAATCTCAATCTGTAAGGCTTTATTTCCTACCAGAATACTATCACATATAATATTTTGGTAGGATAAACGGCCATTTAGAACGGAAGTAGATATTTCATTCTGGAAGGTCTTTTATCCTAACTAAACACAACTATAGGGTAGGATTCTGGTACGAGATAAAGCCTTATAAGCAAGCTTCCTTCAAAAATCATCGTATATATTAGGCTACATCAACTTATTTAAAGAAAAAACTAACAGTTTCGAACTTTGTTAAGCTCTTCAAAGCTTTTACTAACATATTTATTTCATTTAACTAATCACACATTGATGTATCACATATATTCAATCAAATTAACGAACTATGTCAAAATGCCACATTGCCTTGTATGGGTGTAAGAGAGAAAGAGATACCTTAAAGTTTTTTCTCTTACACAATGGTATGCAGACAACAGCTCGAAAATTCCAGCCACAGATGTCTATCCATTTAAATTATAGATATCAATGGCCTCCCCTTATTAGCTAGCTCTAGGCTATGAACTGAATTTTGTTGGTTGCAATGGTTCATGATTGAATTTTTAAAGATTATTTTTGTGGGGGAGGGGGCGCGCTTATAGGCTAGCTGATCCCGTAAGCTAGTTTGGGGTACTATCACTAGGAACAGCTTGCAACGACAACGACAAGAATGCGCATACGTGGACGTGAATTCCATAGAAAACAAAATATTAATTAAGGTTATGTAAAAGATGCCATAATTGTTTTGTTAGCAATTTTCATTTATTTTAAAGAAGTAGTTTAGCTAGATTTTACATTTAATAACGTGGTTTACTTATAAAATAAAGGATTTAGTCACATTTAATTAGATTTGATAAAGAATTGATTATTAACACTCCGCAATAGAAAATTTGTTGTGTTCCAAGTGTAACGTCCCACTTCGAATCTTTTATTTTGCGGCACTTACGCCATGATCGCTAGTGATGAGGTTCTACTTGCCATCATTAGAGTGGCGTTTCTATTATTATCCCGTTTCTATGAGATAATGTAAATAAATACGGCTTTGTTTGGGAGACTCTGTTTGGAACTGTTCAAATTTTATCTCTTTAATCTTTTAAATATTTACTAAATTAATGGCAGGAACAGGTATACCAGATAAGTTATGGCAACCTTCTTATGCGGTTTTAGAGACAACGTGAGTGATTAAATGTACTTAATACTTGTGGCCAATTCTGATAAAATTAATTAAACATAATCTTACTCTGTTTATGACTGGACTCTTTTATACTTTAGTTGGGTAAGGTTAATCAACTCAACTCAATATAATTTTTTTGTTATCTTCAATATGTCCGAAATAAATGTAACTAAAGTCCCAGAAAAAAAACATAAATCTATAAAAGCTAGTAAATCTAAAACTATTTCAAACGTTTTTGACCCAATTACTCAAGGAGTTCCAGTGGATTACACTTTCAATGGGCTTGATTCCTATGAATCGGTAGATTTGGTACGACCACGTTCAACGCGTTTGGGAACACCACCAACACGAGGACCAAATAATAGATTTTGCACTGGGGCATTGTGGCTCAACCACAACAAATTTACAACTTTTAAAAATATGCATAAACTTGCTGAGAATCTTCTTGAACAACCTTATTCATTAACATGGATTGATTTTTCATTCAATCGTATTAAGTGCATTCATGATGACCTTCTTAAATTTCAAAATCTACGTGTTTTATATCTCCATGGTAATAACATCGAATGTATGGCAGAAGTTTCCAAGCTACGTCGCCTGAAGAAACTGTGTAATTTGACACTTCAAGGGAATCCTGTGGAAAATATAAATCATTTTCGCTCAAACATTGTAAATATGTTGCCTCAAATTTCAAATTTTAACTTTTCAAGTGTGACCTTTTTTGAACGAGAAGCTGTTCTGCCAACCAATGCATCAAAACTTCTGCGAGCTTAACAATTTTAATATTCACAAATTTAGTAGCCTAAAACTTGTCTGTACCATAGTAGAAAATCTTGTAGTCTAAACCTATTTATTTTGTTTTCATAACTATTAAAAAGTCTCTAAATTAGGCCTTATTAATATTTTTGTTCAAAATTGTTTCATTTTACCATATTTTTATGTAGGCTATTTATTTATACATTAAATACACACACATACTCAATATTATCTGCAAATAATTATTTCTTTAGGGCCTAGGCCATTGATTTAAGTTTGTTATCCAGGTTAGATTGTACCACACTGGTACCAGTAGGCTATCAAGTGCTTTCGTGTTATAGACTATACTTACTTGAACTTAACTTTTGATAAGCCAAGTTGTGTGTAGTTTAAAAAATATTTTATTAGTCATGTTTCAGTGTAGCTATATGAAGCATTAAGGCATTAGGCCTATATATCCTACTACTTTCTTAAAGTAAAAATTGACTCTTGCCCACAAATCCACCATAATCTAGGTATTATTTTGCTATCAAATTTTTTTTTAATTTTTTATTTCTTGATAAGATTTAGTTGCAAACTGAATAAAAAAAACCCTACAAATTATTTTCAATTACCATCTTAACAACTCACCTGGACCACAAGATAATACAGAACCATGTTGACCATTGAAGGTCGAAACACTTTCAGAGGAATTTTATTGAAAATGACAAAGCTTGGATAAAAACTTTTAGCCTACTAATTGTATCAACCAACCTCTCCTCCCCAAATAAATCTATTTAAAATAGGGGCCTAGGTTTATAGGCCCTACTCTTCTTTGTTAGAAATACAATAATTTATTAGGGTAAAACATGAGTAATAGTGTAAAATTACAACAAAACCTTTTCATATCATGTTTTACTATTACTAATGTTTTATCCTAAGAAATTATTATATTTCTATCAAGTTATGGGCCCAGAACTTGATTTATTCCATGGTTGAGTAATTTGTAGGGTGAATGAATTTAAAGTTTGTGAGTAGACATTTTCCATCTCAAATTTGCTAACACAGCTCAGTGTTAGGCCTATTATACTTAAAAAAATGAACTCTTTCATCAAAATTTGTCTAAATCTTGGGTGCAAGTAAATAACTACTAAGCACGGTGGGAAACAGAGATGCAGGATAACCAACTTTGTAAATGCTTGAAGGGTTGTCAAATTATAATAATTGATAACTCGTGATGGAAATGTGTTTGATTTATGAGAATTTATTGTGTTGTACAGAGTCAGAAATTGACGTAGAAGGGAATATAAAACAACTAGATGAAAAAAAATATGCATAAAGCAAGAGCTAAAATTTGTTTAGTGGTAAAACTGTCTTGTTATTCATAAGTTAGGAATGCCAAAACTGCCAGAGATGCGCGGGATAATCTTCAAAAAATGTATGAAGATAATGGATTCATAAGGGGCCTTGGGCTTCTCAACATCCTTTTTAGATTTAAATTAGAGAATTTTAAGTTGCTGGAAGCCAAAGTCTGTTCACCATAGGAATTGTTTTCTGGAAGGCCTTTTTCCCTACCAGAAATCTATTATATAGTAGGATATTGGTAGGAAAAAAGACCTTTCAGAGAGTAATTCCTACCGTGAATGGAGTTTATGTTGATAACTAAGATAATGTTTACTGGCCAACAACTCAAAAATATTTATAAGTAGCCCTATAGAGGACAAATTTCTTGCATTTATGTTGAATGGTCTGCTTAGCTCTTTTGACTCAGTGGTTATGACGTTAGAGAACTTAGGAGCAAAACTAAGAGTGACCTTAAGAAAGCAAAACTTCTTCAAGAGGATTTGAGACAAAAAGATCAATTAGATTCTGATACTGCTTTCTTTTCCAAAATAAATAGTAAACAAGAAAAGAAGAAATATGGTTTTAAGTGTCATGAACTTGGGCATAAAGCTTTTGAATGCTCAAAACATGAGAAAAACGCAAATTACAATCTAGTGACAACCAAAATAAAAAAGGCAAACATAATTTGTGTTTATTTACTGCTATAACAACTAAGACAAGCTCAGAGCATTGGTATCATGGTGTTTTATTAATAGACTCAGCAGCAACCACACACATGATGATGTATAAAGATTGGATTTCTGATTTTAATAATGAATTTACAGTTCTTGAAGGCACTATAGCAAATAATGAAAAGCTCGAAATTGGAGGCCATGGAGATATTATGATAAATATTAATAGTCAGAAATGAAAAATATCTGACGAAGTCTGTGTGTCGAACTTGAGTTTGAACTTGCTATCAGTAAAGCAGATGGTGAAAAAAGGTCTTGTTGTTATTTCTTCATCAGAAGAGTGCAAAATCTACAGGGATCAGTAGTGTGCAAGAGCAAGAGAGTGTGGTAGAGCTATAGCTAGGAACACAAATGATAGACCGGACATTTGGTGAACTGCCTTCTACAATTAAAAGTGTTAGTGTGTTGTCAAGAAATAATTCACAAGAACTCTGTCACCATCGACAGGGGCACTTAAATAAAGTATTGATAAATTTGTTGAAAAATGGCATATGGCCGTTGGAGTCAATTTTACAGGAGAAGCGTCCCCGTGTATCTCACGTATTGAGGGAAAACAATTGGCAGATCCCTTTTAAAGAATCAAGATGCTTAACCGAGCCACAGAACTTCTTCAGCTTCACCATCCTAATCTGTGTGGGCCAGGGTTAGAAAAAAACCCAACCCGCCTCTTTTTCTGAAGAAAAAAAAACTAGTTTTAGTGGGTTTTTTTCAGGAAACTCTTAACTTTTGACTTCCACATGGTGTGTCTAAATTTATCATTTATTGGTGTAGCCTCAGATACATTTGTGCAAAGAGTTTTAAGTGTAAATTAAAAATTAAATTTGTAAAAGCTATTAATAAGTTATAAGTCATAAGTTAGAACTATCACGGGGGTGCAAGGTACATGTGTACAATTATTATTGATGATTTTTCCAGAGAGACTTTTGGCTATTTGTTAAAAACAAAAGAGGAAGTTTTCCCAAAATTCAAAGAATGGAGAGCTTTTGCGAAAATCAGATAGGAAAGCAATTGAGTATTCAAGCCGATAAAGGGGAGGGGGTGGAATTAATATGTTAATAAAGGCTTCCATGATTTACCTGCACAAAATTTGTATTAGGCATAAAAAATAGTACCACACTGCCCAAAACAAAATGGCATCACAGAACGTGCCAATAAGATCATAATTTAGACAAACAATATTGAGCAGAGGCTGCAAATACTGTGGTTTATCTGAAAAATATTCAACCACAAAAGCTGTGAAGGGTATCACACCTGAGGAAGTGTGGACTTCAAAAGGGTCACTATTGTCATTTAAAGAGTTTTTGGTTGCATAGCATAATGAGTGATATGCCCATATGCCAAAACAAAATCTAAAAATTGGATCCCAAAAGTAAGTGTCTAATTTTGTTTGGGTACAGTCAGAATATGAAAGGCTATCAGCTAATTAATCCTGAAAATCCAAAAAGGGTGGTTACTTCCCATGATGTGATTTTCGTTGAAGATAAGCTAGCCAGAATGGAGAACGAAAATCAGCCTGAAAAAATATGAAATGAAGTTTATTTTACAATCCCACACCAAGCCTGTACTCATCACAAGACATTGTTAGGATAATCAAGTCTCTTAAGAGTATGGTGGGCAGGACATGCAGCGTGAATGGGAGGCTCTAGAACCGTGTCCAGGGTAATGACTGGCAACCCAATGGGAAGAGAACATTGGAAAGAGTTAGATCAGGTAGGAGGATAATATTAAATGGACCCGAGGGAGATGGGATGTAATGAGATGAACTGGATAGAACTAGCCCAATAAGCGATAAGTGGCATACTTTTGTAAGTGCGGCAATGATTTTTTTAGTTCCTAGTGCCATAGAATAAGTAAGTAGGCTAATATACTCTTCTTACAGTTAAAAAAATAAATAATCAAAAGCATGTTTTGTACAACCCTCTTCTGGACTCACTTTGACTGGACAATTTGGGCTAAAATATTAAATAAGAATAACATTAATTTTGCTTAAATCCTGAAGACCAATGTGTAGGCCTACCCATTATTGTCGAATCGTGATAAAAATTTATCTAACTGTTAGTAAGCTTAAGTATTCACAAAACAACTATGTGTTTAGCAGCTGTCACTTAGTCAGATTTTTTAATGTTATAATTGACGTTTCTCAATTTACTTTTAATGTCTATACATTATAGGCTACTCTAAAAGGTTCCTCCTATGATGTTTCATTCATATATGTAAAATATAGGTACTATATTAACGTGAAGTTATATATGTACATCCTATCTATTATAAATACAAATTCGTATTTTAATGAATTTCTAGTTTACTTTATAACTCCAAAGAAATGTATAGTTTAACTTAATTTTTAAGTATAACATAGATGGGGAGGGACAATTGAGCTAGCCTAAATTTTGTGTGTGGGGGGGGGGGGGAGGGGGGAATAGTTTCAATGGTCCTACATCAAGAATAGGACTAGTTTTAATATAAATTTAGGGAAATTTCAATTTATTTTGCTATTTTTTTTCAGTATGGGAGAATTTGTTGTGGAACTCTACTGGAGGCATGCCCCAAATACGTGCAGAAACTTTGCGGAACTTGTTCGGAGGGGTTATTACAATGGCACCAAGTTTCATAGAATAATCAGAGATTTCATGATACAGGGTAAAACTCTGTTGCTATTTATCTTCAAATGTATTTGTTTAGTTGTAATCACCCATTAAATGTGCATGCTAATCAATAGTTAACTGTATTTATGAGTTATAAGTTGAATATTTTTACTTGTTGTATTTCTTTTAAATATGCCAAATTATTTAAAAGTTCTCCTTCAAGTCAAATCATTAATAAATAACCAGAGGCAACATTTTTATTACTTAAATTTTATATTTAAATTAGGCCTAACTTAAACTATTGAATTCCTATCAATAAATAAATTATTTCTTAAATCTGTTACTACCTTCTATTTAATTTTGCATTGAGCCCCGTTTTTTAAATATTAAATTCAAACCCAGAATGGCTATGCTTGTATGCTGATAATTGTGTTTTATTTTAGATTTTTATCTTTGAATGTGACAGGGGAACTCAAAGAAATTTATCTATGTCCCCCAACACTTCCATAAAAACCAATAGTTTTGTGACACTCCACACTTCTTAATAAGTCCTTTGTCAAAATTTGTGCCAAATTACACCTTTTGGTTGCTACGTCCAGGCTAAGCAAGCTTCTGATTGGCTAAATAGGTCCATCACACCAGAATATCATATTATACATTTTGATGTGAGCATTGTTGTGCTTTGCTGAGCTCCAGTTATTGCCACACTCATTTTCTTATCATCAAAGGTGCACACTCTATACAAGTTAACTCCAGATTTTAATTAATATAGCTCAGGTGCTAAGAGTCATAATGTACTGCATAACATTATTAGCTGTTAAATTATGTTGATGCTAGCAAGTCACAAGTAATTAATTTTTGTCTTTGATAATTATGTTATATTTCTTAAACAAGCATGTTCATTTCAAACAGCTACAGCCCAGTGGCGTCGCGTCAGGGCAAGCAAGGCAAGCAATGCTTGCCTTTGATTGATGATATGCAGGGCCTGGATTTTAATGACATGTCATCTTTATTTGGTCTATCAGAGACAATGCTCATTTGTACATAAACTTTGTTCATAATTCCCTGGTTGTAGAAATGTATATTTTAGAGGTAATTTTTTGGTAATTTTTTTGCCATTTTAGATTTTTAGGTCATTTTTCTTGCTTCTTTGTTTAATAAGTCATTTTTAAGCATTTTTTGAAAGAAAATTTAAAATTGTTTGAAAATGACTTCAAAAAGGTTTATTTATTATATTTATATATATGAATAATCAGTGCTTTGATAAAACATGAATATTCAACATATCAGATGTTTTACCACAAATGTTTGAGATAATGTAGAGTCCAAATATAACTTCCCCCTTTACCTGCGTGCTTATAAAATCCACATTCCTGGTGAGACCTTCACTACACCTTGGAAAGGGTTGCAGGGGGAGGGAGAGAAATGTTTAGAGTTAAAATGAACTTTGTACAGTCTTTACATTCCTGCTGAGTCACTCACTATACACATCTGGAAAGGGCTGCAGTGGGATGGGGAGCGGGGAGCTTTCGCTTTAAAAGCAGGTATTGTATTCCAATGTTAAGTGAACACATATTTTAGCTGTCAAAAGATTTTAAATGCATAGTTTTCATTTATAAAGTGCACGTAATATTTATTCGTTTGCAATCTTTTATGTGTATTTAGAATGTTTTAAACCAAACCATCTAAAGCGAATCATTTGAGGCAAATTATTACTTAATTCGAAGAGAATATTTTTTCTACAGAGAGTGAAATACTTTTTTGTAAAATATGTGAAGTGAAAGTGGCTGGCATCAGATAAAAGATTTAACCATTCAACAACATATCAGTCGCAACAAACATGTCCGTGGTATCCAGAATATCAATAAAAAGAAAACCTCTCAATTATTACTTGCACAAAATGCATTCACGAATCAAGAAAAATCCTAATCATTTTATAAAGATTTGTGTGACGTTCTGGTATCTGCGAACATTCCTCTGTGGAAACTGAGCAATATTAAACAAAAGCATTTCCTGGGACTGTATACAAGTCATTCTATTCCAGACGAGTCCACATCGAGAAAAAACTGGAAATGGACAGACCAGGAGAGATATTTTTGCTTACGTGTATAGTGTAAATCCTAACTCTTGTAATAAATACATCATATTATGGAATTTCAATCTAATTTTTAGGTCATTTTTTTGCAAATTTAAAGTCATTATTTAGAGTTTTTAGTGTCATTTTATAGGTCATTTTTTGGCAACCTTAAGGTCATCA
This sequence comes from Timema podura, assembly GCA_033556935.1. Taxonomy (NCBI): domain Eukaryota; kingdom Metazoa; phylum Arthropoda; class Insecta; order Phasmatodea; family Timematidae; genus Timema; species Timema podura. Next base: position 45,542,562 of record JAVRXN010000002.1, read on the forward strand.
AAATCCGGGCCCTGATGATATGTAATTATTTTAATTAATGTTGTCAAAAATATTCCCCTGGTAGTCATTTAAATGTAATTCAAGCATCAGTGGGTTTGAAAAAAAATCTCATACATGGCAGTGACTGTAACATGCATGCAAGATGTGCACTAGTCCATCTAATGGTGGTTGAAAGTCAGTATTTGTCCGACTTTCATCCCATTGCTCTAGCTAGTGTGGTTCTTATTAGTGACATCATAGAGTTCGGAGGGGAGAAAAGGGGAACAGCTGCGGGTGTCAGGTAAAAATGCAAGCAGCCGAGCTACGACTTCTCTTGCCCGAAAGGTGACGACTAGAACCGAAGTCACCACCCCTCTCTTCCCCTTTCAAAACATAGAGGAATAGTATGGCACGAAAAAGAAAATTAATATTGTCAAGGTACTGATCCTATGCCTACACATCTTTAAGCCTGGTACACACGACACAACTTCTAGTACATAAAGTTGTACAAAAAGTTGCAGCTTAAAGATGGCGTCGTATGAACACCAAAAGTTGTACAAGATCGGCTTTGCACAACTTATTGTATACAATTTCAGGAAATAGAACGCGTCCTATATCAGCCATTTTTCTTGTACAACTTTTGAGTTGTAAACACGAAAACTTCATCTGCTAGACAGTTACTTTTTTTTTTAAGAGTGATTGTAATAAAACCAGCTAAATGCTTGAAGACAAACAAATAATTAAAATTTAAGGAGGTTAAACCCCAAATATAAAGGTTTTCAACTGTTTTAAAGAGATATTAAAAAATTTAAAAAAAATCTTGGTTTTTTTTTCATTATATTTAGAAATGATTAAGAAAATATTTATATTAAATACCCATATTTTCCTAATCATTCAATCATTATTTTTCCATAAAAAGGGCAAAAATGCCACTTTTTTTCTTTCAAATATTGTATGCAATCACAAATGCCAAGTGAATAGTCACTGGCTAAAATTTGTATACAATCCATATGATCAAGATATTGGACAATTTCTTGCACAACTTTTTGTACAAGAAGTTGTGTCGTGTGTACTGGACTTTAGAGTTCTGTGGAGTTTATTGTAGCAGGTGCTTTTGTTTTGATGTGTGTATCAGTGAAAGCTAACAAACGAAAGTTTATAAGTATATGTCTATAATAAGTAATAAGACAATAATGTAAATCACAGAACAGAAGGACGCCCAAAGCCACAACTATCATTAAAAAAAACTCCAAATAACTTCTTGAAGCTTATAAGATTTTTTTTTTAATTCTGGGACCTCTCCTTTTAATATTGGGAGTACATCTTCCAAGCTTGCCTAAGAATTTTGGTCACGAGACACTACTGATACAGCCATCTAAAATATTAAACTGACATAACAACATAACAAGAAAAACTGGATTTCACAAGATCTTAACATATAGCAACCGCATTGAGGGCTTGTCTACAAATAACCTACTTTTCCTTTCATCATGAAATTGTAACACCCAACTTGTGCTAAAAAGCCCATAAAGTAAAATATTTAAACTTATAGCGTTGCTTGTATAATTGAGTTTTATTTAATTTACATTGTTTCTAACACTAGGTGGAGATCCCACAGGCACTGGCAAAGGTGGGACATCCATCTATGGCAGGCAGTTTGATGATGAGATCCACGAGGAGCTGAAACACACAGGTAAGTTTATAGTGTCTAGCTCAATGATCCCCATTTGCCTGATTGAAAGAGTTTCTGATTTTCTAAGAGTAATCCTCACCCCCACAATATCTGCTTATATTTTGTTGACTTGGCATTTAAAATAAATAATTCAATATATGCCATACTTCTGTTGGCAAAATGCAAATAAAGTGTGGCAAAACAATACAATTTGATACATCAAATATTTCATTTCAAACTCATTAGTATTCTAACTCAGAAATGTATTTAGTGAAAAGATGGTGCATAAATTGGTATTGTAGGCTTCACTTGATATTTTTTAATTGATAAACCTAATCAAAGGAATAGGGACAGCCAATTTTAATGGGAAATACATGAGAAGAGTATTTTAAATGAAATACATCAGCATTCATCTGGTAAACCACTTGTGGAAAAATAATCAAAGCACCTGGCCAAGATTTAAGCTCTTAACACTAAACCCATGAGTAAATTATCAAGTTCATCAATTGAAGATGCTGGTTTTGAGTTGATACCGATTTACTTGACTATGCCCAGTAACATACTTGCCAAAAATTTAGTTTTTTGAATTTTCCTTTTTTAATTAAACTGTACGTTTCTAAAATAATTAAAGAACTTTTCCTCAAATTCATATTGGCTCAAGATAGGTACATAATGTTCTCTTCTGCTATTCAAACTTGTGGTTAGATCCTTTTATTTTTATACATTTGTTGGTAATGTAGTTTCATTTTATTAAAGGGGCTGGAATCCTGTCCATGGCTAACTCAGGACCAGACTCGAATGGCTCTCAGTTTTTCATTTCTTTGGCACCGACACAATGGCTGGATGGAAAACATACTATATTTGGTATGTTAGCTATAATTAAGAATTAAGAAAAAAACTTTTAAATAGGTTAGTTACACTTTTTCAACAAACAAAATCAGATTGTTAGTAATTTAATAGTTGACTGTAAATTACTTATCACCGAACTCTCAACATGCAACCAAAACAAATTTGGACATTTAAGTAAAACACAAACCTAATTTAAAATATACCCGCCTTGGTGGCGTAGTTGGCTAACGCGCCAGTCGTGTTGAGCCAGACCACCGAGGACGGGGAGATCGAGGTTCGAATCTCGGTCGGGTGAACTGGGGTGGTTTTTCCTAAATGGTTTTCCACTCTCCCTCCACGCAAATGCGGGTTCACTTCCTCTAAATTCAACCTTCCCAATTCCTAATCCATTAGTGTAATTAGTACTTAAGCGTATAACCCGAACGGGTAGTAAGACGCGGTGCTAAAAAAAAAAATAATAATAATTTAAAATAATACTCTAAAGGAAATCCTTAAGACTTTGCCTTCAGGAGAAAAAATGTAAAAACTTTTTATTTTAATTAGACCATTAGACTACAGTAAAGATTCAACCTATGAATACAAAGAAAATAGTTAACATTTTGAAGGATAATTTAGATCAACCCAACAAGCACACCTTAAAAATTAATATCTATTTTTTGAATTAGACAAAAACCTGAAACTTTGATCACAAAATAAAAACACTCTCACTTCATTTAACCAGTCTTCATACAAATGTTTCATTAGCAAAATTAATAAAGACAATCCCAAACAAAAGGTTTTTCAAATTTAACAAAAAGTTGTATCAGCAAAATGACAAACTTGATAATATGAACTCTTTACTTTACATCTATTACTGTTTCCAGCCTATGTGCTGGGTCAATTTTTTATTCAACTCATATAATATTTGTCCACTACCGGCTGGCTAGGCCTGTCGTATGATATGACCTCTCCTTTTTCAAATCAATTGCTATTTGAATTTTATCTTCAAAGTTTGGCTTAAGAAATAAAAAACACGAGACATCACTCACCAACTCAAATTCTCAAAATACACCAGTAATATTCATATTCTTTCCATATCAAGATTCGTCTTCAAAAATAAAGACTTAAAATTTGAAATACGGTACAACATTCAGAATAACTTAACTCTAAAACTCTGTGTATGTGTGTGTATGTGTGTGTATGTGCGTGCGCACAGGTGCATGCATGACCTAATTCTAAAACATATATAAGAATAAGGTTATAAGACTCCCAGAATTTTTTAACAATTTAGGGTGGTAATCAAGCCTTGAACCGAGCTTTTAGGCAACTGTATCTTTTAATTAATTAATTAATCCATTTGTTCATATTTGATTTTTAAAGCTACAAAGCTTTTTCAATAAGGAAATGGCTTGAATTATTATTTATTTCAATTTTTTTTTTTTTTTTGCAGATATTGTTCAAATCCTGTAATTTAGATTAAAACATTTAACTGATGTCATTACAGCTATTTCTTTTGTAGTTTATGGCCACAATTTTTCTCTCTGTGGCCATCGCGACCCTTTGATAACTTAAAAGCGTTCAAATCCTGATTTTTAAGTTTTTTCACTGTGTATTACTACCAGCCCGGATTACACCAGTAGGATAGGTAAAATTTAGAGGAATTGTACTCTTATTTGCTTGGAAGGATATTAGTATAAACTACCCCTGGCCAGAATTAAAATCCTTACTTCACCTTCACCAACAAACCAAACCAAAAGAGCGTGACATTAAACCTGCATGTTCACTAATGCTTGTTTTAATTATTATAAATTACTTATAATTAGAGCTGGGCCGATCAGCTATTTTACCAATTAGTCCGATACCAATCATTTGTTGCCGATTAGGCCGATCACCGATGCCGATTATTTTTGTTTTCACTTTTAATAAGTGTATAAAGTAAAATGACCCTTAAAACAACAAAAAAGTTACTTTTACTAGTTTTATAATGTCCAATATAGTTTTGTTTTAATAATATTTAAATAGAAACTTTTAAAATTTATAGGTTGTTTAATTATTATTTTATATTGTTGTTGTTAGGACAAGTGAACCTGTCATTAAACAAAAACAAATCACATTAATAAATAGCAAATATACCGCTACATGTTAGATAATTAAAATATGGTTTCACATTTATGATTAAATAGGCCTACTGACCCTTTCATTAGACAAAGACAAATCATAATCAGCAAATTTAAATTTAATTTTAATGATAAAAAATAATCAAGGCACACATATTTTTGCACACAAGGAGAATAGGCCTACATCTCTTTTGTTTTTAGATTAAATAGGAATTTTTACATCCAATGTCTATTAAAATATGGCTTCAATATTAAACAATTTTTAACAATCGTAATATTTTTGTGAATTGTGATTTAGATATATCATAACATAGGTTTTTGTGATTCTACAAAGCATTCAATCATAATTTAACTACGAAATCTTAATATTGTATAGAAATAAGTGGTTTCTTTTAAAAAAAAAGTATAATAAAAAGGCATCACCATTTTAAACAGTAATCCGATCTTTTTATTAACAATTTAAATAATCTTAATGAAAAATAACATTGTTTTAACTACATTTAAATAAAAACTACCTTTAGAAAATAGAATTAATGGTGAACGGGTCAAAATGAACGGATCATCGAACTGAACAATGAATCGTTTATTTAAAAGAACGATTTTGCCCATCTCTACTTCAATATGATAAAATAAATAATAAATAACATAATGTGTAACGAAAGTTATTTTTCGTGGTTTTTTTTTAAGAAATACTTTAAAACTTATTTTAATTTACTTTTAACTATTAAATAAAATGTAAAATTTAAATATGAATATACATATTAATTCAATTCATATTGAAATATGAGCGAAACGAATTCCCTGCCAGTGGAAAGTTTTGTACTTGCATTAAAAGAAAAATTGTTTTCATTTAAAACAAAATGTGCGCATGTGCGAGATTATTACATCCGATGTTTCATTTTTTGGGCATCTTTAACAAATAGAAATAAAACAACACCAATCTGCTAATATTTTATTTTATGATTATTAGATTTGTTATTTGTGAGTATTTTTATTTCTAATAACGTGCATAAATTGGAAAAAGACCTATGGTAAATATATTTAATTTGATATATTTTGTTTGGAATGTTGGATGTGCTGTTTATTTCAAACCTAAGTCGCCAAGAACAAGCTAATTATTCAAAGATCACATACGAGAGAGCAGAGATAAAATATTTTTTTTTAGGACTTAAAATATACCCACACATTTTGAATAATCGGCATAAATAATCGGAGATTCAAACACCGATCATCAGAATCGCCGGTTATGCGATAATCGACCAATGATCGGATTAATAATCGGCATCGGCCCAGCCCTACTTATAATAATGATTATATGCGACTAATATATAGTAAAAAAGAATTAACAAGCCCGGGGTTGGGGGATGATTTTATATTATGCTAGCAGTATTACAAGGCTGCCACAGTAAACAAGTCAGCAAGAAGCTATCAGAATGGAATAGCCAAAGGAACCTAAGCACTAACATGGTCATTTTTAGCACTTTAACAACTTAAATTTCTATTAGAACTAGGCATCTTCCTATAGTCATTAAAATCCTTAATAAAGTAAATATAAAGCTAAAACCTCAATATTGTGACCCCACCCAAAACACACTGCGACCCCCAGGTTAGAAACTGCTGCTTTATTATAACACACACGGAAGAAATGTTTAACTAGTTAACTCCCTGAGATTTAGAACTCGCTCGTCACTTTATCAAAAAGTTAGCAATTTGGCTATGTTTATTTAAAAACATTTTCAACTGTAAAATAAAGCAAGAGAATATTGAATTTATCGATATTTCTACAGTATTTTTATACCCATCTACCATTGTCCTGCTTCATAACCTCATGGAAGTTGCCCTAAAATGTTAATATTGGTACGTCAATAAACTATTCAAAACATATTGTAATTTAGCGTGTGAGGGTGAAGGGCTTCCCCTGACATGCTATTAAATAATTTATGGCGAATTCGAAATCAGCACTCTAAACAACATGGCTATACGAAATTTCATTCAAATAAAACACTAAATAACGAATTTTAAAATGTATCCCAAATTTAAAAGTGTTAAAGGGTGACGAAAACTTATTTTTTGTTTAATGTAGTCTACTTAGTCAAAAATATTAATTATAAGAGTTGTAACAATGTAACACAGCCATATTACTCCTCTTCCTTCATTGTTACTTTGAGCTTATTTAAGTAGTTTTCATGAAAGCCTATTTTAATAAACACTGAAATAAGATACATCGGTTCATTTCAAACTAGTATGTATACTTGCTAGAAAAATTAGTGTGTATTCCAGAAGTTAAACATTAACCTTAACCTCAATGTCCTCATTCCATCAATCAGAGCTTTCGGTAAGAAAACAATAAAATGTTGCATAACATTCACTGCATTTATGCCTTCAAAATTTAATAAAGCCCTAATTAAGGCATTGGTTGTACAACATGATAATTTGAATCATAAAACTGCAACAGTCTAGCAGTTACGAAAGTCACAACTAAAAACACTAAACCATAAACAAAACATTGGCTTACATTGCTGCCACTTCAAGAATTGCTGGGTGAGTGAAATTTTACTACTGGGCAGCTCATGTTCCCTTTTGATTTGTTTCCATACCGCATTCGGCATAGACTCACTGGCCATTGTATCTGCCTATTGACAACGGCGCTACTAGACTACTTAATTAAAGCTTTCTACAATCTACTACAGAAGGAATCTCCTTTCAATGTTTGATGATTTTTGAAGTTGGGATCATTTGTAGAGTAGGGACCAACAGTTGGGAAATTTTAAATTTGTCTGTACAGGTCTGTGGTTAAGGACTTTCATAATAGAAAGTAATGGGATACAGAATAAGCCTAGATTTTCCCAACTCCAGATCTCAAATCTCACAAAATTCCCAACTTTTTTAACCAACATTGGGGGGGGGGGGGGGGGGGGAGAGGCAGGCTCCCCCTGCGGCGCGATGCCCCTGCTCTTGAAGAAAATTTTAGTGCCCAAGTTTCATTCTATCGAAACTCATCAAGAGGGGGGTGTGAAATGCGCAAGGCAACTTCCTAAAATAAGAAACCAAGTGTTTTTTTTTTTTTCAAAATCCCTTCTGTTTTCAGTACTTTCAAATTACAGAATCATATAAGAAGCCAAAGTGTGTAACTCATAGTAAGGTTGTTCTAATATTATTTAATAATGAAGTGTTTTTTTTCATAAGTACATGAAAGAATTCTAATTGGAGTTGGCATAGCATATCCTATGTGCAGCATAATAGTCACATTTTTAATAACTTTAACAAAGTTACTTTTTAATTTACACTTAACTCTATAAACATGTATCCGAGTTTTCACCAATAAATGATCAATTTATACACACATATGTGGAAGTTAAAGTTTTAAGAGTTTCCAGAAATAAAACCCAATAAACCTGGGCGGAATGGGTTTTTTTCTAACCCAGAATGGCAGCAATGTAATGTGTGAATTGTTCTTATCATTGTAAAAGCCGTATTGTGTTTGTTCCTTTTTATATGTTTATATCCATATTTCCAATACCTTCTTCCAAATATAACAAAATGTACCTCAAATAGCGAACAGCTTTTGTTTTTAAAAACATTTATATATTCACATCGAATGTATTTTTTTCTCTGTTTAACCTTTATGTCTTTCTTTCCTTCCTCTCTAAGTGTCCTCTCATTCTTTACCAATTACCATGTTAACTAATTTGAAAATTCCGAAGTATAGAGGTAAAAATGTAATTACAAGACTTCATTCTCCATTGGCCAAACTAGACATTAGATTATAGTTTGTGTTATTTCAGTGTGTTTTAGCATCCATTTGGGTTATACTAATTTCTCTAATGTAATAGGGAAGGAAGGTAGAATCTTAGAGGAAATTTTCATGGAGGGAGGATGAAAAACTATTAAGGTAAAAACCACTCTCAGTACACTGAACCAAGATTTGAATTCTTATCTCCCCGTTATCATTTCAGCCTAACACAATATTTGCGCATTAGATCTGTCGACAACCAATTCTGGGGGTTATTTTATAGTTATTAAGATTATTAGATTTCATGGACAATTGATTTGATTTTAAAAATTTATAGCATTCTTCTACAACAATATCATACTGAGGGGGCTGCATTTCCGAAAATTTAATATTGTATCCATCAAGTCAAAAAACTCACTTTTTGAAAATTACTTTATTTTTTACCAAAGGAAAAATGGCACCAAAGTCTGTATTAAATTAAACATTGAAATAAGGATACTGTACCAGAAAACAGTAAATCTCAAAGTTCACAAGTATTGTGTTTTAGTTGTGAACTTTGAGATTTAAAGTTTTCTGGTAAGTGTGCAGACCTTGCTCTTCTACTCTCCTTACAATGTTCCATTTTTTCCCAGAAATTTTAAACTATTTTTATAACAGGGGTGCTAATGTTGGACTTTAAATCTGGTGTTTTTGCCATTTCATAAGAGAAAACCATTTTTCACACACTTATGTGCTGCCAAATATTGCACATATTTGTTTTTCACTTTAAACAATTTTGGTGAAGTGATCTCTGGTGGATAAAGATTAAAAATTGGGTACACCAACCTCACTAGATTTCCTGAATAATGACCCATTTGAATTTCCAAATTTCATCTTAAATGGTGTATATCTCTACAATGTTTATAATCAGATGAATCAGTCCGCATTCTATGCTAGTTCATGGACCACACAGAATCATGAATCGGGCTGCAAATTTGACACGGCTGCTCTAATTCTTGAAACACACAACAAAAATTATTTTTTGAAATAATTTGTAAAATTTCCATATCTATGTAGACATTAATAATATCAACTCCCAGACCCAAAAACCTGTTATTTTACTTAAGATATGTATAATTAATTTTCCATAGCCTTCATACTATAAGTTTCTACTACCCTGCTTTTATTAATTTTCCCCTTTATTTTCGCCAAGCCTCAACAACCCAATAATATTGCCCTCTTTTACACTAAAGCCACCTTTTTTTCCCCACACCTTATCTTCACTTGACCCTACCCTCAATATCTTATCCTGCTTATTATATACTAGAATCTGATAGTTACACTGCCATGCTATATTCACTGCAGTTTGTTTTAAAATATTTTTATACTTTCCATCATTTATCTAAGATATTACTGGTTCACTTCAGATTTACACATTGTTTGTAAATATGGATTAGTTACAGTTTTTACTTTTATTTGTGCTTCATTTTCTACTAATTATATTATATCATATTTATACAATTAAACATTATTTTCCACTAGAAAACCATACATTTATATACATACTATATATGAATGGAAAATGCCAAAAAAATTCTTTAGTAAAAATAAGTTAAAGAAACGAGGTTTTACTGGAATTATTAAAGTATTTGCAATTTTTAAATATAAATTATAAAGTTTAATGACTTGCTAATTTTTTTTAAAAACATTAAACTTAACAAGCATGTTACTAAACTCCTTATTAACATTAAATGGATTTTATGTTCCTTAACAGGAGTCTTCAACTTTAGTAACATAATATTCAATAGATATAAATGTATACCAACAATAAAAACCATTAATTTTTTAATATTTTATATTTTCACAACACTGTTGTAGTAAATAGCTTTATGTTTCCTTTTTTCAGGAAGAATCCATTCTGGAATGAACGTAGTAAAGAGGATTGGTCTAGTAGAAACTGATAAAAATGATAGACCAGTTGATGATGTGAAAATAGTTAGAGGATATGTAAAGTCTCATTAGCAGTGTATTAATTTATTTTTATCATGTTTATAAGCCGTCAAAGAACAGGGAAATTAGATAGGCCAGTTTTGCTAATGCTAATGAAACAAATAAATCCTCTGTGTATAAACATTTGATACGGTATACAAAAGATTTCACTGTGAAGACACCAACATTTGGCAGTTATTTAATATACATACATTCAGTGCTATTTTAAGGCTCCTTGTTTTCGGTTGTGTAATTGATTCGACCCAACTTAGTTAATAGTTTGGGCCTAACCACTTTGATTAAGATACTTTATTCTGTGATGAACACACAAATGCCTATGTGGATAAATATAACTACAACATTGAAATGTCAACCCTGGTGGTTTTGGGTTAAAGTGCTTGCCTCAGGACTCGACTTTCATGGGTTCAAACTCAACCGGAGTCGTTGGATTTTTCTTGAGAAATTAAAACCATAGAACAACTTCACTTTGGAGCGAAAGTAAAGCCGTCAGTCCCATGCTGATTGTGGCATGTAGAAGACCCTGGAAGGCTTGTGAAAATACCTTTCTGGCTAAATGGGTAGGCCCTTTCACTCTCGCTCTCGCTCATAGAGATGCTTGAGTGTTGATATAATTAGTCGGTTCAGAAAGTGCACATTAAATACCTCAAATAAATGGGGGAAATAAACATTGACTTATAAAGTGTTCAACTTTTGGAAATATTCAAACTTTTCCATTCCTTACTGAGTATTCTGTTGACAAATATAAAATGTACTTTTTAACAAAGTTCTTCAGAAACATTAAATGTAATATTTTTTAAAATGTATTTACTATTGTTTCATTGTGTGTGACTCATAAAACACATTTGAATAAAGTGAAATGTAAATGGAACTTGTATAATTTGAAGGTCTTAACTACCAGGAATGCTCACACATTACATTGAAGGTAGTAATATGAGGACATCAATCTCCAGCTTGCCAAAATAGTCAATTACAAATGTAAGCTTTTTAGTTTGGGTAATTTTCAAAGTACATAACACAAGGAAATTTTATTTTAACTTTTCCCAAAAAGAAAGTATCCCTTGATCAAAGAAATAAAGATTCACAAACTATTGCCGCAGATAATAACAAATTGCTAACTCATGGATCTGTATCCTATTTGCATCCATAGGTGCGGTTAAAAATTGTCAACCTTGGTTTTGAGCGATAAGAATATTTTCTGGGAATTAGATTCATTTGCAAGACATAATAAATAAAAATTAGGTATTTGTGTGGATGGAATTCTGATCTACTTACACTGTATTTCTGAACTATATATAAAGAACACCAAACCAACAAATCATTGTGAAATCCCTCCAGCTTGCTGGGTAAGGTGTTTTTGAGCAAGCTTTCTCCAACGATGTCTGTGCAGGAACATTTCTCCTTCAATCATTCTTTACATCTTCTTATATCTGGTCCAACTGGTGGTTTCCTGCCCCATACCTTTCTTTCCATGTACACACATGGTGTTCTTGTGTTTTCCATTCTTTTCATATAACCGGACCATCTGAGTCTTGACCTTAACCTTTCCTCCATTTATTCCTCCACTCTCAACTCATCTTTCATGTACCTCTCTCTCTTTCTCTCCATGTCTTCTGCAGGGCGCTTCTTAAGAATTTCATTTCATGTGCTTGCAGCTTACTCATATCTTTCTCTCTAAACTGTGTGTAAGACTGGGGACAAGGTATAGCTCATCTTGGCTCTATATGCCACCTTATTGTCCCACATTAGCTGTCGTGTTAAATTAAATAATTTTGACCCGTTGATCATTCTTTTGAATATTTTCTGCTTTATGGTGCTCTTACAGGAGACCACACTACCCAGGTATTTGAACTCTCGGATGTGATATTATTTTTGATAAAAGAATTACTTATAATATAAATTTAATATTCGGTTGGCTCAGGCTTTCAAATATATAATAATGTTGACAACTTTACTGTTTATTTGTTTTAAATTTTATTCACAACGTTTCGAATATTCATTATTTATTTATTTACAATTAAAATATATATTATATATACATAAAATCTACTTGCCTTTATTTCATTATATTAAATTTTCTTTCTTTATTTTGATTCATAAACTGCCAACTCGCCATGCTTTATTTTTGGTAGGTGATTTTAACGCTATCTGCTTTAGAGAGTGGTTTGTTTCGGAACTGTTATGATCTTAATTTTTTTTATGTTCTTGGACGCTTATAACGTCTGGCTGTTCTTTGAAGAATTAATTGCCCCTAGCGGAAGAGATTATTATTCTCGTTTGGATTTTGGTGCCAAATTTAAATTAATTTTAAAGATGACTTATGTTTATTTGTCCAAATTATAGTGTTAAGTTATCTTTATAGTAATACTTTCACTATTTAAATATCTAAGATTTTTTTTTTCTTTGTTATAAATCTCGGCAACTATATTTTCTCCTAGGCAGGAGATTGTTTACTTAAAAAAAAGAAAAAAAGAACATGTTTGTGTTTTGTTGAGGGTTTTGTTTTGTTGTCTCCAAAAATTGGTTTTGGAAGTGTCAGGAAGGATCTCATTTGAGGATCAAGGAGGAGGTTCTTCTTATAGTTAATTGTAACGCTCATCAGTAAAAGTTTCATTAAAAGTGAGGGTTATCCTTGTAAGAACGACGAGGGAGAGTTTGCAGGGAATATTTTTAAATATAAGGACCTGGAATTGTGATTGTTACCAGGGCACAGGTCAGCATGCTCCATAGATTGGATATTTTGTGTGAGATCAATTTACATCTTTAATCATCCTGTTCACTGTTTAAATGATTGACTATAATACCTAAAATTATTAAAGAAGGGAAAATAACTTACTATCCTAGACTGATTTTCGGTCATTTTTTTTGTATTACCTATTGATTATCTGATGCAAAAGTTAAATATGCAGAGTTCCTTTTGAAACAATTTGATTTCATTTTTATCTTAGAACATTCTTCAAGCCTTTCAGGTTTAGAAGTAATGGACATTTAGTTAGAGAAGAGGGAATACCACAGAACAGTTGTAAATAACTTCAGTTTCCATACCATAAATATTACTGTTTGTCAACCTCACAACAATATTTTGTTTATTAAAGAATCATAACATTATTTTAACATATTATAAAAAAGATATTTTTTTAAATCCTGTTATTATTTTATATAAAGCAATATTTCTGTGTCCTAATTAATCATAATTTTTTTTATCCTCACAATTCAAGTGAAAGTTTGGGGTTTCTCCTTCTATAATAGTGAACTGGCAACCAAGGGACTTGGTTTTTGTATTTTTTAGAATATGGTATTTATAGTTATTAATGGCTTAATTTAAAGGGTAGAGATAAAAATAGTTTAGAGAAAATGCATCCACACTAGCACGGAGAAGTCATGACCTTTACTTCTTCCTTACCGGGTGCTCCAGTTTATTGTGAGACTAATATGCCTTAGAGAGTGGGGTTATCTACGCAGTTTTGTTAGTATAGCGGTTATAAAATTAAATATTACAAGTATTTGGTTATTTAATGTACCCATCACATTTTAGTTACCTATTGTGAATGTCCAGTAGTCATTAGCAAGATACCTATTTAACATTCAAACCTATAGGGCTGACCTAGAAGTTGCAGTTTGACTAACAAACTTTTAATTTAATTTGAAACTGGAGTTTATTAGCAAACAAATTTAATAGGCTAAATATAAACCTACATGCCTAAAAATGTATTGGTAATTCAAATTTTGTTTGAATACCCATTTAAAAATAAAAAACATTTTGGTACCGTGTAACATTGTGTTACAATATACTGCCCACCCACATGTTAACCTTCACGCCTAGCCTCTCTATTCAATTCATACTACCCACTTTACGACTAATAATCTTTCGGCAATGATATTCTTTCTTAGTGTATTTCACAGTGTTAGTTTTTTGCAATAAAAAGGCACTTTTGGTTTCACAATTATTAGAGTTTATTCAAAACGTTGTTTAGCGATAGGAAGCGATACATTTTAGTGTGTGTGGTTGTTTACTTACAGTTGCCTTAGGGATTTTGATTTAACCATTGTTGGGGTGCTGTTTCTTAAGAGTAAATCCAGCATTATTCAAGTAAGGTGCTGCGTTAGCAAAGGATGAGAGATAAAAATTAAAAGTTATCAAATAATATAAAAAGATGTTAAAATACATCAACACTCTCCCTTATTTTATAACTTGTAAACTCCCATTTTGTTACATAAAAATTTAAAACGAACTGAAAACAATGGTTTTGTAAAAATGTCCGCGAGCTGATTTTGAGTGTCAACTTTTAAAATGTTGATTTCCCCATCGGTGACCAATTCGCGAACAAAGAAGTGTCTGATCCGAATGTGTTTTGTTCTTCGATGAAACTCAGGATTTTGTGCAAGCCGGATGGCTGCTTCGTTGTCAACTTGCAGAGTAGGTGTCGACTTCAGATGGCCAAGTTCACTCAGAAGCCGCTTGGTCCACAGCATCTCTCTCGCAGCTTCACTGGCAGCTACGATTTCAGCTTCGGTTGTGGATATGGCAACAGAGGCTTGTCGCTGACTCATCCACGAAATAGGTGCCCCAGAGTACAGGCAGAGCACTCCTGAGGTAGAGCGTCCTGTAGTTAGGCAGCCACCATGATCTGCATCGCTGAAACAATCAAATACACCTTTTTCCAGGTTGGATTTGTAGACCAGTCCGTAGTCTGTCGTTCCTCTCAGATACCGCAGAATCCTTTTTACTTTCTGAACATCACGGTTGGTTGGATTTTCGAGGTTTCTGGACACCACGCTGACAGCATATGCGATGTCTGGTCGTGTGCCGCACATCAAGAACATAAGTGCTCCAACAGCTTGTCTGTAGGGGAAGTCAGGATTTGGAGGACTTTCTTCTGCATCGTTGTCCTTGATAATTGGAGTAGATACAGTTTTGCAGTTGGTCATTTCAAATCTCTCGAGTATGGTCTCCGTGTAGTGTTTCTGGCTCACACTAATTGATCCGTCCTTTTCTCGGCTGATTTCCAATCCTAGAAAATAAGACGCCGGCATGGAGGTGATTTTGAACTCCTTTTTCAGATCGTTGATGAACTTCTGAAGTTCTTGCTCATCTTCAGCTGCAATCAGTCCGTCGTCAACGTAAAGAACGAAAAACATCTTCTTCTGTCCTTTTCGTCTCACGAACAGACAGGGATCCGCTTTACTTCGCTTGAATCCCAAGCTGACGATGTAGTTGCTGAACTTTTTGTTCCAGCATCGAGGAGCTTGCTTCAGTCCATATAAGCTTTTCTTCAGGCAGCAAACCCGGTTGGATCCATCACTATGTCCTTCAGGTTGCTGCATGTAGATGGTTTCCTGGAGGTCACCATAGAGGAATGCTGTTGAGACGTCAATTTGTGCTAGTCTCATCTTCTCGTTGGCAGCAACACTGAGTAAAGTTCTTATAGTTGATGTTCTTGCAACTGGACTGAAGGTTTGATCGTAGTCCACTCCTTTCCGCTGTGAAAAGCCTTTGATGACCAGTCTGGCTTTGTATTTATCAATCGATCCATCGGCGTTGGTTTTGATCCGGTAGACCCATTTATTCGAGATTGCTCTTTTTCCTGGGGGTAGATCAACCAGTTCCCAAGTCTTGTTCTCTTCAAGAGCTTTCATCTCACGACTCATAGCTTCTTTCCAACGATCTTGCTGATCCGATCGCATGGCTTCTTTGTAGGATCCAGGTTCCTGAAGAGGGCTAGAGAGAAGCATCACGAAGTCCTGATATTTCTCTGGAGGTTTGAGCGACGAACGATTACGAAGGCGCTTGACGATGGCTTCTTCATCTGGACTTGGAGCACTATCTGGAACTTGTTCATCTAGACCTTCTTCTTCATCAGCAGTACTCATATCCCAGAATTCATCATCATTTTCTTCGCTTTGCGTTTTGTCATCATCTTCTTGACTTTCTTCAGAAGTTGAATCCACTGGTTCAGCAGCAGAGTCGAGACTTTCCGGAAGATAGTTGTCGATTTTATGCTCTAGCACCTTTTCCTCGAAGATGACATCTCTTGATCTGATGAGTTTTCCTTCCTCTTCACAGAAGATCCTGTAGCCGTCGTCTTTGTCGTATCCGATGAGAATTCCTTTGATTGCTTTTGGATCCATCTTCTTCCTTTGTTGTTTTGGAATGTGTGGATAGCAGGTAGATCCGATCACCCGAAGATGTTTCAGACCTGGTTTACTGCCATGCCACAACTCGTAGGGAGATTTTCCATCAACTCGGGAAGGTCCTGTCCTGTTGAGAACATAGGCTGCTGTGTTGATCATCTCGGCCCAAAGCATCTGAGGCAGCTTTCCATGAGCATACATCATTGCTCGAGCAGTTTCAACCACGGTGCGGTTCTCTCTTTCACTGGAGCCATTCTGCTCTGGAGTGTAGGGCATCGTAATGCGTTGAACAATTCCTTCCTTTTGTAGGATTTTTCTGACATGCTTGTTGTCGAATTCCTTGCCACCGTCGCTTAGCAGCTCTTTGATGTTGTGTCCAAGAGTCTTGACTTCCGCAACGAATTGAGCCAACTTCTCTGCAACTTCGGACTTCTCTTTCAAAAAGTAGATGGTCCTGAACTTCGTGTAGTCATCCTTGAAGAGGACGAAGTACAAGTATCCTGACATGGACTCTTTGAATGGACCGCAAACATCTGTGTGGATCCGCTCTCCCGGTTCCGTTGTCTTAGACCTCGTACCGAAAGGCAGACGATGAGCTTTGCCATAGACGCAGCCTTCACAAAGTTCACTGTCCAAGTTGACATGAATTCCCAGCTTGTCCAGAAGGGATTTCACGTGTCGCTTGTTCTGATGTCCGAATCGTTCATGGTAAAGTTGGAGAAGATTGTTTGCTTCTGTTGCGTTGACTTCATTGGATGGAATGTCGTTCACGTTCTTCACGTTCAGCCTGTAGAGTCCACCAAACCGCTCACGAACTCCAGTCAGTTTCACTTCGCCGTTGACGATGAAGTTGCAAACCTCTGGAGACGAGATGAACCTGCTTTCCTTGTTCTTATCCTGCGCTGCAAGGACTGAGAATAGATTTCTCTGGATCCCGGGAACACACCATACATCAGCCAACGTGAGCTTGTGCATCTTGCCGTTGACTTCTGCTTCGATGTCAATGTCGCCTTTACCAATAGCCGCAACCTTCACGCCATTTGCTGTGATCACTGTGTGGTTTGTAGAAAAAGACTCGAACGTCCTAAAAATATTTTTGTTATTAGAAACATGACTTGTTGCTCCATTATCTACATACCAGAACTTGGAGTTGCACTCCAAGTTCATCACAGTCGAGGCTACCGTAGTCAGGATCATATTTGCACCCTTTTCCGGATTTTCCGAGTTGCTGGCTTTGTTGCCAAGTGCTTCATCCGCTATTCGCTTCCTGCATACCTTTGCTAGGTGATTTTTCTTCTTGCAGTAGGTGCAGAATTTCTTTTTGTCACCCTTTTGCTGATTCTTGTGCGAGTTGTTTGGCTGCTTTGACGAATTAACATAGAGGGCTTCTTGTTGAGATGACTCTTGTTTGCCTTTCAGTGCATTCTCGTAGGCACACAGCTGGTTCGTCAAATTGTCGATTGTCCTGTCAGCTTTTGACATCAGCATCCAGCTCGACTTGAATGAAAAGTAATCTTCAGGCAACGTACCTAAAATTTTACAGATCATAAATAAATCTGGCAAATTTGAGGTTAGCTCGGCGTCGTTACTCATTTCCTGCTTTAGTTCGCTCCACAAATTCTTTAATTTTGAGACATGCGTAGCGATATCATCTTCAACGGCTTTTTCATAACTAAAGAACTTAAGGCATAAATTGTAAACCTTGTCTTCGGAGACGCCGTCGAAGAGTTTGTGCAGTTCGAGCCACACCTCCCGGGCTGACTTGAGACGCATTATTTTCTGAAGTGTCTCTTCCGTCATATTTGCGGTTAAAACGATCAACGCATGGCTGTCTGCCTTATTAAAAGCGTCGAGCGATGTCTGGTACTCCGCTCTTTGTGCCGCGGTCGCTTCATCAGACAACGCCCTTGGTTTGACTAACCTGCCTTCAATTACGTCTGTCGCTCCGGGGATACCTCGTAAACAAATGCTCAGTTTGTATCGCCATGTATTCCAGTTTCCTTTTCCTTCCAGAAGTCCAACGTTGATAATCTTCGTCGAGTCCATTGTGAGCGTGGCGGCGTCGACCTAACCTCAAAATGTCTCGTCGGATTTTCTCCAAAAATATCGCACCAAGTGAATTTATTTTAACAAAATCAATCACGCACTAATGTCGTTACGTGCTTGAGCCCATAACCTGTTAGTTTTTTGCAATAAAAAGGCACTTTTGGTTTCACAATTATTAGAGTTTATTCAAAACGTTGTTTAGCGATAGGAAGCGATACATTTTAGTGTGTGTGGTTGTTTACTTACAGTTGCCTTAGGGATTTTGATTTAACCATTGTTGGGGTGCTGTTTCTTAAGAGTAAATCCAGCATTATTCAAGTAAGGTGCTGCGTTAGCAAAGGATGAGAGATAAAAATTAAAAGTTATCAAATAATATAAAAAGATGTTAAAATACATCAACACACAGTAATCTCTATCTATAACAAAAATAATATTAAACCACATAATATAAGGATAAACTCCCTGCAACAAAAAAATTGTTCGTGCACTTAACTTTGGTATCTTCTGGCTAGAGCTACCTCCACGTCGGGCCTACACCCATCACGTTCTAGTTTGAGGGCAGGGCCGAGCAAGCTATCGTGAACCAGCAGCAGATGTTGTGACCGCCCTGGTCAAAGTTGTACAGAGACGCGCCAGCCAAGTTTTCCATCGAGCAGTGGACAGCGACTATCCAGGACTCTGGCGGACGATTCCCGCTCTACCACCAAAACACTGTCTGGCTGAAGGCGCGTCGATGGAAGAGGTCTAACGGGCGTTCGCGATCTTCTATTAGCTACAAGATGGCTTAAGTGACGTCACCGACCAAGTGTTCAAATTTCCCACCAGCCTTCCATAGCAACGAGTCTTCTATATATATATATATATATATATATATATATATATATATATATATATATATATATCAAAGTATCCATATACAAAGTTGACTATTTGATTTTGACGCAACAAGGAAGGTGCTCTCTGGCACTCGGACAGTATCTGCACAAACTATTTATCATGATTGTCTACGAACTAACTATGGCATATTTGTATTAGGACTTTAAATTTCTACAAATATTATATATATCTAGCTTAGCCGTGCAATCTTTTCTAACTTAAGGGTTCTTTAATTTGAAACAAACTATAGATATGAATCATTTAAGTAATTTTAGTGGCCGCTTCGGCACTAGCGTCTGCTAGGTCGTTCAGAATTTGAGATAGCCATAATTTCTCATATATTAGTTGCTAGGCATATTATAAATTATTAATCCTGAAACTGAGGCTATCTGTGAGTGTTATGTCACTCATATTTTGTTTTGTTCACGTAATGGATGTTAAGGTGTCATATTAGAACTAATGCTGCATATCTGTAGCTGTATATTAACTTTATACAGATGTGTTTTAGAACACTGCATTAATTCTTCAAATTGTTAGCTTAGGATGACAAGATTCATACCTATACATTGCTTGGGTTTTTTTCTGTATCACTATTTATTAGCCCATAGGGATTTAGTCTATGTCTCCCCACTATGGGTCGACTTCCAATAGTCCTGCGAGAGTTTAACTTTAGCCAAACTCTCGTGCCGTTTAAAGAGGCAGCCTATTATTATTTTATTAATTATTTATTTCATTAATGTTGATTTGATTATGAATTGTACCCTTTAATGTATAAGTTTAAGGGGTAGAACAGAATAGTTTAATTACAGCCCATTAAGCTCCTATTTTTACCACTGATTATATGTCTTGCAGCATATGTATATTTATTGACTGCAAGTTCCAATTTAAATATTAGGGTTGACCTGTCTTCTCATGGTTAGCCCTGTTGATTGTGAGAATTGTCAGATTTTGGGCAACTTAGTTCAATATGTTTTGCTCGTGGCTTGTCTTTTCTATCATGCTATAAATCACCACCATTTACTATTAAGAACAAAAAGACTGTGTACATTTTTATTATTGTTATTGTTGTCAAATAAATTATCAATATTGTTATCATAATCAGAATTCTTCTTAACCTATTTTCATGCCCCAAAGTATCCAGTCACCAACCTTTAAATTCTTCCTAGGTCAGGGGAGTGAGGTAGATGTGTGCAAGGGTACAACTGTGTATAGCTTTGTCAGGAATATTAACTTTTGATGTGTTTGTACTAAAAACACATCAGTATGAAGTTAGGATCTATTAAATTTTGAATTTTAGGAAAACTTGAAACTATATTAATAATAACACACATTAACAGTGCAGTAATAAACAATTTAGGCTCAGTTATTGAAAGATAAGTCAAATTTGATATAAAGAGTAATAGTTTTTTGAAAAATCTGAGATATGAGAAATCCATCATTATGGTTTTAATAATAATAATAATAATAATATTTAAATAATGGCCTGAGCTGTAAACTACATACTAAAAAATTAAATAAAATTAATTTTTACTTATTCTTAGTACATTGTTAATATTTCTCATTATAGACATGTGAAATATTAACTCTTGAA
This sequence comes from Timema podura, assembly GCA_033556935.1. NCBI lineage: Eukaryota > Metazoa > Arthropoda > Insecta > Phasmatodea > Timematidae > Timema > Timema podura. Next base: position 45,563,522 of record JAVRXN010000002.1, read on the forward strand.
CAAGGAGGATTCTAAGGAAATTTTATCCTAAACTAAATTATATTGTTCTAACCCTGACCCATCCCTATGACACTCTACTTAAAACCCATTGTAAAAATTGATCAGACTTTGAAGCTTTTTAGTTGCATGATTTGCCACAATATTAGCAAGCGTTGTGATCGTTGCAGTTAGTTGTGACGTTTTATAACAACAGCTGTTCAGATTTATAAGATTTTATTTCTGTACTATGACTTCATATGTTAAAAATAAAAATAAATGTAAGTTTCCAGATTATTTTAAAACTGACGTGTCAACGTTTATACACCCTTAAATTTCTAGTGACATGATTGTGAGAAAAAAAATACAAGAGAGATTTCTGGTCAAAAGAATTTTGGAAAGAAAAGATCTAATGATAGATTTTGTGAAAAACATTTTTGGCCAAAATATATTCTACGAGAATGGATTGTAGTAAATATTGATGAAAGAATTTTGCAAAAGGAAAGTGTACGATTACTTTTTATAATTTAAGATTATTTTTTCTCTTTATTATTTCCAAATTGGTTGGTCATTGTTTGCAATAAAAAAAACTTCTGCTAGATATCAGTTACCACCACTCCTATGTCGTTGGCTACTTGTATGTTTATTTATAATTATTATAACAGTGATTTTTATACTACCTTAACTTCAGATATTATTTATATACCAAAGTAAAAAAGTTTTTTTAAAATTTGGGATTGTGCTCTAGAACTCGTGGTGTGAGGAAATAAGGTGAAACCGTCCGGCCTCTAAAACTTGTCCGTTTCTGCGAATGACGTCAGCTTAGGGGGACTTGCTTTACTGCGAGCATTGCGGGATATGGCACGTTCTCGAGTTATCTTTAGATTTAAACAATATACCTTGTCTAAATCACTATATAATCATGTAGAAATATGTAAAAATCTTTTAGAATATTTGTAGCTGGAATAATATGGATGCGGAACAATGAACTTACATATATTTTTATAATATTCTGCAAAGTGAATAAGCTTGTTAAATTTATCAAACAAGAGATTATATTTTACTACTCAAAATATTGTGGTGCACATGTTAACAAATTTATTCCAATTATTCCATCAACATTATGAATTATTAATTTCAAACAAAATCCATGACTTGAGCGAATAAAGAACAGGGATAAACCATTATTATTTACAACAGAAGAAACACAAAACAAAATATGTAACCAAAAAAAGCAAAGTATATTAAAAATACTATAAATCGTTATTAAAATAAAAAGACGCTCCTTTGTCATTTAACATCTAGTCTAGAGTTGAAATATTAGGGCCACATCTCTCTCTGAGTTAAAAAAAAAATCTATTATTGGAAATGGCGCCAACGGTTGGCTTCAAGTAAGATTTTTATAAATATATATATTTATAGTAGGCTTTGAAAAATATTTAATAGTAGTTTACTGATGAATGTTTGGTTTAAGTAATGCAAAATTTTTAAAAACAATTCTATTGATTTTGTTCAAACTTTTTTTGAGGACTGTTTTAAAAAATTGATGATGATGATGATGATAATAATAATAATAATAATAATAATAATATATGTTTATTTTTCTAAAATAAATGAGTATGAGATTTTTATTACAAATTTGAGAAAATTTGAAATTTCTGGAAAATGACTTATGAGGGTTTTTTCCGTCCCAAATACACATTTTAAAATCAAAGATAAATAAAAATATATTTATTTTAACAAATTTAAATCATTATACGTCAGTTTGTAAATAAAAGCTTTTTGAAACTTTTAAATAAAAAAATGGTCTAAAATGTTTGTTTGAAAGCTTTATTTATAGAGGGTTCATTGTGATTAATAAGGGTGAATATTTATTTTTCTGAGCAAAACTTAATTAAGGGTAGTTTACTGAAAACATATTTTTGAAATATTTGTTCCAAGCTATAATAAACTTTTACGTGCCACTATCCACTTTCTTGTATTAAGTTCATCCTTCGGAAAACTAAAATATTTAATATTGCTGCCTTTAATTTTTTGGGAATAATTACTACACCCATACACTGCACAACTAGGCATGATTCCTACCCTTTAAAACATTTAAATACACTAAAGAGGTGGCCTGTTTGCTTGGTTTCCCTCAAGTTGTTCCTTCTACAGCTACCTGACTCCCCCGAAGCTGACGTCACGACAAGAAGGAAGGGTGGGAGAACATGCGCACGGTTTCACCTTATTTCATCCCACCATGTCTAGAACTGATACAAGTTAAACACTGTATTTTCTTAAAACAGCAAATCACTAAGAAATTTCTATTACCCAAGGCCATAGCCAGCCAATAATTTCAGGGGGGGTTTGATGGGCTCATCCCCCATTTGACGGAGGCTAGAAAAAATTCTAAATAAAAAACTGTTCTAGAAGCTATCCGAAGTGTTTTTTATGGCAACACCACCCCCAACTATTGGAGGCTAGGACGAATTCTAATTATTAAACAGATCTAGAAGCTCTCTTAAGTGCTTTTTTATTGGCACCATAACCCCATAAATGCCGGAGGCTATAGGAAAAATCTTTATATCTAAACAACTCTAGAAGCTCTTTAAAGTGTTTTTATTGTAACATGACCCCCTAACTGCCGGAGGCTAGGAAAATTCTATATATTTAAACACCTCTAGATGCTCTCTAAACATTTTTTTTATATACTAGCATAGCTGTTGAAGTTAAGGAAAAATTATAAATATTAAACAACTCTAGAAGCTCTCTGAAGTGTCTTTTATGGCACCATAACACCCTAACTGCCGAGGGCTGGGAAAATTTCTAAACATTAAACACCTCTAGAAGTTATCTGAAGTGTTTTTTTTATGGAACATAACCCCCTAACTATCGAAAAATAGGAACAATTCTAAATATTAAACACCTCTAAAAGCTATCTGAAATTTTTTTTTACTACAACATAACACCATAACTGCCGAAGGCTAGAAAAAATTCTAAATAATAAACACCTCTGGAAGCTCTCTGAAGTGCTTTTTATGGTAACACAGCCCTCTAAATTGTACTTGTACTTTAATTTTGATATTGTTTGAACCATAAATAAAGCCATGTATATTTTGTTCATAAAATTTTGGGGGTGGGGGTTTGAACCGCGAAACCCCCCCCCCAGACTACGGCCTTGCTATTACCATTTATACTTGCAAGTAAACGGCAAATCAAATAATACCATAATAATATCTAGGCCTTTTTAATATGATTTGATTTTGTAATATTCAGACATCTCACTAGAATCAAAATCTAGACGAAGGCATTTATTTGCACATGAAAGGTTAAGTAAGAAGGGGACGATGCTCAAAAACATTACCCATAAATATTTCACTTAGTTTTGTTAATTATTAAAAATTTGATAGTTTTTTGTATCAATACAATCGATAGAAACTAAAATTTATATTATTTGCATTCGAAAGTATTTGACAACATCACATTAAAAAAGTAACACTATTTGACTATTTATTTAGTTTTTTTTAATGGCACTTGCCACAAAAGTATTATTATTATTATTATTATTATTATTATTAGCACCGCGTCTTACTACCCGTTCGGGTTATACGCACTTACGCTAATGTGTAATGGTAGGGTGATTGTGAGATGAAATGGAGGACCTACAGTTTAACGTGGAATCCGAACCACGGTAGAGACCTGGCATTCCTCACATTCACAAGTTGTGATTAATACACATCTTGTCAGAGGTGAAGCACAAAAGTATTAAACTATTCATAAAAAGACTGAAACTATTCATATACTGACGTGTTAAACTCTCTTAATATGTCTGTACTACAGCTTGGTAGTAACAATCGATATGTTGCTACAAGTAATATTACTACAGTAATTTAATTAAATAATATTTAGGGATGATAGGTATTATCAATAATTGTCTTGGCACTTAAGTCAAATATATTATTTGAAAAATGTCTACTTGAAGGCAGGAAACAAACCTGGGACCATTATAAAGACGGAAGTACCAAAGTACTATGCTTAAATCTCATTTTTTTAAATAATAAAACAATATTGAAACTTTATAGACTGTATGCAGGAACAAAATGAGTAAAAGTGGAAGGTGAGTGGTATTGATTTGCCTCGATATTAAGCCTTCTGCAAGAACGTACCCTCTAAGATAGCTAATTAACACTACTCACACTTTAGAATGTGAATTAAAATTTTTTAAATGCACTCAAAAATCACAATTTTCATTTATTTTTCATGTTTACTTATTTCACTCTTGCATTCTATCTTATCCCTTTATTGAAGGAAAGATTATAATTTTCGTATTCAGACAAATTACCCTAAATGCTACTCATCAGGATTAAATCAAAAATCCCTCAGATGCTATAAGATAGATGGTAATATTGATTGATGTCTTAGCCCCTTCATACATCAATATATTTTTTAAATAACAATTTATAGCCATGTTTTTATGATCAAATTTTACCAAACAAATAATTACCATGTGATTTATAATACATTATTTCAAATTTAAATTACCTTAAATCGATGAGCAAATGATTAATTGTAATTTGTATATTTTCATTTGATGTGAGATATTCTTTTTATTCACTAGTTATCACATTCGGGATAAAATAATTTTACTTTCCAACAGTAAAATGTAAACTTGGAGGTTCAAACTTTACTTCAAAATTTAAATTGCGCGCTCACGCTATTCCGCAACGACACTAACGCCATTTGGCTTCAATGTCTGATCACTGGAATTAAAGAGTAGCCAGATCCGTATATCTTTGACTGCCCTGACCGCAACGAAGTAAAAGCAATACTCTAGTGTAGAAGACGTTTTTTTACATAGACAGTTTTTTTTCATCTTCATAAAAAGATTTTTGTTAGTTTATATATAGATAAAACAAAAATAGACACTTAATATGAAACATATTAATTTATAAACCACAATGGGTTTTTTTTTCCAGAAGATATACGTTCCGATTTTACATATTTAATGGACAAAAAAAATTAATTAAAAATCTACGTATGCAATAAGACGAATGCTTGGAAATAGAATGAACACTATTTATGTGTATTAATTAAGAGTTGAATTTTTTTGTGTTTTAACTTTTATAGCCGACATTGCTCATTATTAAACATGGCCATATTTTATAATCTCGAGTATTTCTAATTAGGAAAATATTATTTCAACCAGTCAGAAAATTTGATAAATTAATTCTTTATTTGGTTTATAAAAAGAGCAACGTGTCGCTTGTACTTCCTAGGATGGCCGTAGATCATAATTAACTAGTTTTAAATATCTAAGAAAGTGAAAATATTTTCCATAATAATTAGTATTGAGTTTAGCGTTAAAAAAGTTTATGTAAGATGACTAGCGCTTATAGTGAGATAAAGTGTAAATAAGAATTCAGATAAATACCTTTTGATTTGTGGCAAGCCTGTTTAAAAAAAATTCCGAGTTAGCAGAAAATCAAATATCAATGGGTGTATCTTCTTATACTGAGGATAATGATTTTAATGTAAAATCTGCCCGTCTCAATATGTTAGCCTTTATAAACTGAAATTTTATATTGGTATTTAAAAGGTCTCGAAATTCTACGGTGATTAAATGAAATGAATGTTGAAGTTCACCATTTAACCAATAATCCTTCAGCAGCGTGGAAGGAACTGTCAAAAACCCAAAGAGTTATTAAAATTAATGTTAGTCCTCCTAAAGCAGAAGTTCCCAAAGATAAGGTAATAACTTAGTGAGTTGAAATCATTAAAAAATCGTCATCATATTCACTGTTTCCATCCTATGGCTGGGTCAATTTAGTAAAATACCTTTTCTTCTTTTTCAAAGATTCTTCTTTCACTTTTATAGGCCTACTTGTTTGTAAACTCCTCTTATACATATAATTATTTCTTGGCCAAGCATACATTAATTCAAAGACTAGGTTTTAAGAAAACGTAATAGGAAATTATAGTGTTAACCTAGATAAAGAATGGATAAAACACATTTAAAATCAAACTTAACCATGATGTATGCAAGAGATCAGCATACCAGGAAAACATTTAGTTGATTGATATGATTGATAAAACTGTGACCATTTAAACTTTTGCTAAATTTAACTGGAAACTAGCAAATGAGCTTAAGCTCAGTTGCCATTAAGTTTAAATTCACTTGATATGTTCAATTAAAAAAATTTGATATTGATATTTAAAAATAATGGACTTTGGATAGTAGACAGCTTCTGCCATTGGTGATTTTATGTGGTGTCCATATGTATTTTTTTTTTAGATATTTTAACCAAAAAAATCGATTCCCCTGAGAAACTGGACGTTGGCCGGCCATGTTGCTTAAAACAAGCATCAATCTGATTTTGAAAACACTTGGTACACCTTAAACAATATTTCAAAAAACATCATTTTTTACAAACACGCAATAGTTGTGTACATCAACTAAATTTCATCTTTTTTCATAGCAAACCCAATTCTTGCAGATGATTCACAATTATTTTTTAAATTTATTTGAAGAAATCTCTACTAGGCCTGATAAAATTATGTAACAAACTCATGCAAGTATCCACCCAAACTTATCTGATTACAACTGCCATAGGCCTACCCATTAGATGTCACAAATATAAAAGCCCATATTAATGTTTAAAATACTTATTATAATACATACCTTCCATAATTTGTATATCGGGCCTCTGCCTAGGCCTATATAAGTTATGGTTCTTAACTCGAATTAATGTAAACTAATGTTTCATGTGTTAATAAACTTAAATTAATTAAAATTCTTAATAATATTGATCAAATAAACAATTTAATAGTGATAGGAAAATATTATTTATTACAATACAAAGGATCATGGGTAGGCTAAATACAAAAGTTGGTCAATAGTATTTACATTTGATATTTTATTGAGTCTTGTTTTAATTGTTAAACTACAGTAGTAGTCAAAATAATCAAACCTTATAAAACTTGGTATAAGGCCTAATTATTTGATTTGCTATCTTCTTAAGTATTATATATATATATTAAAATAAGGCACTATTCCCAATTTTGCATGTGAAACATTTTTTAAATAAATTTTTATCTGATTCTTGTAAATATCAACATTATTAATTAAAGTGTGAGTTAGTATACATACTGTTCACAACAGAATTAGGGCCTAGGCTTGAATATATTATGTTGCTGTTTCATAGCATGGTTGTTTATATATTAATTAGAGATGGGATCCTCAAATCCTCGAATACTAGATATTTGAGGACCCGAGAAAATAATCAGATTCAAAATTTGAAAAAATTAAGCTATTTTCATTTTTTCTTGAAAAATTATAGTTGGATTTTTTTAGAGCTATAATACTGCTTATTGAATTCAACCCCAACATAACTATAGGAAAAATCAAACTTCAGCAGAACATAAGATAATACAATGAATTCACTTTGGCAAAAAAAAAAATTAACATTTAGTTGTTATTTCTACTTTATATCATTGTGTTATATTCCTAACTACTAACGGGGTAGTGACGCGCATTACATGGAGCCTACCTAGTGGGTGCCACTTAGCTTCTCCAACTCAATCCTGATCTCACTGCCAAGTGGTGTACCCCGGGATATGACTAACCTAGTGGAGGTTGGGTTGAACCCCAGCAGAAACCAGGCCAGGCACGGACAATTGACAGGATACTGGTCAGGGCCAAAACCAACAAGCTTGAAACAGGGTCTGGCCACTTATCTCCCAACTGGGTGGGCCGGGGGTGAGAGGGTTGATGAAGATGAGCTAAGTCATCATCAGTACCTGTAGACTCAGTTAGGGAAGGTTACTCCCAAGAGAAGGTCTAAGTGGCAGCCCTGCTACCCAGGTGTAGGCCATGACAGGCTTAGTAAGCCGGTGGCCGAAACAAACAAAAATACTAGAGAAAACAAAGGAAATGTTGATGATTATATTCCTATTCCTCTTATGTTCGTAATTTGTTTACAAGAATCAAATTTGAATTCGGGATTCGAAGGTAAAATTATTTTTAGGGTCCTATTTGAGATTCATATTTGTAAAATAGTGGATTAATCCCACATCTAATAATAATTTGTTCATGTTTACAACATTGTTTCCAGGTTCGTTTTGTGTGCATGAGTGATACACATTCTTTGACACCACATATTCGTTTTGATATTCCCTATGGTGATGTGTTCATTCATGCTGGTGATTTCACACGATGTGGTAGAGAAGAAGAAGTGGTGGATTTTAATAAATGGATAGGTAAAATTATAGCCCAAGGCCTACTTTAGTTTGTAAGTAATACTAAAGTGAGGCTAAGTGTTGTTTTATATATTCTTTGCTAATATTGAGTTATTTTAGTTATATTCAAACATACTTGGATGGAACTGGTTAATAGGTTAATTGGTACAACTAAACAATATAAATTAAGAAACATAACATGAAGATAATTTATTCAAAGAGAAACTATTAGATCAAGAAATTAAGTCGAATAAAACAGGTACAATAACATTTCTAAAAAAATCATCATTGAGATTTTTTAAGTACACCTCAGTTTTAGCTTCTGTGGTGCTGACTGACAGCTCACAGCTGACTTCTGACGGCTTTGAAAAGCTACCAGACCAAATTATGTATCCCTACGCCGAACCATATGATCTGCAAAAAACATGTCTTTAGCAGTTGTCACTTCTGACAGTCAAAATTTAGGTATATACCTAAATGTTGACTGTCAGAAGTCAGCTGTGAGCTGTCAGTCAGCACCACAGAAGCTAAAACTGAGGTATAGTATAATTAGCATAAAACAAGGAAAAAATATAAATCTGTGCGAAACACTATTTAAGTAGTAGCAGATTAAAGGATTAACTAATAAGCAATGAAAAGTGTAAATTAGCAAATTGACTAGATCAGAGTTATTAATATTATAACTTAAAGATTCTACAAAATTTTGAATACTTGAGATAAAGATTATAGGTTAAACACTGACAATAGAAAGATGATTGATAGAGAGGTTAAAATAGTTGACTAGGTTATTCATGAAACTTACACATAGAAAAAACAATTAGCAGTATAAAATCAACATGAAACATATTAAAATGAAAGTTAAGACATGACAAGTAACATATTTCATACCAACATTAGTAAATAAGTGTAAAGGATTTGATGTTAAAAACTTGTTAATTGAGTCAAATGGTTTCTAAAATTTGCTTGTGTTAACTACCTATGAGATAAGATTAATTGGAGATTTAATGGAAATCAACAGATGTGTCATCCAGGTTATGCTATAATCAGTTATGATATATTATAAATACAAGATCATAAAAATAAGTAACTGATTGTTATGAAAGAAGTGTAACCAAACAGGAAAAAAATTATGTTTTGAAAAGTTTGAATTTAATTCCTCTTCTTATATAATTTGTTGCTATTCTTGGCTGAGTAACATGCTAATTAATTTCAGAACTTTACTACTTAACAATCTAAATGATGATTTTTTAGAAATGTTATTGTACCCGTTTTGACTTAATTTGATGATATACAGTATTAGTTTCTCTTTGAATAAATTATATCCATGTTATGTTTCTTAATTTATATTGTTTAATTGACCAAAGAAGTTGTACCAATTAATCTAATTAGTTGTTCTATTCAAGTAGGTTCCTTATATTATAGATTAATATTGAGTTATTCAATCTTGTTACAATACAGTTCAAATTACATTGAAAGTAGAATAACATAGCAAAGTATTTATTATTATTATGGTATTTCTGATACAATTAATGAATATACAATAACAGGCTGATTAGCAAATAATGACATAGGCTAATTAGCAAATAATGACGAAGGCTTACCAAAAAAAATACAAGATACAACACTAGAGGTAAAAAATAAAAAGAGAAAAAAGTATTGATAAGAGCGAGCTGAGGGATAAACATATTAGACCTGGTGAGCTAAAGAGAGATTCATTTAAATATTATTTAACAGGGACATTGGAATGGGGGGTGGGAAGTAAATTTACTTGTGTCGAGGGTGTCACTGTCAGCAGTGTAGGGGCCTACACTTAATTTACAAATGGGGCCAGCTTAATTTTTCACTCAAATAAGACTTAAATAATCCTTTTGGATGTTTTTCCAAAAGAGTACAATTATATCTATTTTTTTATATATCTTACAATTATGATAAAGAATTTTACTACAAAAACAGAGTTGTAGAGTAATTAATGACCCATTGCCATTAATTAGTATAAATATTAAATTATTTTTGGGTTGAATCAAGACTAATGAATTTATACTTACTAAGAAGTAAATAATAGTGAAAAGTGAGAAAATCAAACCTTTCGTCTAAAGTTATAACAATGAAAATTTGTCTCAAATATGTTCTTAAACATAAGGTTTAACTATCACAACACATTTCATCAGTCCATTAATTAGCTTATTATTGAGCCGTTAAACTTTAATGCTGTATTGCTCTGGTTTATTTTGGCACTTTAACTCAAGTGGGACTAACAGTACTTGGGACTTAATTTATTTCAAATCACTTGTGTCTCACAACTTTCACACCACATTAATGAAGTTTGAATCAAGTGCGAGTAGTCTTTGGTGTTATGCTCAACCTTGGCAACGTTGTTTTGGTTGTACCATTGAGAGCTTGTATTTTACAATATATCATTCATTGATGGTTTTATTTAGCTCATAGTCTAACTCGTGTAACGACAAAGATGGATTTTAGGCTACCCATAGTTTAAAAAATATAAAACTAAATTTTCACTAGAAAACAAGATAAATCAAACTTAACTCCTAATAAGCTATTCGGTTGTAGGTCAATTGCCTCACAAACACAAGCTAGTGATAGCGGGCAACCATGAGCTGAGCTTTGACCGCACTTTTACCCACCCACTTGGGAGTAGCCCCGGAGACCGAGCCACACACACAGGAACTAGTCTCATCGACCAGATCCCCACGCTTGGCATCCCCAAAGACAACATAGCAGAGGCTGTGAAGACCACTAACATCAAGAACTGCCTCACCAATTGCACCTACTTGGAAGACCAGGAGATTAAGCTATACGGTCTGAAAATATATGGAACCCCGTGGTAATTAGTAAATGCAGCATGCTTCATAAATTAATAAAATTAGATGTAAATTGTCTTGAACACAATATATTAACTCTTTTTAGAGTTAGAAATGATAACACTACTGAATAACTGAATGGTTATGGTTTAAAAATAGACTTCATGTATTTTATATCAAATATTTTTTATTTGACACTTAGGTCTACTTTTATATTATCTTGATAAATATAAAATTATAATTAGGATGGAATGATAGATACTGCACAGTTATCATCGACTCCTTTCGCCATTCTTCTCCTCTCACTTGTTATTTGTTCATCCTGTATCTTTATTTGATCTACCTTGCAATCTTTTTTCTACATACTTTATTTCCATCATTCTATTTGGTATTCTTTCCTTCTCCATCTTCATTACATGGCCATATCGGTCTTGCTTCCTCTACTATTGCATTTACTCTACTCACAAAGCTAGAATCAGACCACCCAATGAAAAAGCTTTATCATACACAATAGCTAATGTTGCAGATCCAACACTCTTAAATCTAAATCACAATCAACCCAATTACATTTAACACACTCCTTTAAGGGGACAAGGGCTCTTTATTACTTCATATACAGAAACTATATAAGAAATTCCTTATGAAATCTCTATCAGACTATTTACTTATAACACTCCATCAATTCCAATCATTTTATTTCAATTAAAATTGTAACTTTATGCTAGTGTCATACAGACTAAAATCCAATGATCAAAACATTGTCAGATTAAAATTAAGGTGGGATGGAAGGGCTGAATAAAGCGCAAAAATATTGCCTATTTCTGGCTCAGTTTCCGGGATTATGAAAAATCGCAGAAGTGTGGGGTATTTTTTATCTTGTAAATCAAATAAAGTTCTATGTTTGTATTGGAAGATATTTGAATATATCTTAGTAATTAATTTAGTAAATTGATTCAAAGTTGGCACTTTTTCCCTTGTGAGTAGGATCAAATTTCTTCCTATACAAACACAGAGCTTAAGCTAAAATAAAGGTACGTATTTTTTTCCAATTGATAAACCTGATGGAATTATCGTAATTAATGGTATACAATTGTATAAAATAGTTCAGCGATGTCCTGCTAGGATCTCTACGATCGAATACCTACCCCCACCATACACACCTTTCAACTCACCCCTCAGATTTTGTCACCAGCTCTCTTTCTTTGGCCTTGACAGGTACTATTCACGATGCAGGTAGAAACAGATTAACACCCCCTTCTACCTTCTCCCTCCCCCCCTCTGGCCATCCTAATATATCTCGGACTGGGCGCACTTGAGACAAAATAATATTGGTCTTTTCTTACACATCTCGCCTTGTTTGTTTTGAATGGATGCTTTCAACTCTGAATAAGAGTGCATGGCATCAAGTTTAAAATATAACTGTATAGTAAATAATCATTTACACGCACTTTCAATAATGTTAGTCGTAGTGGTTTTATTTAAACTTTCAAATATTTAATTATTATAATTATATCGTCGCATAAACTGTTGTAATAAAACTGTTTATATTTAAAAATATATAATACTAGTGTTGAATATGAAAAATTACTAATTATTTTCAACGCAATAAAAAACATTATAGGTCTACTAAAATAAAAAAAGTTATTTTTCATTTATGTATGTGCTTTTTTATAAATCATACTAAGTGGTGAAATATTGATTTGACAAAAAATTGTTATAATCCATTACAACCATGTCTGAAGAAAGTTCAACTTTAATCCAGAAAGATACTTTAACACCTAAACAAAGCAAACATTCGTCTCGCTTCACTGTTAAAAAATCAAAACGTTTAAAACTATCAGCAAAACCGAAGAAAAGACGATTACCGGACCAACTTGGAGAGTACTGGAGAAATAAACAGTAAGTAATGATTTTATGTTATTTTTGGAAAATGTGTCATATAATCTAAAATGAATTTGATAACTTAACTTTTTACTTCATCGAGCCCGCCTCTGTGGCTGAGTGGTCTAACGCGTCAGTCTCGTGTTGGACTTGGATGCCGAGGATCGAGGTTCGAATCTCGCTCGGGTGAACTGAGAGGGTTTTTTAAAAATGGTTTTCCACTCTCCCTCCACGAAAATGCGGGCCTCACTTCACAAAAATCTAACTTGAAATTTTGATGAATGTCAATGTTTCATGACCCTCTGAATACGAAAAAGTGTTTTTTGCAATGCCGTCTGTGTGTGTGTGTGTGTGTGTGTGTGTCTGTCTGTCTGTTACTGGGGCTAGAGCAGAAACCTTTTTAACGATAGGACTGAAACTTCGTATATAAGATTTTCCTAAGGTTTTATAGAGGGGTTTATGTAATGTGTTATCTACCTCTAAAATTAAGGGTAGTTTACTGAAGGAATAAACAACAAAAAGTAGATTTTCTCTAAATTAGCTCTAACGATTTTCATCAAAAATTGTCTTCCTCGGTGGTCTAGTAGTTAGCATGCTCGCTTCTGGACTCAAGGTTCACGGGTTCAATTCCGCCCGAGGGCGATGGATTTTTAGGGTGGGAAAATCCGTAGCATGCCTTCCTTCGGAAGGGAAGTAAAGCCGTGGGTCCCGTGTCGTTGTTTCCGACACGTTAAAGAACCCAACACTCTGACAGAGAGGCTCACTTGGTTAAATTCTCTCGACCTTTTCACGCTTACATAGAATGACATTATATGACCTGTATTTGTGTCGATACGTCGGTAATAATCCAATAATAATAACATTATATTAACAGTTTAAAAATACAATATGTATAAATTCGTAAATGGAAAGTGAACCTGTGAAATTGTGATACCGTAATATGTTTTTAGAAATGGTTAAAATCTTTGTAGCCTACATGAAGTTTGGAAGTGGGTATCAGTAATTGAAATTATTATTGTATGTAGGTAAACACTAAGTATTGTATAAGAAAGAGGTGAAGGGGCAGTTGATATTATCATATGCCCCCACCCCCACCAACTGCAAATCCTGGTTGTGAAGAAGAATGTGTAAACACAGACCTGTTAACCAGTGGCGTACACAGTGGCAGAGGGAAGGCCGAGGATCCGATTTTGGTTCAAATTAGTTTAACATTTGCATTCTTTGAAATCAACATTTATCCCGGGGGTCACCAATTTTTAGGTGGCATCGCTGATTCTCTATCTTTCTTATCTCTTACTTCGAATACAAATTTCCCAATATACAGTAATTGAAATGTATAATTGTGCAATTATGAAAATTATTATGTAAAAAGCTTCCCAATCCTAAAACTATTGGTTCTTCTATGTCCCCTCCCATCCCTCATAATTTATTTGCTGGGGCGTCATTTTAAAATTGAATGCTTTTAGACTTTTATGATTATTTATCCCTTTACCTGACTGCCAAATTTCAATTTCCTAACTATAATTATTTTGGTTTCTGTTCTATTTTGAGACCCATTTTGAAATTTTCAATTTCTCTAATTTTTTGATTATATGGATGGGTACTTCTAGATAGAAATACTTGCCAAATTTTAATCTACTATAACTGTTCATATTTTGGTTTCTGTTTTGAGCAATTCCTCATACCCCTCGATTTACTCAAGTCCCATTTTGAAATTTACCATTTTTATACTTTTCTGAAGTGACCTGGTGGTCTAGGGTTAAGACATTGGACTTCGGCGCTGGGTGTTCGGGGCTCAATTCCCGCCCCCAGTACAGAGTTATCTAATTGCCAAACCCTTACTTCACCTCTGACAAAACGTGTATTATTCACAATTAGTGTATGGGAGGAATACCAGGCCTCCCCGTGGTTCGGATTCCACGATCAGTAGGTCCTCCATTTCATCTCATAATCACCCTATCATTCCACATTAGCGTAAGTGCGTATAGCCCGAACGGGTAGTAAGATGCGGTGCTAATAATAAATAATAATAATATACTTTTCTGTTATATGGGGTGACCCCTCAACCTGCTTTCCAAATCCAGATTTCCAGCTTTTCAGCTCATCGACATAGAACATGTTATTTCCGGGCCCTTTTATGCCCCTTTAGAGGAAGTAATTTGAAAAAAACTTTAAAAACTTCTAATCCAATTCTAAAAAGGAAACTCCCTTGTAAATTTCAAGGCTCTACGTCCACTGGCTTAAAAGATACAGCAGTGAATTTTGAAAACATTAGACCCTTTTACTCTTTTCATCGCCTTAGAGTTCGAATGTTTTTTTAAAAAAAGTCTTAACCCATGTCTAAGGCCTTAAACGAACCTTCATGCATAATTCCAAGTCCAGGGATTGTGGAGATATGGTGCTGAGTAAGTGGGTGGGTTTAGCCTATAAAAGAGATAGTTGTTATGATAATAGTTTTTGTATATTCGCTAAGGGCACCCTGGAATTAGTCGGAACTTTTTCTCTTAATTTGATTAGTATCCCGTCGATTTCAGGGTGCCCATATCAAATATCCAAAAACTATTATTATAACTGTGTAGAAAATGAAACTTGTACTGGAGCAATATATTATTTATTTAAAATAAAAATATAATTGATGCAAAAACTAAAAAAATACTGACCGTGGTCCTTTTTATACCACCTTTTAAGAGGTTGAAGCCCCTTCGAAATTATTTTTATGTTCTCTTCTCCTACCCCCAACCCCTTTTCCTCGTTCCACCGAACAATCAGCCCCCACTTCACACAGACATATTTTATTGTGATATAAAAATGATAGAATTAAATTGGTTTTCTGGAAACTTACTAAAAAAAATGTTCTTCTGGAATCCTACAGTAGAACACAATGCTGAGACAAAATCTTACTAAATGAAAGCGGGCATTTTTGAAAAGAGAAATATAGTAATTTTTGTGTGCATGAATATTCAAACTGTAGTGACTTCAATGAAATAAAGGGTATGAGGCACCGCACAGACTTTCTCGCTTTTTTTTACCTACAAAATTATTCAATTTGCTAATAACTCGGAAACTGGGGGCTAATCTTCGTTACCTTGCAAAGTATAGTGTATAAGATAGGTCCATAGCATAGTCCATCAAGGTAAGACTCACCTTTCAGAATAAACGGAGTGTGCCTTCCATATTCAAATGTAGCAACATTAAATTTCTCCAAAGAGCATACATTAAATAATGGCAACTGTTACAAAAATATGTTTATTCTGCACCTAAGTCATCTTGAACAAGATCGAAAAGCTTTATTTTAAAAACATAATTGCCTATAACTGGAAAAATAAAAGTGTTATAAAATATTCTTTCAAATAAAAGTATTTTATCTTTAGTAGTACTACAACTTTACAACGATATGTTATTTCTTATCTCAAATATTACAGGATATATAATCAAAACTGGAGATATCGTCATCATTAAAGTACCCCTTAAGTTATATGACCCGAAAAGCAAAATTTGCCATTTTATAGGGAATATTAATTTGTGGTTGTATATGAATTTTAATTAATATCGTTATAGCCGTTTTTGAGAAAATTGACCTTTTCACATTTCACCCTTAATTTTAAGGGTATATTGGTAGTTCAATTATAAGATAAGACAAACAAATTAAGGGGACCCGTAATGCCCTGGATAGGACCTAACATAGCCGAAATTTGGATAATTATTATTCCTTATATTTTCGATTTTATTTTGTCTGATAGAATATTTTTTAAATCCTTGTAGACTATTGAAAAAACTCGTTTTACTACGAAGTTCGAATAAGGTAGTCTATGGGCTTTTATTTCTAAAAGTAACTTATTAAAGTGAGTGAGGGGTTTCCGTTTTTCAGCTTATTCAAAAAGATATGTTGGAAACTAATTTCAAGCTTAGTACGCCTATTGCAAGCAAACTTAGCCCGTAGTAAAATGTGTATCTTAATTTGTTCAGTAGGTCTCCCAAAGTTATAACAAGCTCGACGGATGATTTAACAAAGGAAAATCCACCTGCAGTGAATACTGACGTGAGGAAAGATGTCAATCCATTAAATCCAGTTGAAATCAATGACTCAATGTAAGTAACTTTTGATACGGTTTTTGTTATATCTTCAAAACTACTTTTCCAGGTTCACTCTGTCCTATGTACAATGTGTAAAAACAGTGTAGAGACACTGTAAAATGTGATTAAAGTCATAGGGAAGGTGGACTAACCAGGAGAAAAAAGTTAGGTTAGGCCTATAAAGTCACATAAACAAACTTCTTCAAATATTCATACAATCTTCACATTTACACTTATCACTTGCACTAACACAGTTTTATTGAATTTTCGGAGATGTTCCTTTTTAAAAACAGAAGAAAACACAAAACAAACATAAAAGAAGAGGACAGTTTGTAGGCTACATCTTTAAAATGTAACAGACAGTAACTTTAATATATATACTTGGTTTTCAAGAAGGTACACGAAAGAGGGATAGGTACTGGGATAGGCTATGTATTATATAGATATTTTCGAATAAAAAAAGCATAATCACATTATTTTATAATCTTACTAAAATAATAAAAATACTTTTGTTAATATTATTATGTAGCCTCTTTATTTTCCAAAGTCATATTTAGAAGGTATATTTAAAATAGTAATCATATTTTACAGGACTATGGAAGCAGAAAACTACGAATTAATAGTTGAACCGTCCAATCCAAGTCAAAATATTCCAATTTTTAAACTTAGAGGTAGAAGAGTTATTGAAATCGACTACTTCATAGATCAAATACAATCTATGGATAAGCATGAATCCCTGGATTGTGGGTTTAAATATATGCATCCCATACGTGAAATACGACGTGGGCTAAATTCGACCATAGTTTTTCGTTGTGAAATGTGCAATCTTGAAAAATCTGCAGATACCAATAAAATGTATAAACCCAAAGACAAAGATTGTGTGATGGATGTTAATACAGCTGCCGTGTCTGGGACCATGAGCACTGGAGGGGGGCTAGCACAGCTCGAAGAAATGATGTCCACAATGGACATACCTTGTATGAGTACGCATACATATTCTAAGTACCACAATAATCTTGGAAGGAATGGGAGAAGGCAGCTCAAAAACAAATGGAAGAAGCAGTTGCAGAGGAAATTGAAGAAGCGCGCAAGAGGGGTCATATAGGAAGTGATGGTATCCCCTTACTAACTGTGACAGCTGATGGGAGTTGGGCGAAACGATCTTATAGAAACACTCACAATTCGCTTTCCGGAGTTGTAAGTTATTCAATTGTACTAATTATTACAAACTTTATTGGTGGTGGGACAGTGGAAGTTGTCGCAGCACTAGTAGCAAAATGGATATCTCACAAGATTAATCTTTACTAAACTATTTTATCTTATAGGCTGTCTACATAGGATTATCATACATCACATGAACAAATAATGATTACAAATAAACGCTTAACCATTTAATTTTCAAAGACGTGACAGGAAAGGACCAAATAAAATAGCCTCTGGATTTTTTTTCTAAGAGTTTGAGGTGAGGACCTTTATAAATAGCCTCTAGGTACATCCAAATTACAGTAGGTTAGTTGAGGAGAAAAATTCCAAATCGGTTCTAGAGGAGTCTAAATTTCTAAATATCTCCAGGCAAGGAGCATTCAAATAACTTGCTAGAGAAGCTTCTAAGTTTCGAGAATACTTAAAGATTCGACACCCCTATTTAGTTTCATCAAGGTTCATACAAATATTTTTGTATTTTTTTGCATTTCCTTAGGGATGTTTTCTTGACTTATCCTTGGCTTCTAAAACAAAACCTCTCTAAAACCAAAATACCGACCACCTATACACAAATAACGTCCCGCTAATAGGATTGCTGATTCTTCTCTCAGAGTAAAACATTAAAAAGTGTATCAGTTTGAAGGGTAATTTAATGGTAAGCCTATGTATACAAACAATTATTAAACTAGAAAGTGTAGCTATATTATAGTAAATTTAAAATGTGCTTAGGAGTCGAAACTAGGACTACACTAATATAGGCCTAAACCATTTTAATTTCTTAAAAGAAGTATGTATATTAATGTAGAAAATTAAATCATGACTTTTTTCCCCTATTTAATTTTAATCATATAAACTATATTTTGCATATTTCTAGTTGTTTTGAAAAATTATCATTCAACTTTCAGATTTGCATTTTGTAACCAGGCCGACATTGGTGACTCTATAGTTTTCTTTATTTCCATTCTTATCTATCAAGTGCATGGAAACCTGAAAATTATTAATACTGTATTCTGATTTAGAACTAAAACTCCAAGAAAACTATAATATTTCTAAATAAAATTACGCGTCGAGTATGAACGAAGAATTTATATTTTTTGTGTTAACATTTTTTTTTGTCTCTACTCTATAATTACTATAAAGGTTTGTTTGCGGACATTCTAGACCCTTTTACAATAAGCTATAGCAAGAACTTAGAGATAAAATCAAAGGGAACTAAGAATTTCTAAGCTTATATATAATAGTTTTTCTAAAATTTAATGGTTCAGTTAACTAGAGAAAAATAAACAATACTACAACTTTATCATACCTGGTTGTGGTTGTTTAAGTAGCTAATTAAATTTTAAAAGATTTGAAATATGTTTTATTGAAAATCAAATTAATTTGTTGTTTGGTATCTAATGATTTCAGGCTGCAATTGTTGGATACTATTCTAGAAAGGTACTATATTTCGGCATGAAGAATAAATTTTGCATAACGTGTTCACGTGCCAACAACAAAGGTGAAGAAGCCCGTACTCATGTATGCAGTAAAAACTGGGAACAAAGTTCGAGTAGTATGGAAGCGGCTATTATTGTGGAGGGGTTCATGACAAGTGAAGCGATGTACGGTGTACGATATGCCAAGATGGTAGCAGATGGGGATAGCAGTGTCTACAAGAAGATTCTCGATGCAAGACCTTACAAGACAATAACTGTCGAAAAAGTTGAATGCCGCAATCACTTGCTTCGAAATTATTGTAATAAAATTAAAGATATTGTAGCTACAAGTGATAATGGGCAGTATCCAATAACATTAAGGAAAATAATTTCTCAAAAAATATTAAAGCTGAGGAGTGCGGTGACTATGGCTATTAGGTATCGTAAGAACGAAATTGGACCATTGGACCAGCGATTAGATAATTTGAGAAAGGATATCTTAAATGGTCCTTACCACGTTTTTGGAGAACATTCTGGGTGCGCAGAACGTGGATACTTCTGTGATGGGAACCAGACTGGAAATAATATAATTCCTAACTTATCAATATCGGGGTTGCTGGAAAAAATTATGACTGCCGTCAAATATCTTGTGCTAAACTCCCGAAGTCTGATCAATGACATGGATAGTAATGCAGTTGAACAGTATAATGGAGTTGTGGCCAAATTCATTGGTGGTAAAAGAATTAATTATTCTTTTAAAGGTAGTTATAACGCAAGATGTGCTGGTGCTGTTGTTCAGCATAATAATGGTTCTTCGCAGTATATTCTACATAAATATATGTATGGAAGAAGCCCTGGAACATTTTGCAAACGTGTTCAAATGAGAAGAAAGCTACAATCAATTACTAAAAAGGAACGTCGAAAGACTAAACCAAATGTGGCAAGGTCACTATTTCGTAATCAAAAATCTGAAAATAAAGATTATGGTCCAAATGCACAGCGTCCTGACATGTGTAAAGATGAATACATAAGAGAAAGTCAGATTTTCCTTGCCGCTCTTAAAAAAAACAGATGAGGAACGTGCTATTTTGCAAAAGATGACAACTCTTCAACGAGAGAGTGGCAAATGGATGGAAGAACGCCGGAAGTTGTTGACTGCATCCAATTTTGGAACAGTCTGCAAATGTAGAGAAAGCACTGGCTGTGAAAAACTAGTTAAAAAACTTTTGTACGGAGGGTCAGCACCGACACAATCTATGTTGTATGGAATTAATAATGAGGGCAATGCACTACGTCAACTAGAACTTGAGGCAAAAATTCAAATCAAGCCAGCGGGTCTTTTCGTTGATAGTGACATTCCTTTTCTGGGGGCTACACCCGATGGCTTAATAGGGCAAGATGGGTTGGTTGAAGTTAAGTGTCCATCATCTGCATCGAACATGACTCCAGAAGAGGGTATTGTTGAAGGAAAGGTACAAGGCCTCGTTTTGGAAGATGGAAATATAGTTTTGAATAAAAAACACAACTATTTTTTTCAAATTCAAGGCCAGCTTCATATATCAAAAAGAAAATATTGTTTATTTGCCATATGGACAATGAAAGGCATAAAATTTTTAAAGATAGAACGAGATGATGAATTTTGGAAACGAGAAATGGAACAAAAACTCGTTAGATTTTATATGGATTGCTTACTGCCAGAATTGATAGATCCTCGGAATTCAAGAACAATGCCAATAAGAAATCCTGATTATATAGTCAAAGCACAAGAGAAACTTTTATCTAAGAAATGCAAGGCGCCTCTTCAACAATAAATATTAGTTTGATGAAACAATAAGGTTATCTTTGTTAAAAAAAATTGATATCTTACAGTTAGGATGTGCAAAACATACACAAAATTACATTTGATTGTATGGTAAAGTATTTCCAAAATGATGGCATGTTATAATTTAAGACATTAGTTATTGGAAAAAATTAACATTAGTGAAAATAAAAATGCTTTAGTCAGATCATATAGGTATTATAGTTCGGGGGAAATCATTATAATTATGTACTGTACATAAAAAATTTGTATTATTTATAAAATGTAAACATGCAATATTTTGATAAGTGACGGTGAGTTATTGGTATCATATTGACAATACGGCCTTTTAAAATGTTTGGGTGAAATTATATGTACTGTACATAAAAATATGTATTACTTCAAAATTTTGTATTATAGTGCTTATGTTACTATATTGAGCCAGTCGACTTATAATTTTTTGGCCCATGGTGGGAGGGGGGTTGACTCCAATCAACCCTTATATAGTTACACCACTGATCCCAGTCACACTATCACTACCCCCCTCCCCCTTCCTGGCGCTAACACAATATACCATAAGCGGAATTAGGGATTATAGTTTCATTATTATAAATAGGTCAAAAAGTCACTTTTAACACTTAAATTTTACAAAATTTGAACACAGGATGATCTCAAACCGCCACTTTTAGCGCTTAAATTTTACCAAATTTGAACACAGAATCAGCTCAAAACGTCACTTTTAACGCTTGAATTTTACAAATTTTCCTGGGGGATGGCTCCTACACCTCGCTAGGGATAATTCTCTCCCCCCCTTTTCCAGAAAATAATTCTAAATCCACCCCTGCAATAGACCCACCCAGTCATCCGAACATAGATCTATTTTGGACTTTCGCCGATAATCCTATAAAATACTTTAATAAGGAAGTACGGAGCTTGTACATATTGTGAAACAGAGTCTTCACATTGCTTGTAAATCAATACATACTGTGCATTGTTTAAATTGTGTTTTAGTTTGATTATTTTAATTGTAGGATCACTGTGCAGTACTACAGTGAGTACTAAATATGTTATTATTTTTATATAGAAAAATGAATAACAAAAACAAAGCATTTATTTTCAAATATTTCCAATATTCGTATCAATATTTTCGTTTAAAAATTTGATATTATTTCTAATATCAATAAGTTTATATTAATTAATCCAATATCAATAAGCGTATATTAATTATTACTGCGCATCATATGTTTTGACTAATAAATAAACCATATAAAAATATTTATAATTGTTGCTCGGAGTGCCGATGGATGTGAAAACCAGACTAATGTTAATAATTTTACAAATTATGAAATTTTAATTTTTGATACAACAATTAATTTGAACATTCCAAAAAAAGACTGTTATTTCATAGTTTTCACTTTTGTCGGCAGTCCCCATGACTGCCTATATTTTTAAATTAAAAATGTATGATTAAAAATCGTGTTTTTCTTTATAAGTACTCTTTTTTTTTACTATAGTAAAATAGTTCTATAAATTAGCAATATTATTATTTTTTACTATCAATATAATAGTTATTATTAAATATTACAATTTTCATTTTTTAAATGTATTAGACTTATAATTGAAGGAGCTTTATGAGAATAAATCGCCCCCCTCCCTCCCTCCTCCTCAACCCCACACACCTGCATCTGAATCAGCTCTTGCCATCATTATATTCTCATTCAAAAGCCTCCATGTCAGAAGGACAAATAACTGCCAAGTTGAACTGGGGGTAAACCCTTTTATTTGTAAACAAGTGGTGTGTTCTCACTCCTGGGTGATTCCAGGAAACTTGGTGGAAAGTTGGTAAATGACATGACAATAAGAGAAGGGGGGTGAAGAAAGGTTTGGCGTTGAGGAGTGGGGGAAGCCAAGCTAGCTGCATGGTAAGAGGGGAGACTGTTTCTTCCCCTTCATCTAAAACTGAGAGCTCCAAGGAAGACCCTTCCATCCCACCTTAAGCATAGTTTCTTTCTAGATGATATATGTAGGCCTATTTAGTCCATTCTCCACTGGTGGTGTGGTGGTAACTGACAGCTAGCAGAAGATTTTTATTGCAAGCATTGATTAAAAGTCACTAATGTTAACCTAGGTGGAAATAATTATTATTTTCTTAGTAACACTAGATTATCAATCAAAAGTATTGAAAAAGACTTCTAATAATACTTCACTGAGAATTACTCTATAATATTGGCTTTTTCGTAACGTCTTGAGAGAACAAAATATATGAATACAACCATGTATTTTATTTCGGGGTTGTGGTAACAATAGATATTATAGTGCATACAATATTAAATTAAAAAGTATTATAGTAACACTTGTATCTTCTTAATACAACGGCTCACACAAAATATTAGTTTCAAATAAAATGATAGAATATTAGCAAAATGGTAGAGCACAAATAAAAGTAACAACACTGACACATATTTACACACACTTCAATATTTCGATACTATTATAGCATCTTCCTCAGGAAGTAGTAGTAATTATTACAATAGCATCGAAATATTGAAGTGTGTATAAATATGTGTCAGTGTTGTTACTTTTATTTGTGCTCTACCATTTTCCTAATATTCTATCATTTTATTAATCACTAAATGTTTTTGCTCAATGCACTTTTTTCATACATAAAAATATTAGTTTCAAAATAAAACTTTTTTTGTAAACAGATGTGCATAAACATAACTGAAAACAAAACTGTATTATTAAAATTACTTTTCAGGCTGAGGGATATTTCGACCCCCTCAGTACGATTCTGCACCTACATGTTGGTTAAGAGGGGGATTGAATCCTCCCTTCAGTATGGCACTGGCCTACATGTTGTAATATGCATATCAAATACCCACATAATAATAAAAGATGGTTTTGTTGCAGGCAGCCAGAGTTCTGCAAGTGGGCATTCAATGTGCCGCGGGGAGAGGCGTGCCTGAGCAAGTGGGACCAGATACCATCAGATACGGATATCCTGGTGACACACACTCCCCCTGTAGGGCATGGTGATTTGTGCTGCTCCGGTATTAGAGCAGGCTGTGTTGAGCTCCTAACCACTGTTCAGCATCGAGTCAGGCCCAAGTACCATGTGTTTGGGCACATCCATGAAGGTAGGACTTGATTTTGTAACTTGTTTTTATATGCGAGAAATTGTTAACCGAGGCTCTTTGTGAATAGATAGATATTAGATTAAATACTAATACTATTATTAATATGACATAGTATTTATATTAAGTAGGTCCGGGCTGATTGTTTTTGCCTATCATATGTCAATCATTTGGTTTATTTTCTTCAGAATATTACAAAGTTAATATCCAAAACAACATAAATACATTTGTAAATATGAACAATTTTTTGTTAATTACATTTATAGTTAGAATATTAATTCTTTCAAACTTTATCTTGTCTTTTGCTCATAAAGTGTTTATCTTAAAATCAACCCTTTAGCAATAATTATCCCACTCATTTTGTCTCACTTAGAAGCCCCCAAGTATGATTCACCACAGACTGTCCTGGCACACTGGTCAAGAGCCAATGTGCTACTATTTTCTAACTAAAATAGTATAGGTTTATTTACTGCCTTTTGAGTAAAGGTTATTACAGCAATACCACACTTAAATTTTGATGGGCTAGGGACCAGAGTGCAGTTTTATAAGTCTAAGCATAGCCTTTATCTAGCTTGTAAAAGCATTAGGGGCACCAAAAAATGTATATAACTCTATAACATTTTAAAATGCGTGCAAAACATAAATAAACATAAGAATAAATAAAATAATGCTGCACACAGAAAAACTTTGATTCAAGGACTAAACAATTAAAAAAATACAGGATAGCACACAGTGGTGACAAATTGCAACTAAAGAACGCAAAGCACACAAATTTTTTTTTGAAATGTGGCTATAATTGAAACTCGAAGGCTTTGTTGAAGTTGAGGTATAACTGTTCAAAGGTTGTAAACTAGTAAGCAATAGATGATACAAAGATGTAATACTAAACCAACTACCTAGAATATTAATTGGTAATTGTTGATACTATTTGTATTAGAATTGCACCACCTTAAGTGAAACAAATTTATAACACTCGGCAAAAATATGCAATTATTAAACTCTCCAACAGCTTGATGTACAATCACAATATATTAAAGTTTTAAATGGTTTAAGCCTATTGGTGATAATATGTAACTTAATTAACATTCTCTGTGGTCTAATGGTTCTGGAATGGGGTCAAACTCAGCTTAGGTAGGGCAAATGAGGAGCTATTTGAATAAAGTAGCAGCAGCTCCAGTTTAGAAAATGGTGAATAATGGCCGGAGGGGTGGTTGTGCTGACCACATGACACCCTCTATCCACAAATGTTGGCACTATCATCGCTAATACCGGCGGCTGCTATAGTTCACTTGTCGGCTCACATCATGCATTTTATTGAAAGCAGGGATAGTGGTTATACCTTAAAAATTATATATGTAAATACACATACATGCATAGGCATATACTCATCAAAGTTTTAACATGCTTATTATTTAAGAGAGAAGAAATTAGTTTTCACTGTTACTTGTAAACACAGCTACTTTTAATAGCACCCTCTTAACATATATTAGATATAATTGAAAAATACCACCTGGACACAGGAATTGAATCATACGAGTATTCCCTTGCTCAAAGTCATTAATCACTAATAACTCAAGCCAGAGTTTATGAGATACATGTGAGATTGTCAGCTACTGAATGGCTATCAATTACACAACCATCATTGGATCAAGGTTGCCATTTATGCTCCATTTTAATGTGTCACTCTCACAAATACATTTATTCAAGAAATCAAACATGAGAATGGTAATTGAAATTTAAAAATTGGAATTTGAGTCTAAGGATCAGTTTCATAGTCAGATTGAGTGTGGTGCTATACTTAATACCTAGCTTGATGGAATGGGCCAGTTTTGCATATGAAACTGACCTATTCCATTATGATCTAGGTGTCGTCCCGTCTTTAGTGTAGTGCCACACTTGAGGCTTGCGCAATCTGACTACTAAACTGGCCATAAGTATTGGTAAATACATGAAATGTGACATTTATATTAATTGTATCTTATACCACTGTAATTTTTAATTTCAGGCTATGGAATTTCAACTGATGGGAAAATAATCTACATAAATGCTTCTACCTGTGATCTCAACTACCTTCCGACCAATCCTGCAATAGTTTTTGATGTCACTTTACCATTAGGATGTACCAAGGAGTGATCTAATCCATCAGTATTTAGAACTACTTCAAAAGGTGACTCCATTAAGACTTAAGTTAGGTATTAAACTTTTTATAGCATATTTATTTTATTTATTATAGAGTTGAAATACTTTTTTTTTAAAAAAAAAACCTCACTAAATTAATTTTATCTGTGATTTTAAAAATAAATTTATTAACTACTTTTATTCAAACTCTCCTTAATGATAAGTTTTGTATTAAAAAAATATTTTTCACATTTTGTGATGATGTATCAGTTTAAATTTTCATATGACCTAAGCAAGTTTCAAAAATATAAAATATATGTATTTGTAATGTTTTTTTCAATAGAAGTTGTTTATAATGTGAAAAATAAAAGGCATTTATTGGGCTATTTAAGTCTTATTTTTCTCTTTGTAACCCATTTGAAGAAATTCCCAAATAAAGTTCGACAAGATCTCTATATAATATTAACCAACATTTGCAAAAATCATTCCTTCTTAAATGATCCTAAAATTAATTTTACATTGTCAAAGAATTTTTTTTATCCTAAAATATATTTTGTAAACTTAAAAAAAAAAATCATCTACCACTTAAGCTATTTGATTTATTCACAAAAACATCCAATAGAAATCTTCCCACCAGGATGTATGATATGCAGATGAAGGATGTGCCTTTCTAGAATAGGATACAAGGGAAAGTTTATTTTGAAATACAAGGCAATGTGGTCCTTTCTTCCCATTTGGTTTCTTCTTTTACGAAGTTGTGTTGCATGTTTTAAACTCTTTCTTGATGAATTCTAATAGGATAAAACCTAGGTCAATGAATCAAAGGGCAGCCATTGCCTCTTTGTACAGTGGCATTAATGGAAAGTGTGAACTGTTACTTTCTCATTGTTAGTCAACCCCTTCCCTGGCACAGGCTTTGAAACACCATGTTTGCCTGAACATTATCTGGTGCAAGTGCAACCTAACTGTTCAGTGCAATATGTTATTGTAATGCCATCTATCAATGAACCAATTTACTTTTAGCCAGTTTGAAATTTCATATTGAAGCTGATAGATGGAGCTACCAGTTCAATGCCACGTGTAAAGTAATAACTGAGAAATAAATGAATAAAGAAAACATTTGTTGAGAAGAAAAATTGCTGCCAGCCTAAGCAGATAGCTACGCTGCTCACACACCAAGGAATGGGTTAAAGCCATGTTGTTCGTCCCTATTTCTTCTTTCATATGTAACTAAATGGTTTTTACAGAACTAGGATATTCTAAAGCTCATTAATAACCTTACCCACTTCAATGGCTTCATGGTCTAAAGCATTACTCTCACAGTAGACTAGACTGGTGATAACAGGGAGATCAAGGTTCAAATCCCAGTCAGGTATAGTGAAGGTGGTTTTTCCAACATAGTTTTCCATTATCCATCCACACAAGCCTTCGACTAGCTGAAACTTCAGTCACCAAAACCTGAAAAATCAGATAAGTATTACTAAGGTCGACAAGAGCTCAGTAAAATACTGGTATGGTTTTCACATATTAGAAGCATCCAGCCAAACCAATAATGTCCTGAAAAAACCAGCAATCTATTTGCATAAGCAGACTCCATTACTTCGAAATCTTCTGGGACATCCTAAATTAAGAGGTGAGAATGAAACCACAACCAGGCTCTCTAAACCTTTTAACAAAACAGTGTGCAAATCCTGCTGAATACATCATCCAGCAGCCACTTAGTCAAATATAATCAAACTTAAATAAAGTACATGTTAATATTAACCATGAACTGTTTTGTCCTTTACGGTGTGACATTTTCTGTTTACTACTATTTGACTATTTGTTTATTGGTTAACACTTTAAAGTAGTTGTGTTACACATTACACACTTCCTAATGAACAGTTATGAAATAATGAAATTCAAGTCGAGGTATTGGGCAGTGATAAACAATTTTCTTTCAGAGGCAACCTCTTTGTTTAGTCAAATCGATACTGTGTTGCTATTTTCACTGTAAATTTAAACCTTAGAAACCCACAGTTTTCGTTTGATATTCTAGTGACCCATCTTGTCCTTGTAATATTAGCTAGAGTATGTCCATAAATATAATTTTGCTATCACAATTTTGTAGCCAGAAAAAATAATCCAATCACAAATATCTAGAGTTTATGTAAAATTATGTAATTTACCATGTCATAAAACACACAAGAAACCATTGTTTCTGGTTGGCAGAATGTGTACAAATTTGATGCTTTATACAAAATATTATAATTTTTTCAATAAGGTGATTAAAAAGGATTAAAAAACAACAAAAGAAGTGTCTGTCTGTACTGTGTAATTCTACAGTGGAAGGTTTGAGCACACACAATCAAATGCTTTTATCAAACATACATGGTTTACATCAACAATACTGAAATGAAAGAACAACATTCTAATATCTTATACAAAAATATAGTGTAAGACTTATAAAAAAATACATGAAAAACTAATGAAAAACAAAATTCAAGCACTAGCATAAATATACAGTATCTATCCAAATAAATGACCACACAGGGCATGAAACGCCAAATATTTTAAGGACCCCCCCCCCTTTCTTTTGACAAAAAGGTTATTACAGTTGTATCATTAGAAAACAAAATAACACTATAATAAACTAAAATGTGTTGATGCTGTGTTACTTTACTCACATTTGAAAAGCTATGACATCACATTTTATAGTAAAGAATAGACCCAATTACCTAGTGACTTATTTCAGCTTAGATATACTTAACATTTAGATTTTAAAATAAATCAGTTAAGCCAGGAGAACCTAATAGAGTATATTTTAAAACATTCATTAAATTGTATCAACATATTTTTTCGCAACTATAGGACAAGTTCTATGCTATAAATGTTTATAGCCAATAACAAACTACCTCTCTGACCTTAAGAACTAAGTTCATGGTCCTCAGAACATGATCTCGCCCGCCATTCAACCCTATCCTGACATATCCATTCATTCCCTTAAATGACATCCAACCAACCTCCAAATTAAATCCTTACGTAAGGTATAATTAAGTCTTATATTGGGATAAATACATCACTAAAATTAAATGCTAGTGTTGAAAGCCAATAAGAGCCAGCCAAAAAAGTATCTTAAATTAAAATATAACCAAACCAAATATTAAGACCATTAACCCAGAAATTTATTATGAAGAGTAATAAAATACTATACACTTCTTTCAGAACCTTTTTAAAGGGCTGAATATAATTTTACTATTTTTAATTTTAATTAAAATAAATTAAAAACTACTGGGTCTAGTATGTAAAAACATAGAATAACACACAATATCCATTAGCTGGCTGGGTGGGACATCAGAGCAAGTATGGTATCTATTAATGTGTAGTTTTCTTTATTTATAAATCTAATATCTATTTGTTGTACAAATATTTTGTAAATTTCTAATGACAAACTTAAAAATACATTGTTTTAGAACCTTAGTCTTAATCTTTGTGAAACCTTGATAAAGGAACTTAATGATTGGAATTAATATACATTTTATAATCGGGAAGGAAGGTTGTAGAATCTAAGACAGGCATAGGTTGCCAATAGATTATTTCTTAAAAAGTTAAATTCAACTTAATATATAAAAAAACCTCCATATTATTATGTTCCAAGTCTAGTTAGCTCCAAATCAAGACACTTATATTGCAATACCTCATACTAAACTACCAATGAAACATACTCTGCCATTTACAATATTTAAAAGAAGTAATACAAAGCTTTATTCCATAAGAGGAATATTAATTATAAGGGGTGTGCGAAAAAAGTGCACTTTTTCAATTCAAAGCGAACCCAAATTGAATATGAAGTCTAACTGAAATTCAAATATTTATTGTTAGTTATTTATATAGCTTTATACACTAGAATTACTTGGAAAATGTTTAATCGCATAGCATTTAGTCTGTTTTAATTTACTGTTTACAGCCTATGGTTTGGGTCAGTTTTTTTAATTCAAGCCATATATTTTTCCACTACCGGCTGGCTAGGCCTGTCATAGCTTCATATACCTTATAATCTAACTTAAAACTAGGGCAGGCACAACATCCAGTCCTTGGCCATTATTTTATCAATGTTAAAGGGCAAACCCACATTTCACTAAAAAAATTTTTTTTTTGCCATGCCAGGAATCGAACCCGGGACTCTTAGCTCAGTAGACAGACAAGCTACCGACTGAGCTATGGTGTCAGAACATTTTATTCTGATAAATAACATTACAATTTACAATTCAATTACTTTTACTTCAAATTTTTTCCATAGAATATTGATTTGTGATGTATTTAACAGCTCAGAATAGCAATATTTGAGTATTTCTGCTGTCAATATTTTCACTGACGTAGCTTTGTATTCGTCAAAGCCGTAATGGTTCTCAAAGTGAAGTCAAAGCTTTACACACCCCTATTAATTTTTACATCACCTTCATATTGCATTGCAATCAAAGAGTCGAGTAATGTTACATACTCTTATTATTGATGTGTGGAGAGTGTTTACAGTTACTAAAACTTAATGAGTAGCTTGGTAGAGAGTAAACATGCCAGCAAGGTGGTCTGGAGAGTCCAGATTTCCCCTACTAAGCTAATCAAAGAGCTACATGTTTATGATGAGAATATAATTTATAATTTCTCTTGTTCGACTTGCCCGCGTTTGATTCAAGCCGCCTCTTACCAATATTGACTTGCCTTGTCTAGCTCGGGCAATGTAATCTGACGCTTCAATCTCGATTGGGTCGGGTTTTTCTACTTTATCCTCTTATAAGTTCTCTTTTACTCAATAGATGTTTTTAGCATACTACACACTAATGACATCAGGGGTGGTTTATAGTAACTAATTGTATAAGTTTTTTTTTACCTAAAACTGTCTTCAACCCAACAAATTTAAAATAAAAAATCCTATCTTTTTAGTTCCGAAAAAAATTAAAACCCAACAAGTAAGTGGTTAAGATCTATTTAGTTAAGTGTAATAAAGCAATGAACAGTATTACCCTACCAAATCAGTCAAGTTAATCACAAAGAATTCTGCATACTCATCACAGCTAAATGGTACATAATTAGCTTACCGTCATAACATTAAATTCAAACATGTTACCATTCTTAATTTAATTACAATATCCACCCCTCCCCCACCTCACCCCTTCCAATATTCTTTCCAACTCTCAGTATCATTTATTGAAATAAGACAATAAACCTGTCAGTTCAAGTACAAACATTGAATCCAGTCCAGTTAAGACTATTTTCCTAACCAATAAAATAAACAGCACAAAGTGAAAACAATCATCTATTCTCTCATGGTATGTTTTGTGAATATGGACTTGATGAAATCTCGCTTAGAACAAAAAGGTTTTCTATAGTTGAAAATATTTTGACGGCCTATATAAAATTTAACCCTTAATTATGAAGCCTATGAAGCAATGCATGAAAGAAAGATAATTGACTTTATCAGGCATAAGCAAAGTCTTCTAACAGGGTTGATACACTTTTCAAGTTTTGTTAAATATGGGAAAAGGTGCAGAAAAGATGGAAAGAAATACATAAAATTAAAAACAAACGCACTATTGCTTTTGCAATAGTTCACATTTTACATTAGTGTCATTGGACAAATAGGTAATGGCTGCCTGAAGAAAAGTGATCATTAGCATTAAATCCTTCAACCTAGGTTTCATTCTATCAGAATTCCTCAGGAGGGAGTGTGACACTTCCTAAAAGAGAGAAAAAACACACAAAAGTGAGAAAAAGGAAATTGGTAAAGAGTGATAGTACACTTAGAGAGGATAGATAATGGACAGTAACAATTGATTTTCTTCCAGAGGTAGCCATTCATTACCTCTTTGTACAGTGGCAGCAGTGTAAAATGTGAACTGTGTCCTTTTCATTGTAAAAGCAATATTGTGTTTGTTCTAGAGAGGGTCGAATCCACTATTTTACAAATCTGAAACCTCAATTTACCTTAGAATATCGAATCTCAAATCCTAATCCAAACCTTGGAAAAAAATATGAACGTATGAGGAAATATAAATATAATCGAATAATATAAAATACATATAGTAACTAAATGCTAACATTCTTTCTTATAATTCATTAATTATTATAACATACAGTTAAGTATTAAATTGCTGATCTGGGGCCTGGTTGTTAGGTTCATCCTATGATTATAAGTGGTTCTGAACCACCAATAGGCAGTATTAGAGCTCTATAACAAATTTCGCTTGAAAAATTGAAAAATATATCTTTTTAAGGATTTGAGTCTCAAATCTGATTTATTTTTTTCAAATCTCAAACATACTTAAGATTTGTGGGCCCATCCCTAGTTTGTTCCCTTATATTACGTTGTTTTATATTTTCTTACATAATATATAACTAGAGATGGGGTAAATTCACTTTTGCAAAAAACGCGAAAAGATAAAAAAGGGTCGAAAATAGGGTATTTATAAGTTTTCTTTGCGTTTCATGGCATTTGAAAGTGTTTAAAGCGATTTTTATTTCACGAATTAACACGAAAAATGTGATTTTGAGAGTATTTTAGCTAAATTATTCTATTTAGCGAAATAGACGCGAATTCCCTGAAAATGCTGTGCATTTAAATAAAATGCTGAGAATTTCTATAAAACGATGTTTTTCAGCGGAAATAAGTGATTAAAAAATCATTGAGTTTCACTCGTCTGTGTGCTTCAGCTCGGGTTTTACTTGCATCCTGTGCCTTCCACAGCCCATCCGGCTAATCGCCACATTCCGTTAGTCGTTGCTTTTATCATAAATCCTTTGTTTAGGCCCTAAAAACATTGACGAAAGACATTTTTACCTATTTTGCTACAAAATGCTAAATTATGCCACAAACGCTAAATTTCCAATAATTAATGCTAAAAAAAAATTAAAATTAATGCTATTTTACCCTATCTCTATATATAACCAAATGTGCTTCAAAAAGGGAAAAAGCTCTTCATTAAGAGAAACTTTCTAAGCCTCAAAAGAGTTTTTAAGTTTTGAAATTCCCTAGCTTTTCAAGTGTTTCAAGGGTAAAAAAAATAATGCATTTTCTCATTATTTTATATTAAAAACAAAAAAATAAAAATCCCCCTATTTTCACAGTTTTCTATCAAATTCTTGACAAAAGAATTACTTGATACAAATTTGGTTTGAATTAAGACCAGCACAATTACTTGAGTGATGGAGTAAAATTATTTGGATAAAACCATGATAACACATTTTTATGTTTATTAGTGTTTAATCTAATAATTTATATACCAGCAACACTAATAATACCACCAATCTTTGTATTTATTAGTGTTTTATCTAAATTTCTACTCCAGCATCACTCAGGTAATTGTGCTGGCTATCCCTCTTTAACTTAAACAATAAATACAAATATGCAAGTGCTTGTCACAAAATCACATGAAATGTAGATAAAACAATTTGTCTACACTGAGTTACATATGATCTTATACTTTGTATTTAAAAAATCATTGCAAAAAATATCGGAAAGCTGCAATAGATTTTGAAAATTTTTTCAACTTCTTCCTATCACAACAAACTCGACTTTTCCAGGTGCAAATAACACTGTCAAATTTCTGGAAATATATTTGCCCTTCTAAATGTCCACAAAACATGAATACAGAAACTAACCAATTAATTTTAGGTGCATATGACACAGATGGCTCTGGGTAAATTAAAGAGTCATAAACCTAAAGTGTTACTTTTTTCCACCCAAATATAATAAAATAGTCTGTCGGCTATTTCACTGAGTAAATGATGATACTTTGACCAGAAATTGCATCAAAAAGCAATTTTCTGTTTTCTTCAATCAATTTGACAAGTATATTTTTTAAACATAAAAAATATATTAGTATACTTTTATATGTTAAAATAATTTCAGCTATATCAATTCTACAGTATTTTAATACATTATATATATGAGGCAAGTTTTTTCCCCCCATGCTATGGTTTAAAGTTAAATCATTTCAGAAATCAACTTAAATTCATGATGGGCATTTCATTCAATAGTGAATATTCTCAGTTTAATAATATCCTGTCAGTGAGTTTTAAGCGCATACAATGTGGGGCAAAAAATTTGGAGCAGATGGATTGCGTCGGAAGAACACATTTTTTCTTTCTTAAAATATCTTTAAAACCAATCAAGTTTAATAGTTAAAAGAAAAAATAATTCCAACAACTTATTTTCTGAGACAGAGTCTATAGCAATATTTAAAACAGCAGGATAAGATTCGAGATTCTCTTCACAAAGACAGTTTTTTTTGCTTGGTTTTTTATAAAAGAAATGAAACATTCTATTTGCAAGATCCACATGAAAACTGAATAATAGTTCAATAGGGCACATTAGAGAAAAGATATGACACAGACTCTCCATTGTGAGTCCTCCTGACAGCCTCCGCAAACATCATGGATACATCAATGCACTGCAATCAAACACACCACAAGTTAACAAGTGTTATTATTTTTAATCAGTAATTTCAAGGTGCAAAATAATATTTAACATCAACCCTTTTACATTCGGCACATTTTTACTATGCTGATCGAAAACACTCAGGCCAATTTTCAAATACTTGTTTCATAGACTTTTAAATACCACTCCCTAACCCCCTAAAAACAACATATATACATGAAAAAATCACACTTTTACTATGAACACGGAAGAGTAAAAAAAGTTATCCATTACTAATAGATAATTTGTATATAAAACTGGAAATTTGAAAATTTAGAAAATCAAATTAAAATGTATAGTTTAAAAGTGGAAAATTATCTTCTAATACTCTTTATTCATCAGTAGGGGTCTGCAAGATTGGGTTTTTTCATTCGAGTCGAACTCGAGTCTAGTATTTCTAAAAGCTCCCGAGTTTGAGTGTTGTATATTCATAATTTTAAAATGTTAGAAAGTATATTCAAACACATGTTCTTAAAAGATGAATAACACTCATTTTTATAAATAGTAAATAACACTTATAAAACACAATTTAGAAATAAGAACAACGCTCAAATGAAAATCTAATAAAAAATAATTAAAATTGTTTCAAAACTCATGTCTTTAAGGACATTTAAATTACACTAACAATTATTAAAAAAGTTAATAAAATGAATTGCATGATGGCTTGGAAAATGTACAAGACAGTGTAGAAACACTGTACAATGATGTAAAGTAAATGATAGTGAAGGAAGCCAACCTGAAAGGATAGTTAGGTTAGGCCTAGATAGGAACAAACACACTTCTCTCTGCATGTCTTCTTAAGCTCTTACACTTCTTCAAAACTTCCACAGTTGCACATTAGTTTGAATTTTCGGGAATATTAATTTTCAATAATGCCTCTTTATATGAAAAATTAATATTTCCTAAAATTTAAAACAATGTGCAACTGTGGAAGTTTGAAGAAGTGGGAAGTGTAAAAGTGTAGAAAGAAAATAGAGAAGTGGGAAGTGTAAAAGTGTAGAAAGAAAATAGAGAAGTGTGTGTTTATATCTAGGTCTAACCTAACTATCCTTTCAGGTTGGCTTCCCTCACTACCACTGTACATTATTGTAGTGTTTCTACACTGTTTTGATAAAAAGTTAATAAAATTAACATTTTAATAAGCTAATATTTCCCCAAAATATGCTTCAGTAACTTAATTTACCGTATAAGAAAATGTAAGAATCATAAACATTTAGAAATTTGAAGTGTTTAATATTTTGTTTATTATTCCTTAGTGTAATCGTGCATGATCACGTCTTCTGTTCCATTTCCATTCCTCTATGCGCAGTT
This sequence comes from Timema podura, assembly GCA_033556935.1. NCBI lineage: Eukaryota > Metazoa > Arthropoda > Insecta > Phasmatodea > Timematidae > Timema > Timema podura. The sequence continues at coordinate 45,599,920 of JAVRXN010000002.1, forward strand.
GCAGATGCGCGTTGTATAGGCTCTTGTTAAACATTATTTTATTGTGAAATTTACTTCAATTCAATTTTTAATGCTTATAAAAGTTAATGCTGATACTTTAAAATTAAAAATAATATGACTAAAATAATATTTCTAGCACCCAATATGAAATAGTAAATGCTTTTTTAATTTAAATGTGGTAAGTTTGGTAAAATATGTATTGCAATAAATAAGATAAATATTGATTTTAAACAGACTAACCAACATAATTCTATAACTAAATAGTAACTAAACTAGAGCTAGTTTTGTAGCTAAACGTATTATTTATTACGAGTTTTAAATATTTTAGGTTTGAAAACATTTAATATAATATATTCTTGATATTACTTTTTTAATTTAACATAAATTATTATTTTAGAAAAGGACCATGTAAAAATAGTAAAAAGAATCATTCATTTATTACTTAGTAATCTTCTTAGCTATTTTTATTTTCATTACTTTGTAATGGCAATTCAAGTAAACAACTTCAATCAAGTATAATTCAAAATGGACGAAAATATTGAATAAATTTAATGGGCGAAAGTGGTTTTAAAGTTCTATTATGTTAATAATGTGAAAATTGAAATTAATTTTTAACAATTTGTTAAGTAACTGACTGATTTATAAGTGGAAATGCTAATATTATCTCAATTAAATAGACTATGCTTACTGTTGCATTTTAAAAATAGATTATTAAATACATCAAGTGGAAGCTTGAAAATGATATAAATATACTCTTTAAAATGAAAATGACATCTGTTCACGGGAATCGAACCCGGGATCTTTGGCTTAGTGTGCCAATGCTCTAGCCACTGAGACATTCAGAAATCATCATATGCCCACTCATTCTTCCCTCATATTTTAAGGCAGAGTCTGTTATGAACGTGCAGAAATCTTCAGCTAAATATGAGCGCTCTGTTAAAATCACAAGCTATCAGATAATGCCGCCACCTATGAAGTAATGTAATGTAAATAATAGGGAAGGAAGCCAACCTTAAAGGAAGGTTGAGTTAGGCTTTGAGAGAAACAAACTTCTCTCTGTAGTTCTTCATACATTTCCACTTTTCAGCTTCTTAGCACTTTAACTCGCCACATCACATCAGTTTAAATTTTTGGACATCAACTATATTTGTTTCAGTGTCTACGTGAATTTATTATTTAATGTTTTTAACTTGTATAGAAAAGAACCAAGGAATAAAGAGCCATCTATCTAAGAACCAAAACAACCCTTAAGTTATTTCAGTTTATAGTTTTTGCTTTTAAAATGATAAGAGTTAAAGAATCATAAAAATGAGTAAAATACCACCAAATCAGGAATTAAGTTTTATGTACAGTAAGTATTGTGGTGTTTTTCATACACTCGTTATGAACACATTAAAACAACTTGTGTATAACCACACAAATACACATTAAACGTAAATATAAATGCATGTATAAATAAAATTAATAAGTAAATTTCAACAATGTGAAAAAATAACACATTCGAACTGTAAGCAGAACTCAGCAAATTTAACTAAATTACACAACTTAGGTATTTTTTGTTTACTTTAATGCAATGGAGAAGGTTAGACTGGAATGCGGAGTTTTAAAGAGTATGTATGATGATAACACGAGTTGTGAAAAGGGGGCCACCTCAGTAAGCAAGAAATTGCTGCGCAAACGTTCAGCTATAACACAAAGTTTAATTCTACAATGTGTTATTTTATAATTTCGTTCATGCCAAAAATAAAGTCTAAAGATTCCAACAGGGCTCTTTTTTCTTAACACTCTCTAGTTTAAGTTTTATTGATATAAGGAAATGTGTGAAAATGTGACATTAGCATATTTGTGGAGCTATGAGACTAGGCTTGATGAATAAAGGTTCCAGAATTAGCCTCCCTCTAACAAATTAGTCATTTTTTGATAGGCTCACAACAGAAATTTTTAAGCTATTTTAGAACTAGGAGTGAACTTTCCTCTTTACTTGGATATAAGTTTTGTAGTTTTCTTTCCCCTTTTTCTTATTGACATGACACGGGGTGGTTGTAGATGAAGGACAAAAGGGTGTGTAAGCTTAGACAGAATAGAGTTGTTCCAGAAAATGACACATACCATTATATTGTAAGACATGTGGCCTGACAGTGATTGATACTTTCTCAGTGACTGAGGCGGCCACCTAATTCAGAGATGGGATGGATGGAGTGGTTCCAAATACAAAATGAGGTTAAGCAGGCGCGCGCTTTCTCCCCACTACTCTTTGTAATGGTAATGAATAGAGTGGCAAGGAAACTCAGGGAGGAAATAATGAAGGCCATGAAGTTTGATGACGACTTGATGGTATGAGGGGAGAAGGAAGAGGAAGCTAAAGGAATAAAATGAGGAAGTGAGAGAGTGTGGAATGAAATTTAGAATTGCGAAGAGTGAAGTGATGGTATCGACAAGGAAGAGGATAAAGCCTAGTAAAGCTATGAAGTAGGGCCGAGGTAAAGGGTGGGATTTTAGCGGATTTAATAAGAGGGCAACAGGTGAAGTTTTTATATAGATGTTAGGTGTTTGAATGGTGATTACAAATATTTTTGAATCAAATGGTGAAAATTTAAGTACAACTTGATATTACTTACTGGTATACATATTTAAAATATAGTTGGCAAAATTTTGAACGAAGTCACATGAAAGATGATCTCACTGAAATTCAAAACTTTCACCACAAAAAAACAGGGTGATGCTAGACAGCAAAGTATCATTTTACTAGCCACAAGTCTACTATATTTTACTTTAAAAAAAAAAAATTCCTGCCAACTACAAAAAAGTAAAAAAAAAAGAACAGGAGATATTTAATTTTTTTGGTCTACTTGAATACCTGTGTGGTGTTTATTCTTTACATACTGTCCACCCTCAGGTGAAACATACACCTTGGGAGGCTATGAGAAACAGTAGTGTATCAAACCTTGGAATCCCAAGTCAACTATTTACTAGACTGTGTGTGTGCTGGTGTGATAGACTAGTGCCATACCTGTATTCTAGGGCAGTCTTTCATGTGTTGCTCCTGAGGGATGGTGTTGGTGACAACTACTGCCTCAAAACAAGCATTGTTAATCCTGGAAATTGCAGGTCCAGAGAAAATTCCATGAGTAAGGATAGCATACACCTTTGTTGCACCAGCTTCCAGCAATCTAAGAAGCACACAATAATCATATTTGTTTATAGCCAAGGTTGCTAACATACATTCATATATTCAACTTACAGGTTGTTGATTAAAATTACAAATGGAGAATGTAAATGGGGTGTAGAATACTAATTGAACATCTATAAAAAGGTGTCTATTACAACATTTATTTGATATAGATTATGTGCTTTGTACCTATAGTTATATAAATGCAGCAGAAACACGAACATTGGGTGTAAGAGAGAACCGGGAAGTGGGGGTCATGGGAATTAATGTTTTTAAGAGTAAGCTAGCTATCACAAGGAGAAAAAGTATTGTGAATGAAGTTGTCTGGGAAAAAGTTAGGGTACATCAAGTATACCAGAGAAAGTAGAGGAAGCAAGTAAGATAACAGTGAGTGAGCGGAGATGAAGGAAAGCAAATTAAGAAAGAAAAATGGTGGAAGGAAAGAAGAATATGGAGGAATTTAACTAATCTGACTCAGGTGCTTGCTGGAAACAGTTGATGAGATTATCTACAGTGCAAGGTATTAAAAAAGATGAGTAAACTTGTTATAATGCACACTCTTATTAGTACTACTAGTGGGGAAATGACATGTTTTCTATTAATTCTATTGTTTTTCTTAAACATGGTCAAAAATGTCTCTTATACAGTAGCCCCATGGCTTCTTTGGTGCTGAATGACAGTTCACAGCTGACTTCTGACAGTCAACATTTAGCTATATACCTAAATTTTGATTGTCAGAAGTGACAAATGCTAAAGACATGTTTTTTGCAGATCATATGGTTCGGTGTAGGGATACATAATTTGGTCTGGTAGCTTTTCAAAGCCGTCAGAAGTCAGCTGTGAGCTGTCAGTCAGCACCACAGAAGCTAAAACTGAGGTATAGTTTGCTGATCAAAGTTTATTTTTGAATTTTACAACATTAAAAGACCAGTGGACAAACATGTCTGCAGTTTTTCCAGTGCTTCATTACTTTCTTGAGACTTATGTTCTCATGGTAAAAACTAATTCTAGTCGAGTTAGGAGTTTGAGGAGAGGCTATGTAGGCTATATGAAAAAGCAATGATAAACTTTGGCCATTTTCTAGTCTTATTGCACTGGAACGATTAATAATTAAATATTAACAATGAAATTAAGGTTAATTAAAATACCATTCGATTATAAAGTAAGTTGCACTATGTTAAATACTGTTACTTATTAAAACCCATTGGTTGAAAGTGGTTTATAATAAATTCTTTGAATTCTAGTGCCAGTATTGATTACAAATAAGTCAAAATATCTAATATAGAGGACTTTGATAATTAGTGATCTCAAGGAACTGCAGAGCATTCATCTTAAGAGCAGGTGAAAAACTAAGCGGTAGGGAAAAAATGAGAGCGAGATGGGTTTGAACCCTATCTTTTACGACCAGAGATAAAACATCCAACGATTATATTATCTTTGTAGCTAATGGTACCAATATGTGCTTCTAGAAATCCATATAATGTATTACAAGCTATCCACAAACATTTGTGAGAAGAAATAAGAATGAATATGAACAATATGGAAGTTGGATTGGTAAAGTATGATATATTTACACTAACCAACCACCATTTTTACTTACTTCTCTGCCGCGTGACATATGGTGCCACACGTATCTGCCATATCATCGACTAGGATGGCTACTCGGTCTTTGACATCACCCACCAAAACCATTGAGGCCACCTCATTTGCCTTTTTGCGTTCTTTATGAATCAAAGCAAATTCAACATTAAGTCTGTCAGCAATTGATGTCACTCTGAAAAAAAAAAAATCATTGTTAATATCATTAATGTTCATCATATTCTTTCTATTTTGTGTATAGTTATTGATTATAAACACAAAATGGTTAACTAAGATGACTCGGTTTTAAATACACAAATGATATTTCTAGCCATTATTAGTTAATTAATTTACCCCACAAGCTTATAAGTTCATATTACCAATCAAATTAAGTGCATAACAAGAAATACTAATTTTAATTTTAATCAAATGATGACGGGGAAGGGTGGTGAGGGGGGTGGAGGGAGCATAACAATTATATATTAAAAAATATATAATAAATACAAGCAAAAATTATATTTAAAAAGAGCTGCTTCTTCATAAAACATGGAAAATCTTTCTTCCACTAATGGTGGCTTCAGCATCATAAACAAATATCACTAAAATAAAATGAGGGAAGATACAAAACATTCTTAAATTATATATGACTCTTTTGTTCTAGTGCCAGCGAACTTGGACTGCTGAAGACACTTGATAACGAAAAGGTCAGAATTTTCCTGGATTTGTGACTGGATGACATTCAGTGGACTTAATTTTACAAGACAAAGTTTAGGAGTTTATACTTAAGGTCCACTGACTGAACAATTAAGGATGTTTTAAATAAATTTGGGAAAATTAAATTTTAGGTCTAGCAGTGTTAGGTTAAATGATTTCTTAAAAATAGTGAAGCCAATAGCAATATTAGTAGATGCAATAAAATGAGGGATTATGGAATTTAATTCTTATAATGTTAATGAAATGTTAAGTTATTTAGTAAAAATAATTATTGAATCCAGAATTTCAGTCTTATACACAACAATAAAACCACAAGATACCACATGAAACTTATTACCTTGTGGATATCCAGGGATTTAGAGTTCTCCATTGAAACAAAACCATAAAGAAATTCACTTTGAAATGTGAAAGCATTTTTTGCTTTTCCATCTTTAATCACTATGTTACAGACTCCATTAATCATTTAATGTTTTTGCCCAACTCTCACATACTCATTCTGACTTATTAATAAAGTTAATGAAAAAAAAAATACAGTAAAGCTAATAGAATAATTGTATTAGCTTTACTGTATTTTGGTTTTAAATTATTAATGATAAACACTTTTGTGTCAAAATGTTCTTAAATGATAAAATTACAATAAACGTGACAACTCAACAGGCATGTTATTGTGTGGATGGAAAAAAAAAATATATATTTATATATAGTACCATAAATTTTAATTACATATATAAGTAGTTTATATTATGGGTGGATGCATTCAATTTGTATAACTTTGGAAATCTGCTCTGAGAATGAACAGCGCGCGTATAGCCTCTCTTTCTGAGCTAGATTTCACCGATATACATCTGTCATAACATCATTGAAGGTAACATTGTTGTGGGTTGAAGTATATTATGTTTGTCCTGTTGGCGAAGTTTTGATGCCAAAGCTCAAAAGTTAACAGAGCAGAGTTAAACAAGACTGACTAAATTTAGTTTTATTTATTCATCTTCATTAACAGTTTATTGTTCCAGCGAATCGGTTACAATTTGAGAGGCTCTTCCTTTTTTTTTCTATCTAAATATAATTTCTTCATCATTTATTTACTGCAATTTAGATAATAGGTAAGGAATATAATATTTTCTGGAGTTATAAATGTTGGTTATATCTCCATGTAACAATACATTTGATTGGTTATTTAAATGCTAGGACATTGTGAAATGAGAAAACCAATTTCTTTGATTCTTTATACTAATTTGTTTACATCATAATTTTTGAGTCAATGGATGACTTATGCTTGATTTTAGAATATCATGTTAAGAGTCCTCTGAATTAAATAACCATTAGTTAGGTATATCTTAAAGTTAAGCTTGATAATGCAATTCCCCATTAAAAATGGCTTTTTTTTTGTCAAGTTACAAATGAATGCTTTCCAGTGGTAGTAGTTAAACATCTCAGAGCATAATGTTTGTTACAATTTAGCTTTTTATTGATATACATTTAACAATGATACTATAAAACAAAAGAGATTAGTCAATTTCAATTGAGTACTAAATTAATATTATTTGGTTGTTCTTAAAACAATCAAAGATCAATTCAGATTCGAGAAATATAAGTATAGAACTACATATAATTTGACCTAATTTAAAAGTGTGTGTTCACCTCTTAGCGCCACCAGCATCAGGTGAGACAATGATACTGTTCCTCCATTCCACAATGTTCTCTCGGATCCACTTGAGCACAGCAGGCTCCGCGTATAGGTTGTCAACGGGGATATCAAAGAAACCTTGGATCTGAGAGGCGTGGAGGTCCATAGTGATGATGTGATCTGCTCCAGCCACTGACAACATGTTGGCCACCAGCTTGGCCGAGATGGGTGCTCGGCTCTGTAAGCAAACAGGGGAGGTACACACTGTGTTACATCACAGCTCACCAAGGTCCATTTGCAACACACTTTTAATAAACTCCCTCCTGGCCCTTCATAGATGGAGAAAGTAACAATTTTTGGTATTTTATCTTTCTTCAAACGGATGAAAATTAAAGAATTAATAATTAAGAAAAAAAAAATCGACATGACAACAAAAAACAAACGTAACCAAATACAATACTGCTTTATGTATAGCAGTGCTATTGTTCAAAAAAAAAATACAATAAAAAAATTAAGAAAGAGTTGCAAATGCACCTCAGTTAGTTTCATATGTAAGAACAAGCAAAAAAATATGAAAAAAGTAAAATAAAAATACAATGAAATAAAATCATTAACAAGCACATATATGGTTAGTTTCAGACAAACACAAAATTAATCATTCTGCACAAAACACACAAACATAAGCATTTTTGGTTATTTATTTAAAATGTGGATAATGGACAAATCACAAAAGGTATATAATAGAACAATTGTATATTATTGTCTTTTCAACACTCTGGAGAAGGGTTCAATTCTTTACGTGGCATATTAATTAGTTTTGATACAATAATATAAGATTAAGAAACATTGTGATTAATATATTTATGTCAAAAATAATTAAAGATGCAGCAATAAAATACTTAACACAAAATTAAAGGAATAAAATCAATTGATAAACTACACCCTATAAAATCACCACAATAAAAACTCACAATCATGTTGTCTAATGAATCCACTGATTCTTGAATTAAGATACTAAATAAGTTCATTTAAAAATTCCCCAAGTTAAATATCCCCCAGCAATAAATATATTATTAACTTATTTATGCAGGTAGTTCAACATCTAATTTTGACATTGGGCATGTCTTTAAAACTATTTCATTTCCTTGACCGAGTTATTTATTTCAGTCAGTACTGACTGTTCTTAGAGCTTAATATTAAAATAATAACTGTGCAATGGCATGATGAAATGACCAACACAAAGGGGAATCCAGGAGAATAGGGGGAGGGTCTTTTAGCCCCCTCCACATGATGCTTGATTTTTTCCTATTCAAAATCTTTACAAAAAAGGTTTGAATTTAAAACAAGCAACACATACATTTAATAACAGTATTTATCTTTCTAAATTATTCTGTGAGATAATAAATTGCCAAAATATAGGATATACAATAATAATTTAATATGTTGGCCAGTGATCAGCTAAAGATTTTTTTTTACATTTTTTCCCAATCACATGTAGGCTCTATTTCAAGAAAGACCTTTTAATTCATAGCTCTAAGGTAAATATACATTAAACTCCCGCTTTTTTTAGCGCAGAATACTTATTTTTGCAGTTTTAATTATGATCTCTCTTCCTTACCCCCCTCCCCATGAAATAAATTATGGATCTGACAATGCTGTAACGACACATTTAAAACCTTGCAAACTATTATGACAATCTTGAGTAGAAAAGATTGTTAAATTAAAATCTGCATAACCCACATAGACAAACAATGTTAGTAATAAAACAAAAAAACAATTAACTAACACCCCCACTACTACTTGTTATTGTAGTTCCATGCTTGGACACAAAACCAGCATCAACACATGCATTCTGAGTTATGATGTGCATGGTTTCAGCTAAGTATGATATTTTATTTACTGAAGAAATAACAAAATCAGAACTATTTTCACAGATGGGAATGGGCATGTGTATTTGCTTGCAGTTATGTCAACAATGACCCACTAAACAAAAAATACAAAAAAAATAATTAATGACTACTATGTGCAAGCCATTTTTAATTAAGGCATTGACAGAATCTAAAACATAAAATATATAACTAGCAACGACCCATAATGAAACCGTGAACAAACTATAAGTAGGCTACCTATCGTTTTGACAGGGGAAATTGAATCTCTCTCATGCATTTTATGTTTAACAAAAATTAAACCAGCTACAACCTCGGCTAAGTTTCCATAGATTGTGCCTTCTTATCCTGGCATGGCCTTAAGACTTTCCTCTCCCCGTAAGGGTATCTTCCGATGAATGGATGCATAAGGTCAAGATTGGGCTGGCTGTCAGTTTCCAAATTCAGGCTGAAATAACTATCTAATGAAAAAAGAGCATTCCCAGCGATGTTTCAATAAATGGCAACTAACAGCTTCTTGGGGTACTATTGTTAAAGAGGTACTGCACCAGCATTCACCAGGAGGGAAGATGATAAACTAAAATGTCAGTTGGGCGTACTTCTCCATGTAGTCCACATTAAAAAAAAAGTGTTTTAATTTTTCTATAAATTGGCATATGTCCAAATATTTGAGGATTTATTAAAAGTCTTGGATGAAATAACATAACACACATATTAATTATTAAAAATATGTGAGGAAAAAGCATAAACACAAATAATCTAAACTAAAGACCATTATATCACACCCAATTAAGAGCACTAATAATTTTGAAATGAAATAATAATCAGCACACACATTCCCAGTTAAAAATGGAAGCAAGACCGGGAATATTGAACGATTTAATTTTGTGAACTGTACCAAATCAAATGGCATGAGAGAAATTTAAGTAAACTCCACTTTCATAAGTTTGAAGAATCAAATGGACATTTTTTTCCAGGCCAAAAGAAAGTTTTTGTAACAAATAGACCTAAACCATAAATATGTCCAACAATGACATCACACAACATATACATTTTTGATCGATTCTAATTTCTAATAACCATTTACACTCTCCATCAAATAAAGTCTGTAAACTCTCTAGTGTGCATACACTACTAAACACAGAAATACTTGTTGCTGACAAAAGTTCAGGAAAGCATGTACTGTTTAAAAACAAAATTTCCCACCACTATAGATAAATTACTTTCATAATAAAAACTAAAATACCTTCTTTTGTTTGTTTTTGTCTTGGCTATAAAATAAAAATGTATAATTTGGCAATAGTTCAAGACATCATATTAATAATAACTTAATGTGGTCTACTCAATACACACATGCTTTCTTTAAACAGATTACCCTAGCAACGATATGTTGTGCCTAAACACACGTTAAGGAGCAGCAAAATAGAGTGGCAGAAAACAAAAGAGACAAAATAATATGCTAATATTTATTAAGTTTATCCAAGCAAGATTTTTAAAGTAAATATTTAATAATCACTGAATACTTTACCATCCTATGATATAAATCATAAATAAAGTTAATGGTTTAAGAATTTTACGCATCACAAAATTTAAAATAGATAAATTACCTATTCGGCACTGTACAGTCATGCTCCCCACAGTTAAATACACCCCTTCATCTTATTATAGTGATGTCATTTATGGACAGACCCAATAATACTCACTCGCTTCTGAATGTTATTACTTAAATAAATAAAGGGTATTAGTAACTACTTATCGACATTTAGAACTGAACTGTTGCAGGACTACCATGATATAAATGTTAATATAGGTGTTAATAATATTAACCAAAAATTATTATTTTGAAAGCCGAAATTATAGTCTATCATCATAATTTCTTAACCTAAAAACATGAATCCAACTATATGTGGAATAATCAAAATGAAGTAATTTCTCCCTAACAAAGCAAGAAGAACATATTTTAAATATTTTTTAAACAGTGAGTAGGAATTAATCAAAGCCTTTATTTTATATGATTTAATAAAAAGATATGCTATTTTGCAGCATTTTATATGCTTAAATATCTTTAAAATATTTATTTTGAAGAATTTTATATGCTTATAGATCTTTTAAAAAATTTAAGTTATAAAACCTTATCACAGCACCTGTAACCTAAAATAATAAACAATATAAACAAAAAATAAAGGCACATAGTCAACAGTTCAGTTCTATCAGAGTCGATGTCTCTACCAACATGAATGTTAATAATATTTGTGTAGTCCATTTTGAGCAATAGCATGTAGAAGTAGAGGCCTACTTTGTTTATGATGGCTTGCACACATTACAGGGCTGTGTGAGACACACTGGAATAAGATTATTTTTAAATATACTCACTGTCGTTAGGTCGGGAACAAAATCCTGAAAATGTGCCAAACATTTAGCCTATCAGATTAACATGGAAGTCACACACAATGTGTTCTAGCAAATTTTAAAAGTTTCCTACAACTTTCAAAGTGAACGTTTAAGGGGTACAATTTTATTTCCCTAAAATTCATTAGTACACGATGCAAGATAGCCAAGCAGAATTTGAAATGAAATGAACAAATAAAAATATGAAATATTAGTATGTTTAAACTATATCAGAAATAAGTTTTTATAATATATAAAATGGTATTTAAAATTTTCATCGATTGTTAGTAAAAATTATATCATATTGATCTGAAATTCAACTGCACTTTTTTCTCCACATGCTTCCATAAAGATTGAGTGTGGCCAATAATCACGAGTTGGTGAATATTCCCACTTCCTTTCTTCTGCACGCATAAAAATAACAGTGTTTTTAGAATATAATTTGTTTTAAGTGCATTCTATTGACATTAGCTAGTAGTGTTTTTGGTTGTGTTAATTTAATTTATAAGCCACAATAGGGCATGTTATATAATAAAACAAATCTTAGTTTTTTTAGAATCATATCCTACTACCAATTCAGGTTGCACGCTTAAGTCACAGTTCAGCATGAATCAATAGAAATTAATCAGGAGTGGGAAGAGTAAAATATCAAAAGAAAATTACACTGACAAAGAGAGCAAAATATTTATCTGTTCAATTATTTTTACTCCCTTTCAGAGTGATCTCATTAGAAGGGTGCTATTATGGTATATTAGAATTTTCAAATAAGGCAGTGTTTAGCTGACTCACTTTATAGGATACTGCAATGTGTTTGATAAATTAAAAAGTATTATATGCACCAAAAAAAACTCCATGGCGTCAGTCTACAAGCGAGCTCTACTGACCAAGAGGCTGCTGTATGTTGGCCAAGATAGTCCAACATATGCAGATAGAGGGTGCCATGCAGTCAGCCCAACAAACCCTTCAACCGTTAATTTCAATTTTCTAGACCCGATCTGTTACTTTTTCACTCAATTAGCTCCTCAATCGTCCTCACGAGGCTTAGTTGACCTCGTTCCAGACCCACTGCTTCACAGAAAAATCTGAAAGTTCCAGGGATTGAACCCGAGACCTCTGAATCTGTAGCCAGGAAATGTGACCACTAGACCACAAAGGTGGTTATTAAAAGCAAAACAACATGAAAAATCAAAGTAATGCAGATATTGTGATCCTAAAAACTAAAGGAGAAATATAAATATAGCTTTGTTTGAAGACAAAAGAATGTGCTTGCATGGGCACACGAGGGTTTTTTCCAAAATTTTTTAGGGAAAGAAGTGCATATTCTTTAAACCAAGCTCAACTTTCATATTTGTTTTATATCAGTATTGATTATCAAATACTTTTAAATCTTATCTAAGAGGAAGGGAAACCCAAATATAAAAAAACAACCATCCCCAGTGCACTCTTCTAACAGATTGAACTTGGACCACTCAAATTGATATTCATGTGGCCAAACATACTGGTATGATGAATAAATGAAATAATGTATACTACATACTGTTTTATTAAAGTGATAGTAAACATTTACATCACCCTATGCTTGCTGACCTTCCCATGAACTATTCTTCATAAAGTTATGTAACATGTTAGTAGTTCAAACAATGTGTATTTCAGGTATGCTCTATACTGTAAAGTGACCAAACTGCCTGTTAGCCAAAATGTTTCCAAATTTTTGAAATGTTGTAAGAAGTAAAGACCAAATTTGATACTCTAGGAAATGATTATTTTGCCACTTTATTATTCTTATAAATTAATAATCTTATGTTCACTATTTAAAAAAAGTGGATAGCCATTCATAGCAATGCAATTTTCAATTTTACATGATTTTTTAATTATATGGTTCTAAGTCGGTACAAACAACACTTCTTCAAGTCAATATTTGGTATATTTCAAAATAAACACATCAATTTGGAAGAACTTTTCATGATTGGCCTTTATAGAACATAAGATAATTGCAAACAAACATCATTTCTGATGAGATTCTCATAGAAGGTTTTTTTTGGTCATGTTTCACAATCAGTTCAGATTATTCAAATTTAAACTTTAAGATAATGTGTTATGGATGAGTAATGTTGAATTTAGAGGGAGTGTACCTGCACTTGCGTTGTAGGAGAGTGGGAAAACATTTAAGAAAAACCACCTTCAGTACACCTGACCGAGATTTGAACACCAATCTTCCCGTTATCTGCGGTCCATTCTATTGCAATAGTGATGCCTTATACCTAGAGATAAGGTAAAATAACATTAATTTTCAGTTTTTTAGCATTAATTATTGGAAATTTAGCATTTTGTGGCATAATTTAGCACTTTGTAGCAAAATAGGTAAAAATGTCTTTCGTCAATGTTTTTAGGGCCTATACAAAGGATTTATGATAAAAGCAACGACTAACGGAATGTGGCGATTAGCCGGATGGGCTGTGGAAGGCACAGGATGCAAGTAAAACCCGAGCTGAAGCACACAGACGAGTGAAACTCAATGATTTTTTAATCACTTATTTCCGCTGAAAAACATTGTTTTATAGAAATTCTCAGCATTTTATTTAAATGCACAGCATTTTCAGGGAATTCACGTCTATTTCGCTAATTAGAATAATTTAGCTAAAATACTCTCAAAATCACATTTTTCGTGTTAATTCGCGAAATAAAAATCGCTTTAAACACTTTCAAATGCCATGAAACGCAAAGAAAACTTATAAATACCCTATTTTCAAACTTTTTTTTTTGCATTTTTCGCAAAAGCGAATTTACCCTATCTCTACTTATACCATGTGGCCACCATGGCAGGTTAAAAGTGAAGATTAGTTCAGAAAACTAACACCTGAAAAGGGATTTGAATCCTGAACCTTTGGGGTTTTTTTTTTCAGTATGATCCCACTGTGGACTCACAGATAACTCTATATGTAGTTGAGGGCATTCTTGGAGCAAGTAGTTGTATTATTTTCAGCTTGAGTACAATGGCAGGTTGAGATAAGTATTACACTGACTTGTGCGAGTTCCCGGATAGCTCAGTTGATAAAGCAATCGGTGCCGCCAAAGGTCAAGTTTTCAAATTCTTGTCCATGTAATTTTTTCTGAGTTACTAAAATTAACTAAGGCACAGCATTTCAAAATTGAGTGGTGGTGATGGAAGCAAGTACTAAGATTTCCAAGAGCGAGCAGTGATAGATTTTTGGATGAATCACTTTTTTATTACACATTATTTAAATGATAAACTGTAGTGAATTAAGCATACACTTGCCAATATTTTCTATGTAAAGAATCTTTGCTGAACATTGACAAACGAATCCAAAGTTTTATTCCTTGTTTTACACGATTATGAATGGTTGGTAAATAGAAGATTATGTGTGTTTACATTGAACTTATGACTTGGAGAAGTGTAACAATGCATAAAACGTTGCTAACACAATCACAGAAAGCGATCCCTGCAAGAGAGTACAGTTCATTTTATAACTAATCCCTGTAAATAATATTGTTTAGTTAGCTTATGAATAAAGATATTTAAAAAAAAGGCCACAATCACAAAAAGCAATGTCAACCAGAGTCCAGTTCATTCAAATACCTGTAAGATAATGTTTAATCAAATTATAATTAAAGCTGGTCACAATCACAAAAAGCAATCCCCAGCATAACAGTCCAGTTTATTCAGCAAATCACATATACCTGTAAATTATAAGCAAAACAGACCACAATAAACCCAGCAGTGTCAAAAATAAATTTTACAACCTTTAAAGTTTGTTTCTATAACATTTAATTCAAAAGTTTCAAGATTTTGTTTTGAGTGGTTGTGAAGCGAACAGACTTTAAAATAAAAGTTTTGAAACTTTACCCTTTTTCAGGGTTCCTAGAGTATTTGTAAAAAAAAATTCTCCCCGACTTTTCCCTGATTAATTTCCCAAGTTCCCTGAACAACTTCTCATAAAATTTCCAGTATAATTTTATGGTACTATTCATGTGGAAATATTAATTCAATTACATATATTTCGGCCTCCTCCTCCTCCTGCCCTACAGCCGACCTTGCCTCACCTCTCATGGAAGAATAAGAAAGCAGACGTCTTGCCAATCAGTTCAGGGAAAATGATGGAAAAATAACAAAATATATCAAACCTTATCAAAAAGGAAAGGGTGAAATCCATCTGCAATTGTTTCGCAGAAAGCTAGTTTACACTTCAGGAATGGATGACAGGCTGCCAGTATCCCTACAGGTTTTGTTTTAGGAAGCTTTTCTTCTTTGAGAAACTTAACAACGTGGTCCCAAATTTGTAATGCCCTTTGAAAGCATGGTGTATTCTTTAAACACTGCACATCACAGAACTTCAAAGGAAAAGTTGTACACCCTGTCAACTGGGTAAATAATGCTCGATGAGCTGTAGAGTCAGTGAACAAGTAGTACGTGTGACGCAATAAGCAATTTATATCCCAATTGACAGATTCTACTCCTGTTCTCAAGGAACCATGAACAACATGAAGCTCACATGTTCCCAGATTTACCAAACTACATATTTTATTGTCTGTGACAGATTTGATGTGTTCCTGAAGAAGTGTTATAAACTTTAAATTGACATTTGGGCCATCCATTGACACTTGTATCAACTTAGAGTGGAAGAGGAGAAATACCATGCAAGAAATGCTTAAGTAATTCTTCAACGGTGATTCGATCGAGAAAAAAAACACCACCACTGTTTAAGCAACGAGCGACGATGTTATGATTTTCCTTGTCCCAGAATCTGAATACAATATCCATTTGCCCTCTTTGAAAAACTTTATTCAATGCCTCATCAAAACAAATTACAAAGTTGGTACCCTGGAACCTTCGGGAAACCTCAACTGAAAAATTGTACTTAAATTATTGCACGAATTGAAATGCATTTTATTGTCAACGACTTGCAAAGCCCAAATGACTTCCACCTTAGTTATATTATCTTTCATAACAAAAGTGTTACGGTTTCTTCGAGGCACTATACTACTTTCACTTTGGCAACACCTTCCTTCTGCGGCTTTACAATTTCCGATGAAACTGAAGTGTGACATGAATTGTCATTCCCCTGACTTTTTTTTTAAGTTTCCCTGACTTATTTTTCCCCCCTGACTTTCCAGACCTTGGGAGCCCTGCTTTTTCTCAAATTACAAATAATTAATATTTGAACTAAAATTCTAGTTTATATAATGTATATTATGTGATAATGAGGAATGCATTTGTAAACAGAAGGTATGAATGATTTCAACCAATAGTGAGGAAATGTTACAACTTGTCTGACACTGCGAAAGTTATGTGTAGTACAAATCAATGAGGTATTCAGAGCACAAGCTGAAGAATCAAAAATGAGTCATATTATCATACATGTATCGATCAACAAGAATGTGGACGAAAACAACAACTCTTTCATCAGCCAATTAAAGTCTCCATTCAACACAACACATCAAGAATAAAACGCACGGCAGTTTAGTTCAAGGTCAAACTGTAAATTGACCTTTGAATGTCTTGTTTGCGGTTGTTGTCATGTGTTTTAAACCAATCCCATACATGCCACTCTTTACAAAAGACAATCTAAGTTAGGACTTTTTTATTTTATTTTAATAGCCAAAATGTGGCAAGTTCAACTTTGATAAGATAATAAGGTTATAGATAAATAGTGTGTGAAAGAGCTTTTGCAACTTTCAAAGATTTGATTTCAACCTCCTGCGAACAAATATCAATTCATAATAAAATTATACTAGCATAACTTGACGTCACTAAATAAATTGATTAGTGGTACAAGCGATAAGTATGATGCAGAGCTGCTATAGGCAACAGTTCCCATAAGCAAGATACACTAAGTCTAAAGGGATAACTTGGGACAGGGGAAGATTATTTGGTAGAAATATTCCCTCTTTAAGTGTTAGATTTTCAACTTGCCGACTTATTCAACTACAATGACCACACCAAGAAAATATGTCCCAAGAATGGTCTGTTCCAAATTGTACAGTATAGCAATTAATTTCCCACTCTCTCTTGTCCAGCAGAGGAGAGCTCGATTTGTAAGTAAAATAAGTATGAATATGTCATTCCCAGAATCTATCTTATAATTAATTCTTAGTAAGCATATGAAAAGTATCAGAAATATGATTTTTTTAAGCTTAGGTGCTTATAAATTATGGTAACAGCATTTACATTAACCATTACAGTGATCATAAGGTCTATGGCATCACTCTCACAACAGACTTTGACAGAGAAATCTGAGTTTAAATCCCGGTTGGGTGCACTGAGGGTGTTTTTTTTCCAAGGTGTTTCACTCTCTCTCTTCTTGTCTCTTTCTTTCTCCCCGAGTTCAGATCCCGGTTGGGTCTACTGAGGGTGTTTTTACAAGTTTTTAACCTCTCTCTGTATCTTTCTTCTTTTTATCTCTCTCTCCTGGTTCAAATCCAAGTCGAGTGTACCTATGATGTTTTTTTCCCTCTCTCTCTCGGTCTTGTCTCTTTGCAAACAATGTGGATTCACTTCCTCTAGGGTGACCTGGCGGTCTAGGGGTAAGGTGTCGGACTTCTGTGCTGGGGGTCCGGGGTTCAATCCTCGGTCCCGGCGCAGATTTATCTGATTACCAAACCCTTCCTTCACCTCTGACAAGACGTGTATTAATCACAACTTGTGAATGTGTGGAATGCCAGGCCTCCACCGTGGTTCAGATTCCAAGTTAAACTGTAGGTCCTACCCTTTCATCTCACAATCACCCAACCATTACACATTAGCGTAAGTGCGTATAACCCGAACGGGTAGTGAGACGCGGTGCTAATAATAACACTTCCTCTAAATTCTAACTTCCCATCACTAACACAGGGTAATTTGTACTTATTCATATGACCTGAACGTGACAAAACATTTAAAGTGTAAACGTATACATGGTAGACCAACATATCATAAGAAATCTCAGTTAGTACTCAAAGTGTTTCGTATGCCTACTAAAATAGTTGACAAGTGTTTAATGTCAAGTCTGTGAATATTAACAAAAATAGTTGGTTTATTAGTTTTGTAATAACACATTTATTACATTTTGTTGGAGACTTAAATCAAATTTAATTTGATACGCACAGTGCACAACATAACAAAATTGTATTCCTTAAAATGAAAGCACCAAAAAAAAACCTTTATGCTGTATTAATCAAGAATAATAAGGCAGTTCATTTTTCAGACTTTAAATATGTTATCTCCACAATTTCTTTCACATGATGTGAAAACCAAATGATCAACCCCACCAGGATTCCAACTCATGTCTTATTTGAAGTGATGTGACATTGTCTGAAGCACAATTCCTGACCAATGATGTTGAAAGTTGCTACCATAATTTATTAAAATCTTTGTATTTGGAAATGAGCTTGAATTTAGATAGGACCAGATAACTTACTCGTTAATACAATCTTATCAAGTTATTAAAATAATATATTTTTAGCAAAGATGAAAGCTGTCATTAATACCAAATTATTTTTAAATTTTAAATTGCATTTTAACTAAATAAAATAAGACAACAAACGCACGAAAACAAATTTTGAAACTATATGACACATCATTCTGACCAAACCAAAAAACTACAAATCGAACTCAACCTCCAGCCCTTCTTGATCATGTGCTGTAGAAAGAAACAGAATTCCCAAACAACTCCTAAAATGTGAAGCTGTGTGGCAATTACCCGAAACTTCCACTCGTTGGTTTTCAATTTGAAGGGCAGTGTAATCTTTCCACCACCATCTCCGCCAGCCTGCCATATTAACAACACAAGAAGATACAGTGAAGCAAAAAGAAAATACAAGTTTTGCCATAGAAAGAGAACTTAAAAGTGAAAAATTAAACAAAAGAAACATGAAAATAAAAATATACAAAACATTTTTAACAACAACTAAGTAAAGTTTCAAATTAATTTAAATAAACAGTCAAAGTTAAGATTAAAGAAAAGAACAATAATTATAATGGAATTATGTGAATATCAAAATGTAAGTCTAATATGATACATTTTTTTTAGGTACACATATAAAATCTAAATTGTGACATCACAAGTCATACTTTTACATATTCATAGGTCAAGTCATGTGACTGCAGATGTCATTTTTACTTTCTCTTGACCCCTTACAAGAGAGTATTGTGATCGTCAAAAAATCAACTCAAAGATTTTGATAAATGTCAATGTTTCACAACCCCCTGGAATTTAAAAAGTTCTCCCTCTGTCTGTGTGTCTCTAGCTTGGCCTAGAGCCAAAACTATTTACCAACCTGTCTAAAACTTGGTATCAGGATTTTCATAAGGTTCCTTAAAGAAATTCTGGAATTAGATATTCAACCCTAAATTTAAGGGTAGTTTACTAAGGGCTCAAAGGGAAAATTTATTTCTCAAAATCAGCTTTAACAATTTTGATTACAATTTGTATCTAGGAACTGTTTAATATTACAAACGAAATGACATATCTTATTTTTCTGGTAAAATGACAGAGGGTACAATTAGTCATTTACATATGTGGTTATATAAAATTTTGATAATATCACATAATCTTGTAAATTATTTGCAAAGAGTGGGAATCTAAAAATAAAAACTTTTTATAAGAAATATAGTATCTATAAAACCAATAGTTTCCGAGCTATAGGCGAATAGGTTTTTTTAAATTACGGTCTGGATAATGAAAAATAGATAGAGATGTTCCTCTTTTCTCAATATGTTTTTGTAACAACATGTTTAATATTGTTTCATTCATACTCTTTTGGTAGTATGTGCTTCTCTTTTTAATAAAGTATTGTGATTATCAAAACAATCAAACTAGAGATTTTGATGGGTGATGGTTGACATTTCATGACCCCCTGAACCATGCTATATATTTTTGCAGTGCCTTGTTTGTTACTGACACTAAAGCAGAAACCATTTTACTGGTTGAGCTAAAATTTGGTATCTAGGATTTTCATAAATTTCCTCAGAGATGTTTTTGGAATTATTATCTGCCCTAAAATTAAGGGTAGTAATTTATTTAAGGGTGAAAAGAGAAAAAATTAATTTTTATCAAAATTTGTCCCCAATAATTTTGATTGAATTTTGTATCCAGGCAGTGTTTAAAATTGCAAACAAAATTGAAAACAAAATTGCAGTTTCTCATTCTTTCATGAAAATGACTTTAAGGGTACCACTTTATATAAACAGAAATTTACAATTATCAATTTTGATCATATCACCACAAATCTTTAACATAGTTATTGTTTTCATTGTTGTGTGAAATCAAAATCTTTGTATTTTTTTAACGTTTCTTCTTACCAAAATCCCAATCTAAGTTGAATGCAAACACATATTTTAAGGTATTATTAAAAACAAAGTACTCAAGGATTAACACAAGTAAACAACATACTATTTATATAACGGCCAACATAGAGGAGTCATTATAATACCATGCTACAACTATGGACGTTAAACCTACTTTTTTAAATATATATTAGAGCCTTCTACAGACAAAACCATTTCTTGCACATTATTTGGTAAAAGGTAGTCACATTGATTGCACACAAGTTTTACCTTGAGACTTCACAGACTACATACAATTGCATACAATATTTGAACAATAAATTACAATAGCTTCTATGCCTTTTTTTAGTCAATTAAGTGGTATATTTTCAAATACTATTTACTATAAACATTTATGTAACTATCACTAAAAGTAATGAAAAAATAAGGTACCATTTTCAAACTAACTTAGTGTTTTTTTAAACTGATAATTGTTCTAAGCAAATATTGGGTTAATAAATATACAATCGTTTATTTAAAAAAAAAAAAGTATGGGATTTAAGAGACAGGGTTGTCTTACACAACTCAAAAGATGTACAGTAAAAATGACTGAAATAGGAAGTGTTTTATTTCTACAACCCGCCTCGATGGCGTAGTTAGCTAAGCGCTGGTTTCGTGTTGCGCTAGACTGCCAAGGACAGGGAGATTGAGGTTCGAATCTAGTTCGGGTAAAATGGGGTGGTTTTTCACTCTCCCTCCACGCACATATGGGTTCACTTCCTCTATATTCAACCTTCCCCATTCTTAACCCATTAGCATAATTAGTACTTTAGCGTAATTAGTACTTAAGCGTATAGCCGGAACAGGTAGTAAGACGCAGTGAGAAGTATTATTATTTCCTACAAGGTATAAGATTAAGCAAAAATAAGATGTGCAAAAATATCTTGTACAAATGGATGTTCACACTGCACTACCTCATGGACACATCTTGTATAATAAATTTAGTAATTACAGGACTTTAAACTAATATGGCCAAATCAATATCTATATTAAGAAGTAAAAAATACAGTATAGGTCAGGTATAAATTAGAAAACATTCAGAAAGTTTATGATAGCAATGATATATTTATTAAAAATATGTTCTTGTCAAAATCCATGTTCATGGCACAGTTTTCAAATAAGTACTTATATTTTTTTTACATTTGTAGTGGTTATATTATTTCTTCTTTTTCAAAAAGAACAGTAATTTAAGTTATAGACCCGTATTTTATATTTTTTAATGTTTATAAAAAATATATCATAATAGGTATTAGAAGCCATATGTTTTATAATAAATTTCTCAAGTGCTGAGGTAGGAATCTTTTGTAGGCTTTAGATACGGTATTTGATTAAAATAAGTATCTACTAAAGCTGACCAAAACAATGTATTCCTTTGTGTAGTTTTTCAGTGTAAATGTAAGATATTTATAATATCAATTTAAAATACACCATATGCTAGGAAATTAAAGAATTGTAACAAATACCCATAATTAATATGCACAAGCTTTTATTTGCTCATACTATATTTTACTAATACATTACTTCTTGAATCATTATTAAAGTCTGGTTCATTATTTTTTCTTAGCATTCTTTATCAAGTTTATTTTGTTACGGGTCAATAAAGACTTAAACAATCACAAGTCCAAAGTCTTTTTGATATTGAGGTTTGGTGTTTCTAGCACAGCTTGTGCTTACAATTGGAGGTTAAAATTAAATAAATTAAAAATATAAAGATGAAATATTTCATTATCACAATAAATTCCAAATGCTAATCTTACTACTGTTGGTGAGTTTAATGTTTCAAGAGCTCAGCCAAAATCATGGTTGTGTTGTTGTGCTTTAGATAACGATCTAGTGAAAGAGGTTTTGATTTAATCCTAAAGTGACAAGGGTGTAGAAATGAGGGGGAGGGAAGACTTAAGGGCTGGCAGCCCCCTTCCCACATCCTTTTTTTTAAATTAGCACCATGACTTTCTATCTGTTCCAGTTGTACATAAATATACTAATTACTCTAATGAACTAGGGATGAGAAGAGTTAATTTAGAAAAGTGCATACACATTTGCATGGAGGGAGAGAAGAAAATCATTTTGTGAAAGCCACCCACAGTAGGCCCCTAAACCCACCGGGATTCAAAGTCTGATCTCACTTGCATCGGCAGTCTAATCCAACACAAAGCAGGTGTCCTAGAAATTGTGATGGGTGCTGAAAACACATAATTTAGGTGCTTGGTGACACCCACCGATTCTTCAGTTTAGATCAAAGCGGCTTCAGATCAAATTATTTTGTGCTTGTGTGGGAGATGCCCGTTAGTAGTGGCTAATTTATAAAGCAAGGAAAATTTATTTCTGAGAGTGCCCCAAGTTATGGCTCTAACCCGCCCTCACCCTGAAAAAAAAAAAAAAATCCTACACCCTTGCAGAGGGATATTAGTGAGCTAAGGTTCACTTTGCACAATCCGGTTGGCAACAACCCCAATCTTATTAGGTGTCTTGAAAAGGATACGTATTTTTAAAAGTAAGCTTTAATAGTTGCAATATCCTATTTTTAAAAAGGATTACATTCTTTAATTGTCTATTTATCTTGTTGAGTTGCATAGATTCAAAGGCTAATCATTAAAGTGTCAGCAGGCTGAGCATAGAAGAGTTTGTTCAGTTAGTTATCTTGACCCTCATATTTGTTGCGACCATTTTAGTTGGAGTCAATATTACAAAGAGTTTTGGTGATAGCTTTTAACAAAGCTAAAAGAATGAACTAATTAAACATTCAATGTCCATAATACATGTATTCAGTTATATTTTTCAACAGAAGTACAGATTTTGAAAAATTGATGTTGGTTGGTTCCCTTTGCTAACTACACTCATTTAATAACATTGTAGCTGGTAAATTAGTAAGTGGTGTGTATATTTTATAACCAGGCCTTATTGGATGAATAATCAATATATTTGATTTGGTAGGTCTGCAATTAAAATCAAATTTCCTAAGAACCATGTTTCAAATAATTATTTCTCCTAGCATATCTGAATGAGCTAGCAAAACTGTAAAAGACAGTAATTATCAGTTACTTTGTTACAAAAATTTCTGTGTACCTAAGCCTACTGGTGCTTAAGCTAACATGTATTTTTGACAGGATTTTTTTGGTGCCGTGTCTTACTATTTTTTCAGGTTACATGCATAGGTACTAACTATGCTAACGAGTTAGGGATGAGGAAGTTTGAATTTAATAGAAGTGTACCCACATTGGTGTGGAGGGAGAGTGAGAAACCATTTTGTAAAAACTAGAGATGGGTCAGCAGCAGTTTTTTTCGATACTCGATACCGATACCAATACCACCAATTTCTCACGATACTCGATACCGATACTCAAGTTGATACTGACCCATTAGATTGGATTAACCACAGTGACATTAATAATGTTTTTTTTAAAATTGTCTAATTTATGCACAATGTTAAGATAAGACATATTATTACCATACCACAATCATTCGCACTACTAGATATTTGAAGATGCTATACCAATATTAGGCTATGACTATTGAATAATACTATTTTATTCAAGTCACACGTAAATAAAACCAAGACAAATTTCTGAAATTTATATATAGTTGTCCTTAAGGTTCAAAGTTATTTTCAACTAAACTTTTTTCCCAGAAGAATGTGGGCTGTTTTCCCGCAGCGCATCCTTCACTACCCTCAACACGGTCCGTGAAGGGAAAGCACACAATTGATAGTCCCGCACATTATTTTGTTCGGATATCATAGAGACTTGAACTGCTTCATGACCACGTGTAGGCCTATGATACCAGGCAGCCGAGTAATAGTACTATGTCGATTCTACAACACTGCCGGGCTGCAGTTTTTGATGGATTATCGCCAAGCTTTTTTTGTTTTTCATATTTAGAATACCAATTAAGTGTGGCGACACTTCAATCCCTATATTTTATTGTCGTGGGTTGGCAAACATATTTTTAATCAATTTAATCGATATTTCTTCTATTTTTACAGGGATTTTTTGAGATATTTCTATTTTTTTGATACTCAATACTATTTTTAACCACCCACTTGATGCTCGATAGCCCCAAGTATCGATGGTATAGAGGTATCACAAAAGCATTGACCCATCCCTAGTAAAAAACCACACTCAGGACATCTGATTGGGATTCAAACCCCAATGACCCTCTTCTGTGCAGTCTATTCTATTGCTAGGGTGATGCCTTAGACCATGGGATCACAGAAGCAGGTTTCAAAGGATAATTAAAGCTACACAGGTGCCATCTATTTTTTGTTTTGGGGCTTTTACAGCGGATATTTAAGTGATATTAATGTGTTCGGGATTTAGCTACTCAAGCGCAAAAACATTAAATTCAAACCATATATTATGTTTAAAGTGACACAATAGATGGTGTTGCTGTCCATAAGCCGAAGTACCGCAATCGCTATTTACAAAGCTGTGCAAGTCTAGAATTGACTGTCACTGTTTGATTTACATTGTATATAAGTTAAACAAGTTTATACTTAAAGTGTGGCAGCATATTTACTGCTGGATTTTCTTACAACTAAATAGTGACATATGACTTAAAATTATTTAAATGCATAGCTTTACACTAAAGGCATAGTTCTATTTTGTTTTTGATATACCTAGCCTAATCTACATCCTACCATTTGTTAATTATAGTCCATCCTTGTGGTTGAGTGTTTAGAGAAGGTTAACTAATTAGAAAACCCTAAATTGATTCCAGGTGAAATGCTTAGTTAGTTTACTATTTATATAAGGGTTTCTTAGCAAAATTACAATTCCTGGAAGTGTTTTGTGAGTAGTTTCTAATGTGTTTGTATAGACAAATGTTTAAAATGTGGACGTTAAAGAATTTAAAAAAATTACAATCTTGTGGTTATGCTAAGTGTCTGATTACTTTTGTCATCTGAAAAAAAAGTTATATTATTTGTAGTCTACTTAACCAAATTGTAATAAGGGAAATATGTAAATCAAAATAAACAGACAGCTGCCCTTATATTTAGAATACAATATTGCTATTAATTGCCAACACATGATATAAATGCTGCCATAATTCAACACTTGACATATTTAAATATTAGTTTGGAAAATAGATAGAAAGTAGTTCTGAACTAATAGAAATAATTTTACAAAAAAAATGACCATTGTCCTGTATAATGTAAATATAACACCAAGCTATGATAAAATGTAGGTCTAAGTTTTGAACCAGTGCAGCTTTACTATTTGTGTTACCAACAATGGTAAACATGCATATACCATGGTAAGTTAATCCTACAAAGGGAAAATAAAAATGTGCGTACCGGTACCTTGTCTTTCTTATCTTGTCGCGCATAAGGAAAACAAGGAATACAGCAGTTACTCTAGATGCTGATGCAATTTTACAAGCATTGATCATGATAAGCAGTTCCATGAGGTTGTCATTCACTTCCCCGCTACCACTTTGTATAATATACTACATCTTCTCCACGCACAGATTCACCAATCTCAACGCTGTACATAAGAACACTCCATTTTATTTTATTTTCATAAATACATTAATTAATTAATTGATTAGTTAATTAACAATTTTGTGAGTATGAATTAAGTAAGTTTTGCAGTAATTACGATTACAAAGCCTTTTTTGAGTTAAAAGTAGCATATTGCATAAGTATAACGAATTTTTTGTTTACATAGAGTCTTATTACCCGTCTGGGTTATACGCTTGAGTTATGTACCAACTACACTAATAGTTTTAAGAATAAGGAAGGTTATATTCATAGGATGTGTACCTAATTAATTTGTGTGAAGATAGAGTGGAAAATCATTTTTGAAAAAAAAAAAACCTCAGTATACCTGAACAAAATTCAAACCTTGATATCCCAGTCATCAGCAGTCTAGTCTACTGTGACAGTAGTGCCTTAGATCATGTGGCCACCGAAGTGTGTACTTACTACATAATAATGTACAATAATCATCAGTTAGTAGTATGCTAGGGTGGCACTATGCTAAGTATTTAAGTACTTGGTTGAATCATTTCAATTTGTTATCCTTTAACTACCCTAGCTCTTTTTACATGTTGATATATGTGTGCTCACAAGGACTAGAGTTGATCAACTTTGAATCTTTTTTGTAACTACAAGTATTAATATCACAATTTCTTTGTTATAGTGATTATTAGCTAAAATAAATTTAGTGAGTAGGCTACTACAAGGAAAAAACAAATAATCCTAAATATAGGTGAGAAGTATGGTAGGTATAAGAAAGATTCACCTGAGTGAAAGAGTACTAAATTTGCTGTACTTCTCACCTGAATGAACTCTAGAAGGAAATACATGTAGGCCTAGTGCATTCATTGGAATATATTTGAGCATGTTTTCAAAACTGATAAATCATTTGTTGTTAAGAAGATAAAAACAGCCATTCTTTAATAATGAACAAGACCCACCTCGGTGGCGTAGTTAGCTAATGCGCTAGTTTCGTGTTGAGCTCGACTGCCGAGGAAGGGGTGATTGAGGTTCGAATCTCTGTCGGGTGAACTGGGGGTTGTTTTTCCTAAATGGTTTTCGACTCTCCCTCCACGCAACTGTGGGTTCACTTCCTCTAAATTTAACCTTCCCAATTCCTAACCCATTAGCGTAATTAGTACTTAAGCATATAACCCAAACGGGTAGCAAGACGCGGTGCTAAAAAAAAAAGTAATGAACAGGAAATTCACACTTAGCTTTCAAAATTAGATGATTATAATATTTTATTTGAAATTTTGTTAGCAAATCTTTATACACACAGAGGGACCCCTATATTTGTTTGTAATACTCCACAAATCAAGTCTTAATCGTTTGTTACATTAAACAGGTCAACGTTATCCTTGAAAATATTTATTGAAATATACCCAAAAATGATACATGACCGACAATAATAATTTCAAATTACTTAAGGTGATCGGCAAGCAGATGGAATATGACACATGGACAGGTGTAGATTAATGTACCTTAATAGAAATCGCCACCCTTTAAAAAACTATTAACTAAAAGAACAAATTTTAACAAGTATAGTAAATAAAAATTGACAGGAGTTATGGATAACTAACTGTAGTCCTACAACCCCCTCTATCAAACAAGATTTACAATGACCCGTTGCACATCTCTTTATCATTTAATTTGTCTGTCATATCGTCCAAATAGGTATTATAATTAAATTTAAAGTAATAAGTCAACATACAATTAAATTTAAACATTAAGGAATTAGTAATTATATTGTCTGGTACACTCAAATGGTTGATAAGTTTATCCTTTAAAGGCTTTGGGTTAACATTCTTAAATGACCGAGGGCTTAAAATTTGAGAAGACACTAGTTTTTTTTTCACGAACGGGTCGATGTAAATCTTTTATATTAACATATTCAGCTTCGGATGAAGTTGTAAATCCGGTGTTATCCAAATAATTATGCCTTAAATAATCGAATTAAAATAGACAATAAATGTTGTAAATTATTTTGGCACAACATGAATAGCAGTATTATAAAATAAGGACCCCTCTATCTGTACATATTAAGGCCTTGCTTGAGTGGCGTGGGTACAAATCATAAATGATAAACAAAACAAAAAGACTTACCATGTTTCCAAGTTACTGAATTTTTTTGTGACGACCTTTCCCAAATCAATACCCAATCGATCTACAATTCTTTGGGCCAAATCTGGATGAGATGTACCACTAAATATCTTTATATTCGGCATTCTGCTTTGAAGAACACTACTAGGTTTCTCCAAGTTAGCTCTTACCAAAGTTTTTGCACGTACTGGATCGGCAGATAACACGGGCATTACTTAAAAAACGTAAAAGGAGCCAATCAAACGATTGGTTTTAAACAGAGATGAGTGGTAGTCTGTGCGCATGTGCAAGTATTTCAAGGAATGAAAAAGATAACCATTACACACATTTGGGATCCTTAAACTACCTAAGAATAAAAAATATAATTAAGTTTCACCTTTTTTAATGGTACGGTACACAACACACAGACTTTCTCTACGGTTAATCTTAAAATATAGACTTTTACTTTTAAGAAAATAGTGATTTGGGAAACAAAATTATTTACATTGTTACAGAAAAACAACACAAAATATCATAAATAAAGTAATACACACAATTGCAGTAGTATTGATAAAAGAAAACATTTCTGTCCACTGCATAGCGTAACTTTCAATCCCATATTCCAAAGTTCCCCATGGAAAAAAATATATGTTTTTATATATCTCTGAAACTTTTGGTTTTATAAAAATCGCTTTGATCGTTGTGAGTTTTTTTAGCAAGTGGATGTAAACTAATGTAATTCCAGCGCTGTTTTGAACGTAACAACTTAAAGTTATCGGTATTGTATATACCGCACTGACTTTAAAGTTGCTCCACCATATTGAATTTTTTTCGAGGGTTGTATTAAAATTTTAAACTTTTTGGAATTTTCCCGTCGGCTACAGACTAGAAGCTATAAGTTTGCCAAATTTCAAGTTTCTATCTCATCTAGAAGTGAGCTAACAATAATGTGAGTGAGTCAGCTATGTGACTTTATAGTAGTATAATATTCCATATTATAATATTTTTATTTTTTATAATACTACAATGATACAATGATAAATGCTTTAGTATTTCAAATATTTGCGGATATATATATCGAAATTGGTAATTTCCACATATCTAAAGCACTCTAAAAAGCGAAGTATTTAAGACGCTATGATCGCTACTGCTTCCCATTGGTGGACCTTGGAGGTAGAAGTGGTGACGTCATCATGAGTAGAATTTCAGCAAAGATTACTTAACGGATTTTGTCCTCCAAGGATACAAAGAATATCTTACGCCAGAATACATGGTTTGAAATCATTGATCTCAATAATATAACTGGATGGACATCTGTGGCTGAAATTTTCGAGCTGTCGTCTGCATACCATTGTGTAAGAGAGAAAGAAACTTTCGGGTATCTCTTTCTCTCTTCTACCCATACAAGACAATGTGGCATTTTGACATAGTTCATTAATTTGTTTGAATATATGAGATACATCAATGTGTGAGTGATTAAATAAAATAAATATGTTTGTTAAAGCTTTGAAGAGCATATAAATGTTCAAAACTGGTTAGTTTTTTCTTTAAATAAGCTGATGTAGCCTAATATGTGCGATGATTTTTGAAGGAAGCTTACTTGTAAGACTTTATCTCGTACCAGAATCCTACCATGTAGTTGTGTTTAGTTAGGATAAAAGACCTTCCAGAAGGAAATTTCTACTTCTGTTCTAAATTGCCGTTCATCCTACCAAAATATTATATATATGATAGTATTCTGGTACAAAATAAAGCCTTACAGAATGGAATTATTACTAAAATCAGGGTTTAGTAGATACTGTACTTCCTACAAGCCAATAACCTAAATTATCATTTTAACAAAAGACTTCTACACAAAGTGTGTCATTCAAACAAATGTAATACAGTTTTTAGCTCACTTGTTTCATTATAGTTATCGAAATTTCAACATAATATGGTTTCTGAAAGATATGAGTCAACTTAAAAAAAAGGTATTATTATAATAATAGTTTCCACAAGCCTATGACCTAAGTGATGGTTTGAATGCATGGCAACTATTAAAAGTTTGTCATTCAAACAAATGTAATCAAGTTTTAAGATACCTTGTTCATTATAATTATCGAACTTTCAATATAATATGGTTTCTGAAACCAATATACAAGTTAATAACCAACTTTAAATATAAGTGTAGTCGTGGCAGACTGTAAACAACATTGATAATAACTACATAAAAATTGAAATATCTAAGGTTTTATTCGTATTTGTACAGTATTACCTGTAAAACTGGATTGTATATCCTTTAATGTAAATGTTTCTTCAGGAAAGTGTGGTATAATACTTCACTATTTTCAAACAATAACACTTTTATTCATCAAAGACATGTTTTCGCATAAGAACATTTAAAGAAACCGTTAAATCTGTCCCCCCCTCCCCCCCCCCCCCCAGTGTAGCAGACGATTCACTTGAGCGTCACGCTTTTGTCCTTGGAATGTGCATATGTATGTCCATCCAGTTATATTATAGAGATCAATGTTTGAAATATAAAGATGGGGGGTAGTTGTCAAATGGAGGCTCATTCTATTAATTTATATGAGCAGTGTAATCATTTTAGCTTTGCTATGATAGAGGCAGATTTTATAGCACTGGTCAATATTCAGCTTCCTGTGAGAGTTCAAGAGTTGTTAGTAATTTTTTATATAAAAGGAAGAATGTACCTCAATCAACCTACATATTCAACATAACATAACATAACATATTCAGAATACTCTCAAAACCTATTTCCCGACACCACAATGTTCTTAGCCACAACCAGTAGGACGAAATGCGAGAGTACCAACAGTTTCCCATACACAGTACATGCCTTATCCTTGGCTTCCAGAAATCATACCCGAAGGACAACATTCATTAGGTGAGGTGAGTCCTGATGTAGTGTACTACCCGTATAACTCACAAGGTAATGTCAACCTAGGAAGAAAAAAAGGCAGTATGCACCAAATTGCTGAGCTGAGGGTTTGGTCTATCAGGATAGGAACCCCACCAGATCAACGACACAAGCTAATGAACGCGATCAAGGACAGGAATATTCAGATGGAAAAATTTGCTTCTAAAGTTAAGGGTGTATTACCCTAACTTGTATTCGGATTCCATCTTGAAAAGTGTTGGTATAGTCAACCGCAGCTTTGATTGTTTCCATTTAATGTTTTACATTACTCATAAAATCAGTGGCCGATTTAAAATTCTTGCTCCCCTAGGCACGGTTGTAATATTCGCCCCCCCCCCCAATATATTTTTTGTAAGAGCTTTAGAAAGTTTCAGAGGAAAGAGGTGCTAGGGGGAGGGAGGACTGAAGTTCTAGTACTCGAGAAAAGATTTCTACGAAAGATAATCAAGCATGTACAGTAAATGCCCTACAGTAGCTTGAGTTAACATTATAAAGAAGTGGAGAGTGACGTCCGTTACAAAGCGATTGCAAAGTACAGTTATTTAAAAATAAATATTGTCGTTCTGACTTTAATTTGAACTATTTCAATAATGTTAGTCAATAATTTTTAAACGTAATTAATAAAACAAAAATATAATAAAAAGAAAGATAATGCAATTCAAAATGTGCCGCCCCCTAAAGCCGCCGCCCCTAGGCCCGTGCCTAGTGGGCCTATAGTGTAAATCCGCTTCTGCATAAAAGAGAAGATACTAGAACATTTAAAGGACAGTAGGAGGCTCACCATAAAGCTACGTTTTGACATTTTCTCTTTGTAAATAGTTATATGGAAATTAGACATTGGTAGAAGGTTTTGACCCAGTAGTTTAGTATTTATTTTGTTTTGGGACATTTGCGGTTTGAAAGTTATCAGTAGTACGTTTTCAAACAAAGTAGAAGATTAATATTGTTTTTTGGTTGGATTGTTTTGAAAAATTTATGGATCTTGATAAGTGATGTGAAGAATTAAAACTTATTTAGTCCATTCATATTAATTCAGTGTGTAGTAATTAATCAAATGAATGCACATATAAACCAGTCAGCGAGGTGTAACCAGCCCAGAGGTCCTGGGTACGAGTCTTTGATTATCTACCAGCAAAGCTATTTTGTGAAAACATATTTGTTAATACTTTCAATAAGCTAGTCAAAGAGTCTTAAAATAATTACAATTGTATTAGTAGACGCTTTAAATTAAGATATTAACAGTAAAATAAAAACACAACATGGTGAGGTTTTTCGTATTTTTCTTTTGAAAACAGTGGAATCTATACCAGTGAAACAGTTTTACCAATTAAAAAAACACAACAATATTTTTTTAAATCACGATTTTAAATTAAAAATATCAAACTTGTCCCAATTTCGCTGTTGTCAAATGAATAATACAGAAAAAACACCCTTGAATGCAATATCTGTTTGAGATTAATTTCGAATCTAATTTCTTGAGTTACACGTAACTGTGCGAGATTAGCACGTGTCTCATATTAAAAGCGCAATCTGAAAATTAAAAAGCAATAAGTTATTGGAAACCAATGTAACTAAAGTTTATCTATACACCACCAGAACTGAAAGAAAAGAGAGTTTGGGTATTTCTCTTTCTTACACACATTTAATTATAATATGGTTCATTTATACACATTTATGATATTCTGTTGAATAAAATGCAATAAATATTTTGTTATTAGTCTAACTACTATAAATATGTTTAAATGTACAACTATGTGGACTAAACAATATTAGTAAAGCTATTTTATTCAACGGCAAATAGTGTTTTTAATTACTGCATTTAATAAAAGAATATAATTTTAGGACCAATTGTATTCAACTAATTCGTTTCTTTAGACACAAGTGAAAGAGGGCATCACGTATAGGTGTCTGCGAAGTTTCGATAATGTTACTATCAATTCAAATTTCATATTATTTTATTCAATAACTCGAATCAAACCAAACTAGTGAAAAATCGATATGGCTTTAGGCCGTTGCGAATCCCACAATGTGCCTAAAATATGTCCATTTACTATTTTTATTTACAATTTTTGTGAGGTAAAGTAAATACTTATAAACTATTACTACCACATTAACCGGAAAATAAGCCACACTTTCTTACTTTATTTTTGAGCTCCGCATTAGGGTTATATGCTAATGTATTAATTATGGTAATGGTTTTAGGAATCAGGGAGGTTACATTTAGAAGAAGTGAACCCGTATTTGCGTGCAAGGAGATTAGAAAACCATTTTGGGAAAACCACCCTTGGCAGAGGTGGCTCTCGGGTAAGCGAGGCTATAGGTGGGGTCATTTGCACCTCCCCTTCCCAATAGCTTAATCAAAGCCAAAATTGCGTCAACCCAAGGCCGTAGCCAGCCAATAATTTCAGGGGGGGTTTGGTGGGCCCATCCCCCAATTGACGGAGGCTAGAAAAAATTCTAAATAAAAAACTGTTCTAGAAGCTATCTGAAGTGTATTTTATGGCACCATAACACCCTAACTGCCGAGGGCTGGGAAAATTTCTAAATATTAAACACCTCTAGAAGTTATCTGAAGTGTTTTTTATGGCAACATAACCCCCTAACCGCCGAAAAATAGGAACAATTCTAAATATTAAACACCTCTAGAAGCTATCTGAATTTTTTTTTTACTACAACATAACACCATAACTGCCGAGGGCTAGAAAAAATTCTAAATAATAAACACCTCTGGAAGCTCTCTGAAGTGCTTTTTATGGTAACACAGCCCCCTAATTTGTACTTGTACCTTAATTTTGATATTGTTTGAACCATAAATAAAGCCTAATATATTTTGTTCATAAAATTTCGGGGGGGGGGGGGTTTGAACCCCGAAAACCCCCCCTGACTACGGCCTTGCGTCAACCAGTCTAAATTTGGAATATATATTTGGCTATATGAACTAAGAGGAAAATAATAACGTAGCCATGTAACCTCAGATAAACATAACGTTAATAATAAGTGATGTGGGGAAAATAATATAAGATTTGAGGATTTTTACAATAATTTTTTGAAATAAATAATTTTTAGAGTTATAGAAAAATTAGTTTTACCTTTATATCACTTAATAAAATACTGTGAAAAAGAATACTAAGCAAGTGATTTTTACATAAACATAATATATATTTGGGATGTGTGAATAATAAATAAAGTATCTTAATTTTAGAGTATTTTTTAAAGTTTGGGATGGTTTATTATAGAGAAATTTTCTGCCTTTGTCTACATTGAAATCATCTATAACGGATGAGAATTCAAGCTTTGATGAAAGTTCACTTTCGATTGATGAGATTTACCTTTGAAAAATACCTCTCTGCCGATGCTACAATTACTGGTATTGTTAATAAAATGCGAAGAGCAAATAAAATATTATTATAAAGACCCTTAAGTATTTTTGAAGTAATGTGTTTTAGCACCTCAGCATCACTTTTAGCTTTAACTGGCAAACTTCTCACGCACATCTTTAGTTCGTGAAACAACTCATCGCTAACAATGTCACTGTAAGATTCTGATGCCTCTTCGCCTTCACCATTGAAAGTAAAAAGTTATTTCTGTTCAATACAACAAACCTATAGGTTATAGCTCTTGATTTGGTTTGTCCTTCAAAGATCGAATATAATAGAAAAAAAGATAAAGTGCATTTTTTTTAGCATTTTAGATCTGTGAATCGAGTTTCAAGGCACATTTGAAACTAATCAATGACCGTGGGAAATTAGTTTGTTCTAAATAA
This sequence comes from Timema podura, assembly GCA_033556935.1. Lineage (NCBI taxonomy): Eukaryota > Metazoa > Arthropoda > Insecta > Phasmatodea > Timematidae > Timema > Timema podura. The sequence goes on from JAVRXN010000002.1 coordinate 45,634,845, forward strand.
ACCTTCTGAACTAGAACTAACTTTATCCAAGCCTTCATAATCAAAATGGTGGTTCTTTTTTCGATTACTTAATCACTCAATCACGGTGTGGGGCTCCTGAAGACGCGGAGTTCCTAGGTGGTCACCAATTTCGACTTATGGTAGAGCCGCCTCTGACCATTGGTATAATTGCTCTTTACTGCTTAACTTTGACAAGGTGAGCTAATATTGCATGAACAAGTTGAAGAACTTACATTTATACGTAACCTTTAGGAATAGGGTTCAAAACTAATCTAATGTTGTTTTATAATGTGTAACTCTTTTTAATTAACATCATAATTTTATCATACACTAGAACCTTGTTAATCCGAACTAATTGGGACCAAAGTTTGTTCGATTAGTGAAAATTTGGATCAAGCAGGAACATACAGTACTTTCACGAATTTTAAATTTGAGATAAACGAGTTTAATCAAATGTTCATTTATTTAACTGATGTATAACACGTGATAAATGTACTATAATAATTATTGTTAGTCACAGTAAACACATTGTGTTGACTACATGTAAATATTAAGCATCTATTATCAGATATCACTGTTTCTTACAATTCTCTTATAACTTTGAGTTTGTTAACCAATCTAATATAGTTAATTTGATTTTTTTTTTTCTAAAAGTGTTAGGATTATCTGGAATTTCGCATTACCAAGGTTCAGTATAGCAGGGTTTTGCCGTATTTAACTAGGATATGAATCGGCAACTATTCGATTAATATTTTCTTCTTTCTGGATTTATTTCAGCTCAAAAAACCGGTTTCACAGATGATAAATTCACGTAATGTAAAAATACTCAATACTTATTGGTAGCGTCTTAGGATAACGTGTGTATAGTTTCGTTTCTTATTCAATACTCGCGCATGTGCATTGTGCACATAATCTACTGTGGAATCTTTCGTCCAATCAGAATCCAGCGAAAGTCAAATCATCCTGTTTTAAAATGTTTTCCCTTTTAAGATAATTTTTTCTACACATTAATATGAAATTAATGTTATCCTAAAGAATAAATATTAAAAAAATATAAATGAAAGTACAGTGTAAAATTAAGTTTTAATATCTAAAATACTTAAGAAAATGTTGTTTAATATAGAAATAATTTAAGATTTTTTTTAAAACAAAAGTTTCCCTAAGCTGGTTTCGATTGAAAATGAACATGCATAATACAAACTAAGAAAGCTTTGAAAAAGTTCTAAAATATTGCTACTTGAATCACAGACTAAAACAAATACGCTATATCATAATTGATTATATATGATTTGTTCGGGGTAATGAAACATTCGCTAATTATAGTAAATATAATGTACGATAATTTAGTAAATACTGGTATTCAATCTTAAATTTCCTGTAAAGCAATGTACTAAAGATTTTGTGAGGTATAAAAAACATGGCAAATATTGCTGCACAACGAATCAAAAGGGAGTTCAAGGAGGTTATTAAAAGTGAAGAGGTAAACATATTAAAATCTGTGTTTAAGCTACCTGTTTTAAAGTTTTTAACATCTTAGTATGTAATGTGGGTCTATTAGGATTATATTCGTTGACATTCACTTTTAAATAGTTCCAATACAAAGTAAACCTTAATCATTAACATATTTTTTATTATAATAAAATAAAATTAGTTAATCCTGCGATTGAATTTCGTCCAATATCATTTTTAGTACTCTTTTTGTAAATATGAGGTTCCAAAAAAGTCTCAAATATGGGGAAAATATTATACTTAAATCAGAGCTAAACTGGTAAACCAACAAACTTATGTAAACAGTTCAAAGGTAGGGAAATTATCATTATTTACAATATTATTAATCTTTATGGTCTCAAAAAGGTAAAATTATTCTAGCCAAGCAAAATTGATCTTAGATAAAAACAGTATAAATTAATCAAATACTAGAGCATATGTACATAATATTAGGCTAGATGTACTTTCAACAATTTAAAACAACATTGGATTTGGTCTACAAATCATCAATTTGTAACAGGAGTTCCACCACCTAAATGTACCAATGTAAAGAATATTTAGAAGTAGTCAAACTTAAAATTAATAACTAAATTTAATTTCAAATAACATAGCCTAGTTATAATAACTCTTCTAAATTTAGCCTCTAGCCAAACCCTTATCCAAATGATGAAATATATATAAAAAAGTTTAATTGGCCTATTTTATGGGCAACATTTTTTTCACTAAGTTACACAGCTTAACTCTAGCCAGGCATCTATAAATTCGTCATTTTTAACTGAAATAACTATTATAATTCACCAAACCTCTGAAAGGTTAAATTATTTTAATATCTCAAACTTGCTTGGAAAAACTTAATAGTGTAAGCCTTAAGTTAGCTATATCCACCGAGCAGTCACCGCACTTAGTGAAGATAGTGCCAAAATTTGCGAATAGAGGTCATGTGGTCAGCATAAGAGCCCTCAAGCCCCTATCTCAGTTTTCTAAACCAAAGCTGCCACATTTATTAAAGTAAAGTACATTCACCATCGGGTTTACTTACATGACAGCTCAAAAAGTTACTAGAAATAGTCCCTAATATATCCTTTTGCCAACAGCTGACTGGACAGCTGTAATGAAAACATATGGTACTGTGTGAATGTGATAGTTAACCATGTAGTAATTTAGGCCACTATTAATAATATAATATTTACACCGCGCTTAATACCGTTCTGTTATGCGTTAAGTACTAATTGCTAAGGATTAGGAATTGTGAGGGTTGAATTTTAGAGGAGTTTAACCGCATTGTGTGGAGGGATAGTGGAAACCATTTAGGAAACCACCCCATCACCGACTGAAATTGAACCTCATTCCCCGCTCAGCGGTCGAGTCAAAATACGTTAGGCCACTATTATTTATGTTTATTTGAGGCTGGGCACAAAGCTTATTTATTGTTTTATTCCACTTAAAACCTGCCTCGGTGGTGTAGTTAGCTAGTTCGCGCTAGTTTCGTGTTGAGCCAGACTGCTGAGGACGGGAGATCAAGGTTCGAATCTCGCTCCTGTGAACTGGGGTAGTTTTTATTAATAGTTTCCAATTTTCCTCACACAAATGCGGGCTCGCTTCCACTATATTCAACCTTCCCAATTCCTAACCCATTAGCCTAATTAGTAAGTGTATAACCTGAAAGGGTAGTAAGACATGGTGTTAATTAGAGTATAGTATGAATTCCACTTAAATAAATATTAAAACTTATTCACAGAGCTTTTAAAAAAAGTCTAACAAATAGCCTATAGCTTCAAAATGGCGACCGACAAATTTAAACTAAATGTGATTGATCACGATGTGAACAAGTTCTTTACATTGGTGCACCCACACAGTTGATAAAAATACTTTAATCATTTAAATATTTCAAAATATGATAAACTAATCATAAAATTATTTTTTGGGTATATATTAAAAAAAGTACTAGTATTTTCTCTTTTCCAAGTAAATACGATGCCTGTATTAAAAAGTATTAGTTTATGATCTATATTACACATTATCGATAACATTCCAAAACAAAGAATAATTATGTTTAAAATATTATTTTGGATGGATAAAAAGAAATTATTAAAAGTAATGAAATATTGTGAGAAAACCTAAGTTTACATTGTTTTAAATGTATATATCAAAACCTAAACATATGATTTTTCAACTGTCATTCAGGTAAAAAGATATGGTGAACAGACTCTATCTAGCTCCTCATTACACAGAAGGAAAAGATGGAAAATTTGTTAGGAAAATTGGGTTTTAGTTTAAGACTACTATTTTTACCGTCATTCTGGACCCTTAAAATTATGACATGAGTGTTTGTCAAAATTGGTTGTTTTCTCATAATTTCAACTACCAGAAATGGGCTTATTAAATTATATATAAGTTAACTAATTAATTCATGTATCAACATTAAGTATAGGTTAATTTAAGTGTGTCTAGGGTTTAATAGGTAACATTAAAATTATAGGCCTATATTTTTATTTTTAAATCAACATTGTGGTTTGGCTTTATCACGTCAATATGGCATAACCTTTTCTTGCGGTCCATATTTTTATATACCATGCCAATGTATTTATTTGGAAGAGGAGAGGGGAGTGGAGTGGGAAAACTTGAGCCCAATTCCATACAAAAATTAAGGTAGCTAACTAGTTTAAAAAAACTTTATACACATACACTTTTAGGTACACACTAAACCAGGGTTATAATTTTACCCAGCCCATAAAAACCCACCTGGGTTTTATTAAAAAAAACCAATACAACCCACTTATTATATTTTGAATACTAAAGGAATCATTTAATAAATTTTTGAAAATGATTAGTCATTCTGATGAAAATCTTTTGGTTCAAACCCATTAATAATACATTGATTTGTATATGGTGTTATACACAAGTTTTGAAACTATAGATTTTATACCTTAGACTTGAGTTATAAAATATGTTTTAATGGTTTGAACAAAATAATATGTTCAACTAGCAACTCACTTGAGATACTATAATTTTAAGATACCTACACTGTATTAATGCTAGGCACTAGAAATAATACATACTTTTCAAAAAAGCAAATTAGATAACAAAAGTTCTTACCTCTTTATCAACTAAAGAAAGCAAAAATCAATTCTTCAGCTAGCTTACCAGTAATTTGATGCATGGTCTCCTCTCCCCCTCCTACCTCTTTCTATTCATTCTACACAAAGTATTTTTTCTTTTTTTTCCAACCTGCTAGTTTATACAGTATTGTTGCCAAGAATTACATTGTTGCATTATTGTTTTACTTTATTATGTCTCTTATTATTCCTTTCCTAACTATATTAAGATTAAAATATGTTTATCTGGATCTCTATTAATTAATATATTTGAAATTATTGGTTTGGTCAGATAACATGCATAGGCCCTGATATTTTTAATTAAACCACAAAAACCCAATATAACCCAACTTTTTTTTTAAATAACCCGGGGTTTTTTCAACCCTACACTAAACCTTTCTGTGGGGATTGGTCTTTTATCAAGCTTTGAAATATAAGTTAACTAAAAATAATCCAATGGGTGGCCCAAGTCACTCCAGGGATAGGAGGCAGTTAAGCCCAAGCATTCATTTTACATAATGTTACTTAATGGAGGACACAAAATTATTATACCCTGAAGCAGAGGTGACTTGAATCTAAAGAGGAAAGATATTTCTAAACATTAGACTATGTTGCTTGTATATATTTAATCATTTATTAACTTTGATAATTATGATGAAATTAATATGCTGAGTAAACAAGAAATCTGATAAATTAATGATTTACTGTATATGTAATAGGCCTACATGCTGCTATATTTAAGATAGTAACCACAGGTTGCTAGTGACAGACATAGTGAGGCGGGAACGTGGGAGAAAATTAGCAAAACAAGGAAAAAACAGGATCAGTGTGGAGGCTTAAAAATGAAAAGGAAAGATAACTTTATTTAAGAAAGGCAAGAAGCTTAATTCCCAAAGATGAGATACAAAGGGATGGACTAGGAAAGGTTTAAGAAAAGCCATGAAGGATTGGATGGAATAAATTGACAGTTTGGTACGGGAAAGGGATGTGTAAATAAGTAAGGTGTTATATAGCCAGGTAATAAATAGGAGGAAAGAGAAAAGACAAGAAGTTAGAATTATGGATGAAAAAGGAAGAATGATGAAGAAAAGGAACTATGGATGAGATATTATGAGATGTTCACCCAGAAAGAGGAGGGGGATAAGTGAAACGGAGGAGCCGTCTGAATTATCAGAAGAGGAGGGAGTGGGTCATACATTAAAAGAGATGGAGGATGGATTAAAGAAGCTGGAAAAGCACTAGTTATGGACCAACTAACTGTAGAAATGATAAGAGCTGCAGGAGAAGCAGGAATGCAATGCTTATAGAGGATGCTGAGAGTGATATGAAAGGAGAATAGGGTACCCGAAGACTTAAAGAAGGGAATTATAGTGCCAATTTCTAAGAACGACATGAAGAGGTGAACAAATTATATGCCTAAGGGAATAACAATGATGTGTCACTTTACAAAAATATATCAGAAGATGGAATGATAATAAGAAAGAAAATGAAAGGAATTTGGAGAGAGGATCAACACAGATTTAGGGAACAGAGGTCTACAATAACTTGATTTTCACTATAAGATAGTTGAAGGAAAGAGGGTAAGAAAAATTTGAGAAGGACTGGGTAATGGTATTTATGAACGTGGAGAAGGCATATTATAGTATGGGTAGAAATAATGTCTGTAAAGCATGGAGGCTAGAGTGGAAAGAGGAGTTATACCTAATGTGTGCAAGGAGTATGTTTGAGTAAAATATGAGCTGTGTTAAAATGGAGGAGGAGTGGACAAAGTGGTTCTAATTAAAATATGTGGTTAAGCAGTGGAGTGCTCTCTCACCACCGGCACTCTTTGTAACAGTAATGATAACAGTAATGGCAATGGAAATGCTCATGAATAAAGTGGCAAGGAAACTCGAGGAGGATAGAATGAGAGCCATGATGTTTGCTGGTGACTTGATTGTATGAGAGAAGAAGGAAGAGGAAGTACAGAAACAAGCTACAGGAATGGAATGAGGACATGAAAGAGTGTGGAATGAAATTTATCACTGCGAAGTGTGAAGCGATAGTAATGACAAGGAAGAGGATAAAGCTATAAAGAGAATAAACTATATTGGAAGAGTGATTGAGGAGAAGGATGGTAGTTGAGAGGATCTAATAAGAAGAAGGCAACAGGGGGAGTTGTTTGATAGGTATGTTTAGATCTGTTATGGAGAAGATAAGTGTTCTTGAAGTGTAAGTAAGTGCTGTACAGGGCGTACTTTGTACCCATAGTCACATATATAGCAAAAACATGGACATTGAATGTTAAGCAGCGTTCAGACTAGCGTTCAGACAGTGACCGAGCCTCGTTAATGTTGGATAAATGGGTTAGTGAATGCTCGCAGCAACTCATTGAATGTCGGTATTTTGACAAACATCAAAGGATGCTACGAGGCTCTGCTCAAAACTCACTGGATGGTGCTGCGAGCCGAGCCTTGAGCCGAAACACTTGCAACTTTAAATTATTTTTTATTTCTAATTAACCTTCTTTCACATGTGCTTGAAATATTAGCTCGAGTAGTTGCGTATTGTAAATTTTACTACAACTTGAAATTATGTTAGATTTTTTTTTTTTTGTAATTGACATTAATATTAACTGCAAATTTGTTTTATAATAGGCGAGGGAAATAAATAGAATTAATTTAATCCTTAAAATTAGAGTATATTAAAAACAATATTTACATTTGCATGATTATTCGCGTGTTATAAACTGTACAACGAGTGTAATACTTTTTCTGGAAAGTATGTTGCACACTTAAAAATAAGTTTGAAACTGCCTCTGGGGAGAGAGGGGTGGACAAAGAATAGACTTTCACCCTAGGTAGATTTTGTGGGTAAATATGTTCAAGCACACTTCAATGTTGTAGTGGTCTAACACGTCTATCTTGTGACTTGCGTGCTCAAGGTGGGGGATCGGGGTTTCGAATCTCCAGTCGGGTCTATTGAGGGTGGTTTTTCCTACATGGTTTCCCACTCTGCTCCCACGCAAATTCTGGTAGATTACCTCTAAAATGCTTCTTTGTTCATTTTTACCCTCATAAGTTTACTTTTCATATACTTTATTAAATATATATACTTATTATTATATATATACTTTATTAATATTATATATATATATACTGTTTAGATACCTTAAATCGGTATTTCTGACTGGTGTACGAGTTACTGGTTAAGAAATGTAATGTTATTGCGAGTCTTTCCTGCCACTTCCGGATTCTCTTAAACATGAGCTTTTTTTTTTCACTTTTGACCCAATCAAAATAATTGCTTAATCACTTGGTGACATTCGAGTTAAGTTTTTGTATTGAACAGAAAGTTTGCAAGTGAGAGTAGAAGATGACCCGCTTCGGTGTCCACATGTTCTAAAGTGTCACACTCACAACAGACTAGACAGCTGATGACGGGTCCCTGATGGGTGTACTGAGGATAGTTTTTCCTAAATGGTTTTTCACTCTCCCTCCACACAAATGTGGATACATTTTCTCTAAATTAAAAGTTTTTCATCCTCAACACATAACATTTATTAGTACATGTGAGTATAATCTGAATGGCTAGTAAGATGTGCTAAAAAAAAAGTGAGAGGAGAAGAATGGAAGCAATTAAAGGAATGGTGAAAGGAGAGAGGAAGATGCATTGTGTTGCTAATAATAATAATCTTTATGTGAGTGAACAGAGGGGAGAGAAGGCACACTTAAATTTTAATATTTCAACAAAATAAAACACTTTTTGTTATTTAAAATCCTTATTCAATAAGCCTACAATTTTCCCATTTCATACTGAAAGATTAAAAAAAAATTACTTTTATAAATATTTGCTCATGTAAAATAATATATAAAATTACTTTTAACCACTAATTACACACTCCCACTGCCAACACCTAATTAGAAATCATATTAGACAAATTTTCTGAAACTATTCCATATTTTGATTAATTCCTTTAACTAAGCATAAAATAACATATTATGTGTCAATACTCACACTCTTTGTCAAACATTCCTGTTTGTTGAAATATTAAAAGTATATTTATGTTAAAAAGGTATTGTTCTACAGCTGATACTTTGGAGTTATTTATGCTTTCTCCTTCACTATCAATGTATTTTTTTAAGATATCCCACATAGTAAAATGTTTTGATTGATTATGAAGGTGAAAGGTTATGATAGCATAGCATTTGACGCAAGCTACATGTTAGAGGTGTGGCAACTTGTTTTTGACAAACAAGCTCAAGGTTTATTCTAATTACTACAGGGATAATTTTTGTCCTACTTTTCCTACTTTTTGACCTCCAGAAGAAAGAAACCGTTTGGTTTGTAGAGGTTGAAGTGTGGATCTTCCTTTTTGCTGGTAAGTTAGCAAAACAAAATATCATATCATCATGTGTCACACTTTTTGAATAAATTCGATGTATGCCCGAAAGCTTGTACAATGTGTGAAATTCAATGATTATAAAGACCTGCCTCGGTGGCGTAGTTGGCTAACGCGCCAGTCTGTTGAGCCAGACCACTGAGGACGGGGAGATTGAGGTTCGAAATCGGTCGGGTGAACTGGAAGTGGTTTTTCCTAAATGGTTTTCCACTCTCCCTCCACGCAAATGTGGGTTTACTTCCTCTAAATTCAACCTTCCCAATTCCTAATCCATTAGTGTAATTAGTACTTAAGCGTATAACCCGAACGGGTAGTAAGACGCGATGCTAAATAAATGGTTATAAAATTGTTTCTAGAGGTAGTGCTATAATGAACTATTTCCAACTATAAAAGGCTAAATTAAAAGGCTTGTTAAAGTGATCCTTGTGTTACTCCATGGAAATACTGATGTTGAGAGAGGATTCTCACAATCATCAAACTATCTAACTGACAACAGGACCTGTATCTCTGAGGCATCCATCAAAGGCATGCACTCTACCAAAGATGGTCTTATACAGTACAACTATCAGTGCAACACAGTATCATTCACGAAGAATTTCATCAAGAAAGGACGTGGGGCCCCTAAGTTGTACTTGGTTGAACTCGAAGAAGAGAAGAGAAATTATACTGAACAGAAGAAACAAGAGCAAGAAGATAAAGATAAATTAAAAAACCAAAGTGAAGAGTATTAAGCATATAGGAAAGTTTTGGAAAAGAAATCGCAGGAAGCTAAAGAGGCAATGCAAAAAGAGAACCTGTTAGAAAAGCAAGAATCAGAAGCCAAAGAAGTTCATTTTTACAAGTCATTAGTGGCAGAAGCGAATGGAAGGATTGATAATGCAACGAAAATCAATGATCGGAAAGGTTTGCAAATTTTTCAAACTATGCTAGAAGCTCCGGGCAAAAAATTGGAAGAAAGTGACTTTGCTTTTGAGAAAATAAGAAACAAACAAATTCAAATTCAAAAGAGGAAGACAACAATGTTGGACTACTTTTGTGCAAGTCAATATGAATCAAAGAAACCCCCAAAAAACTGAAAAAGTGATTAATTATTTTTTATTATGATGTTTTACAGATTATTTTTTAAATATATTTTATTTTTAGATGGAAGACAGTTTGTCATCTTTTGAGGATAATGAACATCATTATTGTAATAATTATCATTATTATTACTATTTTCTATTGTGTTTCACTATCATTATTTCCAAATTTGGATTTGTAATTAAATGACAAAGTAAAATAAATACTGTACTAAAGAGAAAATAAATTAAGGGGGTGGGGGGATAAAAGGAGGATTGCAAAGGGTTGATGATGGTTGAGCATTCCTCCTTTCTTCTTTTATAAAATACTTTTTCTTATTTTTGCTACAGCCCAAATAACATAAAACATTGTTTTTAATTATTAATTTATTTTGGCACTATGAGGTGAATATAGTGTTTTTTTTATCAACTTGGCAGTCCTACTTTTCCATCAAACTGTCCTACTTTTCCTACTTTTTGACACCCAAAATATGCTATGAGGCCTGTTACCATGATTACTAGGGCTCAGTACTATATTTAATTACATATATTTTAATTCATGTTTTTCAAACCTATGTCCATAAATAGTTGAATGATTTGTGGTACAGTAATTTAAACTCTTTCACTTGATTTCTAAACAAAAGATGTTCAGATATTTTTTGTTAATAAATAATCCACATATTTATTTCCTATGGATCATAAACACACATTTTGTATGTTTTAGAACAGAGTTTATACGTTATTTAATTTTTTGACAGCCATCAAAATGTGTATCAAATTTTAAATAGTTTCTAGAGGCATCCAAATTTCAAATATTGTCCAGGGGAGTACCACTTAAAGTAGTGTCTATAATAGGCATTAAAAAAAATGATAAAGGGTGACCACTCCAAATAGGTTCTAGCAAATTCTTAGTTTTCAAAAAAATTTCGGGAGAGGAACACTCAAAATATATTCTAGAGGTATCCAAATTTCAAAAGATTTATGGGGTAGAACCACTTCAAATAGTTAATAGAGGTATTTAATTAAAAAATAAATTAAATGTGGGCCACTTCAAATATCATCTAGGGTATCCAATTTTCAAACATTTGACACGGAGGGTCCCCCTCTTTGGCTTGGGAGGGGGGAGGGGGGGGCGGCAAGCCCCACAATACTGCTTTTTTTTGGTCACTAGACAAATAAGGTTCTGCCGCTACTGAAGTCTATTAGAACAAAGAAAGGGGGCCTGGTTTTAGATGCTGCTGTTTCTACTCTGGGAATGGGTGGGGGGAGGAGGTAGTGTCGCTTTCACTATGCTTCCTTCTCGAATACATAAAAAGCTGATTATGAGGTGCGACATTGAACCATACACTCATAGTATAATTTAACTAAAGCAATAATCCAGTAACAAAATTGGATGTGAAGTAAGGATACATCCAAAATTATCGAAGTTTGTTAATTTAAATGGCTACATGTGAGAATATGTCAGTTGTTTAAGACAAATGGTGTAATTGTAATTTTTGTGGAAAAAAGCATCATTGCTAACATGAGAATCTCAAGTCACTCATCATATAGCAACAGCTAAGTATGTGAAGCATACTTAATTGAATATCAAAACATCAACTTTTGAATATTCAAAAGACTAATCTTTAATCTTATAAAATCATCTTGCACGAAGTTGTTCAAAGACATTATTCATGTTTTTGTAATGGCAGATATTCCAGTTAATACAGTTGAACCTGACTAATTCGAACTTTCGTAGTTCGAAATCGTCTTTAAATTTCAAATTATTGTAATTCAAAATCGTCTTTAATTCAAATTTTTCACCCGGTCCTGTGAATTTTGTATTAAAACAATGTACGAAATCATGGATAATACGAATTTTGTTTTGGTTAATTCAAACTTTTCGTAAGTTGTAATGTATGGTGCAGTATTGTTTTCCTACTTCTAGTAGCGGCGCTGTTTGTTCTATTTTTGGAAATAGGGGAGGTGGCAGAATGCGGTCAGTACCCTTCTTCATGTCCCTACCCCATTCACCCATACATCTTTGTTTACACATACAGTTCTGTACTCCGCTAGTCAAGATCGAACCTCTTGAGGGGTTACACACGCTGTTCTTAGTTATTCGATCGTAGCGAATATTCTTGTGAGGTGCGAGTTTATTTTGTTTTGTTTGTTTTAATTTTGTTTAGTTACATACTGTACAGTAGTGTGTGTGTGTGTGTGTGTGTGTGTATGTATATTATGATGTCACTGTCCAAGCCACAGTCCTATAAAATCATTAACTTTGGCCAAAAAAGTAGCGTGATAAAGGAAGTGGAAAAGGGACTTAAAAAGAAATCAGAAATTGCAAATGCCTTCGAAATTCCCCCTAACACACTTTACCCATTTTCCAGTCAATAAATCAATTAGAATCATACACTATGACTGAGAGACTTAAATCAGGAAAACAGATTAAAATCTCTGACTTTTTAAAGAAATTGTGAACAGAATGTACAAATACGTTAAATAGAGTTTTTGAGCGTGGTTGCAAACTTAACTGTAATTCCTTTTAAGAAACTTATTTAATTAGAATTTTTGGATAGTTCAAATTTTTTCCTGTCCCTACAAGTTTGAATTATCCAGGTTCCACTGTATATGTTTATTTTCACTCACTACGTCTTCCTACACATATACACTCCAATGGGGTAGGGATGAAGAAGGAAGATTTAGAATTAATCTACCTGCGTTTGTGTGGAAGAGAGTAGGAAACTATCACACTTTAACTAAGCTTTTTTTTAGGGATGTGAAAGGGGGAATTTATAGAAATTGTACCCACAGTTGTGTAGAGGGAGAGTGGGAAACCATTTAGGGAAAACCCCCCACGTATAACTGACCAGGATTCATAACTCCAATCTCCCCTTCAGCGGCAGTCTGGTCTATTGCAAGAGTGACGCTTTAGACCATGCATCCACCAAAGTAGGCTTTTTCTCATTTCAAAAATGTTTACCAGATAGTAGAACATTTTTAAAATTTGAAACACTTATATAGATAACATATTTCTTGGATTTTAAGCAAATATAAATCAGAGCCCTAGTTTTTACCAATACTGGCAAAAATGTTTAATGTAGCCCCATATATCAATTTAGGCCTACTAAATATTTTTAAATCCTAAAATATATTACAAGCCACTTCAGCTAATATTTATATTTGGACACCATTACTTTTTATTTCTTAAATAGCCTGCTTTTCAAACAAACCTATTTAGAAAACATTTTTATAGACAATATCTATTTTTATTGAATACAATATTTAATTGATAATGTAGCTAATATATTTCAGCCATTTGCTATCTTTCCAGCATCAAGTGCTCTGTTCTTTCATTTCAAAGCGGGCTTGAGGCTATACTTTTAAGAAAAATGATTTAATGGCCTTACAGTAAAATTATGATTATTCAAGGCACGACCTTTTTAATTTTCACAGAGACAAATTCTTATAGTTATTGTTATATCAAAGGAAATGGGAGGAAAGATTTACTATATAATTGTATTTAATTAGAATATTTGCCGCAAACATTCCACAACTTTATAAACCAATGAAACACTATGTCTCTTAAATTATTGGTTCTGACTTTGGTAAAAAGGATCGTCTCAATTGGCACTGCCTATAATACTTCTTATAACTTGACTATTACATAGGCTAGTGCTAAAAATGATTTAATTCCTATATACTTAATTTTTTCCTAATAAAAGTCTCAAGATTAGTTTTTAAAAACTAAAGGTTTTGTATGTGATGTTTCTTTTTAAATTAAATTATATCATTTCACTGTTAAAATGATTGACTGAGTTTGGCAAATATTGCTCTCCAGGTTGCAAAGTGTGCTATCAAAGTAGAACTGTTGAATGACGACTACACAGAACTAAAGGGAGAGATAGCCGGCCCACCAGAAACACCCTATGAAGGAGGAACGTTTATCCTGGAGATAAAAGTACCAGAGACATATCCATTCAATCCACCCAAGGTACCTATTACAATAGTATACTTGGGATATTAAGAGTTTTAGAAACTTTATGACTTTATCATTGATGGGGATGGGGCTCAAGTGTCCCCTAATATTAAACAACTACTTGAGATAATTATTGTAGAAGAGACATGACTTCGGGCAAAGTCATACTTGGGACCTGGTCGCTGCATCAAAAACTGTATTACATAATGCTTTCTATATCAATGGTTATCAACATTTTTTAGATTGAATCCCCTTGGTCATGACAAAATGTCGACAAATTTTCCCCAAATGACAAATATCAGATCATCAATCAAAGTAGAAAATTTACACCAGTTACCTCAAAAATTCCCTACCCCTTTTGGTTTCTCGCCACGTTTGATTATCTTGTCATTTAACCAATTTTTCCTAAAGAGATACTCATGTAACCCCTGAATCACTCGCATACCCCTGGGGATATGTCTACCCCAGTTTGAGAATCACTGTTCTATATATTAAGGTGACAATAATATGTGCAACTACTGCCGAGTGATAGCAACTTGGTCACAAAAGTGGGTGAGTTTAGGTCACCGATATAAATAACTAGTCTCACATTCTGGCGTCTTTCACAAAAGTTAGCAACTTTAGGTCACCAATATAAATAACTAAGCCTCACATTCTGGTGTCTTTCCCAAAAGTTAGTGACTTTAGGTCATCAATATAAATAACTTAAGCCCAATCTTACAATGTCATGTTATTCTATTCGTTAGGGCTTAATATAAGGTTAAGTGATAACAACCACTACTTTTGATTTTACAATGTTTGGTTAGCGCTAACGGCCATGTAAAAGTGCTCGTAAAGTTAATGGGGGTATACCTTCAGGTAACAAACACACCGGCAACAATAAATACTCCGCCATATTGTTTTCAAGGTGATTGTTATTATTAAAGTGAGGTTACATTTATTTATCTTACGAAATGGGTGATTTATTGTATGATTATGATGACTTTGAAGATGAGTTATGCATTCTAAGGAATCCAAGACTTTAAAAATTGAAGAGATACTTGAAACTAAAGAATTTCCTGGAATTTTACAACAAGGAAGATTTTTTTTTATGTTTTCGTCTGAACAAAAATCAAGTTTTAAAATTTCTTGATGTGATTGAACACTAATTAGAATTGTTTTTTTCAATTGTATTTGTATTTATTTATTCATTCATTCATTCAGCAACATTTTCTCTTCTTTGTTAAAATATAAACTTTGTTAGTATTTATGATTTTCAACAGATATTTTAGCATAAATATAAATACGATAAAATATAGCATTGATAAACTGTACTCGCTTTGATTGATTTGTTTTCCTAACAGTTCCATAGACGTTGTTATTACTTGCTTATATTCTCTATAGTCAAATTAAGCCAATCAAAAGCTTTGAAACAAGTCTAGCTCTCTGAGAAAGTTAACGATAAGAACTAATGGAAGGCATCTGTTTTTAATTTGATGAGCACATAAAAAGAGTATTGCAAAACAACGCCAAGTTTAACCAACAGTCAGCCTTTACGAACAGTTAAGTTACAAAGACTTTGACGAGACATTGTAAGATTGGCCATAAGTCTCACATTCTGGTGTCCTGCTCGAAAGTATGGCTGAACCGAAAGTAGTAGTTTAAAAAGTAGCTTTTCTTTTCAAGTTTTATTTATATAATTGGTTTTAATGTCCGATTGTATGGTTGATTAAGATTCCATCATTATATATGAAGTGCTAGTTACCCAATACTTAGGTGTAGTATTAAGTTCATGTAAAGAGAGAGAGAGAAAGAGGAAAATAAAATGGCTTACAAATTATTAGAATGTAGAATTTGAAAGGTATGGTTACATGAAATTCTCTTTATAATGTATGAATTTTTCCTCTTCACAGGTTCGATTTATGACCAAAATATGGCATCCAAATATTTCTTCGGTTACTGGCGCAATTTGCTTGGATATATTAAAAGATCAATGGTGAGTACAAACATTAAAGCATATCTTGAGGTTAAACATTTTTAATAAAAACTTATATAAAAAATACATAATTTTATTTTAAAATGAACCTAACATGATCATTTAATTTTATTTTCGATCTTTAATGTGAAATATTTAAAAACACTGATTATATCAACACACAACTTACAAACTCATACTCATCATTATCAACTGTTTCCAGCCTGTGGCCGGGTCAGTTTAGTAAAATGCCTCCATCTTCCTCTATTCTTCCTTCTTTAATTTCACCCATTCTTCTCCTCTCACTTGCACACTTTCTGTTTTCTGCTTCTCCCATCTCTTTCTTGGCCTCCCTTGCGGTATTTTTCCTACATACTTCATTTCCAACATTTTCTTCAGGATCCTCGTTTTTTCCCATTCTTATTACATGCCTGTACCATTTCAGTCTTTCTTCCTCTTACTATCTCATGTACTCCCTGTACCCCTACTCTTTCCCCGATAACTTCATTCCCCATCAAGAACTTAAAAACTATATTAATCAAAGACAGTACACTTAATACTAGACACTTAGATGTTGCGCCTAAATATTTACTAACAAAATTTTTGTAGTGTCAAATGTTCTACCACGATCTTACAGGGTTTTATGAACACTTTATTTCAGGGAGATGAATCATTGTAGGTTTGTTGACCTTCATCTTCCAAACTTGGTAAATGTTTCCATAGTGTTACAATGTCAGAAACATTAAAAAAAAAAAGCACTGTCACTGTTGGTGTCATCCACTGGCTGTATTTAAACAGTTATAACCTATAAAATACATATTTACAAACATCTTCCACACTGGTTACCTTAAAACAATTATTAATATTGGTCAATAATTCAACATTTGAAACTTACCCATTGACTAAGAATATAGATCTCCAAGTTCTACTAAACACTATGTTAAAGTAAATTTAGGACTTAGAAAATTGTCGACTTAATGGAAGAGTATTGGATTGTGATATCATCCTTTATTAGTATATTAATTATAAAATGAAATGATTATAGGCTTTACTTAGTGTACCTTTGTTTCAACAAAAGGATCACTTGATAACGCTTTGTCACAGATATTAGGTGAATTTATATAGTTTTTACTATGTGACTGATTACTCTTTGTCATTTGGAACTCGAGAGTTCATTGCTGTACTTAAAAACTTACGCCACCTATCCCTATCTTAAGCTGGTTCAATCCAGTTCGTTTCATTACATCCTATCTTGTTCAGGTCCATTATAATGTTACCCTCTCAGCTGTGTCTAGGTCTTCCCACTGGTCTTTCTCCCAGTAGGTTTGCCATTCAATGGGCCAGTTTCATAGTCAGATTTAGTACGCCTCAAGTGCGGCGCTATACTAAATACAAGATGTCACCTACCTAAAATTGAATGGAATGGGCCAGTTTCATATGCTAAACTGGCCCATTCCATTTTGTTCTAGTAGGTGTCGTCCTGTATTTAGTATCGACTCGCACTTTAGGCGTACTAAATCTGACTATGAAACTGGCCTAATACCTTCCATTAGCATGAATGTCCTGCCTGCTATATATAAGCTGTGAATTTGAGATATAAATATAGATGAATATATTAGTATGTAGCGGCGAGAAGTCAAGCAATCACGGCAGATAAAAAGTGACAGTATACTTGGGCTTTATGGGATGAGCATCTTGTTGCTGCAACTCTTTAGTCAAACATCTCTATTTCAAAAGCGATTACATAAAATCTAGTGTTTGATTTTTTGTTTGTTTTCGATTCTACTTTGACTAGTTGTTTTGAAAAATATAAGTATAAAAAGAAGCAGTATTGAGAACTGAGTTTAAAAGTCTTTAAATTACTTTGTGGTTAAAACAACTGTCCTGCTTGACAAATTTGTGGAAAACAAACAAAGATTAGATGAGTGGGTTGCAGGGCGGCGGCCATGACATTACGGACAGTGTTACTGTCACTTCAGGCGTTGCTTGCTGCAGCGGAACCAGATGACCCACAAGATGCTGTGGTGGCCAAGCAGTTCAAGGAGTCTCTCGACATGTTCCGACAAACTGCTAAACACTGGACTGCTATATATGCGGGAGGTTAGTTATTATGTTTATTTTAATATTAGGTGACATTGGTGGCGGAAGAAGTTGAAATATTAGTGGATTAATTTTAGGAACTTAATTTATCTACCACTTCTCACCTAAACTTTTTCAATTTTGTTTGTAGGTTAAGTAAACAATTAAATTAGAAAGTATAATTTTGTATTTGGTTCACCTATTTTTATTTCATATTTATATGACTTATGAATTATGGGTTTTATATTGTTTTTTGTTGCCACTTGGAGGAGTGGTTTTCTGCTAAGCTGTTAAATTCTCATGGGTTGCCTGTGCAGGTTTTTTCTTCTCTTGGTGTTTGAGAGGTTTTTTGTTTTTTGAGAGGTTGGTTGGGCTGTTTTGCTGGAACACTAGCCAGGAGAGAAGCTAGAGAGTGACTTGTAAAAAAATTAATTGGGATCTTTTAACAGCATAAATATATGCCTATTTAATTTCATCTATTGAAATGATTGATTTCAATTTTAAAAAGGTTAGTTCAGAAAGACCTTTGGTGAAATCACTAGAAGACATAATTCGTACTACATAGATGAAAGTGAACCTGGAGATATTAATGCTGCTAAAGAGCTCAGGGAATGTTGCGCCTGATCCTGTCTCAAAATAGGAGGGAGTATGTTACCGACACATTGGCACAATTTACAGAGTTTTTCTATTTCATCTTCCTGATTTGTGTGACAGCCAGAGTTAAACAACTGGTAGTGTTACATGTTTTATTGTGTGGAGAAATAACTACAGTTATATTGTTTTATAACCTAGTGCATAGTACTTGGTGTGACAACGGCTATTGTTATATTGTCTTGTATCCTTGGTGCTTCAGACCTGGGAAAGCAACCTGTTTTGTTTATGTAACCCGGTGAAATAACTGCATTGTTATATTGGTTTAAACCTGGGGCAGTAACTGCTTTGTCATATTGTCAGGGGCAATACCTCTGTTATATTGGTTTGGTAGCCGGGTGAAATAACTGCACTGACCTATATTTTTGTAACCTGGTGAAGAAACTGACATTGTTTATAATTTGCTTGGCTATTTTTTTAAACAAAATTATGTAACTTGGTGCATTAGTTTCCATTGTTAACTTTTATTTTTTTTAATAGCGGGTGCCTGGGACTGGACATAACCAAAAGGTTTTATATATACAGTGGAACCTGGATAATTCAAACTTAAAGGGATCAGGAAAAAATTCAAACTATCCCAAAATTCGAATTAAATAAGTTTCTTAAAAGGAATTGAAAAGAAACACAGTTAAGTTTGCAACCAAGCTCAAAAACTTCTATTTCAACGTATTTGGACATAATTTGTTCACAGTTTCTTTAAATGTCGGAGATTTTAATCTGTTTTCCTGATTTAAATCTCGTCATAGTAGTGTGATTCTAATTGATTTATTGACTGGAAAATTGAATCACTTACATTGTTGTGACTTTAAAAAAAAACGCTTGCTTCTGCCACACTTGGGATAAGCCTTTCTTGAACTACTGAAGAATCGTCCTCTTCATCACCAGATGATTCCATCTTCAGCCTGGATGTTATTGTTGAGAACTTCGGTGACAATGTCCACATCAGTAACTTCACCACACATTACCACATCTTTATCTATGCTGACAGTCCACATAGGAGATAGCAGGATCAGGAATAACCTCCTCCCAGTTGTCAATAGCTGGCACAGCTTCAGTCACAGTTTCTCATAAATTTTCTTTCTTGATAAAGCCAGCTTTTTTAAAACAGTTCTTAATGGTCTCAACTTTTATTTGGTTCCACGCTTGCTTACACATTCCTGAGGTTTGAAGAACGTCAAGCAAAATTTTCTTAGTAGACAAATCTCCAGCAATAATTTTTTCAACCAACAATTGTCTTTAGAAATTTTTTAGGTTCTTAATTATTCCAGGTCATAGGTTGAATAATTGATAACCTTTACAGTTTCCAAAAGGGGAACGCTGTTATGAGCAGTGCAATTGTCATTGCATAAAAGGATTGTCCGATTTTGTTTGCCAAACTGTCGACTTTTAAAAGCCATTTTTCAAACAGATCACCTGTCAACCATTTTTTTCTATTTGATTTTGGCTTAGATTTTACAATTTTGAAGTAACAGGCTACCGATTTTCCAATCGTTAACAACGGCATCTTTTTAGAACCATACATATTTGCTCCAACTAACAGCGAAGTTCGATCTTTACTAAGCTTTCCCCCACTGCACCGTTTACCTTTAAATGCAAGAGTTTTGTCAGGAGTACATTTGTAAAAAAGTCTCGTCGTATCGACGTTAAAAATGTTTTTCAGTTCTATGTCTTGATCATTTCTTTCAAGTCTTTCTTCCAATTATCGGCTGAATGCACATCAACAGATTCACTTTCACCACATACAGCTTTGAAAGAAATTCCGTTTCGTTGTTTGAATCCATCTAGCCACCCTGCACTCGCTTTGAAGTCTGTTTTTCCTAATTCAGATGCGAAATGTTGAGCCTTTGCTCTAATAAGAGCGTCGCTTACTAGGACTTTCTTGTATTGCACTTGTTTGAATCACTTCATACACAATTGTCCACACATAGGTTTTTCGGTCCTCTTAATCTCTTACTATCTTGGTCACTATCATTTTCATTGCTCAACATTGTTTGATTTTTCAAAAATGTTGAAAGTGTGTTAGGGGGAATTCCGAAGGCCTTTGCAATTTCTGATTTCTTTTTAATCCCTTCATTTCTGATTTCTTTTATCTTTCCACTTCCTTTATCACCACTACTTTTTTGAATAAAGTTTATGATTTATAAACTGTTGCTTGACGGTGATATCACGATACACACATGCACACACACACCTGTACAGTATGTACCTAAACATAACTAAAACTAAACAACAAAACATAATAAACTCGCTTGTCACAAGAATATTGCTACGACCAATCACTAAGAACAGCGCACGTAACCGCTCAAGAGGTTGGACCTTGACTCAAGGAGTACAGAACTGTACGTGTAGACAGACGTATGGTTGAGTGGGGGAAGGGAAGGGGCGTGAAGAAGGATACTGATCTCATTCCAAAGTCGCCTCCCCTGTTTCCAAAAATAGAACAACACAACGATGCAACTAGAAGTAGGAAAACAATACTTTTCATAATGACGTTGACTCTAAACACAAACTATTTTTTAATAACAGTTCTAACCTATTTAATATATTTTTTGGAATTGGTAAGATAATATCTAACTTTCCAATTTAAAAATCTTTACTGGTGACTGATCTAGTGATCTAATCTTCTATGATAAATCTTTATGTTCAATGATTCCATCAGGTTAACTTTAATTTTAGTACTGCTGATTGAAACATTAATATAGTTGCAAGTGATTTTTATTGATCCTCGGTCACACTGGGAGGTTCTTATGAATAATAATTGCAAGTAGTTTTTTGACAGAAAAAATTAATGGTTGCAATTCATTTGTTTCCATTATCAAATGAAATTATTCAATCTGATTTCAATCCCGATCATTATGAATTAGCAATTAGGTTGATTTCTGGAACAAAAATTCCTGGTAAAATGTATGTTGCTTCATGCTTAAATATGCACAGCACATTCTGCCAAAATGGTTTGTCCATATCATCTCCAATAAAATCTAAAGTCTTTCTTCTTTTTCTCCAGTCCACAATCCAAAGTTGGTTTGATGTGATTTACCATATTTATTCAATTCTAAGACGCCATTGATTGTAAGACGCACCTTAATTTTTCAGTAATCACCAACAGAATAAAATCTTTGATTCCAAGAAAATAAATAAAAATAAAAAGCTAAAATACCCTATACATCAGAAATATTTTTATTACAAAATTCAATTTACCAACAAATATATAGCCTACCTTACATTTCAATAGGTATGTTATTCATCACTCCATTCTGAATCAATAGATTGGTTAGTTCTAAAAGTTGCCATAGGTCCCAGGTTTGTTTCCTGTGTCCAGGTGTAATTTTTCAATCTGAAGAATATGTATTTATAGCTATAACCGTAATTAATAAATATTTATAAAGTTAGACTACCTGATATTATAAAATTTTAAACATTTTTTATAACACATAAACCACAAAAATTAAGAATTTTGCGTAAAATAAATCATGTAAAGATGAATTGACCTAACCTAACCGGCGCCTAGTTATTTGTTTTCATTTTTTACAGTTATAACATTAAATGAAAAAAAAAATGACCTTGGTAACCAGTTCACAAGCACCCAGTTAGTCACGCCCTTTTGAATATACCTTGAGGAAAAAATTTGTTAGCCTGCATGTTATTTGTTTGCTGTACCTCTTGTAATGCTCTTAGTTTAAAATTTATATATCGTAGCTTCTTCTCATTCTCTCGTGTACTTGATATACCGAGGAAGCCTTATTTTCAACACAATTACTCACTAGTGGATCTGCCAGTTTAATATAACACAGCACAGATTCTACCACCAACTAACAGAGATGTTGAATTACCAATTCAGTGACACTGAAGGATGAAAATCATCTCTCTCTCTCTCTCTTAGTTTTAACCTTGATTTTTTTTATTAGACACCCACGATAATTCCAGCCTGCGGGTACAGTTCTAGGATGATACAAAATAAACCTCTGTAGGAATCTGCTTCTATTTTCCACTACAATGTTAGGCCACGCATATAATACCAGTACAGTTTTTGGAAGGTCATTTTAGGATAAAAACATCGCACGACATTTTGGCCAATACAATAATTGCTAACTTTTCATAGTTTCAGCACAGTTTTACTTTCTAGCTCACAAGGGCTGCATGATATTTTTTGCTAAAATTCTTTTAAGATAATTTGACTTCTAAGGAAGAAATTCTATCTACAGATTTTTATTTTATAGATCTTGAGCTATTCAAGAGCAATTAAGACTTAATGTTCATTAATTCTTGAAAGGCATTCAATGAAAAATGCTGTGTAGCAGACACTTTGAATCATTTATGACTTAAACTTATGAACATCATTAAATAATATTAAGCATATTTTCCATGTATATTGTTGTTCAATGTTACTTAGCTATATTTTTGTTTTTCTTTTAGGTCCTCACAGAAATCCCGAGTTTGATATGAAAATCCGACGGCTAACCGACATGGGTGTGGAAGATCATCAAGCAAGAGTAGCGTTATCATCGTTTAACTGGGACTTAGAAAGAGCTACAGAACAAATCTTCAGTTAGTTAGATCATTCATATATATATATTTAAGATGCAATTTTAAATGAAAAGGTGTTAGACTCCGTATCAATGCTATAAGTGATCACCTCAGCTTGACCTACAATGATATAAACATATTCTATTCTTTTTTACACTATTTTCAGTTGAGTTTTATAAACCAGTACATAAACTTGTAGTTGCACATTCTTTGTAAATAATTCGGAAGTGTAACAGCATGGTTTATTAGTATTGGTATTATAGAAACACTGAAAGTAGCATGTTGGTTGAAATGAAATGAAGGCTGTCAAAACCTAAGCTGAATGTCTATCTATTCAGTATGAAAAATGTTCTCTTTGTTTGCACGTACAAATACAGTCGTTTAAACTGATAGATACTGATCACATTGTCAGATAACATCTCTTTGCTCGTGCAAGAATTTTAAATTGATAGTATAAAGAAACAAGAAGTGAGATTTTTATATTCAATAGTATGGTGAGGAGGTTGTATGTGCTTTTCATCTCTCATTAATTTTTAATTGGAAATAACAAATATTTCTAGCATAAGTGAGATCTTGAATCATAGTTGTTATTTATTTCATTATGTACATATTTTTATTGTAAAGAATTGCAAGAGAGTATATTTTTTTTGTCGAATAATTTACTACATTGCATTTGATGTATCAACACATTTTGCACTGCGCAGTATGAGCTGTAACTTTTGTAACCCCCAATACCCTACTAGCTCTAAGAAAAAACATAAGGTAGAGAGTAAACAATATAAAGTTTATTGTGCGAAACATATATCATAGGTATAAGTTACATATCAAAAACACTGTCTGGTGAAAGGGCTTTCTTGTGTAAATGGCACTGAATGGGGTCTGAAAGGAACCCAAATTTTTACATGAATTTTCATTCAACCACCATCTAGCTTTTACTAAAAGGGCCGCTATCAACATAACAAATAATGAGACACATAAAGCCCTAATTTAAGTGGCTGACAAACAGTGAAACACTTGTAACTTTATGAATTAATATGAAAATATCCTAAATGCTGGTGCTTTCAGTATATTGAATAATAATTCCTTGCTAAAGTAGCGTCTTTCAAACCTAAAAACATATACACATTAACTCTTTTATTCATAAAAAAAATGCTCTCGCTGATGAGGCTTTCAATATAATAAATATAGTGAATAATAAGTCCTTGTTAAAGTAGCGCCTTTAAAACACTATATACTAATCAACTCTAATGTTCATAGTGAAAATGCCCTCTCTGATGAGGATTTCAATAAAATAAGTATAGTGAATAATAAGTCCTCATTAAAGAAAAATAATATAAATACAATGCTATAAAGATTGAACACTTAAATATTGTTAGAACAGTCATTTAACTTAAGATTAGAAGTTATTGACATTCGATAACAAAAGATTTTATGTCCAAATAATAATTTTTTACCAAGTAGTCAACTCTCGATATCTCGGACTTCGGGTAGTTTGGACAAAATTTTCCGAAAATAAAATTGTATTTAGTAACACGCCAGGCACATGCTGGCAGGCTATAATTGTTATAAAAGTAGTGTAATGCAAGGGTCTGGCGGAGATCTTGCAAAGCAGCGCTACTACCCCTTCCATCTTGGCCCCGCACATACAATATAGTATATAGTGATAAATAAAATGATAGAATATTAGGAAAATGGTAGAGCACAAATAAAAGTAACAACACTGACACATATTTACACACACTTCAATATTTCGATGCTATTGTAGCATCTTCCTCAGGAAGTAGTAATTAGACTGGACAGGATGTTGTCTTCAGTGATGCCAACTTGATTGGTGAGGATGAAAACTTCTCTGGTGGAGTTGAAATTCCCTGAATGATTCTCTATTGCTCTATGGATGGTAGGTGGTGCTGGTGTAGTTTCTGGGTTGAGATTAGCGAATATTTAGGTTAGGTGGTTTTCTAGATTTTGTGATCCATTGATGTGCCAGTTCCCATCTTCTTAACTGAGACATATTACATTGTGTCTTGTGGAATGATTTTAACACCTTGACAGTGTAGCAGTTCTCAAAGTTGAGGTTATGATTGGTGGCGTGTGCTGAAACTGGTTTTTCTGGATTCTTAATTTTAGTGTCATGGCGGTGTCCATTCATTCGCTTACGGAGAGTTTCAGTGGTGAGGCCAACATATTGTGCAGTACATTGTTGGCATTCTAATGGACACCGCCATGACACTAAAATTAAGAATCCAGAAAAACCAGTTTCAGCACACGCCACCAATCATAACCTCAACTTTGAGAACTGCTACACTGTCAAGGTGTTAAAATCATTCCACAAGACACAATGTAATATGTCTCAGTTAAGAAGATGGGAACTGGCACATCAATGGATCACAAAATCTAGAAAACCACCTAACCTAAATATTCGCTAATCTCAACCCAGAAACTACACCAGCACCACCTACCATCCATAGAGCAATAGAGAATCATTCAGGGAATTTCAACTCCACCAGAGAAGTTTTCATCCTCACCAATCAAGTTGGCATCACTGAAGACAACATCCTGTCCAGTCTAATTACTACTTCCTGAGGAAGATGCTACAATAGCATCGAAATATTGAAGTGTGTGTAAATATGTGTCAGTGTTGTTACTTTTATTTGTGCTCTACCATTTTCCTAATATTCTATCATTTTATTTATCACTAAATGTTTTTGCTCAATGCACTTTTTTCATATATAATATTTTAAAGCATTACCTCCTTTCCTAACCTCTTTTGTCCATTTTTATGTTTCCTTTTTTTCCCTCTATTATTATTATTCTTTCATTTTGTCTTATATTCTTCTAGCTTATAATCATGAACCCACAGACTTACTGGCTTTCACAAATCAGAAACCTTTCATCCAAATTGGCAGCTGTAAAATGCCACATTTTTTTCTTACAAATCTGTATAAACCTAGGCTTAATTCCAACTGGTCTTACCATAAAACCTGCCATTACAGGAATGCCACAGTACATGCATGAAACAGTTCTTTTTTTGGCCAAACAACAATCTCAACAGTTAACAATACAAGTTTTTAACCTATATCTAATTGAAGCCACTAAACTCCAAGATCAAATTCTTTCACTCATAAAGGTTACACTGTTGTCCAATCCTGGTTCCATCCATCAGATCAACCATTCTCTTTCTCCTTTCAATAAACTGTTAGAAAAATATGCTTCCATCAAACTGAAGAAATTATCTAAACTTTATCTCAATGAAATACAGAACTCCAGACCCATAGGCCCCCTTGAACACAACCCGATCACTAAATGCCCACTCATGGGTATGAAACCCAGTGTAGCCAGCCTGCTAGGGATAGCCACCCCTACGGGATCCCTGCCCAAACTACCCAGAAGACAGCCCATACAACCACCACCACCACAAGCCACAGTTAAAACTTCACCTGTTCTTAATATATCTAACCACCAATTGTCCAAATCTGAAGAAGAAGTTCTATCCAGAGGCCTAACCTTCTGTCCAACCAAACGTCCTGACCATTTCGAGCTGACTAAGGATGTTCTAAACTTTGCCAGAAATCTGAGGCTTAGACACTTCTTCTCAGATATTTCCCCCACCGACAAACCAACCACATCAAACATTTCCACCATTGACAAACCAACCACATCTAACATTTCCGCCGCCGACGTACCAACCACATCACACATTTCCACCATCGACAAACCAACCAAGTCAACTACATCTAACCAGCTTCTAAGCAAATTTTCACCCCCTTCCAACTGGGACCCTCCTCCATTACCAGCTGATCACCCAATTGAAATGTATATTAACTTTATACTTCAGCAAGTTTCGGATCCAAATTTCTACAAAACACTCCCCACAACCCACAACCTAACTCGTGAACACCGCCAAGCCATAAATTCTATCCAACAAAATCAGAACATCCTTATACTACCGGCCGACAAAGGATCCACAACAGTTGTAATGAACAAAGGTGATTACATCGCAGAAGCGCACAGACAGCTTTCGGACTCATCCACATACCAAAAAATTGAGCATGATCCCACTATTATATTTGCCAACCAGCTTCAAGAACTCATCACCAAAGAGACCAAGCGACAAAACCTTTCTCCACCCATGGTCCAGATTCTTCTACCAAAAAACCCAATAACGCCTAAATTCTACATGCTTCCAAAAATTCACAAAGACACCATACCACCACCAGGAAGGCCTATTGTCTCCAGCTGCGGATCACTGACTGAAAGAATTTCAGCCTATGTCGACCTACAAATGCGACCATTTGTCACCGAACTACCATCCCACATCAAAGACACCAACCATTTCCTTCAAAAACTCAATAGCCTTCCACGACCTTTACCTCAAAGCACTATACTTGTCACCATCGACGTTGTGTCTTTGTATACTAACATCCCTCATGTTCATGGCCTGGCTGCATTGGAACATTTTCTCAACAAGCGTCCGACCAATACCACACCGACAACATCTTTTATCCTGGATCTCACTAAATTTATACTAGAAAAGAACAACTTTCAATTCATGGATCAGAATTTCATTCAAACGAAAGGCACGGCGATGGGTACAAGGATGGCACCTTCATATGCCAATCTGTTCATGGGTAAACTGGAAAAAACATTTCTTGACCGCCAAAACAACAAACCACTTTGCTGGCTTCGCTTCATCGATGATATATTCATGGTGTGGACAGCTGGCCAAGACAATCTAACCCTTTTTTTAAACAACTTAAACTCCTTTTCAGCTTTGAAGTTCACCTCAAATCAATCCCACGACCAGGCAACATTTCTTGATGTGGACATTAGGCTGTCGGATGGCCACTTCAAAACTTCGGTACATCTTAAACCCACTAATAGACAACAATATCTGCATTTTGATAGCTGCCACCCATTCAACACTAAAAGATCTATCCCATACAGTCTTGCCATACGAGCTCATCGCATCTCCTCCGATCCAGAAAGTCTTCAAAACCACCTTGAAAACCTTCAAGAAGCCTTCACAGAGAGAGGATACCCTAAACCTCTCATTAATAACCTACTTCGACTAGCTGAAACTCCACAATCACCCAAACCTGACAAACCAGATACTATACCTCTAGTGACTAAGTACTACCCAGGCCTACAAAAGATAAACAAAATATTAGCGTCGGGTTTTCACATATTGGAAGCATCCAGCCGTACCAACAATATTCTTAAAAAACCTCCATTCCTTGTGTATAAACAGCCTCCATCACTTAGAAATCTTCTGGTACACCCCAAACTCAAAACTGAAAAGGACACAACCTTCATTCAACCACAACAAGGCTCTCGACCTTGCAACAAAACAGCTTGCAAAACCTGCCAAATACATCATCCAGCAGTCACTTTCTCCAGCAACATCACCAACTCCACCTATACCATCAAAGGCAGTCACACATGTGAGTCCAGTAACCTAATTTACCAATTAGAATGCCAACAATGTACTGCACAATATGTTGGCCTCACCACTGAAACTCTCCGTAAGCGAATGAATGGACACCGCCATGACACTAAAATTAAGAATCCAGAAAAACCAGTTTCAGCACACGCCACCAATCATAACCTCAACTTTGAGAACTGCTACACTGTCAAGGTGTTAAAATCATTCCACAAGACACAATGTAATATGTCTCAGTTAAGAAGATGGGAACTGGCACATCAATGGATCACAAAATCTAGAAAACCACCTAACCTAAATATTCGCTAATCTCAACCCAGAAACTACACCAGCACCACCTACCATCCATAGAGCAATAGAGAATCATTCAGGGAATTTCAACTCCACCAGAGAAGTTTTCATCCTCACCAATCAAGTTGGCATCACTGAAGACAACATCCTGTCCAGTCTAATTACTACTTCCTGAGGAAGATGCTACAATAGCATCGAAATATTGAAGTGTGTGTAAATATGTGTCAGTGTTGTTACTTTTATTTGTGCTCTACCATTTTCCTAATATTCTATCATTTTATTTATCACTAAATGTTTTTGCTCAATGCACTTTTTTCATATATAATATAGTATATAGATAATTTGCAAGTACTATAGGCCTATTGTAATCCCAACCTTTCCCATTCCAATACCTGTATTATTTGTGTATGTGTCTTATCTGATATGCATTGTTTACCTAGTCACATTAAGGTATATAATATTACTTTAGATAAAGTATTAGTTTTCATTCCCCGGGCACAACTTTATTTCTCCTCTATAAGACGGACTTTTGTTAACTTGGACAGATCCCTGCCCGCTCTAGTATGAGTTATCAAGAGTTGACTGTATAGTAATTTTCCCACCTGCAACGGACAGCTTACCCAAGTTTAGTTATTACAAGGTACCAAGTGTATCTTTCTAGGCGTGACCGGCCATTATAAAGTGCTCACAAACACAACCCCAGCGACAAGGTAAGGGAGGCAACCCTGCCAAATGATGGATGCGCCAAACACATCGAACATGTGAGAATGTTCTTGAAGTCGAAAGTTCCAAACTTCTGTGAGGTAAGGCACGTTATGGCAAAACAGCTGAGCCTTGACTTCAGTCGTGATCCTTTAGTGAGTAAAATTCGCTCTGGCTCTTCAGATGCATGCAGTAAGTAATAACATGATGTATATACATGTAGCTTAGCCATTAACGCTACAATTTCAATGTCATAGTTATATTGTGTCATAAAATAATGATTGTGTGGATTTGGTTTGTTGGGACGAGTGGTTGATAAAGATGTATATTCCTCTTTCATATCTGATTCAAAAACTTAGAATGTGGGGGAAAATTCAAAGGCAAAGTCCCATGTTAGCTATAGTAAATCCCATATAATAGGGTTGTACTAGTGGGAATTTTTCACTTTGAGTCTAGTTGGCATGAAAACAGAACATTTTTCTGTTTCAAGTAATAGTTACAATTCACAAATTTGAATTTTAAATAAAATTAATATAGTTGTACAAATAATATTTTTTTAATCAGAGAAAATAAAATATTGAGGGACTATTTGCTATGAAATATATAGTAAAATATAATCAAATTATAAAACTATGAATTTTTGAGATAAAATTATAAATTTTGAGTTTTGTATAAAGCTTAGTTATCTAAACAACTATTAAAATACGACTCAAACTCAATTTTCGAGTACTTGCACACCCCTAGCCTAGTTTACACTAAAAACAAATTATATTTTAAAACATAGTTAATATATTTCTAAATATCTTAAACAAAAATAAGAATGAGAGATTAATGAATGAAAAAGTCAAGAACTCTGTCTAGGAAAAGAGGAAAAAATGTGGGTATTATTAATGTACAATGGCAACATCATCATTCTTATATAAGAGGGAGAGAAACAACTTGGAAGAAACTGGAAGTAAGAAAGATGCACCATTGTGCATCCAAACCTACATTAGTCACACTTTTTTTGTTTTCTTTTTTTACAAACTAAAGCAAATGTAAAGAAATATATTAATATTTAAATCAAACCTCACCAACACACCATATTATTTTATTAAAACTTGAGGAAAGGCAATAAAGAACTGAATAATTTTTTAAAGCCTGAACAAAATTACTGATTTGTAATAGTTTTTTTTAATATAAGATCAAATGGAACATATTTTAGACTTGACAAGCAAATTTCATAAATATTAATTTTACAAAATAACAAATTATTTGAAATTTAAAAATTCAAAATAATCCATATTAGTTTTAGTTAGAGTTGTGCCCTAAGAGTTTGTTTTGCTTCAAGCTGTTCTAAAAAAAAGTGAAGTAAATTTTGAGTGATGAAGAGAAAAAGTGTTTTAATCTAAATTTTGGCTTTTTTATTTACAATGTTGCTGATGACGAATCTCGAGTAAAAAAAGAAAGATGGTTAAGAACCAGGAAAGGAGTTCCAGAGGAGAATGTACTTAAGGGATATGCTGGGGCCAGGGAGGAGGAATGGTGAGGAAGTCTGCAAGAAAACAAGCAACGAGAGAAAATAGAAGGAATCCCCTTGGTGGAATGTGGGAGTGAGGCAGGCATTAGGAAAGAAGAATAGGACCTTAGGGAGTAGTTCCAACTGAGGACAGTGAAGACAAAGTGGTATACAAAGCAAGAAAGAGACGAAAACAAGATCGTGAGGGGATTAAGAAGTGCTACATAAAATATTAAGAGTAGATGAAGGAATAGAGAAGAGTGTTGTAATGGTGAATAAAAAAGAGAACTTGAGAAACCTGGTAATGAAGGTAAGAATAAGGGCAGGAAATTTCGAGTATTATGCTAGGAATGACAAGGATGGCCAGAATGAAAGAGAGAGAGTGAAGAGGAATCCAGGATAAAGGTGAAATTGAGGTGGAATGAACATGTGAAGAGGGGGTATTCTAAGGAGGATACTTGAAATGGAGGTGGCAGGCATGAGGCAACGAGGAAGACCCAGGGACAGATGGATAGTGGGAATGTAAAGAGTAGTGAATTAGCCGGCGTGGAGAAAGATAAGTGGTAAGAAGACGAGAATAAATGGAGAATCATATGTCCGAGACAGACCCTGTCATTGGCAGGAAATTGTTTGATGACGATGTATAATAGGAATCAAAATTATGCATTTACACTTTGAATTCTACTTTCCCCATTATTTTTGTTCTGATACAGATACTATTATTACTGCACCTTGAATACATTTTATAGTTAGTATCCACTTTTTTTTTACAAACATTGGCTCAATCTTACCAAAACTTGCCTAATGGATTTACTCCAACATTTTGGCGAAACCGTTAATTTCATTACAAACCAAAAATAATGGTCTTGACCAAAACATGCTTCTAATACTTATATTGATGATACACTTTTTTCACTATTATCAATATGGATGTTATGGATTCGTATTCCTCTTAAGCCTGCATAAGTATCTGAAATTTTGGGAAAAAACTTGGAAAATTAGATGATACTGGAGAAAAAGAAAGGAGAGATAATTTTCCAATGACATTTTGTAAAACTTCATATTTTACATGAGTGTTAACTAAATTATAAAAAAGGTGTAAGTACTTTTTCAAAGGTGGAAAATAAAATTAATTTCTTAAAATATAAGATTTATTTGTGAGAGTTAATAGGCTTACTTTAAGCAAAAAGTAATTAAGAAACAAAACAACATTGTTTACAAGTAGGGAGGATAACAAGTACAGTATATTTTATAAGATAGGATCATAGTGTAATCTGTCACTGTAGGAGTGCTAATTTTCAGGGTAAATAGTGTGTACATCTCAAATTATATGTGATTAAAAAAAAAATAACAATTTATGGGAGTTAATATTTAACTAACTTGTACAGATAAGTAAACTAAATATTTTTTTAACCCTGTCTTACTACCTGTTTAGGTTATACGCATATATGGTCATTATTCTAATGGGGCAGGGAAGCATTATAGAGGTGATATACCCACATTTGAGTGGATGGAGATTGGGAAACCATATAGGGGAAACCACCATCAATAGACCTGATCGACATTCAAACCCTGATCTCCCGGTCATTAGCAGGTCAATTTAACAAGAGAGTGATGCCTTAGACCAGCGGTTCTCAAACTTTGGTATGTACAATTATTCCCGGTGGCACGCCATGAGAAGTCAATCAAAACAAGCAAATTAAAGTCGGGGGGAAAGGATGAAACCTCATCAAATCTTATAAATGTATTTTGACTAAGTCTAACCAAAAATAAAACATTTAATCAGTGGTTGGAGGTGTGGGGTGGCAGCATTGATTCAAGCCCATGCAGCCAAGCACTCTTGTGTTATTATATCCCTGGGCACCATTAAAATATACTGAAATAGTAAATATTCAGCATGATTTTGATGGTGCTACAAATTACAGAGATTGTTGTGATGGTACACCATTCAAAAAGTTTAGAAACCGCTGCCTTAATTAGACCATTTGGCCATTTAAGCATGTATTAACTAAGAGCAGAAAGTTTTTTTATGGGAACATTTAATATTATATGAAAGATGATGCAAGAAAGAGAAATAAGAACATAAAATTGATTTACAGTGAAAAGAGGAACACTTTGCTGCCTCTGGACAAAGCCTATTAAAGAAGATTGATAGTCGCCACCCAAACCCTCGACCCAAGATTTGTTTCATGAAAACTTTGAGGAGGTAAAATGCGCAATTTATATCAATCAGCACACCCATAATGCTAGGTCCAATTATTAAATTCAAAGCAATCTCAATTAACAAACATTTTTTTCTAATAGTTTTATGCTTGAGAAAATATTATATAAATCACAATTTTTAAAATATTTCATTCTAATCTAATACATCAAGTTATCACCAGATTCCCATATCAGATTTTTTTTCAAATGAATATTAACTTTTAATGCATATAACTCTGAATGGCAATGATTGAACACAAATTAAGTATTTTAGCTGTCCATATGTTTATTAGTGATGTTTTACAATGTCAAAGCTGTTTTTTTTTTTCAAAGTGTAGTTTAAACTGATTATTTATTTAAAAGCCAAGTCATGTTTCAAAGGTTTGCACACTTTTATACACAATTTACAAATTAATTTAATTTTTGAATAAACACAAACACCCAATCCCCTGGCTAATTATAATTCATCTCTGTGAAAGTGTAAGTCCCAATTTCAACATTTTTCTGAAAATGCTGAGACTCAAGCACGTGTGTTTATTTTTTGATTTAAGTATGACCTTTTATTGGTGATAGGCCAAAGGATGTAATTACAACATTAGAAATTATAAAGGCTAAATTTTATACATATTTATTTTGTATTTGTAAATATGTATAAAATTCGTTTCATAGTAGATTTTTTTAATTTATTTATTTAGCACCGCGTCTTACCACCTGTTTGGGTTATACCCTTAAGTATTAATTACACTAATGGGTTAGGAATTGGGAAGGTTGAATAGATGGAACTAACCCACATTTACGTGGAAAACCTTGAACCCCCCTCAGTTCTCCTTAGCAAGATTTGAACCTCGATCTCGTCGTCCTTGGTAGTCTACACGCAACTAGCATGTTAGCTAACTATGCCATCAAGGCGGGTCGTAGTAGATTAGATGACAGACAATAATAAGGTGACTTATCCAACAGGCAGGTGCAAATGATTGTAGATGAGCCATTATGTTAATTGTTCTAAAATGTTCCTATTTATGTGTCTTCTGATTTTTTACCAGTTTCCATTTTTTCCTTTTGTTTCCTGATTTCTTCCCTAAGGGGTTTATTTAAGACATTTAAACCTCCCTCCTATAGAATTCTTACAAGACAAAACCTTTGTAGGAAAATCGGGCCATAACTTTTCTTCAAGAGGCAGTAGGGGCATACAAAACCTTTTTGTCGATTAGCAGAAGTGTTAAGTTTGAGTTGTGTACTTCTTATCATTGTAAAAAGTCAAAATATGTTTTTTCATGATTTTTTTCACTCTTCTTATCATCCATTTATTATTATGTGCCTCACTAAGTAAGAATATTTTTCTTAGATGTAAAATGAGATTTTCTTTAAGTATAGTTTATATACACTTTTTTCCGTCCGCTTGTCATTGTTTGGTCTCAACGACTTCTACCCCAGCATTATCCTGGTGTGTTGTTTGTAATGAAACACTAAATGTGAATCTAACATTTCTTAACAATATTATTTATTTTTTGCAACACATTTCAATACCCATCCGGGTTGTATACAATTTACTAATCATTTAGGGATGAATGAGAAAGCTCTAATTTAGAGGAAATGTACACACATTAGTGTGGAGGCAGAATGGAAAACTATTTAGAAAAAAACACTTGTGTACACCCGGCCAATATTCAAACCCCGACCAGAAAACCCGACTAGATGAACTCTACATTTAATCTGCATACTTACCAGTGTGGGTTTTACCATGACAATATTGTTAAATTTAATTTACTGTTGTAAAAGTATGTTGAAGCTTTACTACCCACAAAGTTAGCTATAAAATTAAATTTGCCCCTCTAATTGCTATAACATGAACTAACTAGTTGGAGCTCACTAGTTAGACAGTAAAAATTAACTTTAATTTAGATTTTAACGACCTCTATTTTTAATTTTACGATGATTAGCTGGAGCTTACCTTCCAGTTAACAAACATAATGTCCAAATTAAAGTTTAAAAATTTCACCATATTTCTTTAAATGCAATTATTATTAAAGTAATGAAAGGTTACATCTTGTCTTGCTTTGAAAACAATGTGTGATTATTGGTATTAACATGACAACTTTGATCACGAGTATTACTTTCAAACAGTCCCGAGACTTCAAAGACCAAAAAGATACTTGAATTTTATTTTAGATACGTTAATTTTTTTTAAAATTAAATAAAGGAAATATGGAGTTAAAGGTAATGACTGGCAAACCTAATGGAAAAAGACCAGTGGGAAGACATAGACACAGATGGGAAGATAACATTAGAACTGGCCTCAAAGAGGATTGGGTGTAATGAGGTAGAATGGATAGAACATTCAAGATAGGGATAGGTGGCATATTTTAATAAGTTGCCTCTCATCCTTGGGTATTAAGCTTTTTGCGTTTCTTAGGAACAGCTCTCTTTCTTATTTTTTAGCCTCCGCACCCTTATTTTTCTTGTCTTACTGCCTTTCTTCTACATTCCCATCTCTCTTTGTGTCTGCCACCAACAACCTGTGGTCACTATCTAAGGACACTCTTGGTATTACCTTGATGTTTAAGGTCTACCTTTTAATTTCTTCATCCATGATAAAGTAGTCTATCACCGACTTTTGCTCCCCATCCCAACTTTATCTAGTGATCTTATGACTCTCTCTTTCCTTCTTATACCAACTGTTTGTCACTTTCATTTTATTCCTTGCCCACAGCTCCAACAGCCTATTGAGTCTTAATATATTGCCAAACAAGCAATGGAAGGACCGAGGAAGCACTATTATTGGGCTGTGACTAAGGCACCTGCTGGCCTTAATCCGGCCCAGAGTTTGTGGCAATAAAGTATTACCCAACAAATATTAACATTCACAATTGCTTTATTGTATTCATTATTTGTGTTTGTGCTGATTGAGTACTAGAATTTGTCAAACCAGGTACTTTATAAAGTACATTTATAAACAAATTCCACTTTTTAAAATTCAACTTCTCAGTGATATTCTCCCATCCTCATTGATGGTTTTTTTATGAACATAATTATAAGTAGTTGTAAAACAGCATTGAGTAATAGATCTAAGGGTATATCAACAGTGTACCTTTCCCCCCTCCCCTTTTGATTTTTTTTTTTTTTTTCATTAATCCTTACATTCTGCCCCAGTGCCTATTCTATATACTGAGGCGCTATTCCTACATTAAACTGTTGTTCCCATTTTTACCCTTATACCATTTTTTTTAACTACATGTAGATTTAAACACTTAACCTAATCGTCCGTAAATTCCCATCAAAGACTATACCCTACTATCTCACACTATAGTTGGTCCGCCCCGGGTATTTAATGCCCCCGGTACCCCTCGCCGCTCCGCAGACCCGCGACCGCCTGGGACCATGTTTTCAGGGCCGCGGGTCCAAGTCTCGGCGATGAGCATCCCCCTAACCACCACCTGGGGAGGCGCCCTACCGGAGTTTTCACTCCGCCTACTTTCTATAGACCACTACCAAGGACCTATTCTAACTTAACCTAAACTAATACTTATACAAGGAATTTTTCACTACTGTATTACAATCACCACACACTACTCTATTTTAGCCGGCTCTTGTTGTCCTTCTCCAGCACTCTTCTTCTTCCATGCTGCCATCGTTCTCTTGCTTCCCAGCTGGAACCGGGACTTCCACTGGTTCATCAGCAGTTTTCACCACTGGCATCCAGCGGGAATCCACCATCAGCTGGGCTCTGGCTTACCAGGAGCCATTCCTGAGTCTGTCCGGCCGGCTTGTAAACCCACCTAGACTACCCATCTATTCTATTCTATCCCTACCAGTTTCTGTCAAGGAAGTCCCCTTCATCCGTCTCGTCTTCACTTGTCGTCACATCCATGTCCATACTCGTCTCGTCCAAGTCTTCTTCCAATTGGTCGTACCTAGTTCGTCGTAA
This sequence comes from Timema podura, assembly GCA_033556935.1. Lineage (NCBI taxonomy): Eukaryota > Metazoa > Arthropoda > Insecta > Phasmatodea > Timematidae > Timema > Timema podura. Next base: position 45,672,094 of record JAVRXN010000002.1, read on the forward strand.
GTCCCTAACGTATCTGTCCTTCTCCCTAGCCGACGCGTTGTCTGCTATTTTGTCTAGGAAACCCCACCTTTCCACGTCGCGCACTATATGGTAGATTGCACACGCCTGCAGGGGAGTCTGCAACTCCAACCTTGCTTCCTGCGTTAGGGCACATTCCAGCACGACATGTTCCGGTGTAGACTCCTTCCCGCAGTCACATCTATCGTCAACTGTCATCCCTAGCCTGTACAGGGCCGCCCTGTACGGTCCATGACCAGTAAGGAAGTGAACCAATCCTACTGAAGGCTCAAGATGTTCCATGGCCAACCTTTCCCTAATACTAGGGAAGATCCGGTATGTCCTCCTTGCCCTTCTCACTTCTATCCCAGTTCACTTGCCACTCGTCCAGGAGAGACTCCCGGATCAGTCCCTTAGTATTGACCCCTTCTCTCGTTAGGGCCTCCACCTTATCTAATCTCCCTTTCCTGAACCAATACAGAGCCGCCCTCCTTCTTACTTCCAAATCTAAAGGCCAGATACCAAGAGCAACACTTAACGAGTCAGTGGCCACCGTTCTAAACGCTCCAGAGAGTCTAAGCAATATATTTCTCTGCAGACTCTTTAACCTAGTACTCTGCACTACCTGCCTCAGCCGGAAAGCCCAGGCACTAGCCCCATAGCCCACGATGGAGGCAAGCAGCGCCTGATGATACGTTCTTATACACCGCATGGGCAGCCTAAACCTGCCCATTCCAATATTGATTATCTTATTCATCAGTCTTAGAGCCCTACCGCATGCGCTCTCTACGTGTGCCATAAAGTTCCTCTTCTCATCAAGTATTACTCCCAGGTACCTGACATTCTCACTTCGTCTAATGGTCTGTCCGTCAATCCTGATACTTGGGTTCCTCTTTAGAGCCCCCCTAAACAACACGTAAGCCGTCTTCGCCGGTGCCAAGCTCATCTTTACTCGTTTACACCAGGAGCTAAGCCCTGCAAGCACGGCCCCACTCCTGGTCTCTAGCTCCACCCTCGAACTAGCCTCGACTATGACGAGCAAGTCATCGGCAAAAGCAACCACTCCCGCCGTTTCATGGAGGGCTTCAATTTCCATCAAACCAGGCTCGAGCCCTACGTCCCAAAAGACCGGTCCACAGACCGACCCCTGGGGACATCCCTTAGTCAACATTTTGCTAATCTTGGTTCCTGGACACCTCAGGGTCACATACCTATCTCTACAGTAATCTCTAAATACCCTGTAGAGATCCCCCGGGCAACGTATATCCCTCAACCTCTTAAATAAGGCTGGCCACCAAAGATTGTCAAAGGCTCCTGAGATGTCCACGAACAGCCCTACTACATATTTCCCCGTACACCTATCAATCAAATTCATTGCCTCGCAGATAGCATCCTCGGTAGACCTGCCCTTCCTAAAACCATACTGTTGGCCATGCATACCGACAACTCTCCTATGCTCTTCCAACTTGTCGCACATTATCCTTTCTTGCAGTTTTCCACACACATTAAGCAAGCAAATCGGCCTGTATGACTTTGGAAGTTGCGGGTCCTTGTCGTCACCCTTGCTGAGTATGATGACCTCGCTCTGTTTCCACAGGTTTGGCACCCTCCCTTGAGCAGTACATTCATTTAACAGCCCAGTCAGAAAGGGGGCTATCTGCTCGCTGAGCTCTTGAAGCACCTCGACCCTGATTCCGTCGGGCCTAGGTGCCTTCTTCCGCTTCATTTTGGCAATGTATCTGATAATCTTGGCCTGGGTTGTTGGAACGATCCTATCCTCGTTCTCATACGTCTGAGTCATTTCTCGTCTCCAAGTCTCCTGTACCCCGTCATCCAGCCCGTCATCGTCCGGAAGCAGAGTTTCCATTAATAGTTCTGCTGACTCCTCCCACCCTAACGTCATGCCCCCTCCCGGCCGTCGAAGCGTTGAGATCATAGCTGGGGGTCTAACTTTCCCAGTCACCATCTGGAACGGAATCCCCCAGGCGTTAACTCTCAATTCCTCCTGGATATAGCGTTCCCAGCCTTCCCTCTTCGCCGCGGCCAGGGAGGTCACATATTCTTCCCTTTTTATCCTATACCTGCCCAAAAGATAATCCCTAGTCTCCAGGTCAGCCTCCACTTGGTATAGTCTTCGAGCCCTCCTCGATGCCCCACGGAGTCTGCCCAACCTATCACTCCAATATCTGTTTTCAAGATTAGTAACCCCACCCTCCCTCACCGTTGGGATGGCAACTCTCATAGCACGCTGTATTGCCATTGTCAATTCTTTTGCTTTTACGTTTACGTTTCCCCCAGCTGCTATCGGCTCTGGGAGTACAATCCTTCTCCTCAGCTTGTCCCAGTCTGCTTTTTTCCAATTATACTTTACTCGTACTATCCTGTCTTCCAGATTTATGCCTCCCACTACCTCGAAGGTGATCAGGTTGTGATCACTTATTGTCATCCCGTCCAGTACTTTCCAGTTCCGGATCATACCAACAGCTTCCCGGCTACCCAGGGTTACATCTATATTGGATTTCGCTCCCGTAGCTCCCACATAGGTTGGCGGTGTCCCCGGTACGCTCTAAAACCACCTATCTTGCCATCACGTTGCCTATAGACATCGCTAAACCACAAGGGTGACCTCGCGTTCGCATCCGCCGTTACCACGAGTGGCACCCCCCTGAAGGAGTCTACCATCGCTTCCAACTGCTGAAGGTATGGCTCTATCTCCTCCCTGTACTGGAAGTACATATTGACGAGGATGAATTTTCCAGCGTCAGATCTTACCTCGACGCAGGTGACTTTATCATGGCAGTACTGATCTACCTTCGTTATGGTTATATCCCTGTTCATTATTGCTATTAAACTCATAGACTTATCCCCGACATACACCAGCCTCGCCATTGGGGGTAACTGTGCCTTGACAATGTTGCTACCCCTAGTCACGTAAGGTTCCTGTAGGCATACTATATCCAGGCTAAGTTCTTCCACCACCATCCTGACTTCATCCATAACGGTCGCGCTACGCATAGCATTCAACTGCCCAATTTTTATTCTTTTCGTTCTTTCACCCATCAGGGATTGTGTGTAAACACATAACATTTGGGCCAAGCTTCCTTCGAATTGAATGCTATGCGACCGTTTGCTTTTACAAAGTGTTTGTATAGTTCTTCGACGTCAAGTATCTCATTTCGTCTTTTAAAAACTTTTTGGATTTTTTCCAAGAGTGGTGCTGCCTCAGTTGGAAGATTCATGGCTCGCAGTTGTATCCGATCCAGAGCCTCCGGTGTCGATAAGGCAACCGAAGACCCTTTCTCATGCCCAACCCTCACCACGTGCCTCATTGCAAGGTGCAACGTTTGCTGCTCCTCTAACCTAGATAATTGAAGCGACTCCTCAAAGTTTTCATACACATTCCCAACATCCAACCCCCCTTTTGAATGTTTGAAAGAAGTAAATTCATATTTTGTCTATGAAAGAGAAAGCCTTGAGTGAAACTGAGAACATTAAAACACCCACTAACAAAGGCCTTTAAAGCAATAATACAAGAAAAAATATGCAGTGCCGGATTTACATGTATGGGACCTTGGGGTGGGGGGAGAACGAACCCATGTAAATTACATATTAGTATGTCTGAGGAAAGGTAAAAAAAAACTAAGCAACTGTTTGATCACTGAATGATCAATAGGGACTTTCTTGATAAATCTTACATGTGTCTGCAAGATTAAATTTTTTTTTTTTTAAACTGCACACCTATTAAATCATTCTACCCTAATTATTTCATGCAGGAAGAACATAATTGTAGTCACAAAACAAGAATCCATCTACAGTAAAAAATAAAGAGTTAATGTTTTCTTTCTTATGTGGGCACCGGGCGATCCCCCCTCCCCCGCCCACCCTCTTAAATCCGGCACTAATAATATGGTGGCCACGATATTGTTTAGCTATATAGACAAACTTGGCTTTTTTATAAAACTGTAAAGTACCTCAAATTGAAACAAGCATGTTCTTTCAGATGATATTGTGATGGGTGATTGATTGGGTGAACACAGAAAATTTACATTATATTTGTTGTACGGGTTTACAAAACTTTAGTATTCGAAAATGCGGTTTTTTGTTCAAAAAAGTTACAAAAATACCTGTAATTATCAAAGTTTGTAAATAAACTAATGTTCCAGGGAAAATTTAATACAAAAAATGAAAATAAAATTTGGTGATTTAAGAATGTGTTAGTAATTACTATAACACAAAGTATGTGTATATGTATTTTTAGAATATCCACAACTTAGACTAATTTAAATACACACAAATTCACTTAGAAAGAAAACAGAAATACATTTCATGTGCACCTGACAAACTTCAAACTTTGGTCTCCTGGGTCTAGTCAAGCACACTGGCATCAAGCCACTAATTAATAATATAAATATGAGCTAGTTGTAATAATGACTTTAATATATTATTTGTGATAGGATTAAAAGTAATTTATCATCCTCTCAACAGTAACTTTAAGAAGAGTACCTTATTACAGGTTCCTGAAGGTACGGAGTTATTCCTCTTATGATTAAAATAGTTTTGTAATTTTGAAGAAATGGAATAATTTACTTTTATGTTGAAAACAGATTAATATTAAAAATAGACACTGTGATTTTATTTTTGTTAATGTTAGAATATAACATTTGAAAACACAATTTAAAAGTTCGTTAACTGATGTTTATTAATATTATTAATTAAATTGTACATTGTAGAACTAGCTGTAGAAGCTAATGCACTGATGATTTATTGAATGAAATATTGTAAGTTATAAGTAAATTTACAACTCAAACTTTCATGTATTTATAATATTATGGGAATTGTTTATATGGATTAAATAGCTAAACTATTATATTATGAATGAAGAATGACCCAGGACACAGTATGATTCCTGGATAGCTCAGTGGTGTACTAAGCATAAAGTCCAGGGTTTGATTCCTGTGTCCAGGTGTCATTTTTCAATTTAAAGAAAATTGTTGATGTATTATGTATGTAATTACTAATTATGTTAAATTGTCATAATGAAAGAAAATTTACAATAAAACATGTGGGAAATAGTTTTATCATGAAGACAAAAAAAATCTTATTAAATCATTTCATACCGTCCTTTTCTATGGCACAATATTAATTTTATTTGATGTAAAACTTATTTGTTCAAACCTTAAAAAATATGGTAAAAAAAAGAAAAAAAAAGATACCAACAACAGTATCTTCTCTCTACTTCAAACTATATGTTCTATATACGCTATACTCCATTCACGGTAGGAATTACTATATGAAAGGTCTTTTTTCCTACCAAAATCCTACTATATAATAGATTTCTGTTAGGGAAAAAGGCCTTTCAGAAAACAATTCCTACGCTGTACAGACTTTACTATAAGACTGTGATGAACAACATTTTGGAGTACATGCAACTTTACAGTGTTTATTAATACTATCATAGATACGTGTTGACAATAAAAAATTAATCACTATTTTCAGTATTTGAAGGTCAAAATAATTTTTGAAAAAATTATTGCACTTAAATGAAAAATGTGTTAAACTAGGAGGAAAGATGAAATTGGGAGAACATATAGAAGGAAATTTAAAACATTTAAAGAAACTAAAAATAAATAAATTTGATTGTTTTTGTCTGTGAAACCAGAGTGAGTGTAAATAGTCTGAATAGTCAGTCGTAGAATTCAATAAAACAACTACCCACCTCAGTGGCATAGTTAGCTAACGCACTAGTTTCGTGTTGACCTATGTTGCCTAGGACAGGAATATCGAGGTTCAAATCTTGGTCGGTTGAACTCACTCTCCCCCCCCCCCCCCCCCCCAAATGGTTTTCCACTTTCCTTCCACGCAAATGCGGTTTCACTTCCTATAAATTCAAACTTCCCAAATCCTAACCCATTAGCATAATTAGTACTTAAGCGTATGGGTAGTAAGCTAAATAAAAAGAATAAAACAACTCATTACTACTTGGCTGTGAAGACTAAGCATGCAATGCCTAAAAAACCCATATTGCTATTGCTGCTGAAAGGTGAGTCGTTACTCAATCCTCGTGGGATTGTTGTGACTCTTTTGTAATCCCTCATAATGAAACAAAGAGTTTGTCTGTTATGAGCGTTGCACAATGTCTACTGCACGCAGAGGTCTGAAATTAGAAAATTAGTAGCCCCTGTGAACAATTATTTGCACCTCGAAGCCAGAATTTTAAAATTTGGATTTGATTTTTTTTAAATTATTAAAAATTGGGTTAAAAGAAATAAAGTGAAGAGTTATTTTTAATGTTTGATTAAATTATTTTATATGCAAATAATAATTACTATACTTTACATTTCAAACTTGAGTTTTTAATTGCAATTTTGAATCCACACATTTTTCAAAGCCAAAACAGATGAATCGTCTTCATGGTTTAAAGAATTTGTAACGAACGATACATCTCTAACTTGTATGTTTTAGTACTTTTTGTTGTTGTAATGGAGTTAGTTTTTTTTTACATTTCGTTCAAAGAAAATGTCATAATTTTTCTCATGCTTACTCCATGAAAAGAAATGTGATGTGAAAATTGACCCACTCCAAACAAGATTTTCAAACAAAAAAGTGGATAGATTTCAAGAGACTTTCAAAAATCAATGTTAAAAATAATTATGGCTGACCTATAGTCAATATTTGTTTACATGGTGTTATGTTGAGAACAGGACAAATATATTACTTTTGTGATAGTTATAATAAAAATATTGAAAAGAAGGCTGCCAAACATCATAAATTATCCTTTATCTGAAAGCTTTTGATTAATACTGTTGAGCACATGTTAACAAGTTTTCCTGGAGTAGCTTGACATGTTAATTACAAGTAGTGGATTATAAGACAAACACCTTTTAAAGTAGGTAATTCCTTGTCAAAGCAATAAGAGAATTTTATGTTTATTCTAGATTTAAGGGCACTTCACCAATGAATATTTATAGATTTTTTAGAAGTGGATTAAACAATCATATAAAAGTGAGACTAACTACTCTAAATGTTAAAATAATTTCCGCGAAGTCAGGCTGTATGATTGATTTGAGCAAGAGAAAAAAAAACTAGCTTAATATGTTTGTCAATTTTTATATATATATATATATATAAAGTGGCGGCATCCTTATGACCAGAATCAGTTCAGTTTAAGATATTTCTTTTCTACACAGAATAATAAATTTAAGTCTTGAACATCCATGTGTGTCAGACTCCAATAAATATTACTTATCCCTCAAAAACATAACTGTTAAAAAAATTTTATGATAAATAATAGTAAACTTATATATACAATACAATATTTTATACCAATATGTTGAGAGCTTTCAAATAATGAACACTCCAAGGCAAAATCCCTGAGGAACGAAAGAATAGTTTTAGATTTTCAAATTGGCAAAAAAAGTATTTCAAAAATTAATTGTTTATTTACAAACAATAGGAATTATGAGAGAAAATATTCAAATAATACTCCTTTGTAAAAATTTCATGTTTTGTGTCTTTATGTGTAAACATAATATATTTTAAGACATAAAAAAATACAAGATAGGTGAATACTTTCATCAATATCCTTCACTTGAATTCTAAAACTTGGAGATTTTTCTCAGTTAGGTTTGCCAAATATTGTGATGTATTCACTTGGAAGTAACACAGATCCACTACACTTTCTTGAATTTGATGTTTGTACAGTCGTAATCTTGAAGCAACATCCCACACTACCACAGAACGAGAACTCTCGTCATGAGCTGCCACCATCATTCCACCATGCAAGGACATGAGTGTTGGTCGAGACAATAGTTTTTGAGAGTTTCCTCCAGAGAAAGTATCCACAGGGATGCATACCTGACCATTACTGTCATCATTGGACTGAATCATCTGGTGCAACATGTGCCGTGTGCTAGGGAAACGCTCACTGGGCCGTGATGAAACTAACAAATGGTCAGTAGATTTATCATAGAAGAGTGAGAAGAATGGTCCTTGAAAAGGGAGCATCTGTGATGAATACCCATCATTTTGTAGTTCATACGCCCAGCAAGAGTTCAGTCTACAAGCGAAGAATCCCCCTCTAGAGAGCGCTCGCCCTGGGCTTGGAGGAAATGAAGCAAGGGACACCACAGGAGAAGTATCTCCACCCTCCACAGCCCGACCGACTAGGTCTCCCACTCGCCTTGTGTCATACTCTAACACCTTGCCATTTTGAGAGCCGACAAAAAACCTGTATGGGTTCCCTTCATCCCAACAGCAACTCCACAATGGGTTATCTGCATTATATATTTGAACCACAGAGTTGCTGGTCATGTCAAACAGTTTGGCACATCGATCTAGCGACACACTAAGAAGTAATTTGTTTTGGTGTGGTTGAAATGTCATATCTCGTATAGGTTTCTGGTGGAGGAAAGCAAATTGTGTTGGACGAAAATCCAACGCATTTATTTTTCTGATTCCATACCCAGAGAACAAACGATTGGTGGAACACTGTGATACTACAAGTAAGTTGAGCCATTCATTAAAAGCTAAAACACGACAACCCCCCTCTTTACAAATAATTTCATTGGCTCGTATCATCATATAAAGGTGTTTGTTTTGAGAAAGTGGAATGCTTGGCAGTGAGTTTGTGTCACTTAGACTACTAGTTTTTAGTTCCTTGTTTTCTTGTTTCAATTTATTCAACTGTTCCTCTAAATGTTGTCTACTTAAGTTCGCATGAACTAACTCGAATTGTAACCGAGACTTTATAGTTGTTATTTCATCAAGCTTTTCTCGAAGTCTGTCCATTTCAGTAGTATCCATTACAACCAGTTTGCGAGCATATATTGGTCGGATGTGACCCGAATTTGCCTTCTCGTTGCATTGTGGACAGCGTTTTTGTCCTGGTGCACATCCTATTTGTAACCATCGTTCAATACAATTTTGCCCGAACAAATGGCCACAACGTAGCGATACTAAACGATGCTTTCCAGAGTTGGTCCATTCTGACAAACAAATAGGACAAACATTTCCATCATCATCATTGTTCTCTTCAAAATCTGATTTTCTTTTGATACCTGGAAATAAAACAAAATAAAGTGTTAAGTTTAAATTTAAAAATAAGTTGCACTTTAAATAAATGCAAAGCGGTTGCTGTAAAAGGAGCATTGCACTACAGTGAAATCTATAACTAACGGGCAACTTCTGGGATCAAATAAATGTCTGTTATTTGGAAAATAATGGTTTTTTAAATTTATGGTGCTTGTAACAGTTTTCTTTATGAACCTGTATACTGTCAATACATATGTTAGATTTAATCACTACAATATATAGATAGTATTGTATGAAGAATATTCATGAGTACTGAACACATACTGTACAACTATGCAGTTTGTATAGTACAAAGAACAATAATCAAATAAAATTAAACTTTTAGAGTACACCTTCTGTAATTTACATATAATAAAACAACCCAAATGACTAAAAGTAAAGAAATTAGAGTAGAGTATTCAATTAAGTGATGTAAAACAAAATATATAGGAACAACAAAAATAAAGCAAACATCACCTAAAAATAAACAAGGTCATTTTATTTGATATATAAGTAAAAACTTTTAACATCACTTGTTTGATTAGCTTAAAATATTTTTTGGTGTTATTTTTGAATTCTATCTTTAAGATGCATTTTTAATTCAAAAATTAATTCAAGCCCTTGTGACAATGTAATTCTAACATTTTACTGTAAAATATTTGGATTTACCTACTTACTCTATGGCATTAGAAACTCAAAAGTTCTTTTCCACACTTAAAAAACTATGCCATCTATCCCTATCTTGAGCGGGTTCTGTTCAGTCCACCTCATTACACCATATCTCTTTCAGGTCCATTCTATGTTATCCTCCCATCTGCATCTAGGCATTCCCACTGGTCTCTTTCCATTAGGTTTTCCAGTCAATATCTTGAACGCAGTTCTAGTTTCTTCTATTCATGCTGCATGTCCTTACCAATGTAACTAGTGAGATTTGATTACTCTAACAATGTTTGGTGATTGTTATTTTATCATAATAATTATCATTATCAACTGTTTACAGCATGTGCCCAGGTCAGCTTAGTGAAATGACCCTATATTCTTTTTTCCTCCTACCATTCTTCTTCCTTTATTTGCTTCCATTCTTTTATTTTCACATGCAAAGTTGCTATTAGCTGCACCTCTCATTTCCTTGGTTTCCCTTGCGATCTTTTCACTAGATACGTCATCTCTATCATTCTCCTTGGGATTCTTTCCTTTTCTATCCTCATTACATGATCATACCTGCTTCCTCTACTATCCTATGTACTCCCTATATCCCAACTTACCATTTCAAACACATGTTTGTATATTTTCATATACCGGGTATTCATTTGAAAACTTTCCACCAAAATATCACAAAAACAATGCATTGAAGAAAAAGATGTTTTAAACAAAAGTTGTTAGGTTCTGAAGGGCTAGAAAGATGGTAAGGCTGGTATGAGCTTGGGTGGCGTTTCTAAGGTGACATTAAGGTCACTTTGAATTTTTTAAATGAGACTCCCTATTTTTTATTACATATTCTTGTAGATAATGTTGTGCCTTTTTCAAAATGTTGGTTTTGAGTTTTTGAAAGTAAAATCTATCATGATAATGAGCCTCACAAGTTTCTGAGTCACCAGCACTGGACACGGCATTATAATTTGGGCTATTCAAGCATAGCTCGGGAAGGTACAAGTGTTGTGTGCTGTGGGCTCGCATACACGTGTTTGTTCACGTTTATGTGTATTTGTAAAATAATTGAGAAAAATACTTTTTTAATTTTAAGTTTAAAGGAGGTTTTCGAAATGCTCTCCATTTTGAGCTAAACAATTATATAGTCTATTTTCAAATTCACTTCTGACGTTGCGTAGGGTTGCTTTTGTAACACTTCTACATGCCATTGTTATTCTATTTCATAACTATTCAATATTTGCTGGTTTAGTCTCGTAAATAGTCGATAATGTCCCCATAAAAAAATCTAGGGATGTTAAATCAGGTGACCTTGCTAGCCACTCAATTGGTCCTCTTCTGCCAATATATTGTTTATCAAATCTGTTGTCTAACCATAACCATTGACAAATGAGTAATGTAAGGTGAGTGGAGGCAGGGGGAAGGGTTTGCTCCCTCTTGCTGAAAATGTAAAAGACAAGCATGCACTATTAGAGAATGAATAGCTTGTTCAATAATTTCCATGTAGTTTACCTCTGTCGAATTTCCATCAATAAATATCGGACCAATAATCGTGTCACCTAATATACCTGCATACATTTTTTTTTTAGCCATTGTGTGTGGCAGTCAGTAAAAATACAAGGATTTTGATCACTCCAATAAAGCCATTTGTGTTTATTTACAAAAACACTTAAGAAAAAAGTGCACTCATCAGAAAATTAGATACATCCTAATAATAATGGATTCACATTCAATGATTCTATCATTTCTTCGCAAAACTATACTAGCCTATCAGGATCATCTTCACTTAATTTCAATGTACCTGCATTTTATATGGATGAAAATTTTAATTTTAATGCCTTATGAGCCAAACCAATTGATACACCCAGTAATTTTAGACACTTCCCGCCGTGAACTTTTGGGATTTGCCTATAAGTGCCCAAAATTTCCACTTGAGTTAATTCAATCAATACTGTACACACAGTCCATTTTTTGTTTGCGAAAGATCCAGTTTCTTTAAATTTTGAAACACGATCCAAAACATAACTATGTGATACATTTTTATCCTGGTGTCTTGGGTTGAATTTTGCCGCCATTCTTCGATCACACTGAGCCTCGGATCTATAAAGAAAAATCAGTTCTGTTTTCTTTTCCAGACTGTAAATGATTTTTCAAGATTGTATGTTAACAGTAGAAAGCAAACCAGGCAACTAATGGATTTGTAACTGGCATTGATAGTAAAAACAATGTTTTATTTATGATCTTACACACAAATACTTATACCTTCCCGAGTTATGTTTGAAGAGGCCAAATTCTAATGTCGCGCCTGGTGCCTGTTGATGACTCATAAACTTGTGAGGATCATTTTTCATGATAGCTTTTACTTTTAAAAAACTCAAAACCATCATTTTGAAAATGACACAACTTGATCTACAAGAATATGTAATAAGAAATTGGGAGTCTCATTTAAAAAATTCAATGTGACCTTAACATGATATTAGCAACGCCACCCAAGGTCATACCAACTAGCCTTACCACCTGACTTCCCTCTCGGAACTAGACAACGATTGTTTATAACATCTTTTTCTGAAATGCGGTGTTTTTGAGATATTTTGGTGGAAAGTTTTCAAATGAACACCCGTTATAACTTGCGTCTCATCTGCACATGTGTTTGTACTAAGAATATTTGTCACTGAAAACTAGGATCTACGGCACTAGTAAATTATGCACAAGTTTTCATGATACTTAGTTGTTTGGCCAATAATTAGTTGGTCATTCACACGATAATGTTGACTTGTATTGAATTAAGTACTTATTATATTATGTATAAAACAATACTTGTCTGTACAATGGATTAATAAAAAAAACACTTCAATTACCTAGAAAAAACTAAATTATAAGAATGTTAAAGATAGTTACATTAAAATACAAGTTCCGATATTGAACTCAGATTTATAAAGTAGTTTAAGTTGTAACATAAAAACAAAATAGAATTAAGCAGTTCTGTATGCCCACATGCAAGGTCTAGTTTAAATTCGCGAGTGACCTAAAAATGTAAAGTATCTCCCATAGCTTCTTTGAGTGTGGGAATTAGTAATCAATAGTTAAAGATGGTTAGTGAATTGGATGCTAAAATTTGATTCACAAGTTTGCCAAAAATAGAGAGCAGAATCTGCTTGAGTGGCATAACAATGTACAAGCTATTAGAAAAGTATGTTGACACAAGATGCTTTGAAACACAAACTAGAAACAGATGATTATTAACAAATTTTATTTTTGAGTGGATAAACAGATATCTTAGATTGTCTATGGACAATGTTTTCAAAATTATAGTGTGTTGTAAGATAACTCGATACATCGATACACTTTCTTTCCATCTAACAAGTTAGTTCCTTGCAACAATCAATGTATTTGTGTGCCTCCACAAGTGCATACAATGTGCATGTCCAGTTATTAAGTTGATTGTTTTTAAAATTAGATTGAATCTTGAAAGCAGATGTTTTCAAGCAGAGCTGACAAAGCTGAAATATTTTGTTTGTTTTAAGGTTCATCATATTATTATGTTTCTGTTCTACATTTGTTTTTCGGCCAACGTGTGAATCTAAAGTAACAATGTTGTAAAGGAAGTGGTTGAAGGATGTTTGATAAAATAGTAGTAATTATGAGCACTTGAATATACTTGTATGGTTAGAATATTGAACGAATGAAAACACTTAATAAATACTATTAATAATGCACTAATAAATAAAATTAGTGATTTACTATACCTTTTGTTGGTGAGTCTTGACTCGACTGAACACTTCCTAGAGACAATCCTGAGGCTATGGCCCCAGTAACAGAACTAGCAACCTAATACAAAACAGAGATTATTTAAATCTACAAAAATTTTAAAACTGATTCTTAGGTTTAATGTGCCAGTACTCTACCAATTGAGCTATCAAAGTTCTCATCCATATCCAAAACATACTTCTATTACTGTGATGGATATGTAAACAGTTTACCCTTTCCTTGACAGATTACCCTATGGCTCTATGCCATATTGGACACATGCAAAGCAAGCTTGCTACCTTTCAGGGTAAATGGAGTGTAGACTACCTGTAAGTGATTAGCTCAGGTTCATAGAGCAGTGACATGCCACGCTAGAGTTCAAATCTCTGCCTATGGCACAGACAAGGATGTACCAGATCCTCAGCCTTATGGAAGTTTTGCTTGCTCCTTGAGCCAAGTTGAGTCCATAAACATTGGGCTTCGCTAGTGTCAATGCTCAGTGATAAAAACACTTCCAAATGTGCATTCTGTATAAGCTCTTTGTGAGCTGAACCTAGCTTTGTTGAAACCAGCCGATTGACTTGCGAAGACTTTTGTGTCTTCTCTCTAGTGAAACCATGTTTAAAATAAGACCCCACATTGTTAATGTCCCTTGATGGAACCTACCAATATCCGTGTTGATGGACTCAAGCTCCTCCAAGGAGTGTAGCTATTTTAACCTGGAGGCTAGGGGTCTGGAGTATACCCTGTCTGTGGCCCTGGCTAGATTTTTTGAAAAACTAGCTTATAAGATCTTGGAATATACTGATGCACAAGTAGTTAAAGCTTGATTATGAGATAAAATATGTGTTGAAGATTTATTTTAAAATTTGATACTGTGCCATAAAGATTTAAATATATTTAGCTTCTGGACAGTTATAATCTGGGTCTTGTACAGCAGGGGTGGCCAACTTGTTTAGAACTAAGATCTACTTTTTCCCCTTGACTCCTAGTGATCGACCTTATAACTCAATTTTATTCCTCCAAAAATTTTAAATCATAGCCATACCTTTGTCGTTGATTTCCTGGAGGTAGAACCTGTGAATTCTCTGCATGTGTTTGAGTTGTAAGATACAATTTGAATAATGTTATGAGTTTTATTGAATCTTAACACCTTAAAACCAATTCAAAAGTTATTAACTAATTTACACAATTAATGTGAAGTCTGTGCCTTCATCTCTTCCGCCAAGAATAAAAAGTATGGTGTATAAGTAGACAATGCCAATCTCACACAATCTTCATTCAGTGTGTTTGTCTGTTAAATTTGAGTGATGCTTAGTTTTCGTTTGTTTTAAATACAGAAATGCTGATTCGCATAAATATGTAGATCCAAAGCAGGAATGTAAAAGTTCGCTGCATTTTCTGAAATTAGAATACTTTTCCTTTGAAACAAAGTTCCAAAAATATTTTTCTGAAGACCTGACTTTCAGAAATATGTCATGAGCAGAAGCACTACTCATTAAATCACTGATTGTTTTACTTCTCCCTTGTAGTTCCGAGTTCAATAAACTAATTTTTCCGGTAAAATCTGCCAAAATGCCATATCACATAGCCAGTCCAGATCACGCAATTGATGATAATCATCACCCCTCTGTTCAAGAAAACTGATAATATCATCCAACAAGTCACAAAATCTTTGTAAAATACTGCTTCGACTGAGCCACCTGACATCTGTGTGCAAAACCAAATCTGGTTCTTTATCGTCCAATTGCATTTTAAAAATCCGTCTTTGAAGAGATTTACCTCTGATGGAATTGACCATTTTAAAAGCAATATTGATGACACATTTTGTATCAAGCCTCATGCTAGTTAAAACTTGCTGATGAATGATACGATGCTTAAGAAATCTGGAAAATCTTCATCTTTTTGACACAAGGTTGTGAATCCATTGAAATTACCTGTCATTGTCGCTGCTCCGTCGGTGGTCATTGACATGATCTTAAGTAAAGGCAAATTAATCTTGTCAATCTGCTTCTTAAGCACATTGAAAATATCGATACCTCGTGTTCTTCCTTTCAATGAAATCATGTCCAACAATTCTTTTTTAGCAGAAAAGTCTTCAAAAACAACTTTGATAAAAACGAGTAGTTGAGCAGTGTCATTAAAATCTGTGGACTCATTGATTTGCAAAGAATATGAAACACATTGGTTAATATCTTTTAACAGTCATTCATTTATATTTTGGCTCATCTTTATGATACTTTTCTTGACCGTATTCCGAGGTAGTTGTAGATATTGAAGGGCTTCTTTTATTTCACCCTTATTCTTGAAATTTTCAAAGAGAGAATCTGCTATTTCCACAAAAATATCTTTGATAAATTCACCATCAGAAAAGGGATTACATTTTGTTGCTAATTTACTTGAAAGGAGGCGATGGTTGCAGCCTTTGATTGATCATATGGTTTTGTTAGCATGTTTCGCTGTTCAGTCAGTCCAGATTTAAGTTCCTGTAATTTTTTCTTTCTTATTTCACTGTTGGGTGGAAAATCGGACTGATGTTTACCATGTAGTGCATTGAAGTGCCGCTCCAAATTCCCCTTCTTTGGTATCGCCACTGAGGTATTGCAAATTAAGCAGCAACACTTTTCTTTAACCATAGTGAAAAAGTAGTCCAGTTCCCATTCTTGAAGAAACAGATAAGTTTTAGGTCTTTTTGGCGCACTCATTTTCACAAAACTTCACCAAACATAACAAAATTAACAAAACAGTTCAAAGAACGAAAGCAATAAATAACTAATGTTTTGTTTCTCACAGATATGCGAACGGTACTGGTGGATGGGAGGTGTGATGCAGTTGCAGGAGACAGTTTGTTAGAGCCCTGGTCTCAATCTGACCTCTATCGGGCGAGTGGTGAAACAATTCGCTCATGAAACGTTAGTGATCTAGCGATAGACCAAAAATTATGCCACGAGTGACGTGTTGGTTGTCCATGTTGTATAGAACTGACAAGTAATGAATGGTAATATAAGAAGATGAGACTTGACTAGGTATTCTATTGCCTCCCAAGGTACTTCAAACAATTTTTTTCCCAAATTAATGAAACCCTACGTGACCCACTTGGGATAGGGGGCCATGTTGTTATTTTGCAAGCTTTAACATGATAAGGGCCGACTTAATTGATTATTGTTATGCCTAAGCTGGCACTATCCTGCCTTCTTTGCAGTCCTAATCTCTCCCTTATGCTCAATGGGAAGGCAAGAAGGATTATGACACATCTCACTACTATAGACGAGAAGGTGCTCATTAGTATATTGCAAAATACCCTCCTCCATACTTCTCTCGAGACACAAAGATTCCTAAGCTTAATATAACCCTTGTAGCATTAATCACACAATAGGCCACCTTTATCACACTTCAAAGTCGAATGGGAACATCACACAAATCCATTGTCCAAAGAACTCCAGCTTCTCTTCCTTTGAGATCTGAGACTACTACAAGCAACATCACACTATACATATTCACACACCTAGATTAGGCTTATGATATGACTCATATGTCACTCAGATTCTACTTCATATCTCAGGCAAGTTCATAATATCACTAACCCATAACACTCTTCAAACTCGATGTATTACACCACCGTAGCCCTACTCGGCAAAACAATTCTAATTCTACACTTTTACAAAACATTAGAAATGTGCAACTATGCACAATTCCGCTTTGGTGGCCACATTGTTTAAGGCGCTACTCTCGCAGTAGACTAGACTGCAGATGACGGGGATATCAAGGTTCGAATCTTGGCCGAGTGTACTGAGGGTAGTTTTTCCTAAATGGTTTTCCACTCTCCTCTACACAAATGTGGTTACACTTCCTCTAAAATATAATCTTCCTGATCCCTAAAACCATTAGCATAATTAGTACATAAGCATATAACCTCAACGAGTAATTATATGTGGTGCTAAAAAAACTATGCACAATTAACACAAACGTAACCTCCTTGCGCTGCAAACATCCCAACCACAGCACCCCACTTCACACCCCCAACATTATCATTGATAATTAGATAGTTCCAATAATATTACCTACACACTGATACTTAATACAACTTTATAATACAAAGCCATTTCCGGGCACAAAAATGCACAGTTAACAACACTACAATTATATTCCAAGGTTGCCACTATTTTATTATTAACAAATCCCTTGTGTTTTCCAGGTTTTACAGAAGGATTTCCCATTTTTCCAGGCAGCTTGGATTAAAGAAAAGAGTAATAAAATTTAATTTTTCATCAAATTGAATAGTATGAAGTCATGTAACTTATGTTTAAAGCGAGATGATTTAAGATTGATTAAGATGTACATTTTCTGTCGCTCCACAACCCACGTTTAAGGGGGAGTAATAAGAAAGTGTAGAAACACTGTATAATAATGTAAAGTAATTGATAGTGAAGGAAGCTAGCCTGAAAGGGGTTATAAGACATATATTTAATCAGCATGATTAATTATTCAGTTCAATTTTTCATCATTCCAAAGACCTTATATTTTAAACTTTCAGTTAAATGCCCCAAATTTAGAAATATTCAAGTATTTTTACTAAGTTTTGCAAAATTCCCTGTATTTTTCCAGATTTTTACAGACACAACAAAATTCCCCGAGTTTTCCCGGCTCTCCCAGTTTCCTGGTGCGTGTCAACTCTGTATTTCCACTACTAACACCCCACACCGATGGCCTTTTCAAGCTTCCCATTCTTTCACAAATGTTAATATGTCTGGCCTTGCATAATGTATAGTCAGTCTGAAAATATACACTCCTTTTTCAGGCTCTCAGAGTAAATTCTACCTGTTGGCTGCAAATAAAGAAGAGAGAAAACCTGATAAAATTACCAAAGTCCTGGTGGGAAATTATCCCCACATTACCCCAAACATGCTTCAGCAACCACCTAGGAGCTAGATAGTGTGCTGGTTCTCTTTCTGTTAGCTCAATTAAACCTTAAGGACCATTGCCTACACCATGAATTTGAAGCTATTTTGTGAATCGAGTTGCATCTTTACTTGACCGATGCACTATCACACTTGGATACCAATGTACAAAATAGAGAAGGAATAACGTGAGTAGTTCAGCCTATGAAACCTCTTTGTTTATCTGTTGATAACACTTCCCCTCTTCAACTGATCAGTATAAACACTCACTCTGTTTGCGCCTGGAAAAATTGATTTGAATTTCAAAATAAATATTATTGCTTCCTATTCTAGATATACATAAGCTTGCATGTACTTTTTTTTTTATTTACAGGCAAGAAGATTTCTACTGAATATTTTACTTAATCAGCTCAGCTCTGTTCATAAAAACCACTTCAAGATAAAAAATAATTTTTTGCCGATGTAAGACTATTTTTAGCATTATTTAAGAATATATGGTTATTGTTTCAATGTTATATTTTTAAAACTTGCCAAATAAAACACATACATTAACATGGTAAACTCTATCATAGCTTGCTGCTACATCATAGATAAGCAACATCCTTAAGCCACCTAATGGAGGCTTAGTATGTCGACGTGGAAAGCCATGAAGCCAGTTCACAACCAGCTATCGATTCCCGTGTTCAGGTGTCATTTTTCACTTTTCAGAATATGATATCTAGATGGAGTAATCCTAATTAAAAGCGTAAATAATAGTTATGGCTATTTGATCCTTAAATATGCAATCTCTTACAATTATAATAATCGTACAAGTGACAGCATTAAGCCAACTACCGAGTCGAAGGTGGCTGCGTTATCTGATAGCTCGTGATCTTAATAAAATCACACATTTGTAGCCAACAATTTCAGCACGTCCATCATAGACTCTGCCTTAAAATATGAGTGAAGAATGACCCTGGGCATGGGATGATTCCTGGATGGCTCAGTGGTTAGACCATTGGTGTACTAAGCCAAAGGTACCAGGTTCGATTCCTGTGTCCAGGTGTCATTTTTCAATTTTCAGAATATGATATCTAGATGGAGTAATCCTCACTAAAAGCATAAATAATAGCTTTGGCTATTTGATTCTTAAATATGCAATCCCTTACAATTATAATAATTGTACAAATGGCAGCATTAAGCCAACTACCGAGTCGAAGGTGGCTGCGTTATCTGATAGCTCGTGATCTTAATAAAATCACACATTTGTAGCCGATAATTTTCGCACGCTTGTCATAGATTCTGCCTTAAAATATGAGTGAAGAATGACCCTGGGCACGGGACGATTCCTGGATAGCTCAGTGGTTAGAGCATTGGTGTACTAAGCCAAAGGTCCCGGGTTCGATTCCTGTGTCCAGGTGTCATTTTTCAATTTTCAGAATACAGCTATCTTATGTTTAACACATTCCCACACAGGTTGTTGCACATGATCTCCATAATTTTACATCCTTCACTAGGATTTGCTAATATATTGAAGTAAGCCTAATCAGTTATAAACCTGCACTTCGGGAATTTGTCTTTTTAATCTATGAACTATTTTAAATTTAAATATAGGTAGGTTTCACAGTAGTAGATGATATATTTTAGTTTACAGAGTTAAGGGTTGTGACAGAGTGTAAAATTACACAAACCTCTGTGTCAGAAGACTCCCTTTGCAACTGGGCTTGGGACTCTGCGGTAAGTGCTAATGAAAGTGGTAATAGATCTGGGATCTGCCCATGAACATGTAGGCCTACATTTGACTCCAAATCTTCATTAGCTTCCATTTGACTTTCTGAAAATAAAATAAACTATAATTTAAGAGTTGCATTTGTTGGCAGTGGCGGACCGTGTTCTTTATTTTTGGTGGGGCCAGGTCAAAGCTTACAGATAGTGATTTTTTCTCACCACCTGTTAACATTTTATATTAAATTCGTTTAAGTTTTTCTAATTTTTAAAAATCACTAGAATTACAAAATCACTAAACAACTCTACAAACAGAAAGACTAAAATAATACAGGCTTTGGATTAAACTTACCAAGTGATGACATTACTTGTACAAAAGTTAGGCACGTCTGTCTCTTAAAGCCATTTTTTGAGTACGAGGGGGGATCCAAAAGAAACCAGATTAAAAGCGTGTGGCCGTTCTTAGGCGTAGTAGAGAGTTCTCCCAATAGGTGGGTCTACTAGAGACCTTCCCAAATTAGTTGCCCAAGAGGCGTCTGCGTAGAAGGCTACGTTTGATTTTAGTGTTGTTTTTCTCAACTGTTCTCGTTTGCTGCTTGCAAAATCATTATGGCAGATTTAAAGGAACAAAGAGTGTGTTTGAGATTTTGCTTCCTGCTTGAAAAATCGGCAACAGAAGCTTAACAAATGCTTCAACAGGCTTTCAAGAAGGATGCTATGAGCCGCACACAATTTTTTCGATTGGTTTGGAAGCTTTAAGCGTGGCAAGATGAGTGTTGAAGATCATGCTCGTTCTGGGCGCCCTTCATCATCTCTAAACAACGAAAACATTGAAAAAATCCGCCAAAAAATCTACAAGGATCGTCGTTTCACGATCGACAAACTTTCAGAACAGACAGGAGTGAGTTGGAGCTCGTGCCAGCAGATTTTGACTGAGGATTTGCAAATGAGACATGTTGCTGCTAAGTTTGTTCCTCGCCTGCTCACACAGGATCAAAAAACCATTCGTCTGAATTTAAGCCAGGACTTGAAAAATCAGATTGAAAGTGACCCAAACTTTTTGACCAATGTGATATGACCCCAAAACCAAGCCAGGGTCTAGCCAATGGAAGACCCCCAAATCCCTCCAACCAAAAAAAGCAAGACAAGTGAGGTCGAATGTTAAGATGATGATCATTGTTTTTCTCGATGTTCGTGGAATTGTGCACCGGGAATTTGTCCCCCCTGGTCAAACTGTTAATCAGCATTTTTATTTAAGTTTTAAGACGTTTGAGGGAGGATGTGCGAAGGAAACGCCCAGAACTCTGGCGATCAGGTGACCAGTTCCTTCACCATGACAACGCCCCCGCACACATGGCCTTGTCTGTGAACCGCTATTTGGGGTCTCAGGGGTGGGCTATCATTCCCCACCCTCCGTATTCACCAGACCTAGCCCCATGCGACTTTTTTCTGTTCCTGAGAATGAAAAAAAATCTAAAAGGGAAACGTTTTGATGATGTGGAGGCTGTAAAAACAGCTTCGCAGAGGGCACTGGACGATATCAAAGTTGAAGAGTTCCAGAGGTGCTTCACACAATGAGAAAAAAAAAATGGATAAGTGCATTACATCAATGGAGAGTACTTTGAAGGAGACTGAAAGAATTTTGTAAAAGCTTATTAAATTAATTTTTTAGAACAAAAGTCTGGTTTCTTTTGGGTCCCCCCTCGTATACCACAGGATTTTAAGCATGCTATTAATCTGCCTAATATATGCCTATTATTTGACACCTGTTCATTGTGTTTTTGGACTGAAATTTAGACCACAGAATTTATCTGTGATGCAGTATTTTTTGTTCCAAATGTTTTAAGCTTAAATGCATTTTCCAAATGAAATGCACATTCTTCATGTTTTTAAATTCTTTTACTTAAATATTTAATATCCTTACAGCCTACCACTGTCCACAACCCTTCACTATCAAATAATAGACAATAACATCAAAATAAGCTCTGTTTTTCTTCACTCACAGTTAGCCACAAATTGTTAAATTTCCTGTTTTTTTCTACCAGTTTTTAATGACGAAAACTAAGTTTTTAATAAATAATCTACTTTATTAATTTTAATTAATAATTTTCACGTGTTATCTTACTTCTTGGGTTTTAAAACATATTAAAACACAGCCACATAAATGCAAAAGCAAAATAAAGACAATTTTAATCGCTAGTGTAAAGCTCGCACTGGAATGCTAGGGGATTGACCTTGAGAGACATCTCACACTGGGTGTGGCTTCTCTGAGAGGGCCTTGTCACTGGCCCTGTTCAGCTTTTATATCCAGTCACTAGGACGCTGGTGTAGTCTTCACGTGATGTTTGGAAAGAGGAATTAATAATTTTAACTGGAATACTGTAAAACAATTCCAATAATTCATTGCGTGTAGAGAATGGTGTTCAACTTATTATTCGTGTTTTTCCCAAAATATTTTATAGAATAAAAAAAAGAAAACATTTTTTTGTGTGTTTTAATAATGTTGGAAAAATGCTGGTGGGGCCTGCCCCCTGTGGCTACCCCTGCTGATATCAGATTTGAAAAAAATCTACTACTTCTATGATGATGGTTTTTTGTGCAATTTAAAAACAGAAAAAACTTCTCAAACAAATGCCACCATGAAAGTTAGTTTGGAATCAAGGCTGAGTGGTCTTTATATGCAACAACCCATGGTAAAGGAGTATGTGATGGTCTGGATGGAACTGTGAAAAGACTTGCAGCAAGGACAAGTCTCCAAAGACCCCATAAAGAGCAAATTATGACACCATCACAGCTATTTACATGGAATCAAGCCAACAATGATTCCATTTAGTTCATTTTTTTTTTCCATAATGAACAACACAAAGAAGAAGAGAAAGTGCTTGATGAGTAATTTCTGGTTGCAAAACCAATACCAGGAACCCATAAGTTCCACAGTTTCCTTCCTATGTCAGATAAAGCGATACTGACAAAGCTATTTTCAAATAGTGACCAATCATACAACTTTTCTTTTTCAGGTGAAGGTTTGAAATAAATGATCACACAAGGAGCTGTGAAAGGATATGTAACGAGTGTGTGTAACAATCAATGGTGGCTTGGTGTAGTTATGGCCAAGAACGATACAATTGAGATGATGGTTGTGAAGTTAATGTACCGTGGTCTTGCTCCATCCTTTACACACCCATAGGACTTTGAAGATAAACTCAAGTGCCTGTTTGCCAAATCCTGACCCTGGTGGCCAACGCAGATGTTCCACTGGCCACACTTTCTACCTTTGTAAGGAAGAGATGGACGCAACAACCAGGGTTCTTCAAAATTACCTTGCAAGAAAATTGTTGAAGTTGTTAACATGGAAAAAGGGATCGCGACAATGCTAACTTGCAGAAACGTGTACTTAATTATTTTCTTTAGCTTGTTGTGCCTCACTGTTCAGTCGGCCCTTGTCTCTTTCCTCCGCACTTGCACAAGGCGCCACAGTCCATGTTCTCTAAGCCATCCATGACGATTTCCCTACTGTACTCAGTGCCAAAGAGAACTCCTGTCTCTATTGGTTCGCGTGATGGGCACTGTCTCTTACGTTTGCACGCACCAATAGGAAGCCCTTATATCTCCCATTGGACAAGGCCAGCCAGCAGCGAAGGGTATTTAATACGGTGGTTCCTCGGTCAGTGGTGACCCACCCTGGTGAACCACCTATACGAAATAGCTAATAAATTGTAGTATTTTTGTAAAGAGCAATTTTGTCTGAACTCACTCTACTTCCGCCGGCATCCCATTACCTCCCACCGCGACTACCGTTGCCGGGACTGTCTCCTACCTCCCACCGCGATTCACGATGCCAGGACTGTCTCTACCTCCCACCGCGACTCACGTTGCCGGTACTCTCTTCTACCTCCCACCGCGAATCACGTTGCCGGGACTCTCTACCTCCCACCGCGACTCACGTTGCCGGGACTCTCTCCTACCTCCCACCGCGACTCACGTTACCGGTACTCTCTTCTACCTCCCACCGCGAATCACGTTGCCGGGACTCTCTCCTACCTCCCACCACGACTCACGTTACCGAGACTCTCTCCTACCTCCCACCGCGACTCACGTTACTGGGACTCTCTCCTACCTCCCACCGCGACTCACGTTACCGGTACTCTCTTCTACCTCCCACCGCGAATCACGTTGCCAGGACTCTCTCCTACCTCCCACCGCGACTCACGTTGCCGGACTCTCTCCTACCTCCCACCGCGACTCACGTTGCCGGTACTCTCTTCTACCTCCCACCGCGACTCACGTTGCCGGTACTCTCTTCTACCTCCCACCGCGAATCACGTTGCCGGGGCTCTCTCCTACCTCCCACCGCGACTCACGTTGCCGGGACTCTCTCCTACCTCCCACCGCGACTCACGTTGCCGGTACTCTCTTCTACCTCCCACCGCGAATCACGTTGCCGGGACTCTATCCTACCTCCCACCGCAACACCCGTGTTGCCGGGACTCCTTCCTTCTACCTCTCCACCCTTTCCATCTACTCGTTCGTGTCACCGGCGATTCCCCAGGATGGTCTACACTCTTGTCGCTCTGGCAAAGCCCAATGAGAGAAGACCCTGAAGAACATGTCGCCGGCCAAACAATACTCCACCCAAAGGCCCATTTCATACTACCCCGACAGTAACACCCGGATCCCCGGACGTCCCCACTCCACTCCAACATCTCCAAGTGACCCTACCTCTGAGTTATCTAGTTCCTTTCTTTATCTTCTCCTCTCACCAACCACCCGACCTCCACCTACTTCAATTTCACCTTTAAGCCCTGAGGGCTATCATTTGCATACCCTAGCCAACCCACAGCCCGCCTACGTTTTCTCCCCCATCTCCCTTCCTTACTGACACCCCCTAGACCCGCGAGACCGGTGCCTAGCAACTAACATCACCCGGAGACTGCACTTCGACTAGACGCGACCAGTCGCCCTGAAGTCGCAAAGAAGGATAACAAGCTCCCTGTATTCCCCGAGCACTAGTTTATTTAACCTATTTTAGCATGTCAGTATAATAGGCCTAGCACTACTCTGAACTAAAAAAAAATGTGTTTTTTTGTCCAAAGGAATTGAAAATTGTGAGATGAATTTACTTTCACACAAGTGTTTTTTCCTTTACAAAAGGTAGGCCCTACCTAATAAAATAAATAAATAAATGGCAAACACATGATCTCATGTTGATATTTTCCACAAATGATGCTAAAATAGGGGGAGACTGGGGAGAGATGGGACAGTGGGTGAGAGAGAGAGCAGTGAGATTTAAAATATAACTGTTGGTGCCACTGATTTTATTTTCTCTCTAAAGGTTGCTGTTGTCATAGCCTATCTGGTGACCTTTTTATTTGTGCATTTACAATAAAAGTGTAAAGTGTGTTATTAAAATAGTATTTTGAGAAGAAGAGGCCTGGATTTTCAAGGTAAGGATTAGAGATTGTTTATAGGCCTAATACACTTATATCAAAAGCAAGTAACTAAATACAGTAAATTATGCTTTAGAATATCAGCTATGTATACCAAACTTGGAATCCTGGAAATATTATTTATATCTTGTCAAAATATTTAAATTATAAAAAGAGTCAACATAGGGAGGCATGGGACACACTGTAAGGGGAGGCATGGGATGACTTTGTTCCATCCCTCACTTTCAATTTTAGGTTATTGTAGGGGCTAAATAGTAAAAATTTTAGCACCGCGTCTTACTACCCGTTTGGGTTATACGCTTAAGTACTAATTTACCCTAATGGATTAGGAATTGGGAAGGTTAAACTTAGAGGAAGTGAACCCACATTTGCGTGGAGGGAGAGTGGAAAACCATTTAGGAACCCCCCCCCCCCCCCAGTTCACCCGACTGAGATTCGAACCTTGATCTCCCCGTCCTCGGTGGTCTGACTCAACACGATTGGCGGTTAGCCAACTACGCCACCGAGGCGGGTGCTAAATAGTAGGCCTATGTTATTTTATATGGGAATTCTCTATAGGCCTACTCTATTAATAACTTTAAAATAAGGTAGGCCTAAAGCATGATTGTTTTTCAAAGTTTAAAGGATAAACCTATAGAAAAGGCTAAGTCCTACAGCTTAATGCTTCCAATAGCTTTCATATGAGATTTACTATCAGCTATATTTACTAAATATATCTCAAGCCTATTTAAATCTTTATAGAACAAAAATTTGATTTAAATTCCTAGCTGAGTGGGGAAAAGTCGCATTTTGACAGACACTTTTGAAAAACGGGAAATAGAACAAATGGAAGCCCAATGTAGGCCTAAATCACCTGTAAGCAAACAGGACAAAAAGATAATTGTTCTTAGATTAGTCAACAATACAGAATCTGAAGATTCTCAAATTGATGAGCCAACAGCCATTTCATCAGAAGAGTCAGCTGAAGAGGATGCAATATTATTATTATTATTATTATTATTATTATTTAGCACCGCGTCTTACAACCCGTTCGGGTTATACGCTTAAGTACTAATTACGCTAATGGATTAGGAATTGGGAAGGTTGAATTTAGAGGAAGTGAACCCGCATTTGCGTGGAGGGAGAGTGGAAAACTATTTAGGAAAGGAAAAAAAAACCAGTTTACCCGACCGAGATTCGAACCTCGATCTCCCGTCCTCGGCAGTCGAGCTCAACACGACTAGCGCGTTAGCCAACTACACCACCGAGGCGGGTTACAAAATATGTATATTCATGCATTGTACAAGGACCTCCAGAACAAAGTGATCTTGCACTGGCCAACAGGAAGTTTCAGTGATGACACTTAAGTCCAATGACAGAGATAAAAAAATTTGCTGGTGGATAGTGAAATTTCTTTTGTGAATTTGAATCAAATAGTTGGTATTCTTCCAAATCTATGAATAGTTCAACAAGGTGATGGATTTAGATAGTGTGTTTGATAACCCCCTTAAGTGTGTGTTTGAAAACTATCACAAAATACATTTTGAACAGTTATGTTGTGAAAAATTTGTAGCCTAACATATTATCTTCCTCTCAAATTTGAGACTGTTGAGTTTTATATGTACAGTGTTAAAATAATTAATTGAAGCATCATATTATGGTTATACTTGTACATATTTTATTGTAAGAGACTACTAGGGTTATTTCTGTTAAGGTCAAATTTAAAAGTGAACTGTCCCATCACTCCCTTCCAAAACTAGTGATGCTTTGATTTTGCATTTTTTTACAAAGGTACATTAGGTGAGCCAAATTTGAAAAAAATCTAAAAGTGTAAAGTTCAAAAGTGTTAAAATATTGGCTCACTTGACATGAACCTTTTATCATCCTGAATTTAGTTTCATTGGATTCGCTAAATGTTTGTGAATACCGGTATAATGCTAGTAGCCTATAAATTGTGTAATTTTCTGGTTAAAAAAAATTCTGTGGTACCTATCAAATGTGACAGTTATAGGTCACACGGCTTGAAGTATTAATATAGCCTATCTAAGTGGCTTTTGTAACTTTTGTAAATGTCAGATCTAGGGCCCCAATTCCTTCAATAGCGTCATAGGTTGTATTTATGAATACAATTGTCTAGAACAATAATTACAAGGTACCTCTTTGAACAATCCACATGAATCTTTTATACACTTTTTCTATAATGTTACTACAAAATTTGTGAAACAAATACAATTAATAAAAACTAGTTGCACCTGATTTTATTACAAATCACACTATGTCTGGTTAATTTCTTTATTAATAGTGTTTTGATACTAGATATTATGTTTTGCTAGTTCTGCTAATTAGTGTTATCCAGATATTCCCGAGAGCCAGTAAGTTGTGTCACGCACGCAAAATTAATAAAATAATATAGTGTAGAAAGGTGTATTATTTTATTAAGTACTTAATTCATGTCCAGAATTGAAAGATTGTATGAATCAAAAACGGACAGCTTACCTTAAATGACAGATTATGTCATTTCAAAGACCAGTTTCATTTTAAAGTAATCATAAAGCATTATTATAGGAAACAGTGGGGCTTTGTACTAAATATAAAAGCACATTTTTAACAAATACATACTTGAGTATGAATAAAAAAAGAAAATTTACTACATATTTTTCCAAACAAAATTTACAAACGATTACAAATCAATGTAAATTTGAATAATTAAGGATTTCGTTCATTTTGGATAGTTATAATTTTGGATTCAAGTTGTGCCAACAAAAATAACAAAAAAGGATTCGACTACAAAATTTGACAAATTTGAAGATGCGATTGCTAGCACTAAGGCAAGACCATTTACAATACTCAGACCTCAATGCAACTATCGATTGTAGTCAAAATGGCGTCGATATCGACTGTTCATAATTATTGTAAACACATAGCTGTACCGAGTAGACTTTATAGTCTCTGCCTTGGCAGTTTCGTTAAGTTAGTGTAGTTCGTGTGTTTGATGTATTTCCTGTGGTTAATAGTGAATCAATAAATGTTAGCGGTTAAAAACCAAAACCTTGAGATGATGCCTACCCCAGTATATTTCTAAGTAAACCTTCATATTTCACTGTGAAGTTCCCTAAGGATAGAAACGATTCAGCCGTTCGTGCAGAAAGTTTGTTAGTTAGAAAAGAAAAGGATTTTAGAGAATGGTGTGACAAAGACGTCATTTCTAATTTGAAAAATGTTAAAAGTGAAGTTTTAAAACGAGACACTAAACCATTTATTTTCGTACCTAATGAATGGAGCTTTTGTTCTTTTTATTAGAGTAAACGACAAGACATCGACTGACATTCCATCTCTTACTTTAAGTTTTAAAATTACTAATGATTTGGGTGTTAAAGTTTTCTATAAAAACATGTGTTTGCCTCCTGAAAACTTCAAAAGTATCTTGGAATCAGAAGGCCAAGATGATCTGAAGTGTGATAGTTGGACTAAATTAGACAATTTTCTAGCTCATCTTCAGAGTTATAGTGATGAAATCTTTTATATTATTAATAGGTTAAGCTTCTAATAAACTTCTTGAAAGAAGCACTAAATTCAAATAGTTTTGATGCAGGAAAGATTATTAAGATAGCATTTGCTCTGGAACAATTGGAGCTCTCCCTCATGAAACAAATAAGATATTCCACAGAAATGTTGATTTGTGCTGCAACTATATCTTATTCATTTTCTGGTGCATACTAATTTATAAGAGAGACATATGTTTTGAATTTGCCACATCATGATTATTTGAAACAATTTTTAGGTAAAATTGACCTCATTAGCATAGGTATAGGAGCTTCCCATGAATAATTTTTGAAAGTAAAAAGTAAGTTGCTTCAGAGTCAGGACAGAGTGGTGTCTGTTATGTTAGATGGAATTTATCTTAATAATAGAATAACATATAAAGGAGGAAAGATATTGGGAATGGCAGTAAGTGTGTAGCTATAGATGCAGATGCAGCCACGACTATGCAAGTATTTATGTATTCGTTCTTTAATTCACAAAGCAAAGGTGTAATTGGTCTTTTTTACCCGTAAAAAACCCTACAAGCTGATACATTATATAACCTCACGATTGAAATATTGAATGTGATGAATAAACTTGGGTTTCATGTTGTATGTTTAGTTTCTGGCAATAATAGTGTAAATAGAAAAGTGTTTGAACTATTGTGTGGTGGTAGTCTTAAAAATTGTATACCAAATCCAGCTAGTCCTTCAAGGCCAATTTTTTTTATGCTTGACACTGTACATATTCTTAAGTGCATCCGTAATAACTGGTTGAACATTTACTATACCAAATGTGGAACAGATGTTTTATATTTTAGATACTCTGTCAAATAATGATGGAGGCAAAATCGTTGTGTGTGGATATACAACAGCCGAGACAAAATTTTCAGATTTTAGAGATTTATTTCAGTCAGAAAAAAAAAGTTGTTAAAACTCGCACCAAGTTTATTTAGAAAAGCTCTATGCCTTACGTCTATTGAGCGTCAGAATGTCTCCTTAGTTGTTAATATTTTTTATTTAAAGAATATAGTGGCTCTCGAAACACTAAAAAACCAAGGCATTGATGTCAGTGATGGAGCTGTCCAATTTTTAAAATTATTTGCCAAGTAGTGGACAATTAGCAATGTTAAACACCCAATGAAGGGGTAATACACCAGAAAAGTTGATGCTACTCCAATAGCATCAATGATTCAAGACTGGCGTTCCTTTACAATTTACGAACTTATATAGATAGTTGGCACTTATCAGATACAGAAGGAAAACTTACTAATGATCCGTACAAATTGCAATGACCCACACCTTTCGATCAGGAGTTGTGTACCGGTATTTAATACAAATTACAGACTGACAGCTTAGAAAGAAGATCTAGTGCCTATAGAAGACTTAGCTACAATGTCTTCACAGAAGAGGTTCTTGAATCTGAAAGGAAACTGAAGGTATTGAGTGTACTAAAACTAAAATCAGCTAAATTTGGAGAAATACAATTGAATGATTTTACTACGACAGTTCAAAAAGGTAGCAAGGAAACTATAGCAGATACTCTGGACTATCTAGAACCTACAATATATGACATGTCTCAAGTTCCAGACCATCGCGAAACACATAAAATTCTGGTGTGTATTGCAAGTTATACCAGCAAGAAAGTGATTAAAAAATTGAATAAACATAGAAACTGTAATGAATGTAGGGTAAAGTTACAGCCAATTAATAAATGCAGTTAATTTGTGATAAAGAAGTTTTTTCATATTTCATTGATCTTAATTGGGGTGGGCTGAAATGTCCTTCTCCCTTTGTGACTACCGTGTGTTCAAATGTTTACGCGTTAATTAAAACCTTGTACAGCAGTGAATATGAACCTGAATTACTTAAACTAAATAATCAGCGAGATGAAATCGTAACATTGGAGATTCAGATTTGAGAAATCAGTGTTACTGATCTTGAAAAACTGTGCAGGTGTGGTGTGTCTATGAAAGTATTAGTAAAAAATTGACTGAAAATAATAAGTAACATTTTAATTAATAACTACACAAAATGTTAAATGAAAAGTACACTTCCAAAGAATTGGCTAAAAAGTTTAGCGGGAAAAGAAAGGACTCCTCTGATCATGGATTTGGTGAGAAAGGGAAAGAGAAAGTTGAGATGTAATTTATAGTTTTCATTTATGGCTTTTAAAAATAAATGTCTGGTTTATATATGAATTGGTAGTTATATCATTTAAATGTATACTATTGAGAAGTTTTTTTAAAGCTACACATGAAATTACTACTTTGCACTAGAAGAAAACTCGAAATATGAGGGTGCTTTATGTTAGACAATAGTAAGTTATGAGTATTATTTATAATACCTTTATCTTCTGTTCAGTAGGCAGGGCAGGTGGAATTCGGTTAACTGCTCTACAGAGGCTGGTCACAAGGATTCCTTTATTTGTTGCATTGGTTCATATAAACGCTAGTGATACAGAAAACTATCTCCAACGGTTTAGGTTGGCGTATTCACATATTTATGAAATAATGTAATCTGTGGTTTTGGTTGAAGATGTCTGATTGTATACATATAGAACTATAATTACCACCATGTGTGCTAGCTCTGCAGATTCAAATATAGAAACTGTGGTAACTTAGACTTGCGTCCTACAGCTCTGTATTCAGTTAATATAGTTTGAAGGCAATCCGAAATAAACAGCATAGCCAGGTTCCACACCTATGTAGGGTCTCTGTTTACACTTGACCAACAATTCTCACCATGTGTGCTTATTCCGCAGATTCAAATATAGAAACTGTGATGGCAGATTCTTAATTAATCATAATATTTTATGTTTAATATTTAGCGCTTTCTGAGAGATTTTTTAAACTAATATTTGACTCTAGTGCTCTCTATTAGTTTTCTTTTAACTAATTCTCTACTTTAATTCCACCTATTAGAAATCTTGGAACTAATTTTTCGTTAGTTCTATTTATTTTTCTTATATTGGCTAAAAAAAAAGGTAAGGTTTATTGTGGTTGTGGCGGACTTCTGTGAGCTGGGTGAAGATACCATCGACCAACTCATTAGGGTTAAGTTCCTGAACTTTTGGTACAAAACTTTAAAATTTATTGTTAAGGTCCGGACGATACAACTTTTAAATAGACAATTGATGACTTTGTTGAATTACATTTTTTGATAAATTAACTTTTATAATGGTTATCGCAAGAACAACATTAGTACTAGTAGTATTCTTATTTATGTTTTCAGTGTTTGTTGCTAAAATTTCTAACATAATTTCAGTTAATGATAGGACATCGGACTATGTGACACAAATGTCAACAAGGTCTAGTGATGTTGATCATGTCGGGCCTAAAAGGGAATTCGTGAAGGAATCCACTATTATGATTAGTAACTCTTCAAAACACTTACTTTGGTTTGTACAGGTAAGTAAGCCACAGACCCATAGTTTTGGAGAAAGGTGATATTAATTCTTTTTGGTTGTGCTTTATATAAAAAAAGATTTTTCCAAAATTGATCGAAGCCATAATAAACTCGGCATAAATTTTCTATGTAAATTTAAATAAATTGTTTTATGTAAATACATTACCTAAGAATAAGTTGTGGAACTAATGCCGGTATCTTGATCATCTTATTTGAAAATTAATTTGGTACATAAATACAACTTTGACAGTTGAGGCTTATTAGGCTTGACTTAATTGCATTTGTAACTTTCTTGATATAGATTAAGACATTTTGGTGTTGACCAGTTATGCCAAAAGTTATATGCTCACACCTTAAGCAATCAATTTAATTAAACTAAATTAATACCCATGTTGATGTTGCACACACCATAGTTTGCAGAAACACTTCAGTTAAGTTCACATAACATAGGCCCCTACCATAGCAAGTAAGAGGAGTAGCAAATCTCGGCTTGAATTAAGCTAATATTGTAGAGAAAATAGAATGACTACTGGTACACATATGGGTCATTCCATGCCATTTCAACACATTTTTGAAATGTTGGTTGCTTTATAATTTTTATTATTAAAAATTCAATATTAAATTGACACACATCAAACCTTCCAGAGTTATTCTTGTCCTAGTGCTTTGCTCTTTTTATTGGGAATGGACTGCCACCCATGTTGCTTGGTTCAAATTCAAACTCTTTATACTAAAAAATCAGGGTGGGATCAGAGAGGGATAAGTTTTCCGGGGAGGGAGAGAAATATAAAGAAGGTGTACTTTTAAGGACCATAGGTGTGGAAGACGTCAAGAGAAACACAAATGTTGGCAACCTATTTGAGTTTGTTTTGAAGTCTGTTGCACAGAAAACTCCTTTTAATTTAGGCCTATATCATGGTTTGAAATACATTCTTTGCTTAATTTAGGGCCACTTTCATAGTCAGACACAGTATACCTCAAGTGCAGTGCTATACTAAATACAAGATGACACCTACTTAAACCAGAATAGAATGGGTCTGTTTCATATTATCATTCTTATCTGGGTAGGTGTCATCCTTTATTTAGTGTAGCACCACACTTGAGGTGTACTACTCAATCTATAAAACTTGACCTTAATCTCATAGTCTAACATTAAACCCCAGGAGACTTAGTATCATAGTACACCCTTAAGCTATGCATATTATGTTGTTGTTAAGATGGCTAAGTGTCCTAGCACCCTCAGTTTTTCAAGTGACTAAAAGCTTAATACACTTTAAAAATATTTCACAGTCCAATTTATTCATATGTTTAGATATCAGATATTCACATCAGTATATTCCAAGACCCATCGCGAGTTTCTGAACTAAAAGAATTCTGTGATCTGAGCTTGGAAGCCCTGAAACCTGCTGTGGTTTTGGCTTCAGGTGAGTCAAAAACGTCTTTCTTACAACATTGTTTCCATTCTTCAAGTTGGGGTTGGTCAGGTCCTTGTCATTTTTCTACAAGGTCAAAAAATAAGTTTACTTAGAAAGTTAGCTTAAGGCTAGCATACTTGACTCTGAATTAAGAAGCCTGTTTTTGAGTCTAGATAGGGCACACTGGGTATAGTTTAACCATAATGTTGTTTTTCAATCATCTCTCCAGGGGAATTTGGTTACATTTCTTCATAGTTGTCCTTCTCATCACTACTCTTGTATTAATTAATAATGTTAATTTTAAATGCCCTGCTTCGGTGGCTGCATGGTCTAACACGCTTTTCTTGTGTTGTACTAGGTCGCCGAAGACGGGGAGATTTGAGGTTTGATTCCAGTCGGGTGCACTGAGGGTGATTTTCCATAGATGGGTTTTCACTCTTCCTCCATGCAAATGCTGGTGCATTTCCTCTAAATTAAGCCTTCCTAATTCCTAACCCCTCAGTATAATTAGTACATAGGCGTAGTAAGGCGCAGAGTAAAAAAAATTAAATGTATCGATCTAAAATAATTCAAAGATCTAATCACATCAGTGAAAGGTGGACTAAATAACATACTCGTCTAATATGGTTTGCTGGTGTTGAGAAGGTCAGCAATCAAATTCAGCCGGAATTACTAGAGATAGTTTTTCCCAGATGGTTTCCCCATTCCATCTCCATGCAAATGTGAGTACATTTCCTCTAAACTCTACCTTTATATCACTATTCTATTAGTGTGTGAAATATGAATTTCCCAGATATGTAAGTTAAGAGCCAAATAAAAGTACACATTTTATAAAGTGAAGCATATTCTTAGTTACATTCTTCATAACATTAGCACTATTTTATTTGTTCTGTTTAACTCTTTCCGAACATTTTATTCAAGTTAATGTTGTGTGTTTTGTCACAAGGTGATGGTAGATGGCAATAAACACATTTAAAAACAGTTTTGTAGGCTTTGAGTTACGGTAAATTTAATGCTTTTGAACTCGAGCCACATTATCTGGGATGAATGTTGAAACAAGCTTTATGGACAAAAGTTCGAGGTCAATTTATAGACTTGACTGGTAATCCATCCAAATTAATCCGAGCCATTATTTTTTCTGACTGTTGATAATTCGACTCACTGTCTACAAAACTTATTTCATCACTTGACCAATCCAAGATGACGGGTATTGTAACTTTAGTCGAAAAGTCAGAAATTATTTCTTCAACGTGCGCTCAAGCCCAAAAACATTAAATTTTAATGTCTATGAAATGTTTCAAGTCACATTTTAATCTAGTTTTATTTTCCAGGGGATTTGACAGATGCTAAGACTGATGATAATATGGGGTCACGTCCAAATTGTGCAAGAGTGGCAAATGTACAGAAATTTGCTGAAAGAGTGTCATGTTCATAAGAAGACATGTGGCTCGATATTAGAGGAAACCATGGTGAGTTCATTCACTTTGCCTTCTGATATAAGGAATTTTGAATATATCTCAGCTGGCGCGTTTTGATTTATTACCGTGTGTGGTGTAAAACAAGATGCCTTCAGCTGGTTAGTGTTGCCTGCACTCTCTAGCGAAATCCCATGTATTAGGGGAGTTATAAATTGTGGTGGTTACCTATTGCCTCCCACACTGATTTTATATGAGCTACCGCAAAAAGGCTTACCAATTTTGCCGAGAAAGGTATTTTCATATACTTTCCAGGGTTCTTTTACTGGCCACAATTGACGTACACAGCTTTACTTCCCTTTCAAAGAAAGTTTTGCCATGGCATTTTTCTGGCTCAAGAAAAATCTGTCGACCTTAAGGCAATTAGCCCTTTTCATTTGGCATGAAAATGCAAAGCCATGGGAACAAATGGTTATTTTTTTTTTTATTGTTTTACAATTTTCTTTTCGGAAAACGGTTTGTTCAAGAATACAAGCATGATGATTAAGTTATACTTTTTATATACACACCTCCTCTATAATTTGATCAGAGATCAAATATAAATAATTTTGACATTTTTCAAGAGAAAACTTCTGGCTGCATAACAAAAAATAAGAAAATATAACACCTAATAAACATTGATACATTATATTAGAAGAGGTGTTGAAAACATTAACATAAATATTTCACTCGTTCTCGAGAAAACTGATTTTTCCGCAAGACCTGTCCGGAAGCTAGCGCCATTTACTTTTTACGTGATCCATCTATTCTTGTTGGCGTGAAAGGATACTTTGGTCGGTTGTGAAGCCACACCACACCTTTCACCCTCTCTCCCACCATCCCACAAATAGGTTTTAGACTTCGCACTCACATGGCCAAGGGCCTTAACTTGGTTTGAACCCACAAACACTGAGTCCTGATATAAACACTTTACCCTAAGAAAATTTAAATTTAGCACCGCGTCTTACTACCCGTTCGGGTTATACGCTTAAGTACTAATTTACTCTAATGGTTAGGAATTGGGAAGGTTGAATATAGATAAAGTGAACCCGCATTTGCGCGGAAGTAGAGTGGAAAAGCATTTAGGAAAAACCACTCCCAGTTCATCCGACCGAGATTCGAACCTCGATCTCCCCATCCTCAGCAGACGAGCTCAACACGACTAGCGTGTTAGCTAACTACACCACCGAGGCGGGTTTTACCCTAAGACATCTTAAGTTTATACACACACATGCACACACACACTCTCTCTCTCTCTCTCTCTGCACTCCACCACTCACATGAGCGCGCACACACACACAAAATCTCTTTATGTGGGAAGTATCTGACTGGGGTGTAAAACAACAGAAAAGGTTCATATAAACATGTGCTATATTCAATGGTTCTCGTGATAAGGTCGTCCAAGATAGCCTAGTTTATACACCCCTGTAGTGTAGCTGCAGTCTTGTCTGTGTAACAGCAGTGATAAGTCACTTACAAAAGGTGGGCTTATCAAGTAGGGCCATTAACAATTTCACCCGAATCTTGAGTAACCACCGAACATAGGACATATGTTCATATGGACTTTTCGAATTGTTTTGAGGTCTACTATTCACACCCAAGTTACTTACCACATAAATCTATACATCACTTATGTATATACATACAGGATGTAATTTAATTGGTATCAAATATTCTAGGGCATATTACTATTGACCAAACATCAAGAAGTTCATATAAACATGGGTCTAGAAAAGCTTTGTTTCTGAGGTTGGAGGAATTTTTTGCTCGATTAATAAGCATTCGGACAGAAGAAGTAACGCAATAATTCAAGACAAAGTTTAACAAAAACAACCAAAAACACAGAAGACAGAACCTTATGTTACAATATTTGTTCAAAGTTCTACTTCGATGCATTCTCTGAACCTGCATTTCATTTGGTACATACTCTATTGAACACTCTGGGGTTTTACGTATTTGCTCACATACATTTACGTTTCACTCTATTAAAACGCCAACATCAGGAACAAGAGTTGAGTAAACAATAGACTTTAAATGTTCCCAAAGATAAAAATCATCGGTTCAAATCTGGTAACTGATAGACCATTCACTGGAACACCCATAGCCAATCCATTTGCAAGGAAAATATTTAATAATTCTAAAACTAAATATTTCTAGACCCTTGTTTATATGCACTTTTTTTAGTGTATATATCGACCTTAGGTGTCTTGGGGCAAAGTGTTTGCCTCATGACTCGATGTTCAAGCTCAGGTCAAGGTTGAGCAAGAAAAATCCATGGCATAACTTCCTTTATATATATAACTGCATCATTCGTAAATTAACTTAGCCTAAGACAGAGACACTTAACCCGCACACCCAAATCTACAACTAAAAATCATACTATTTGAATCATAGAATGAATACACAGGGGCTAATTAAAAAATAATTTATTTTGAGTATCACCCCAGAGTGGACCATTTTCACTCTACTTGTCAGTCAGTTCTTCTTTCCTTTGGGCCAATAGATTAACTCATGTTTCAGATAACTTTAATGTTCTCAACCTGGAGTCGAAGGAGAACTATTATCGTAACTACTCCATTCAAGGAGTGTCACATCCTCGATCATACTTGCACCAAATCTCCAAGGGGGGAGACAAGTATTCTTTTATTGGAGTGGATGCTTGTTTGGAGCCAGGCCCTCGTCGACCTTTTAACTTTGTTGGCATGCTTACAAAGAAGTAAGTGAATGATTGCGACTAACATGGTCCTTGCATTTTGATTTCATCTGAAAATGTTGAATCCTATCACAGTTTTGGAAAAGTAATTTTCCCTTACATGGTATTATTAAACATGCCAGGAACCAAACCTGGAATCCTTAGCTCAGTAGACAGATTCTCCACTGACTGAGCTAAGTTGTCAAATATCTGCTTTATAATTTAATGTAGTAGTATTAACATTTTCATACTTTATAACGTATGTTAAACTCCAGAAAAGTATATCTTATTTTATAAAAATTTCTTTTTTGCAGCATCTCGTTACTAGTTGCTTGTACCTCATCCACACTTTGCTCTTAGGAACTGTCACATGTATAGGTTTTTACTCTTAAGATTTTAGGTATAGTGTATGGTATAGCTAGGCATGGTAATTTCCTGAGACAATCGTTTCTTACTGGGGAACATAAGATCATGCAACACAGTTGACCCTAAAGAGAAGGAGAAAAGGTACTTACAGCCCAATTTTTATAGAAAGGGTCTTATATGATAATTAGAAAAGTTTTATCTACTTTTATATATTCATATATCAATTCATATGATCAGCTGTCACTTTTGATTAATGCTCAATAACTATAATTCATTCATGACCTTAGTTTACTTGGATGACAGCTCAAAATGTTACTAGTAGTCCCTAATATATCACTACGCCAACAGCTGACATCTATCACTTTGGATAACTGTAATGAAAACAGATGGTAAAATATGAATGTGATAGTTAACCACAGTAATATAGGCCAATATTATTTGTAGGTATATTTATTTGAGGTCGGACATAAAGCTTATCGCTTTACTCCACTTAAAAAAATTAATATTCACACCACTTTCACAAAAACTTCTAAAGAACATAGCTTCAAAATGGCGACCGACAAATTTAAACCATGTGATTGAACATGACAGTAAACAAGTTTTTTTACAATGATGCACCCACGCAGTTAATGAAAATACTTTATTCAGTTAAATATTTTGAAATGCAATAAAATAATCATAAAATCATTTATTATATAAAAAAAAATGACAAGTATTTTCTTTTTCCAAGTAAATACGATGCCTGTATTAAAAGGCATTGATGTATGCACTATATTACACATAATCAATAACGTTCCAAAATGAAGAAATACTTTTAATTATGTTTAAAATATTGATTCGAGTTAGATAAAAAGAAATTATTAAAAGTAATGAAATAGCATGAGAAAACTTAAGTTTACTTTATTTTAAATGTAAAATATAACAGATAATACATTTATAATAAAACAGTGATCTTTTACAAGTGTTGGCAACCCAAAACCTAAACATATGATTTTTGAACTGTCATCCAGGTAAAAACCTATCATGAACGAGCTCTACACAATAATACTAATATTATAGTAAAATGTCATCCAGGTTGACTTCAATTAAATAGGCTCT
The DNA here is from genome assembly GCA_033556935.1 of Timema podura. Lineage (NCBI taxonomy): Eukaryota > Metazoa > Arthropoda > Insecta > Phasmatodea > Timematidae > Timema > Timema podura. The sequence continues at coordinate 45,711,537 of JAVRXN010000002.1, forward strand.
CCTAATTTTGTAATTTTTCTTTACATTGCGTTTTACTACCCATTGGGGCTATATGCATATGTACTAATTATGCTAATGTGTTAGGGATAAGGTTGAATTTAGAGCAAGTGGAGGGAGAGTGGAAAGCTAGTTAGGGAAAAACACCCTCAGTACATCCAACTTGGATTATAACTCTGATCTAGAAGGCATTTGCAGTTCCTAAATTTCAAGAGTGGTGCCTTAGACTTTTCAGCCACTGAAGATGGTTTTGTCATAATAACATGACAGTTATCTATAGTTACACATGTAAAGCAATCTTATCAATGATGATAGTATTTTTCATTATTTCTTTTCAATAAATATTAAATTAAATATTTCATCATCATTTACAATCTCTGGTTTCCCAGGTTTTGTTGATGTGTACTTTCCATTTTTTCCTGTCTTTGTACAATTCCCGGGCTCAGATGTAAGTCTCCTCTCGCTTCCACATCCTTTCTAATCTGATAGTCGCTTCATCTTTTCCTTGGTCTTCCAACTTTCCTTATTTCATTGCTTTTCATCGAATAGTACTTCTTTGATATACTGTTTTTTGTGTGTAGAGACCAGAACCATCTCTGCAGGGACTTCTCAATTGTTTTGTACAACATACTAGTTACTCCTGCATAGTCTCTGGTTTTATTGTTCCAATCTTTTCTTGTTTTTTGTAGAGATGTTCAGGTACATTTTATTTATGATGCTTGAAGTTGCCTCCTATGCTTAGTGTGCATGTTTCTAAACCATATTTTAGTATTGGTACATAAATAATAAGATCTATGCATTATTACTTTTGATATAATTTTAATCAATATATTTAATCAAGTAAATTTATAAATAACAAACTTTGAGTAAAATTATGTTTCACGTAATGTCACTAACACAAATTAAATATTAATATTGTTTGGACAGATATAGTATTGCTAGTTTTGTAATATGAATTTTTTACTACCCCTTTCGGTTATATGCAGGGCGGTTCATGAAGGAGAGCTCTGGGGCACCACCTTCTCTGAAAAATAAAGCAAAATAAGAAACAAAATATATTTTGAAATTCATACCAATTTTCTAATATTTTTTCATCACATAATTAAAAACATAAATCATTTAAAAAAAATTGTTATATCTTTTCCCCATTTTATTGAGTAAATTAGCAAAACCATAATCACACCAGCGCATGACATAAAACACTCATATGTTAACAATCTTTGTGGTGGGCTAGTTCAACAGCACCCCCGAGCTCTGCCTGCGTCACAGACAACCGGCAACCGACATTGGCCCAGCTAAGGAATGACCTATGAGCACTATTTAAACCTAATATCATCTTCATTAATTTTTTTCTCTCATATATATTTCAAACTTCATATACTTAAATCTTAAAAAGCCAATGTCGGGTTAAAATTTCTTTTTTATGGAAATTAGTATTATATAACTTCTACAGTGGTCTACCACATTTTACCACTTTGCATTATAATCTCACTCCTTCACTATAACATGTCTATCCACAAACTTTTATGATGGAATTTTAATGTGTATTTTAACATGTTTATATGAAATTAACCAATTCTTTATGAAAAATTGATTTTAGTGATATCATATGTGGTAATAATTTTAAAACACATTATATATTAACTGTAATGTTTCATCTAGTCATTATGGTACTACCTATGTTTTAATACATCTTTCATATGTTTGTTAATTGTTTTTCATAGGAGTACTGGTTTTCTTTTTCTTGATTAGCAAATTGACTGATCCTAAATAGTCTTTAAACTTAACTTTCTAATTTTTCAACCTTCTAATTTTGACTTATAAATGTAATCTCACATATCTTGTGTGGCAAAAATTTTAAACACATTATATATTAACTATGATGTTTCATCTATTCATTATGTTACAATCTCTGATGTAATACTTTTTCACAAGGTTAATTTTTGTTTTTCATAGGATTACTGTATTTTTCTTTTTCTTAATTATGACTGATCCTAAATATTCTTCAAAACTTAACTTTTCAATTTATCTACCTTCTAATTTTTGACTTATACATGTAACTTCACATATCTTAAGGAGTAGTTTTGATTATACGTTGATTACTGAAATATTAATTCCTTTACATTTCTAATACCTTAACTCCCATTTCTCCATTAAACTACTTTCAACTTGGGAAATATTCTCATATAGCTCGTTCCTTACATAATATTCTCAATCAATTTCTCCTTACTAAAGATCAAATGAATATACATACAATTGACAATAATATATTAATTTCCTCTTTCGTGCCATACCATTCCTCCATGTTTTGAAAGGGGAAGAGAGGGATAGTGACTTCAATTCTAGTCGTCACCTTTCGGGAAAGAGAGGTCATAGCTTGGCTGCTTGCATTTTTACCTGGCATCCACAATTATTACCCTTCTCTCCCCTCCATAATCTATGATGTCACAAATAAGAACTACACTTGCTAGAGCAATGGGATGAAAGTTGGACAAATACCGACTTTCAACCACCATTATTAGATGGACTAGTGTACATCTTGCATGCATGTTACCCATTGATGCTTAAAATACATTTAAATGACTACCAGGCAAAAAAAAAAAATAAATAAATTGCAAACATTAAATAAAATAATTACATATCTTTAATCAAAGGCAAGCAATGCTTGCCTTGCTTGCTCTGACGTGACGCCACTGCCATTTATATAGAGTTTTGTTAACTGGTGTGTATGTGTGTATTTGACGATGGACAATCTTCGGCTTCAAACCATGTGAGTTGTTATACTTTTATATATAGCTTTTCTTTACTTTTATTAACTTGATCCTTTTTATACTTTTTATATTGTAGCTGGTCAGCTAAATATAAGATTGTATAAGGTTGATATAAGGTAAGATGTTGTCTACCTAATTTAACAATTTTTAGGAGAGCGGCCTCCCTTAAGCCTTACTCACGAGCAGCCACTGGTCATACTCTATGCACTAATTACACTTATGTGTTAGGGATTAGGAAGGTTTAAATTTAGAGGAAGTGTATTCTCATTTGCATGACGAAAGAGAGTGGAAAACCATTAAGGAAAAACCACCCTCACCGCACTCGACTGGGATCGAATCCCTAGCTCCCTGTCTTTGGTAGTCTAATATTTAGCGAGAATAGCGCCTTAAACAATGTGGCCACAAAGTGGGTCAGTATTTGTTTCTTACTAGGTTTGCTAGGGGTAGATTTTTCCATATTAGGTTTCCACATCCCCTCCTAAAGGGAATGCTAATGTGTTTATTTAAAATGCACATTCATACTATTACTTTAAATCAGGCATGTCATACTTGTGGCCCGATCCATGATTCTGTGCGGTCTCTGGACCTTTTGAGGAACCAACCAACATACAATAGAGGACCAATTCATCCTTTTATAAACATTGTATAAATATACCATTTAGGAAATTACATTTGGAAGTTGGGCATTATTTGGGAATATTAATTTTAATAGGCGAGATTGGAGCACCAAATTTGTACTTTTTACTCACCACATATCATATCCCAAAAAATTGTTAGATTTGCGCAGCAAATGCATGCAATATTTGTTGGCATATGAGTGTGTGCATAGTAGTTTTTTCTTATGAAAAATGAACAAAACATTTGAGAGACACTGCATACATATATAGAATTTTGTCATCAATCATGGAAGTGATTTGAATCCCAACACTCGAACCCTTGCTGCAAATAAAAGTTTCCATGTATTTGGGAATAAATAGAGGGTAGGTTCTAAAATTGTATATACTCTTAATGAGGAGCTCTTGGGAAAATGGGCCCTTTTTCTCAAGATTACATTTTTAGATTCTTGAGGTTTTCTTCCATATTGTGTAAAACCTAATATTAACGTACCATTTCATTAATATATGACAGTAAATTGAAATTTATTGTTGCAAGCTATGAACCCTTTCATCATTTCATTTTTTCTCAGCATCAATATTAATGCCATGTCCCTATTTTCTGGAGAGCTTCTCAATTTTCTTTTTATAATAGTAAAGAATTTATAATTGAGGATTTTTTTTTTTTACTAAAGATGGTACAAATTTTAAATTTTTCTGAATGCGACCTCCCTTGGTATTTTAACTTTTTATTATGGTCCTTATGATCAAACTAACTAGATATGCCTGCCTTAAATGATGTGTTTTAAATCTCACCAATGACCAGGACTCGTGCTTAAGTGTGGCCTACTAAAATACCAATAAAGTTAATTTTGTTCGTCTTTCAGAGTTTATTGTTTTTCCTGTTTACAACGTTGAAACTACATTGCTAATTGATGGTTGCAGTGAGATGGAGCATGTAAGGAACCTGAGCGAAGAGGCCCACAGACGAGGCAGCAACTACACGATTTGGTTTGGGCACTACCCCACCTCTTGTATCCTGACTCCGGGGCCCGGTAGTGTCAGGACCCTTATCGGGTCTCATAGAGAAGGGCTGGTGTATCTCTGTGGCCATTACCACACACTCGGAGGCATGGTTTCCAACATGTACACACTCCAGCAGGCAGGATTCCTGGAGCTTGAGCTTGGGGATTGGAAGGACAACAGGCTGTGAGTCATATTATACCCTCTTGTGTCGTTTAGTTTAAACTTGTGAGGGGTCATGTACAAATTTTTAATATTTCTGTTTCTAATAATGACTTTCTTACTTTGGTTCTCATTTATTAACTCCAAATTCCACTAATGTTAGATAACCAAAACATGTAAAAATAAAATTTGTAGGAATGTTAAACTCAATTCCTTGATACCTTGATACCTTGATACCCATGATTCTTACTACTATCGAAATAATTGGTCTTAGTATCACGGTTTTCGGTACCTTGTTTCCTAGGTCTAAAAGCCAAGCAACACAATTCATAATTCATTGATATATTTTTTTGCTGTTTCATTTGTATATCAACAAATTGTAATTATGTTCTAATGATCTTGCACAGATAAAGCATGGACGTTCTTTTCTTTAGTATAATTTTAATGTGAGATAAATAAAATATTTGAATTGTAAATATTGAGAAATAGAAACAGAAGCAAAGAATCAAGGCTAAAATTTTTGATTTGGAATTGAGAATAATATTAATTTTGACATCCCTAAAAACGTGTTTAAAAGATGTAGAAGAATAATTTTAAACTAATTTTATGTCAAATGTATGCATTTTATTATATGTATTTACCAAGAAAAAATATGGAAAAAGGTAATTCAAACTAAAGAACCAATGATGAATTAACTTTTTTGGAAGCAAAATTGATTCTGGTTATTAAGCATGCAACATCTGTAGTACTTACAAATGTTGATTACAAGGAAAAAAGAATGAGAATATTTTACAAGTTTAACCAATCCGTTTATTAATATTCAAACAAGTCAATAGGAAGTACATAGGTTTACAGTTAGAAACTATTCAAATCATCTATTGTTTAAACATAAAATATGAACGGACATAATTATATAGATAGCTCGACAAAGGAACATCAGGTGTGAAGCACCCAGGTACACCCTATGAACCTCACATATAGGTCATATGTGTAAATAATAAAGCTTGTAGCTCGTTAAAGCAGGACAATTACTAAATCATTAAATAAGATGAAAGGCAGCAACTCCACAGTAATATGAGTTAGTGGCGGTAATCAAATCTAATTACAAATTTACCATACATGATTTTACTCCTGCCTACTGGCTGAAACTTCCAGCCACTGCACTTAATGAACATTATAAAGAACTAAGCCGCACAAATTCACCCCTAATTTAAGGAGCTACAAGGGAGATGATTAGCATGAGCTGATAAGTGTGATTTAACTCCATAGAGAGTTAGACCTTATAACGTTATAACTTCCTAAAAGCAAAACTCTAATTTTACAACCAGTACAAGGTGAACTACCAGGGAACTAGATGCTACTGATACTATGGCTGGACTCTTCCTAATTATTACTGACTGAGCAATCAATAGTATCTGAATTATGTTACCTTACTAACGGGACACTATTACTAGACAAAATAGTGATCTTTTTACTAATGCTAAAGGCACCACAAGAGGACCATACACGATAGACAAAACCCCGCGGGCCACTACTATGAACAAGTAGCACTTACACAGGTTGCGCACTGCAAGGCGCTACACAGACACATCAGAGACAAGTGTCAGTTACAGACCCAGTTAGGTCGTGAAACATAGCAATAGATAACCTGGTATCCTCCATTATTTAACTCTAATCTTTAAATTAGCTGCAGCATGGTCATATAGTCTAAGGAGTTTAATCTTGACCCTAATATTTGCAACTAAGCCTAATAAACATAGAAAGGGAATACATAAAGCTATAAACTATGCCTAATGGGCATAGGGAAATAAGTCAATAGTACTGACATACAAAAACTATATCATAAAGACATTGAACAATAGAGAATAGAGCTCAAGGCTCAACAAAATATTTTGACATCTCTCAATACTTATAGTATCCACCGTAGCTTGCTCCGCGGTGAGGAGGTGATACAGACACCTCAACCATCGAGGTCTTCATTAAGTCTTCCTAGCTGATGCTCGTGAATATCTTCCAGCAGTTCCTCCCTCAAGTGGTTACAATAGAATAGATATACGTGAACCAAGGACAGGCCTATTTATACCAGCGGGACTAATAAAATTTGGCAAGGTTTTCTCCATGTACGAAGAGGGGGTGGTAATCATCAGACATCATGGTAGCCGACCACTAGCGCTAGCCGATGACTGTTGGTATCTTCTGGAATGAAGCCTCTCTAATTTACTCGTCATTTGGCTCAGGTGTTAGATGTGTGCGTGTGTTGGTCTTCCAAGCCAAGTTGCCTCGATTGCTGGTGCAACTTTTGATGAGAATTGGGCGTCTCCCACTTGTGATGTAGCAATGAGTCTATATCTGCCACACATTATTAGAACTTATTAGATCTGGCAGTAATAGTTTTAACCTTTTATAGGGCTTCATTGCATTTACGTGTTAAAAATTAATCAACACGTTACAAGCAATGTGGTTTTCCATCCTTTAGCCAGGTGATAGTTGTGCATTTCTTATTCATTACTCTCCTAATCCATTTTCTCATAGTTACTAACCCATGTGTTAAATATACCAATAAAGAAACACTTTTTTTTACAGAAATATTCTAAAAATGGGTCTGTGTCCCCACCCCCCATCTGCATTTTCTATCCCTTTGTTAAGTCATTTGCTGCACAGTTGCTATGTAATAACTAAAAATGCAAAGTTTTGTATATATATTACAGGTACCGTGTGGCAGCCGTGGATCATGGTTTGTTTTCTTTTATTGATGTTCATCACCGAGATTGGCCAGTGATACTGATTACCAACCCAAAGCACACTTTATACAAGATGCCAACCCGAGAACCACTCGATAGAATGCGGAAGTCTACCCACATTAGGTAAGTCGAGTTTAGATAAAAAAATGTGTTTAATGATTGCTATCTATGATGTATAATGTTTATTCTTCAAGTGAAAGGTAAAGAATATAGCCATCACCCATGAAAACATACTAAAGATATCACTAAAACTGTATTTCATATGGTAATATTTTTTTTATAACATTGTCAATTTTATTCTTAAGCCTACTATTCTGGTTGGTCGTAAATTAATTTATCTAACCTTAAAGGAACAAAGGGAAAGTTAATTTTGAGTTAACTACACCACTATAATGTTTGATTTCAGAATGTTGATATTCTCCCTATCCCACATTGTTGATGTAAAAGTAAAGGTTGACGAAGAAGGTTGGTGTCCCTGCACTGAGGTGAAGGGGCCTTTGTATGTGGCTATGTGGGAGCCAAACAAATATGCACAGGGTTTACATTATATTCATGTAAGCTATATATATATTTTTAAATTCATGCCGTATTAAAATACTTTTAAATTGCATTGCCTACTGGAGATTTTAGTTCAAATTCCAATAGCTTCAAAAATGTTGTAGTCTTCACATGATGTGAAAGCAAACAAGGTACAACTAATTTGAAGGTCATTTTAGTAGTAACACAATTTACAGGTTAATTTCCATAGGAAGAGACTTCTAGAAAATACAAACATATTTTTTTGCTGCTTACTTTAATAACTTTTAACATCTTATTAGAGTTATTTTATAGGTATTGATAATATCTGTCAAAAGTGACAGCTGTAGCTCACATGACTTGATGTATGAATATGTGAAAGTAGATCCAGTAACTGTCAGAAAGGGCTCTTTCTATTAATGATAGACTATTTTCAATCACAAGATTATTTTACTGTGCAATTTGAGTCATATCAGCTGATTTACTTAACTATAATACCATATTGTAGTGTCCACATATTTATTAGCTATTTTCTCACGTAAACAATGTAGCCTATAATTTATTTATATTGGTCATCTTATTCTTTAAATTTCTTTAGATTTTAAATCGGGTTTGATAATTTTTTATTACCATTATTTTTTGTCAAACCTCTTGGCTTTTTAAAAAAAATCCTATTCACCTTTTAACATAATAGTGATTTGATTCACTTATATTTTTTTTACCCTAATGCAATTACAGCTTTCTGCTTCTGCTAATACAGTGGTTTTTAATTATATATTCACTATGTTCAGCACTTGTCTTGCTCTTCTGGCGTTTTTAAGCATGCTGCAGTGCAGTGAAGTACCTTGGCTTCCATTTTATGTTGGTACTTCAATCTGTTTAGTGTTTACAATAGTGATGGGCACTAACGAATGGTTTTAACTATCGTTTATCGAATGATCATTTGATAATTTTAATTCAATTGTTTAATGTTTTCATTCCACTACTTTTGTATAATTTTTTAGGCTTAGTTCTATTGTGCACTTAATATATGATAGTGTAAGCATGTTATTAGGCTTTTATATGCATTTGAAAGTTAAAAAAGGCTATGTTCCCTTTTACAGTAATTTCTGCTTTACAGCGGTTCCTTGGAAATTCTTATATTCTTTAACTTGGCCTTTGATTTTAAGTAGAAATTTTTGATTGTGAAACTAAATTTGATACAGGTCCATGTGGAGGATGGGGATGGCCGGGAGAAGACTATTACTCAGCCTTTCTCATTGGACGACACCAGACTTGGTTTCCACCTTTTGCCGCGCTTTGTTCTTATGTCCAACATTAGTTTAGTTGTGAGTAGTGTTCTTTTTTTTGGACCCTTACTGCTTTTCTTTCTCCTTAAATGTGTTTTAAATTCAATGGTTTTGGGAATTTCACAATAATTTTTTTGTACAGACTATGTAAATGAAGGAATGCACAGGAATGAGTGGTAGGAATAAATAAAATACAAAATGGCTGTTACAATGAAAAAAGGAAAACAGTTCACACTTAACGTTGTTGCCTTAGGAGCAAGAGATTGTGGCTGCCTCTTGAAAGAAATTTACTACCGCTCAATCTCTCCAGGAGGGAGTGTGAAATACGCAATGCATTTTCCTAAAAGAGGAAACCAAAAAACAAAGGGGATAAAAGGAAAGTGGTAAATACTAAGTAGAGACATCTAAAAGGAACAATCAACATGAAAGACATATGGAGGAAATTAACTGGAAAGGATGGGAATATAATATTATAAATAGCTCAAAATCTGCAAATCGATTTAGAATGGCTTATCTATTCATATTATTAAGTAAAATATTTATTTATTAAATTATTATTTATAGTTGATGTGAAAAAATAGTATAAAAATGAGTTACACTAAACATAAATCATCACAAATAAATATCGTTACAAAATCGTATTCCTTGGAAATGATTGATAATTATTAAATTGACAGAAGCCATGCTTGCTCTGTTTTCTGTACTTTCATCTTGAAAATTTAGAATATCACTAAAATAGAAACATTTCTGTACTTTCATCTTGAAAATTTAGAATATCACTAAAATAGAAACATTTCAATTCCACATACTGTTTTATTAGTCATCATTATCATCGTTTTCCAGCCTTTGGGTGAGTCATTTTAATAAAATGTTTCCATCATCCATTTTTCCTTCCACCATTCTTCCTTCTTTATTTGCTTCCATCCTTATACTCTCACTCACACACTTGCTGTTATCTGATCCTCCCATCTCCTTCTTGGTCTTCCTTGTGGACTTTTTCCTACAAATTTCTTTTTCATCATTCTCCTTGAGATTCTTTCCTTTTCCATCCTCATTATGTGTCCATATCATCTCACCTTGCATCCTCTACTATCTCATGTACTCTATTAGTGTAATGAATAAAATAAGTTATTGGTGGTTGCAATGTTCCTTATATTTTCATAATCGAGTGTGTAATATATAATATATATTATATATTACATTCTATCAGAACACATTAGGAGTGAATGTAAAATGCGCAATGCAACTTCCTTAAAGAGAAAACAAAGAAAAAGGAAATTGATAAAGATTAAAGAATGATAGGACACCTAGGAACATGTAAAAGGGGCATGTAATATAAAGGATAAACATAGGAAATGGACATTGAAGGCAAATATATAGTATACATATATAGTGTAATTTACAATGAATGAAACAAAAAGAAGCCTCTGGAGGACCAGTGTTACGAACACGGACAAATGGACTGTATGGTGGAATGGGAATGGATAGAGGCAACTTCACTTTATGTGGTCTGACTGGTAGTGTCTTGGCGCAGTCCTCTTCAATAACACACACGAATAAAAACTAGACCCCTTCCGGGTGAAAGTTCACAGAACCTTTTTCACTTCTGTCTCGATCGAGTCTCTGTGCACGGCATAACTAAATCGGCAGAGAAAAAAAAACAAAAAAAAAACGCCAGCGACACTCGGCGGGAAAATAATAGACCTAGAGTGGTCCAGGTATGGTCTTGTTGTCTCTAAGAGTGGGGAAGGTTAAGGTAGTATATGAAAACCAAACAAACAGTCTAAACCTCTACATTGTCTCCTTTAATTCTTTACCATATTTCTTTTCTCTTCATTTTGATCTTAGGTAGTGGCATTACATGTTTCACAGTTCCTTCTGAAAGAGTTCCAATATAATGAAACCTGTTTTGGGGGATTGGGCAGTAACAATACATTTTTATTAAGAGACAATCATAGTCTTGTGCAATAGCAACAGTGTATTTCTCTTGTCTTTTCGATAGTTATGTTGTGTCTCTATTGATTATTCTTCTCTCTCCCTCTTTATGACACCTTCTTGTATATATTATATTTAAAATATCTATCAATTAGTAATATCTCCAAGTTGCCTAAAATTGTACACATAATAACATTTTTTTTTCTACAGTTCCAGCTGATGTTTGGTTTCATGCTGATGATATGTGTCGTGCCACTATGTATACTCAGGGTTCTACATATATTATTGAAAGGTGAGTTTCAAAACTACAAGCTATAATTTTGTATCATACAAACACCTTATAATGAGTAGCATACTTGTGCAGTTATTATTTTATATTTACCAAAGTACTGATTAAGAAGTTCCTAGAGTGAGGTAGGTCATGCTAACTTTTGTGTTTGTTTCCCTTTATGTATATCCCTCCCTCTTTCTTATATAACAAAACATACCTCAAAAAGGGAAAAGAGGTTTTCCTCAAAGATGTATACTATATATTTGCCTTCAATGTCCATTTCCTATGTTTATCCTTTATATTACATGCTCCTTTTACATGTTCCTCAGTGTCCTATCATTCTTTAATCTTAACCAATTTCCTTTTTCTTTGTTTTTTCTTTAAGGAAGTTGCATTGCGCATTTTACATTCATTCCTAATGTGTTTTGATAGAATGAAACCTTTGTCCAGGGATTGAGCAGTAACAATCAGTTTTCTTCAAGCCTCTTTGTCCAGTGGCAAAAAATGTAAAGTGTGAACTGTGTTCTTCCTTTCATTGTAAAAGCAATATTTTGTGTGTTCCCTTTTAGGTGTTTATTTTCTCTAACCCGCCTCGGTGGCGTAGTTGGCTAACGCGCTAGTCGTGTTGAGCTCGACTGCTGAGGACGGGGAGATCGAGGTTCGAATCTCGGTTGGGTGAACTGAGGGTGGTTTTTCCTAAATGGTTTTCCACTCTCCCACCACGCAAATGCGGGTTCACTTCCTCTAAATTCAACCTTTCCAATTCCTAACCCATTAGTGTAATTAGTACTTAAGAGTATAACCCGAACGGGTACTAAGACGCGGTGCTAAGTATATATTTTCTCTACCTTCTTCCATAAATAACAAAACATACCTCAAAAAAGGAAAAGAGGTTATTCTTAAAGAAATATAACTTGAAATTGTGAAACTGATCTTCTGAAGCTCAAACCTATCACATAGGAGGGTTGTGCATTATTTTCATTTTAAAATATTAAAAAAATGATAACTTTAATTAATATTTTTACTACATAGTTCAGTTTTAAAAGTATCTGTTTGAACTCAAGCTCAACTCGACTCTATACTCAAGAGCTTTCTGAGAATCTTGCGCCCACAGACTCTTAATTGTGTGTATAGTAAAATATGTACACTTTGTGTATCCTGAAAGGTAGCAAGCAGTCTTAACTTAACGGATTACACTATGATCCTATCTCAGGGTGGTCAGGTTGTACACTCTACTCTTCTGAGGAGGAAGTAGAGAAATGAGGGGGATTGTAGGGCCTAAAAGAGGATAGGTACAATAATTTGAGTCTACATTCAACAGTTGCTATTGCCACAATATTGTATTAATATTTTTATTATTTCTAAAAATTCTAATTTTGTTAGTACTTATTAAATTAAATAAACACTTTAAAAATTGTGAGTTACAGTTTGAATTGATACCAATTTTAAAATCTAGGTTTAAAACTTGAATTAACTATTTCGTAAGACTCTTGTTAAATTTGTTATTGATGTTTTGCAACATTAAAATTGAAAAATGTCATTAATTGTAGCAAGAAATAGATTTTCTTGTTGGAATTGGGTAACTTATGCTTGTACAAATTTCACCCAGAATTCCAGGATCTCACACAGGTCTAAATGATATTACCTAATTCCTCTTTGCGTTATTTTATCCAGCTAACAAGTACCAGAAACCAAAGATGCCATTGCGATGTTTGCAGTGTTGGCTACAGAAGTTGTGGATTCTAGGAACAGTGGATCGAATATTTTATCCGCTGGTTCTGTACGCCTTGTATTTGACTGTTGGTAGGTGGAAGCAAAAACATAATATTTTTCTTAGTTGTTAGCTCACTTTATAACACTTTTAACTCAAACAAAAACTCTTGTAAAATTTATTTAAATTATTTGTCAACATTTTGACAGTTTATCTAATTTTTTATTGGTTGATATTAAATAAGAGGTGTTATTGAATTATTGGTTTAGTGGTCAGAGTTCCTGGCTACAGATCCAGAAGTCCTAGGTTCAATCTCTGATACTTCTCAGATTTTTCTTTGAAGAAGTGGGCTTGGAATATGTAATGGGGTCAACTCAGCCTTGTCAGGACAATTGAATAAAGTAGCGGCTCTGGTCTAGAAAAACTGAGCTTAGTTGCTGAAGGGTTCGTTGTGCTGATTACATGATACCCTTTTCCGCAAATGTTGGCACTAGCTTCACCAACATGCAGTGGCCACTCGGTTGGTATAGTTGGCTTGCTGGCTGACACCATGAATTTTTTTACTATTATGTTAATTGGCAATTTGCTTACAACTAACAACCTAACTATATAATCTCAATGGTAAATAAACAACAACAATAATAATAACAATAATAATAATAACAATAATAATAATAATAATGATTAAAAACTGAACAATTTTTTTTATATTTGTTAAAAAACATTTTGGTAAAAAATCTATCAAGTAGGTTTATTTGAGGATTAAATCTCAGTTGCTTGTGCTAAAATCAAGCATGAGAGTGCACATTCAACTCTGCTGCTAATATGTTAATTAGTCTTGGTTAAGGCATCTGCATAATTGACCGTTACTAATTTTGCTCTTGACTAATATTTTATAATTGCTCATTTGAAACTATTTCAAGACATGGTCCGAGCTAATATATTCAAGGTGGACTAATTTCCTCCCTGGTGTCGGGTCGAAGCATGTGGAATGTGGTTGTCCTGTCTGGTTCAAGGTCCCTGGTCGGTGGGTGAAGTTATTGAGGGCTACACGGGAATAATCTTCGCCTGGGGGACCATCATCAATGGGGTGTACCTCCCAGGATCCTTCACATATGCTTATGGTTTCCTTCAAGTTGGTACTAATTCCTCTTTGCATGATTATAATATTTTTAATATATTGTCGCTTCTCCCAATCCCATGGGCCTAACGTGTCAGGATGGGCTCGTGGGATGGATAGATAGTGGCAAATAATTATCGGTTATTAGTTTACTGAAATAGATTAATTAGGGCTGTCAAACTCGATACCTCGATACTCTCGATTCTTATTGGTATCGAAAGAATTGAGAATCTATCTTAATATTACGATACTTGCTACTTAGCTCTCAATAAAACTGGTAACTAAACAAAACAGCAATATTCAAAATAGGTGATAATCAATTATCTCCCATATTAGTTTAGTTGTTGTTCACTTAAATGCCAGCAAATTGTAAATATACTTTAATGGCCTGAATATAGTACGACCCCGAATATAATACGACCCTAACATTTTGAGGTGATTTACATGAAAAATAAATGGTCTTGAATATAATACGACCTGACAGAAACATGAGTTAAAAACTTAACAACTTTGACACATTTTTTTAAAAGTGAGACTGTCGATGGCAATTTTCTTTAATATTTCGATATAACTATCATTAATTTATACACCACAACGTACATAACGAAAGCTACGATATTCCTATCAAATTAAAATGGCTTCTCTCCTATAATTATATTCTCTGTCGCTTTTCAATTTTGAATGTTTTATTTAGCTCTTTGAATAAGACAAGTTTAATAAAAATATAATAAAAATTGATGTAGTTATCAAAAATGAAGCAAAAAACCGTTATATTTATTTTAATTCACTAGATCATCGATATATCGTTGCCAAAACTTCATCGCTAATTTCTGACAAGCTAACGTGCGTAGGATCAGCTATGGCAGAAGATTTACATTTTTTGTAAAGTGTGAAATGTGTTCTTCTTTCCCTTTTAAAATCCACAATTTATTGTTTTAATTTTGAGTTTATTTGAATTCTTGGTTTTGATTTTCAGTTTTGAAGCATTTTAGTGTGTTTAGTAAATATGTATAAGGTTGTGAGATTAATGTTTTAAACGACATGTGTTGTAATGATCGAGTCCAAGTTTTGCATTGAGGGGGTGAGTATGGTATCAGGCACGTCAGATTTTCTATGCAATAATGCTTGGAAAAATAATTAAAAAGTAAATGTTCAAAAATCGGAATCGAGAAAAACAAATATAGTGACATCTCTAATATTAACTAAGCTATTATTAACGAACTCTGACTTCTAGGATGGGCTAGGAATTCCTCCTCAGTGCAGAACAGTGACTCAAACTGCAGAATATTCTCCCTACAAGTTGGTTAGACTTTGTAGCTGACTAAGTATGTAGAGCACTTTAGAATAGCCCCGCTGGTAACTGTTGTACGTCAGATCATCCCCCCCCCCCTCCCGCCTCGCTCTCTCATAAGGTCCAAAACTCACTGATATATACCCACCCAAAAAGGAGGGATGTTTTCCCTAAGATACTAGTTTTGACACTGGTCTATGTTATGCTATTTGGCAAAAAAAACTGGTGTTGTTTTAAACCACTACCTACTCCAAATACTCGACTGCTGAGTCAGGTTAGTTGAAAGTGTGAGTTCACCAGATTTATGTCATACTTACATGCTCTAGATTAACTAAGGCTGCAAGCTATGACAAAATTATACATTTTGTAATAATTAAAATTACAGAAAAGTAAGAAAATGATGGGTCACAAATAAAAGTAAAGACATTAACACATATTTACACACACTTCAATATTTCGATGCTATTATAGCACTTTCCTCAGGAAGTAGTAGTAGTATGTTGTCTACAACATCCTGTTTAGACTAACTACTACCAACTTCCTGACATGGTCAGAGTATGTCTAGACTAATTTTTCCCTCGTGGTCTTTTACTTGTACCTTCACTTTCTGCCGTATACTGACCAAGTATACTCTGATCAGATAACACCGTCTGCGCCTGCTCTGATTGTGTCAACCTAGTTCACTAGTACAAAGGACAAGAGTCAGCCAACTCTTGAGTCATCTGTCTACATGCTTGACTAGCACGCATGCCTGGAAACCTATCTGCCTAGTTTTAGACTGTCAAAATTGAAATTATATTTCCCGACCTTTCCTGAAATTTTTGATATTACAGCAAATCTGTCCCAACTCTCAGGTCAGGAACGGTAATTTTTTTTACCTGCGGAAATCCTGAAATTTGGGATTCCCGCACATCCCTAGTAAAATTGTATTTTGTATTAATAGCTTAATTTATTCACAGAAGTTTGACTTGATAACATTATTGTGTGTCATGTATTATTCAACCTTTTTTTCTTTAAAAGAAAAATTGAAAAATATGAATCACTCTTACATAAAATTAAGTTATCTCATACAAATAAAACAATTTTTATTTGCTATACATTTAACACAATATTTTAATGGGTGTACAATGTGGTGTCTGGGCTAAAAGCTCACCAGTAGCTGGAACATTACTTGCATCAATTACTGAATAGTCTAAGGCAGGTGTGTCACACACCTTTGATCATAAGGATCACATTGAAAACTAAAAATACCGAGAGCACCGCATTAAATTTTTTTTTTTAATATTACAACCATAAGTAAAGAAAACTCATTTTAGTACCTTATTTTATGAAAAATTAGTTTTATTTTTGGCTATATAAAATATTAGGACTCCCCCTTTATTTTTTCCTAGAAATTTGAAACTAATAGATAATCGTGATTCATTTTGCTTGAATATGGATTCAAATGCTTTAAAATGCACCAGATTACTGCTTTTAAGTTGACAGTGCCACAGCCGAAGTTTTGTTTAAAAAGATTTCACATTATCATACATGGATGTAATAAGTTTATTTTTTCCTTTAAGATTTAAGTTTAATTCATCTAAATATTTTGTTATAACGACCATAAATGCCAGAGCTAGAATCCATTTTGCATTTTAGTGTGTGAAACCTCTTGTGCCTTCATTTCTAGGAACAAAATAATTTCGTTTCTCAAATAAACTTTTCAACACCTTGAGACAAGATAGCCAATGAATTTCTGTATAGTGTATAGTATGGTAAATCTTTATGATCAGAGTCCAAGTCAGAAAGTATTTAAGCAAAGAGTCGATGATTCAAACCACGGGCTCGAATAAAATTGGTTATTCCTACAACTTGTTTAGAACCATTCAATTTTAAAACTTTGCAACCCAACACTTCCTGATGGATAATACATTGGAAATTAGGAATCGCATGACCAACTGTGACATTCAGTTTTCCTACAACACCACATTTACAACCTAACATTGCTGGTGCACCATTGGTCACTAAACACACAAGTTTATCCAGTAGCAGTTCATATTTTTGCATCAGTCGAACTACCGGTACTTAACATAAAATGTCTTCACCAGTAGTAGTTTCGTGTATGGAAATTAATTCTAAAAGTTCTTCAGTAATAACAAAATTTTAATCACAACTTCGGATAAATACTGCAAGTTGTGTGACATCATTGAAATCTGTGCTTTCATCCATAACTTTGAAGAAAGCTTCACACTGTTTAGAAATGTTACATAATTGACTCCTCAAATTATTTGCAATGTAATCTATGTGTTTCGTGTGTAACTAATACCTTGAAATCTTATCAGGACACATAATTTTTTCAGTTTCAATCAAGAATTCCTCAATAAATCGCCCATCTCTAAAAGGTTTTGAATTTGATACAATCATATGTGACAAGGTTTAAATGGCTTTCACTTCTGTCTCATTTACTTTACTAACACATTGATAAATATTTTGTTGTATTTTAAGACAGAATTTCAACTCGTTCAATTTATCTCATCTCATTTTCCTAGCAAATAAATCACACTTCTCCCTGTGAGTAGCATAATGAATATTAATATTGTACTCTTTACAAACACTGATTGTTTGTTTACATACTAGACAAACAATGTTATTATTTATTTGGTGAAAAAAATATGTCGGCTCCCATTTTTTCTGATACATACGACCTCCTTCGATTTTGTATATTAAAAGCTTTGAAAAAGAAATTTTGAGGGTCACACTATTTGAAGCATTATCAACAAGTCACCCTTTACAAAATTTAATAGTATATATTTCAATTTGAATACATTCAAACTAGTTTAGGTTATCACTTATTTATATTTCCTGAAATACAATTTTATTAGAAGGAATCCCACGACCAGATGCTAAAGCATACAAACAAGACTGATATCAATATTTTAACTATCTCCTAACTCTGAAGTAGAAAACTGCTGATGGAAATGAACGTTTTATTTTTTGTGTCAGCTCCTGCTTGCTGACACACTCTCACCTGCTAACTCCTTCTAAAGTGCTTTACACTCATCGACACCATACAGTCACTATTATGGAAAAGAGAGTAAGGCTGAATTTAATGTTGGTTTGTTATAAGCTTTGCGGGCTGCAAAGAATTTTAGATTGGGCCTTATTGAATGTTGTTTCATTATAAGCTCCGCTGGCCGCAAGTTTGACATGACTGCTCTAAGGTGTTAATAGACCTCGCTCTAATATAAAGTTTTAAAATGTTTATACATGTACAACTTGACTGACACAAGTTAAAACAGTTGCAACACACCATCCCTGAGTTTCCTTCAATTCCTTATGTTGAGATTTCATTTTAACAAACAGAAATGGTATAAGGTATTGCTATCATGTTGGACTGGACTGCAAATGACAGGAGAATCGAGGTTCGAATCCTGGTTGAGTGTACTAAGGGTGGTTTTTCATAAATGGTTTTATACTCTCTCTCTCCACACAAATGCGGATACACTTCCTCTGAATTCATCCTTCCCCATTCTTACCTCATTAGCGTAATTAGTACATATGCGTATAATCTGAACATGTTCTAAGACAATGTGCTAAAAAATCACTATAGAAGGATGTAAGGGTTGAACATGTTTGGTGGATTTGGAACTTAACTTATGATTGCTGATTTGTTTGTTATACAGATGTTTACATTCCAAATGCCCATCACATTGCTATTGGCCCATGCACTGGACAGAAGGTAACTCTAGTTATGTATTTTTATTTGGTGTTTATAAACACATGAAAACTGTGTGGAAACACTAAAATAATGTAATTTAAATGATAAGGAAGGAAGACAACCTGAAAGGATATATTTACAAGGCCTGAAGAGCCCATCTCAGCCAAAGGATAACACCTAGCTTGAATCAGATGTTGCATCGAGGTGCGGTTTTCCTTATTCTACTTCATAAAACAGAGGAATTGAGACCGTAGTGAAATCATTTTATCATAATAATAAAAATTGAAAAATAATAATCAAAAAACAACAATCAAACTGATCCTAATTTTGATATGTCAAGAGGTAATGCAGAAAACTGCACTGATGAGATTTTTGGCTTGAGCATAGTCATAAATATAATCAATCATACATTTAATATCCCGGTTGAATGTCTATAAGATGGGTCATTAATCTCTTAATAGAAACAATTATACTTATTTCTTCATATATTCACACTTCCATCTGGACATCCCTATTCTTCCTCACACAATAAGCATAATATTAACTTTCATAAATATTTCTTTGTCATTAGAAAAAACAACAATAAAACAAATGGAATTGTAATACATAGTTGGCACAAGCTGGTGTTTAGATGTGTTTGTGTTGTGTCAATAATTTTTAACTCTACATCCCCCAGATACGAATACTGGCACTAAATTATTCACCATGTTATTTCAGACTAAGAAACCATGGACTTGAAAAGCCTTGCACAATGCTTGGCTTTTTTTGGCAGCATGCATTGTTTGTGGTGCTAATTGGTCTACAGATGATGTTTGCATATTTCTTTTGGTTGGCATATGGCACAATGGCATTTCTTCTTGGTCCTTTACGGTCTTGGTCGATAGTGCTGGCTGTCGTATTGTGGCATCAGGCCAACACGCTTCCAGAATATTGTCTCCGGTAAGTGTTTAATATTATATGCTTGACATGTTTAAATTCTTATAGCTCTCTAGTCTCTTGTAAACAACAAATATTTTAAAATATTTAGTTGATAATTCCTTGTTTAATTGTGTGGAGATCTTAGATCTAGCCTACCACTTTTTGAGTTATCAAAGATATTGATGATTGAATCTTGGCTAGGGTTAGTACCATATTTCACCACATAATTGTCGCCACCGCATAATAGTTGCACCCTGTTTTTTCAGTTCAAAAATTGGTCTGTAAAATTTCATCGCATAATTGTCGCATGGTATAGTCTAGGGGTTTGCGAACTTGAGTTTTTTCACTCAAGTCAAACTCAAGTTGAGTATTTCAAAAAGCTTCCATGTTCGAGTCAAGTTTAAGTATATTCATAATTTAATATGGTAAAAGTATATATTTGTTTATTTTAAAAGTAAAATAGTATATTTTTTGTCATCAGTCAAAACAAACATAAAATGTAAATACCACATTTTTAAAATGTGATATTTAAAAATATATAAAAATCACATGTTCTTTAAATAAAAATGGCACAAATTTTTGAATTTTATTAATTATTTATGAAAAATAAATAAATTAAAAGATAGAAATATTGGTTTTTGAATTAGTAATGACACTTTAAAAACATGATTTAGAAATAAGTACACTCAAATAAAAATATAATAGCAAGAAAACTTAAGAGTTACAAGCAGTTAATAATTTGAAATGTTTCATATTTTGTTTATTAGTCCTTAATATAATAATCGCGAATAACCCCGTTTACTGTTTCAATTCCATCCCCACGTGTGTAGTTGCGCACGCACCTTTTATGTGCTTTCACTAGAAATTATCTTATTATGAAGTTTATTTCAATTAAACTTTTAATACTTAAAAAAAGTTATTTTCATACTTTAAGGTGACTAAAATAATATTTCCAGTAGAAAATATTTAAATAGTATTTAAATCTGTCAAGTTTGACAAAATATTTATTGCATTGTTGATCAACACTGATTTCAGACAAGTTAACCAACATAATTAACTAAATAGTAACTAACGCAGTTGAATGTATTAATACAAATTTTAAATATCTTAAATTTTGAAATAATTAATATGTATTCTCAAGATTAAATTTTTAATTAATTTGAAATTATAGTTTTAGAAAGGGACCATATAGAACTAACAAAAATAATGTCCTTCATGTATTAAGTGATCTACTCAGCTATTTTTATTTTCATTGCCTTGTCATGTAAAACATGCCAATGGAATTTTAATCCAGGATAGTTCAAAATGGATGAAAATAATGAATTAATCTACCGGTTGAAAGTAGTTTCAGAGCTCTATTAGGGTATTATTTAATTTGATATTAACTTGAACAATCTCTTAAGATACCGAATGATTTATAAGTGAAACTGCTGATTCCATCTAAATTGTAAAGCCTATACTTACCATTGCGTTTTAAAAATAGATTTGTACGTATATTATAGTAAGATTGAAAATGATGAGCTTTAATGACGAGCTTGGCTTGAAGCTCGAAATCTGAGTACTCACAGAGCCCTAAGTTAGTCCTGTTCGTTACATCAATTTAAAAGGTAAACATACAGAGGCAAGATATGTCCTCATTTACACACACCATTAAAGCTGCTGTCTTCTCGTGCATCATGAGCCTCAGCTCATGCAGATTTTCAATAGGTATATTTTCCAAGGCTGAGTTGCGTGGTTTATAGCAAAAGGAGTGGACGGGCAGGCAAAGCTAGCATGTATAAGTCACATGATAAGGTAAGACTCATATCTTCCTGTGCAAGATAAACTAATGATTGTCTGCTAGTGATAAATTAATGTGCGAAGCATTTTTCACCCCCCAATATGTGTAGGTATGAAAACCAAAATGCGGGCATAATGGTCACAATCCGCTTTTTTTTCACAAAGATTAAGCATAAAATATGCAACGATTATGCGGCAAAATACAGTACTTAAGAATTTCCTTTAATCAAGATTTAAATAGCTAATGACCAAAACATATTAAGATGTCTAGAAAAAGATAATTTTATAAAGATCCCAATCTATTAAGTTTGGTTTCTGTAGAACTGATGTGATATAACTAGGAACACACAATATTCGCATTAGCGATAACGTGAATGTTAATGAGAATTATGTTTTCATGTGAATAACACAAATTTAAGTGTTTTTTTCTAAATAAACACAATTTCTTTCTAATTTGTCAAATACCGCGTCATGCAATATCATTTTCAACGTGGCAACACTGGCAATAGCGCTATACTAAGGCTGCCATATCTGTTGTATCAATTTTTATGGGTTTTAAAGGTATAAAACAGATCACAGGAGTATTTTCACAGATAATTAGGCATTTTTTGAGGTTAACATTAAAAATAATGATTTCTACTTTTACACATATTTTACATCCATTACTGTTTTCAGCCCTTAGCTCAGTCGATAGTGTGTCTGCCTAAGTAATGGCTGTAAAAAAACTGTTTGTAGCCTGTGGCCTGGGTCAGTTTTTTATTCAAGTCATATGTTTTCCACTACTGGCTGGCTAGGGCTGTCGTAGCTTCATATACCTTATAATCTAACTTAAGACTAGGACAGGCACAGTATCTAGTTCCCAGGCCGTTAATTTATCAATGCTAGAGGGTAAACCCAAATTTTATCAATGATAAATTTTTCTAATATGCCGAGAATCGAACCCGGGACCCTTAGCTCAGTGGGCAGAAACACTACTGACTGAACTAATGACTTTTACACATTACGATACTTAACTTTTGATTCTTTGTTTTCAGTCTTTAAAAGCTTTCACGCTAGGTCCAAGCAAGGACATTAATACATATGGACTGTGCTTCAGGTGGTCATGTTTGGCAAAATTATATCTTCTTTAATCTTATTTCCTTCTTATTTGATAGTAGTTTAGTCTTCTATGACAATATATTTCAGTGTTGTTATTGTTTGGTCTAAATATAAATTGATAATCAATTATTAAAATAGGTATTACTCTTTGTAAGACTCAAATTGTAATTGACATTACTAAGCATGACATATTTTGTGCGTAGGCCCCTATTTATATTTGATTTTTCTCCGAAAATATTATTAAATAGTTAAATGCACAATATGAACGAAAAATGTCGACAATTTTATCCTAGTTCTGTAGCATTACTCGGTATTCCTGCGTGAAACATCTCAAATTAGAAAAACAAAGAGAAGAGTGTCTAAAATTTCGGAAAGTACCAAACACCTGGCATAAATAATCATTCTGTTGAATATGGCCAAGAAGGAAAAGGATTTGTCATACGAATTGGCAAAAGACATGTGAGGAGGAAATTTGATTATCTTGTGCTAAAGTTGACTCAAAAGATTTCATGTGACATACAACGTTTTGACCGATAAAATAATGAACCTTAAGGAAAACATTTTGTCCAAAATGGCATTATTTTCATTTAAGAGTTAGTATGGTTCACATGGTAAGAACATTTTATTTTACAATTAACTTGGAGTAGAGAAAAAAAAATACAGTACTCATTATGGAACAAGTCTAGAATATATTAACACCACTTTTATTATTAATGGAGCCATTTATTTACCATATGGGAATACATTCAATTATCACTGTCTGCTCATCATATACTAGTAACCTAATGTTGGTGTATAAATTGTTGTGTATCCAGAAGCATGCTACCATTATCTGGACTTAATCCCTAATTTTATTTAATGAATACTAATTTGACTCATATTTACATACATACAATGCTTTCAGCATTAAATATGGTTGCATTTTGAGAAAAATAACACCGCTTTTCCCCTAAAAATAACCTCACCTTTTGCATGTCTCCTAGATATATGAAAAAACAAACAAAAACACAAAAAAACCTATACATTCTGTGAAATACGGTTGAAAAATGTATATTTGTATTATCAAGTTATTTTTGACTACCTTGATAAGCCCATACTGTTTCTTTAAGATCTCATAAGTTTTTATTCCCATTACTTCACTTTTTTACAGTATTTTTGTTCTATACAGGGAAGCTGCATTTGTTTGGAGAAAGCATCACATAAGAGCTAATCTTCAGGAAGAAAGGCCTATGCGGACTACAACTACCTAAAGTGAGTTACTCTCATGCCATTCCCACTAGACATCTGGTGGGTAACATTATAAACTTAGTAATTTATTGTTGACTAATTACTGCATCTTAAAATAAATGGTACGAGGTACTACACAGACCTCTCCCGCTTTTATCTTAAAATAGACATTTACTAAAAACTAAGATTAAACATAAAATATGCAACAATTATGCAGCAAAATACAGTACTTTAGAGTTTCCTTTAATCAAAACTAAGATTTGTGAAACAAAACAATAGATATATACATTGTTATAGAAATATCACACCAAGGATCATAAATGGAATAATATATACTTTTACTTACTTACTCCATGGAATTAGAAACTAGGAGCACTGTTACAGAAAAAAATTGAGAAAAGAGAAACCTCTTTGTCCGCCAAAGAGCATAAGAATCAAATTAATTTTCAAAGACCTGACTTAAAAAGTATACATTATATTTGCTTATAGTTCAGAAATTATTAGTTTTATAAAAATATATTTCAAATAAAAGATTTTTATCTTTAATAACCTACAACTGTACAATGATAAGTTATTTTCTATCTCAAATGGTTGCGGATAAATGATAAAAATTGGAAAATTTATCTCATGTAAAGTACCCCCAGAGATATTTTTATGAGAAAATGAGAATTGCCATCTTGTTTATAATGATGAATAATGTCGCGATATAAGATTTAATCAAAATCGTTAGAGCAAATTTTGAGAAAATCAATATTTTTTTCTGTTTTTGCCCATCGGTAAACTACCCTTAAATTTAGGGTTAGATATTTAATTCCAAAAGTCCATCCTGGGGGGTGGGGGGGGGGAGAGAAGGGGAGACGACGACAATGACGGCGACACATCTTATGAAAACCCCAGACATCAAGTTTTAGCCCAATCGGTAAGATAGTTTCAGCTCTAGCCCTGAAGTACAGACAGACGGCATTGTAAAAAAACACATTTTTTGTTTTTGTCATGAAACCTCAACATTTATCAAAATCTCGAATTCAATTTTTTTGATGATTACAATACTTTCTCTTTGAGGTGTCAAGAAAAAGTAAAAAAGTCCAGTAAAGTTATTGTTCTGTATGAAGGACTGGTGTCAAGGTACAGATATTTATGGACCAGCTCACATTTCCCCATGGCAGGCTTAATTTGAGTCAAATCTCTAAACTAGACTTTATTTACAAATAACTCCTATTTATACATTTTTTTCAAACTTCTTGTGTATTGATTTTTCAACTGTAACATGTGTGGAGTAGTATTTTTATTTTATTAGCGCTGCGTCTTACTACCCATTTAGTTTATATATGTGTAGTAAATACAATTTCATTTCATATCAAAATAATGTTAAATACTTTCCTTGCAAAATATAACTATGGCTGAGCTGATCAATTATATGCATATCTTGTTTCAGAACCTGCTGGAGAAAACAATTTGACTATTCAGGTTTAAACAGTCTTGTTTCACCAATTGTGATCTACTTTACTTAATTTAGTTAACTAGATTAATATACATTATCTAACACTGAATTATTTTATTTTCCCTAGTCACAAATTATGTGACATATTGTGATAAGTTTTAGTGCATTGCCTGTAAATTTGAGGGTAGCATCTTTGTGAAGAAGTGTATAGAAGATCCCATTTCAATAAAATAACACAAATATATAGTAAAACAAACATTTTATGTACGGTAGTTAAATATACATTTTTATAGTTTGATTTTCCTTTACAGTCTTTTTGGACTTTAACTTTGTTGTCTCGGTTTTTATTAACTTGTTCACTCACTCACTTGGCTTTAGTTTGGTTTAATAAAAGATACATTTATGAACTAATTATATGAACTATTTATAGGTTTGCCATATTCATATTTAAAGGCTCCTCCAAATTCAAGTTTTTTGTATAAGGCTATTTCTGTGCTATATTATGTCTGGTGTTGGATAACTCATTATTTACTCTTCTCTCTAAGTGTTGGGATGTTTGTGAAACGTGTGATGGAATATGTTATTTTAATTTGAAAAATTTAATGATATTGTTATTTAAAATTATTATTATTAGTCATACTACCCATTTGGATTGTACACAACTATTTAAAAAATCATATTCTATTTTTATATTTAAAAATTTAGTTAGAATTTTAAAACCGGTTTCAAAAAATTGATTTTTATTTAAATTTTAAAATCATAAGTTATTTAATTCAAGCTTGATTTGAATACATACTTGAGATCTTTCTATGCTCGACTAAGAATGAAAAAATTTGAGCTCACCAACTCTTAGAGATATTCCTTCATTATTTACAAACTCATAGAATACGAAGATTTCCTAATCACTGATTAATATGTTTGTGTTAATGTATCCTGCATTCTATCAATTTTAAGTCAAGTGAGTATCTCCCTAACCTTTATGTGCACTGTGAAATTGTTTGGTTATTGTTATCGTCAACTTCTCCAAGCTATTGGTTATTTTGTACCTATTTTTATATTTTAAGTTTTACTGTCATCTATTTGATATTTCTAAATTTTACGGGTGCGTGAAGTCCATTTTTTCAATTCAAAACGGTCAAATCAAATAGACCAATTAAGCCAAATTTTACATCCATTACTGTTTCCAGCTTGTGGTCTGGGTCATTGTTTTATTTAAGCCCGGCTAGGCCTTTCTTAGATTCATATGCCTTATAATCTAACTTACTAGGACAGTCACAACATCCAATCCCAAGCTGTTAATTCATCACTGAAAGGGTAAACCCACTTTTAACCCATGAATTTTTTTTTTGGCCATGCCAGGAATCGAACCAGGTACCCTTAGCTTAGTAGATAGACACACTAACGACTGAGCTAAGGTATCAGATCTAAGCCAAATAGAAGTTAATTTTTTTTTGCTAATCCTTATAGCTCTGAAAATACTGTTTTGTATTCATTTGCACACTTTTTAAAATTTAATTTTAATTTGGTAAATCAAATTATTCTCAGAACATGCAATTCATTTACTTTAGATTTCATGTTTATGAATATCATATTAATTTGTAATGTACCTAATGTTCAGAATGGCATTAATTGCAAATAATTAAGAGTATTTTAGTTTTTAAAAGTTTTATTGACAAATTTTTTCCAAGGCTAAGTTGAAGCTAATATATCATTTTTTAAGACAAATCTGTAAACACCCCCTTAATTCACCAATGAATAGAGGCTGGTGCACAACATAAAAAAACAACAATAGGGATTTCAAAGATAAATAACAATAATTGCAGAGGAGCTGATAGGACCATCACAAGGTAAATAGACCGTACTCAGGTCTATTTGTCTTCTGCTTCCCTGAACCCAATCTACAAATATTTAAGAATTCTCCCAGCAATTAGTAAAAGAAATAAACATGAGCATAAGAAAACATAAAATAATACCAAAAGTAAGTAATAGTCATTTAATTAATATAAAATGTACATATTTTGAATATGGCACAATATAACAAAGGAATATATATATGTATATTTGAGTATAATAATAGTAATAGTTCCAAGTCTCATCAATCACCTAAAACATAGATTGCTCTAGTCATTTAATGACAAAAATTCAAAATTTAGAGTCCTCATAACTTTTCCAAAAAACAACAAAATACAACAGTGGACTGAAAGTCCTTAACCTGACCAAGCCTATAACTGCCAGATGGCTTCAAAAGCAATTTTAAACACTACAATTTTACCATAATTTGCCCATTTTCAATTAAACGAACTCACACAAAAGATTACGTGTAAAATATTAGCAAAAAACTTACTAATTTAAATTTCAGTTTCCAAGCCGGATAGGCTATAAAGTTAACCACCAATGCAAAATATGGCGTTTCCATGATATCAACAAAGTAATAATACCACACAAACCCAGAAGGGGACTTTGTGTCTACAAAATATGAAGGCAAACATTCTTTATCATTTTTAAATATTTATATTTGTTCTGTAAATTTTAAACATTAATATGTTAGCCGAAAATAGAATTTTAAATATAATAGCCGAAAGGGAATTTTGTACCTTAAAAACATCCTGAACACCTATGTGTGTCTTTGACAAGAGTAAAGCTCCATGTAATCTACATCATTATATATGCTAGTATTCTAACTCGGAGAGGGGGTGAAGGGGTAAGTCAAAACAAAGGAGAACCACAATAACAAGACAAAGAGGGATGGGACAGCTAGATGGTGAAAGAACAGTTGAGAAGCATCGAGAAAAACCCAGAACAAATGTTTCTACAACACACCGACGTCTCGGGCATATACGTCACACTTTTTTCCCATCATGCCACGTGACGAATCGGACCACAAGCTTCACTCGGTTAGTCTAAGCAGAATGTTTATCGTGGAACGTAGTGCGGGAAGTCCATTCGGGAGATGCAACCAAATAATGGGGCAACGGTGAGTTCACTCTTGTTTGTTTTAGTAGTGTCCAATTTTGATGATATCATTAACTCTTGTAGCTTTATGGTAATAAACGCCACAAATTGAAGTCTCCAAGCTTTTCACACCTTTACTATATTTTGTATCACAGCGACCTGGTAGTATGTGTTTACATATTACTGTGGATAAAGTAAATATTTTGGTGAATTTGCACTAAATATTACATCCAGAACAGGTGATGGATGTGTTACACCATGGTCCTATTCTCTGAAACTAGACCTGTTGTGTTCTGTTCTTATCAAAACCATGCCTAACACCCGGCCTGAAATTTGAAATGCATCGCAAGTATTGATTTGGAAGAACTCTAGAAATTAGGGATGGGGCCCTCAAATCCTTAAGGATATTCGAGATTTGAGAAAATTTTGTATTCAAGACACAAATCCCTAAAAGTTATTTTTTTTTTCTTCAAGTTTTCAATTGAAATTTATTTTAGAGAACTAATACTGCTTATAGTTGGTTCAGAACCAACTATATTTATAGGATGAACTTAACAACCAGACCCCAGACCAGTAATTACTTAACTGAATGCATTATAAGAACTAATGTTAACATTTAGTTACTAGTTGTATTTTCTATTATTCTATTATATTTTTAGAAAAAAAAATCACTTCATAAATATGATCCTAATATTAACTATGTTATCTAATGCATTATTTGATATTCATCAAAATCATTGAACTTGCAACTTTTTTTTTAAATGCCATTTAAACAGAATTACAAATACATGTTCATAATTATGATCATGATTATATTTTTTTAAATCCAGATATCAGGTCGTATGTTGTTGGTTTAGAATTCTTAGGACAATTTGTTCGTGTCTTGAAATTTAATTATGTACCAATGTATGTAATTGATCTTTATGTGTATTTTGTTTTGGAATTAAGAATATTTTTGCTATAATAGCATATATTGATAAAATAAATCAAAGGTAAAAGTATAATATAATGTTTCTATTGTCAGAAAAAGACAATTTATGTAAGTAAAATCGACAATCTTATTTCAAAAAAATTAATAATATAAAGATAGCACTTTTGAAAACAATTTTAAATATTTACTTAATAATTTTTTCTATTGATGTGAACCTTTTCCAAACGGTCTGAAATGTCCCTACTGTCAAAACGTGTTTTTTTATACGGCTAGTTTCACAGATCTAATGGTGGATTTGTTACGTAAGTTGGCCTTGACCATTTCACAGCCATTTGTTGACTGTCCATCACAGCACCACTGCCTTGGATGATCACTCACTGTGGTTTAGAAAATATGCATTAACATTTATTCACGAATCATAAAACATTTTTTTATTCATGACTCAACATATTTTGTATCACTACTCCCTATCCCTCTTCGGGCATTTGTAAAATCATTGGTTTAAAAGTCGCTTTAGCTGGGCTCATTTATACAGTTGAATGCAGCTGGATTATATAACGTACATTAACACCATGCTGAGAATAAGTTTCTATTAAACTTACCTCTAGGGCCAAGTTAAGGGAAATAATCCTAGGTAAACTTTTATGTTTATTTCCTCTTCCAATCATTAAATAGTAGGTTTTAAAAGTATATCAGTGCATGGCCAAATGTTTTCATTCCTATTTAAGTTATGTTCTTTTAAGCACTGTGTCTTAATACTCGTTCAAGTTTTACACGTATATACTAATTATGCTAATGTGTTAATGATGGGGAAGGTTCAAATTAGAGGAAGTATACCCATGTTTGTTTGGAGAAAGAGTAGGAAACCATTTAGGAAAAACCACCCTCAGGACACCTGATTGAGATTTGTACCTCATGCTCCTTGTCAGCCCAGTCTATTGCGAGTGATGTCTTGGACCAAAGGTAGGCAACATATTTTTCAATGCAGCCACAACTGTGGCGAAGGAGAAGTAAAATTCCCCCCACCATGTAAAAATTGAGAAATTATCTTGCTCAACAGGTATATTAGCACATTCTTTGAACAAGGGCGGGCTGGATGTTATGCCTGTCCTAGTCTTAAGTTATATTATAAGGCATATGAAGCTACGACAGGCCTAGCTAGCCGATAGTGTAAAAATATATGGCTTGAATAAAAAACTGACCCGGACCATAGGCTGGAAAAGTAATGGATGTAAAAAAACAACATAACAATTATAACACAGCATTATAGTTTTATTAGACATTGTATTACCATTTGTCTAGGTGTGTAAAATGTATTAACTAAGCAACTGAGCTAATTTTCATTTATATTTTACAACCTCTGTAAATAGTTATGTATGGACCTAATGATATTTTAGGACGTTTGTTTCATTGTTAATTACATTCCATATTTATTACATATATATATTTTTGTGTGTATGTATGTGTGTAATATCGAATAAGATTTATTTATCAAATATTGAGAAGTTAGTGCATAGTCATCTATTGTTCATTCTTAAATACCGTAAGGATGAGAATCGCTAGCAAAACATCAATGTCTACATCGGAGAAGTACCATCAATGTTTGAAAAACATCGGTCCCTAAACATCTATTATTCTAACCCTAAATCATCGATGATTTAGTTTAAAAAACATCGAACCTCTTAAACTGAGTGTATGAATATTGTTTAGTGATTGCTGTGATAAGCATAATATATTGTTATATTAATATAAAAAACATCAATGTTTCTACCCCCAAATCATAAACATTTTAATTTATTTTAAACATAAAAACTCCTAAACTTAGAATAAGATCATGTTTAATAATTAATGGGGTTATCACAATATTAATATGTTAATATTCAAATAATCATTAATTAAGAACACAAAGATAAAAGTACAGTAAAACATTTATGGGCTCAAAACATCGGTCATTCACCATCGATGGTGAAAACATCGAACATTGAAATCAAAACAGACCATTGATGCTCATCCTTATTTAATAGTAGTTATAACTCTATCCTTAATATGATCCTTTTATCTTGTCTTTTCAAAGAACAGGGTTTAGGGAATAACATTATTCTTATGAGGCCTGGAAGTAATCTGGAATTTGTTATTGTTGTTTCCTGCTCTCAAATTATAATGGATGAATTATAATAAAGAATGTTATCATTTAGTTACTATTTGTATTTTATATTATTCTATTATATTTATGTTTACTATATTCATAATTTTTTCCTAGATTCGGATTTGGGATTAGAAGGTAAATTGGAGGGTTGGATTCGACCCAACTTTACTCTCAATATTTTATTGTAACATTCTTATGTCTTCTACAGTAGTAGTCGTTGCACACATACACACATATTAAGACGTCACCTTTGTGCATTGTATTTTCCCCACATTTTCCCTCTTTCCATTATTATAACATCATTTAGCCATTGGGCCTCCTCATTATTCTATAGTTTTGTGATTATCATCTATTTTGTAATATATTTTTGTCACTTTGCAGTTGAAGGTGGTCGCAAATAAGTGGATTCCACTAGTGTTGATATTGGGATTCCCACGGCTCCTTTAGTGATCTAAGTCATTTTTCAAACGCTATTGGGTCTTGTAAATTTGTGTTTATGAAAAATGTTACAGAGGTTGGGTTTAACAGATAGTATCTATCTTTCAAATTTTTTGACCAAATGAAATTTATTATGCTGCTCACCATTTATACATTGTGGTTTGAATACATTTCTGAATGTTGATTTTTCTTTTACTTTATATTTATATAAGTTCAGTAGCTGAATTTTTTTATATAGTATTTATAATTATTATTATTAGCACCGCGTCTTACTACCTGTTCGGGTTATACGCACTTACGCTAATGTGTAATGGTAGGGTGATTGTGAGATGAAATGGAGGACCTACAGTTTAACGTGGAATCCGAACCACGATGGAGGCCTGGCATTCCTCACATTCACAAGTTGTGATTAATACATATCTTGTCAGAGATGAAGGAAGGGTTTGACAAGCAGATAAATCTTTGCCGGGACCGAGGATTGAACCCCGGACCCTCAGCACAGAAGTCTGACACCTTACCCCTAGACCACCAGGTCACCGATATATATAGTATTTATTATGATGTATTAGCCAAGCTATTATATTTGTTAGTTACGGCTATAACTGCATCTAAATATCATATTCTTTAAATTGAAAAATGACACCTGAATACCTAAATCGAACCCCGGATCTTTGGCTTAGTACACAAATGTTCTAACTACTGAACTATCCAGGAGTCATCCTGTGCCAAAGGTCATTCTTATTTATAATTTTAGCTAAAGTGAAAATATTACAACTTGAGTTTAAAATATTTTAATTTTTTTTTTCTGACAAGCTATATTGTTTGTTCCATTTTATTTTTCATCCTTCTATCCTATATATATATATATATATATATATATAAAAACACAATAAATAAAAAAATGATTTTATTAAGAATTAATAGCCGGAGCTATTATTTATGCTTGTTAGTAGGGAATTACTCCACTAGATATCATATTCTGAAAATTGAAAAATGACACCTGGACACGGGAATCGAACTACTAAGCCAGAGGTCCCGGGTTCGATTCCCGTGTCCAGGTGTCATTTTTCAATTTTCAGAAAAAAAAATGATTCTTTGAGTAAAATTATTGTATTATATTTGAACGATTTTGTGATTTATTTTTTATAATTTAAACTGTCCATATTTATATAATTCATTTTACTAATCGAATAAAATTGTGATTTTGAGTCAAGTCTTTTGTATATGCATTCAAGACACATTTTTTGAGATTTTTTTCAAATTTTGAATCACATGAATACTCCAGGATTTTAGCATCTCGATATTTGTTGAGCTGACTAAATTTGTTTAGTATGCTTTACTTGGGCCCATATTTTGGTAAACTGTTTAGAAAATTGTAGAAATTGAAGCACAAGTAACAAGTTTAATGATGAGAAGGCCCAATGGTTAAATTATACAATAATGGAAAACAATAAAAATCTGGTAAAATTTTTCAAATTCAAAATGGTCAATTTTTAAAAATATTTTTTCTTTCCTTACTTTAAAAAAAATACTTAAAGGCAATAATATTGAAATATACAATTGTGTTTCAATATGTGTGTGACCTTTTATACCATAAAAGCCAGAAGGAAGGAAGATGTCACGTTTGTGAAATGGATTCTTACCACACTTTTCTTCTCTCCCAAGGTGGGTTTTCTTCACTTAATTGGTTTATCTAACATCATTTTTTATAATTTTTTGTTATTGTATACAAGCGTAGATAAACGTAATAATTGTGCTTTATTTCAAACATATATTTCTCTGTATAACAATTTTTTTTATCAAAGCCAATCTAATTCCCATTTTAGCTGATTTAAGGTTTTTTTTAACTATACTTTTATTAATATACATGGTTTGATAAATCTTTGAATGTTAAAAATTGTATTTATAGAATGTATCTACAAGTGTTAAAAACGACTGAGAAAAAATATATTTACAGTTTTAATAATTGTTGTTGTTGCATGAATCTGATACTTTAATATATATTACCAATGTATAGTTATTATTCCTTGCATTTTAATTCAAATTTTTACATAGTAAATATCTTCAAGTACCTGCATATATATTAAAATAGTTTTATTAATATTATTATAAACTTCTATTTATTAAATTAATGTGTATTTCCTAAAGCCTTGCCAATATTGTTAGTAAAGATTCCAAAAGTTAAATAATTGAAATGTTTTGTTAATTTAGATTGTGATTTTTTTCTTTTGATATATACTAGCATTTAATCGAAAAATCTCTTTGTTGAACAAATAAATTAAAGAAAATTTAATATAAATTTTGTATCCATTTTATAGTGTAACATTGATTAACAAAGTTTGTATATGAATTTATATTCTAGATGTACCTACATTCAGCTCATGAATACTGAATAAAATGAAAATAGAATTAGGGCTGTGGAAGTATTTTTCACCTTGAGTTAAATTCAATTTAAGTTTGAATAGAAATATAAAATTACAGTAATATAGAATAATATTATTTTGTAAAGTATTAAGAGTTAAATATGAACCATAAACAAAAATGTATACAGTTTTATGAATAATAGTTTTTGAATAAAAAGCTAAGGACTTTTAGGAAGTTGTGTTGCGGTGGTCACACTCCCCCGAGGAATCAAGATAAAATAAAACCTAGGTCGGTGTATTTGGTGATAACGATCAAATTTATTTAAGAAGCAGTGATTGTATTCAAGAGGCATCTATTACCCTGAGCCAAGAGTCACGGCTTTGATTCCTGGTATGGCCGAAAAATTTATTATTGGTGAAATGTGGGTTTACCCTTTCACAGCGATGACTTAACAGCTGGGGGGCTGTATTTTGTCTGTCCTATATTTAAGTAAGTTTGTGCTGATATAATCAGTTGCTTCATTTCATGAAGTACACAGTGACTACCTCAAAAAAGAAAAAAAAGCTATTACCTCTTTGTTCAGCGACAGCAATGTAAATTATGAACTGTGTTCTTTGCATTGTAAAAACCATATTGTGTTTGTTTACTTTTTATGTGTTTCTATCTCTTTTCTTTACCTTTCATATTGTTAAAAAAATATTGTTTCAATCTAAATTTAATATAGCTTTACTTTAATCAAAATTTTCAAGTGTTGGAAAACTTTTGATTTGACTTGAACTCAGATTTTCAAAACTCACATCTCTAAATAAAACAAATCTATTTAATACAAAAAGGTACTTTAAACTATGTGAGAAAGATTTAATATAGAAATACAAGCTTCCTTTGAAAATGGCGATAGTTTTATGATTTAAATTAGGAGGGATAGCCAGCACGCTTACCTTGCTGATACTGGAGTAGAAATTGTTTAGATAGAACACTAAAAAACACACTAACAAATTTTTAAGGACAAGCTTTCACTGTTACAAACAGCTTCATCAGGTCAAGAGAGTAGACTGATGCTCTTGGTTGAACTGTAAGATTGACTGTCCACAACTGACGGTTTTTCAGTTATGATATCACTGTATAGATGGCAGCACTTTGAATAAATAGATATATAGATAGATAGAAAAACTAAAAGTTGTGTTATATAAGGTATTACTATTACTGTGACATTGAATGTAATAATAATAAGTGTGCTGGTAGGAAGGAGAGGAATTACCTAAGGTTGAGGTTAGGGGCTTGTCTGGATTTGATGATATATTGATGGGCCAGTTCCCATATCCTTAGTTGTGAAGGGTTGCATATTTCTTTGTTCAGGGATTTGACCACCTTGGTTGTGTAACAGTGATTAAAGTCAAGATTATGGGTTTTGGCGTGTGAGGCTACAGGCTTATCTATATTTTTCATTTTTGTGTAATGTCAATGACCATTCATTCTCCTTCTTAGTGTATTTGTTGTGAGACCAATGTATTGTGCTTAGCACTGGCTGCATTTCAGTTGGAAGCTGGGGTTTTCAGAATCACAAGTATGGTGGCCTTTTATAGGATATTTATTTTAGTTTCGTTGCTGGAGAGTGAATTTGTTGGTTTATGTATGGTGCAGGTTTTGTAGGGGGTGCAATTGAAGGGAAATTAACCTGATATTTGTTTGGGTTTGGGTTTTACAAGTAAGTTTCGTAGATTGGCTGGTTGTTTATAGGTTACTTTTGGAGGCTCTTTGAAGATATGTTGTGTAGTGGTGAAGGATTGCAGTATGGGGAAACCTGTTTTCAAGAGATTGTTGAGTTTTTGGAGTCCAGGGTAGTATGTAGTGACCAGAGGGATGATGATGTTTGTTATTGTTGAGGTTGTGGGCCCGCTATTTTGAGCTCTGTCTATGTGACTACACACCAGTGGTTTGGGGTAGCCTCTGTTTATAAAAGCATGTTGCAGTATTTTTATTGTATTGTAAAAGGTCATGGTTGGAGAAAATTCCTTTGGCTCTAATGGCTAGGTTGTGTGGGAGTGATCTCTTTGTGTTCATAGGGTGGCAGCTGTCATAATGAAGGTATTGTTGCCGGTTGGTTTCCTTGGTGGAGTGTGATGTCTATATCCAGAAAAGTAATGCTGGATATGGATATTTTCCAGGTAAATATTAGCGGTGAAAATTTGTTGAGGTCTGCCATGAAGGACTCGAATTGCTGAGTGGTGCTGGTCCAGATCTTAAAGATGTCATCGATGTATCTGAACCAACAAAGGGGCTGTAGCGGGTGTTTACCCAGGAACATACGTTCCAGTCTTCCCATATACAAGTTTACATATGAGGGGGCCATGCGCGTTCACATGGTAGTGCCTTTAATTTGCAGGTAGATTTTGTCCATAAATCTGAAATAATTTTTCTCAAGAATGAAATTTGATAGTTTTATCAGCAATGCAATAATGGGTCGGGTACCAGAAGGACGTGTGTTGTAACATCAATTGAGACCAAGATGCCATGCTTTGTGATGTAAGATGGTAGATTCTTGACCAGAGGCTGAAGGTATGAGTCCACAAGTGCTGATACGCGTTCTGTGGGTGAGCCACATCCTGATACAATTGGTCGGCCTGGAGGAGGGAATGTTCCCTTGTGGATCTTCGGAAGTGGGTGAAACTGTGGTGTGAAAGGTTTCTGGGGGGTTATATATTGTTCTGTCTTTTCATTGAGATCTTGATGTTGCGATTCTTGTTGGATAATCTGTTGTAGTTGTTTGTTATAATTATCGGTAGGGTCTTGATTTAACTGGGTGTAAGTTCGGGTGTCAGATAGTTGCCTCTCAGCTTCAATGATGTAGTCCTGGCGGTCCATGACGACGGTCGTTGACCATTGGTGTGCAGGTAAGATGATGTCTTTGTTGTTAAGGAGTGATCAACGTTCTTGGTTGGTCAGATTGCTAGTTTTCGCAAGTTGGTTTTGAAAATCTGGAGTGGAGATATTCTGTACAACAAAGTTTATGTATTGTTCTACCAAATGGTCTTGAGGTAGTGGTGGTGGGTCCCAGCTAGACTGTGGCTCAAACTTTTTGATGGCGGGGTTTATGGATTTGGAATCATTTGCACTGTAGGGGGGCTGATAAAAGTAATATTTGATACGGAGGTTTCTGGCAAATGTAAGGCCCTTTGACAGGATGTTGTCTTCATGTTCAGATAGCTTGAATTGAGATAAGTTAAGAACTGCGCTGGTCGGTATCTTCTTTTTTGTTGGTTGTTTAGCGGGTCTAAATTTGTGGGGTAAAGTCGGCAGAGTATCTATGGGAGTGGGAATTTTCATTATGGAGGCTAGGCTGGGATTTTCCCCTATTAAAGGGGCTTTGATCTGTTGTCTTGCTGTTGGATAAATTCTTGTTCTTTAAATCTAGTCACACATTTTGGAGAGCTTTAATAATTTATTCTGTGCTAATTCCTTCAACAATGAGTTGGCTGTTGCTAGTGTGTTGCTTATATCCATTAGTTTGTCTGGATAGGCCATAAAGGTGACTTTAATATGAGAAAACAATAGATAGTTTTATTAATTTCATCCGTTCTTGAATGTTTTAAGATGGATACGTGGTAATATTTTTACCAATGCAGATGCAAGGTATATAATTCTGGAAGATTCTTGTACTTGCACTCCTAAAATTCGCTATCCAGTACTCGTGGATTATTTTTACAGTCAAAGAGATGCAATGAGTTGGAAGAAATCTGTCTAGTTGTGACTACAAGTTGATGACTGAAGGAATGTTTTCCAGATTGTAGTAGGTGTGGTCGATGGAGTCCTCCATAACTCTAACTACTCGAAGTCCTGACCTGTCACTGCCAAGCTGAGCACCCACTGCAGATGTTGTGACTACGTCCATGCCTTCATATGTCCCGATAGCGTTGCGGTGGTAATGACCACAGAACACAAACTGTACGCCTGTAAAACAATATGTAGTTTTTATATATATATAAGAAAATTTAAAAAATGTAAATGAAAACTCATAATAACATTTTACCTATCATAAATTAAACTTAGTTTAGTATAAACAGGCAGAAATAATAAACTAATCCTATTTCTATCTATAAAGTACTAGTAGTATGAGTGAAGAATGACCCTGGGCACGGGATGAATCCTGGATAGTTCAGTGATTAGAGCATTGGTGTACTAAGCCAAAGGTCCCGGGTTCAATTCCTGTGTCCAGGTGTCATTTTTCAATTTTCAGAATATGATCTCTAGATGGTGTAATCCTCACTAAAAGCATAAATAA
This sequence comes from Timema podura, assembly GCA_033556935.1. Lineage (NCBI taxonomy): Eukaryota > Metazoa > Arthropoda > Insecta > Phasmatodea > Timematidae > Timema > Timema podura. The sequence goes on from JAVRXN010000002.1 coordinate 45,750,227, forward strand.
TAGCTTTGGCTATTTAATTCTTAATATGTAATCCCATACAGTTATAATAATTATACAAATGGCAGCAATAAGCCATCTACCGAGTTGAAGGTGGCTGTGTTATCTGATAGCTCGTAATCTTAAATAAATCACACATTTGTAGCCAAGGATTTCCGCACGCTCGTCATAGACTCTGCCTTAAAATATGAGTGAAGAATGACCCTGGGCATGGGACGATTTCTGGATAGCTCAGTGGTTAGAGCATTGGCGTACTAAGCCAAAGGTCCCGGGTTCGATTCCCGTGTCCAGGTGTCATTTTTAACTTTTCAGAATATGATATCTAGATGGAGTAATCCTCACTAAAAGCATAAATAATAGCTTTGGCTATGTAATTATTTCTATATAGGCAGGGGTAACCAACCTTTTCTCCAAGCACACATTATTAAATCTCCAACTTTATCAGAGAAAGAAGAAATCATCTCTCTAATTATTCAGTTTGTGTCAATAGCGGTGGAACATTATTTGTGTAGAGGTGTTTGGGCGCGACTAACCATAAAGGGATTTTGAGGGACTCGCAGGCCTAAAACAATCCAGAGAGCCTGGCAAAAATTAAGGCAATTGAATAGGTTCTTGCCCAAATATTTTTTGGAATTTATACTCCTCTATAGAGTATTTGAAGGGGTCTTTTCTGTTGTTTTTTTTAAATATGTTGATGCCTCTTTAATATATATATTATATATATTTTATATATATATAATATATATATAAATTTTATATATATATAATATATATATAAATTTTATATATATATAATATATATAAATTTTATATATATATAATATATATAAATTTTATATATATATTATATATATATATAAATTTTATATATATATTATATATATAGCAGTACTTGCCTCATATTTGTTTTAATTCAATGCCTTTAGAAGCTATTTGAAGTTTGTTTTTAATCGTATCATATTCAAAAATATTTTAGGGAAGTTAAATACATCTAGAGGAGGTGAAATTTATTCCAGGAGGAAATACTATCTTCCTGGGACAGTGCCCACCCTCCTGGCCATTTATGCCATTGTTTAAGAAGTGCTCTTTGTACATTTTCTAACTGGGGGGGGCGGGCGGGGGAGGAGGTGCTATGTAAGTTTCTAAATGTTAAACAAATTGATAGCACTTTAAAGTATTTAATCCTTGACATTAATTATAATAAAAATAAAGTCCAGATAGCTTCTAAAGTAATTTAATACTCTAAACTTTTCTTTGCTTGTGGTAGATGGGAGAGATTTATCCCCCAAACCACACCAGCCATTTTGGTATGGTTACGGCCTTGGTTCACACATTATAATGCTGCCACTGGACAAAAAGGAAATAGCAGCCTCTTGAAACAAAATGTCTTTACTGAAAAATGTTTCTGTCTATTATATTTATTTCTGTACATTTTTCCCCAAAGTATACAATTATACCTAAAAAATAATTAATAGATTTTCCTCAACAAGTTACTATGGTACATTATAAAATAAGAATGTCCAATAAGAAAGTGATCTTGAAATTATGTGAAAGAATAAAAAAAAAAAATAATAACCTAATGAGATGTAATGAAAGATGTGTGTGACCTGATTGTTTTAATATAGGCAGCCACTTGTTTCGAACATCTTGCGGCAGGGTGAAGTAGGATTCTAGGTTGTTCTCCTTTGGGTCATGCAAGAACCAGGGAATGTGTTGGAATACAATCACCCTTTTCACACCAGACTTGCGGGCAGTCTGCAGGGTGTTACTCAACCACGATTCGTGATCTTCAGCTTGTGTCTTCACCTTAACCACACATGATATACATTATTAATACCCCTATGTTCTTGTCTTAATCCGAGCACACACGATACACTTTATTATTATGCTATTAGAATAAAGGCCTTAAGCACACAACTTACACGCCAACTTCAACTAAAATAAAGACAGCTAATCCTCCTAATTCTAACGTAAAAAAATATGGTATCTTGCTAATTGGATGAACCCCTACACAAATAGTAACTTAAAAGAGGTGCTACTTACAAAATAAATTCTGGTACTACACTCATCTACCAATTTGTGTTTATTTTATATACATAAAATTAACATCAAGAAAATAGTTAAGTGTTTCATATTAAAGAAGTGATTTTGAATCTTTAGAAAATATTAATGTTAATTTTCTTTGTACTATGACAATATATTATGAGCTTGCTATTTCTTTTGCTATTGAACAAATTTGAACTCCACATTTAATCAAAATAATTACAACTATGGAACTAGAAATAGATACAACAAAGTTGTTGAAAGTTGGCTGTAAAGTGATAAAAGTAATGTTGAATTAAAGAAGTAAGGAGAAAGGAAGTTTCTACAACCACACAAATCTCATGAAATCCTGTAGCGTTGAAAAAGATTGAATCATAAAACTGAATCTTCATAAGTGAAAGGAGATTCAAAGTATTCATATACTTGTAAGATGTAAAAATAAATTCCTAGAATAACTTTTAAGAAATACTGTAACTTATAAAACTATAGAATTATACTATTGAGAAGCTATCACAATATAAAGATATATTTTAAACATATGACAATATTGAAAGTATTTTAAATACATAAAATGGTTGTATACATGCCAGCTTTGTAATTACCTGACTACTATCATAAAAATACTGAGAGTTTATCACTATAAACATGACTCCACCACACCAAAAAGAAAAGTAGTCGTCACCAAATGACTTATGGTACCTGCAAACCAAAACCAAATGTAACCAACAAAACCATGTAACTATAAACACATAAGAGAGTATATATTACGATTTTTCAGAAAGCTTTGATAATATTAAATAATATAAATATATTCTTAAACTGAAAAATGACACCTGGACATGAGAATCAAACTCTAGACCTTTGGCTAAGTACGTCAATGCTCTTACCTCTGTGCTATTCAAGAGTCGTCTCATGCCCAGGGTTATTCTTCATTCTTATTTTAAAACAAAGTCTGTGATGGACGTGTGAGAATCATCAGCCACATATGAGCGATCAACTAGTGAAAGTTTCTAAAATAACCTACATAGTAATGACTACGGTGCTTCAAGGTTGTACCTTCCACCCCTTTCTATCCATCAGCAGAGGTTGTTCTAGTAGTTTAGCCTGGTTTGTGCGCACATACACAGTTCAGAAAGCCTACTGTTTACATTTAACTATTCAATAGGCACAGTAAGCTACAGTAGCCCCATGGCTTCTTTGGTGCTGACTGACATTTCACAGCTGACTTCTAACAGTTGGGCACAGTAAGCTACAGTAGCCCATGCTTCTTTGTGCTGACTGACATTTCACAGTGACTTCTAACAATTGGGCACAGTAAGCTACAGTAGCCCCATGCTTCTTTGGTGCTGACTGACAGTTCACAGCCGACTTCTAACAGTCAACATTTAGGTATATACCTAAATTTTGACTGTCAGAAGTGACAACAGCTAAAGACATGTTTTTTGCAGATCATATGGTTCGGCGTAGGGATAAATAATTTGGTCTGGTAGCTTTTCAAAGCCGTCAGCTGTGAGCTGTCAGTCAGCACCACAGAAGCTAAAACTGAGGTATACATACAAAATGTATTCATTAGTCATAGCCGTCCTGCATACAATTCTACACAGTACAGCAATTAATATGGTTGAAATTGATATCTACAGCAAGAATTCCCAACCCTTTTCACTCTAGGGTACACTTAGTCCAAGATAATATTTTCATGGCACACTTGTGTAAAGGCTGTAATATAATACATTTTTCTATTAAATAAAAATTAAAATTAAAATAATGAGTATTGAGATGTAGTTGACATAAATGTGTTCTCAGATATTTCAGAAATATGTTGACCTATCTTATTATTCGATAAAGACACTTTTGAAATTTGTGCTTTAGATTATTTTATAAGCATGGTTTCAATAATAACCTGACAAGCTGGCCTAATCACATTTTAGCAAATAACCTGGGTTTCATGTTTTTTTGCGATCAATTCAGCAATTTCAAATGATGCCTCAGGTGCACTATCTGAAATTTAAACAATTTTTTTCATTTTATTTATGTCTTGTGTTGGGATGATGGTTTTTTGGGACTCACTGGGATGTTTGGTGGTTGGATGCCGCTTCATTTGGCTCAAACACATGGCTTCATTGCCCAGGCATTCTCCACAAAAGATACAGATAGAAAATGATCGGTCACAATCTTCTTTTCAAGTCAAACCTAAAATTATTTATCGCTATAATACTTTGAGAAGCTTAAAACTGGAACTAGTAGTAGATTTATTACGAGATGTTTGGTTGAATTAAAATCTTAGGAAATTTTGGCAGCACACTTCCAAAACTTTGCAGCACACCGGTTAGGAACCACTGATTACAGTATATAGGTTCATATATATTAAACTATGTTCAAGCAGTATAACTTTGGATATACAATTATTTTTTTTTTACAAATAAGAACACTTCTTAATAGCAGACATTTTTTCCATCCTAGTAGTTGTTCTCTATTAAGAGATTTCACTATATTTGCTAAAAAAGAACTGTCGTCTAGAGCTTGTATTAAGTAAGAACCATTTTATCCAGCGTTTCAGTCTCTACTTCTTTAAAATCTTAACTAAGTCACTGGTTAAAGTAATCCACTTAAATAATTTCTGTATTTTACTTTATAAAAAGTTACACATCTTAACAATTCTTTCTATTTATATTTATTAAGTATTCACACAAGTGTATATTTCAATGGAAACTTCCTATAATGTGTCTAGTGATAAGATGAAGACAATTTGGCACTGTAAGCCTACACTCACGCTTCTATAGAATCCTCTGTAGGTTGGTCGCCGACGTCATGGTTACCACATACACACACCAAAGGAATTTCTGGGTCCAGTTTATAGAATACTTGCTTAAAGTCTATTTCTTGCTTCTGACGAATCAGCGGCATATCATCTAATGAAAGGTTATTTATTATAACCATTATGTTATCAATAACCAAACAAATACCGTGATCAACATATTTGTAACTAACTATTCAATCAAATAATCTAATTGCTAAATATTATTCTAAAAAATCATAACTTAAAAAACAACATTACTGAAATGTGTGCTCAAGTAAGAACAGACATTCAAGGCCACCCATAGGACTTTACGGGACTGGGGCAGTCAACTTCAGCTGACCCCTTTTTACCTAAAATAATTACTTTAGCTTTTGTGTTTTATTTTTACTTTCATAATATTTAAACTGTGTCAGTTTTATGTCTCTAGAAACAAACTCATTAAGTTACATTGTTATTGTTTATCCTATGCTAACTGCTTTTAAAATGGACAGATTCAGAGGAAATTTGTGTTGTGGCTGCAAAAAGACTTGCTACTGTAAGAGAAAGATGTTTGGGTGATTGGAGGCCCTAATAAAGTGGAGGATTGGGGCAAACTACCCTATTTACTCCCCCTCTGGGCGGCTCTGCGGGCATTTTTTTTTTACCATGGTTTGCGCAATTAAAAGAACAAGGGCTTACACTTGATATTTTTCACTGCTGCTGCTGGGCCATGATGAAGCTCTAAATTTACATTATCCAAAAAATTTAAGACTTTAAGTAAAACTGATGAAACAACCATAAAAGTCATGCTATCAAAATAATTCTATTACAACCTAAATTATTAAATTTATAGAAACATACCAAAGTAAATCCACTAAATAATATATTCTTAGAAGATGACTATTTTACAATAAAATAGCAACATCTTATTGGAATTTTAGCCATTTAAAATTATGTCAAGATGGAAAAGGTACAAATCTTACATGGCATAGCGTCACACAAATCGCCGCACATGACAAAAAACTTTGGTTTAGGTCTCATTGCATTAACTTTCTTGACGGCAAGTTCCGCCAGTTGTAGTTCCTTGGACCAGCCTGGCACCGGGTTTTTCTCAATGTAGCGTTGGATCAACCCAAGCTGAATATCAGCCCCCTGGATGAAGTAGAAAGGTTCTTGGAAAACCTTCGCGCGTTCTATAGAAAAAATTTTTAACATTAAAAATAATTTGAACAAAGTACCATAATTTATTTTTTTCATCTAAATTTTTGTAAATTATAATTTATTCTTAAGAGTATATATGATTTGGAACTGGTTGCTTTACGGAGTGAAACAAAGCCTATTATTAAGCTTCCAGTTATCGTTAAATATTTTTATGCAATGGTTTAACATCATTAAACATTTTCTAAGTAGCTTAGAAGATGTCATGGTTACTCGATTGATTTAAATTTAACTTTTATTAAGCACCGTTACTTACTACTCATTCGGGTTTAACGTATATTTACTAATTAAACTAATGTATTGGGGATGAGTGAGGTTGAATTTGAGAGGAAGTGTACTAGCATTTGTGGGGAGGCGGAGTACATTTAGCCAGGATTTGAATCCTGATCTCCTTGTCATTGGTAGTTAAGTCTATTGAGAGAGTGAATTACCTTGAGCATTCATCCACCAAAGCTGGCTATAAATTTACCTGAATAAAACTAGATACAAAAGAAACAAACCAATCATGGTCTCATAATATACTGCATTGTTAAGGACTGGAAGATCAAGGCTATGATCTAAGCTGGGTGCACTGGGGTATGTTTTTTCCACCCTATCTCCATGCTGATGTGAATGCACATCTGCTAAACTACTTTTATCATCACTAATATTTATATACTAAGCAATAAGCAATCATAACGCTAAGCTTAATAACCAACAACATTCAATTATTTGTTGAATATAGGCCTAGGCCCAGTTTCATAGTCAGATTTAGTACGCCTCAAGTGCGGTGCTATACTAAATACAAGACGTCACCTACCTGAAATTGAATGGAATGGGCCAGTTTCATATGCTAAACTGGCCCATTCCATTTTGGTCTAGGTAGGTGTCGTCCTGTATTTAGTATCGACTCGCACTTTAGGCTCACTAAATCTGACTATGAAACTGGTCCCTAGTCAGTAAGAAATTTTGTGTGCTAAGCAAACTATCCTGGTTTCATTTCATGTGCCTTAGTGTCTTTTTTCAATGGAGATTTTAAATATGTTTGTGAATTAACTAAAATGATTTTCCACCAAATATCACTTTAAGTTATATAGATTGAGAAATAAGTTGTACTATTCAAACAATCATATTTTACCAATTTGATAACATATTGGCATGATAAATTTAAGATATAGTTAAATTGTTTCTATTAGAGATGGGTTGAATCCATTATTTTACGAATTATCTAAATATCAAATAAGAATCTTCATTTTATTTACGAATATTGAATTTGAATCTCAAGTACAAGAGATTTATTTTAATGCATTAATTCTTAAGTTACTATATAACATAAAAAAAAAGTAAATAAATGTTAACTTCTACTGTTATGATGCATTAGTTACAGTGCAGTAACTAGGGTGAAACAGGGCTCCAAATTTATTAGTAATAATAGAAGTTTTAATTTTTTAATAATAAAAATGTATTTTATTTTTATTATTTTGTAACCACTATTAAACTAGTAGCCAGTTAGAGTATCAATATAAGAATTCAATCAAAATTTAAGGAAGAATTTTCAAGAGAAGCCATTATTTTTATTTACCCTGGGCGCCATCAACTCTAGTGACACCTCTGATTAGTTATAACATTCATATATTTATTTTGGTGGTAAATTAATGGTTTGTAGTATGGTTGTTAACTTTGTCCTTTAATTATGTTGAACTAAACAATCAAAAGGCAGTAGGAGGCAGTAGAACTCTAAAATAAATTCAAATTTAAAAGTTTTTTAAATATCTGGATCTAGAATTTGGCATTTTCTCAAATCCTAGAATTTCAAATATCCTTAATGATTAAAGGTCTTAGCCTTAGTTTTATTTCAATAAAATATTAAAATCATATAGTTAGCCAGTACATTTTAATCATTGAATGAGCTTATAAAAAACACATTTTCGAATCTTTATAATCATGTAAAAAAAAAGTGATCTGAAATAACCAGGTGTATATCAAAACTATAAAGGATACAAGCTCTTAATTTGTCAACAAAATTACTCAAAACTTTACCATTATCAAAGAATGTAAACTTATTTTTTTTGGTGTGAGTTTTCCAATTCATTATTATCTTGTACAAGTATAAAGGATCTGTAACGGGTTGACCTGAAAAAATACAAGAAAAAACAGAACTAAATTAAATTAATAGTACTGTTTATTTACATGAAGTATCCCGCATTTGAATGGAGGTGGAATGGAAAAACATTTAGGAAAAAAACCCCACCCTCAGTACAGAGATTTGAATCTCGATCTACCTGTCATCGGCAGTCCAGTCTATTACAAGAATGACACCTTTGACCAATGGACCACCAAATCAGGATGGTTTAGATTCAACAAGGTGTCAATAAAAGTGTGAAGGAAGTTTATTAATTCACCCTCAAGCCCATATGATGTGTGCACTGTGAAAGCGCCTGACTTTGACCTGAAAGGACATGGTTCAACCCATGGTTGTAGAGTCGGTACGCCAAGCCTTCGACTCGGACTCCTTCACAAATGGCTAAATTATATTAATTAGTAATACAAAATTTATTGCAATAAAATTCTCCAATAGAGATTACTTCATGGGAAGCTTCTTTGACAATGAGAATTTATAGATGAATCAATTTGTCATTCCAAATTACAAATATTGGTCCTAAAGAATAAAAAAAAAGTCATCATCATCATTCGACGTTTCCACCTCTGCAGGTCGTCTGGCACATCCTCTTCCATTCCTGTCAATCTTTCCAAACTTCTCCTTTATTCCTTATCCTGTCTCTTCTTGTTACATTCTCAATGCCTCTCAGGAACCTCATCTCTGTTACCTGCTATCTACTTAAATCTCTCTTTGTCCATGTCTAGGTTTCAGAGCCGTGTGTCAATATGATATATATATACCATATACTGCTATAATATTACAAGTTTTTTTAAAGTCAGAGTAAGTACATTTTTATCGACTTCGATTTCACCCAAAATTACTTCAGACTCCACAGCCCTGGTTCAATCTTGAGCGATTGCAAAGGTATTAATTTGTCCACACATATTTCTTGGGTGAATGCTTGTGTATTTAAAAAAAATTTACCTCCACTTCATGTTTCTTTAAGTTGTATAAGTTAATACTGTTCTACCCATTGAGTGTGCACCCATGATTCAATCCAGGTAAGTTTTTTTTTAATGGGTGCTGCAAGGGGAAAGATCTCCTTCCATGTTTAAAAATCCCTTCCAAGAAAGCTTAAGAGGCAAGAGGAGTTCTTCCATAACAATTTTTAAAAGCCAACACCTTGTAAATCTATTTAGATCAAGTCTTAAGACTCTCCATAAGGATAAAACAAACTATCATGACCAATTCTTTATATAACAAGCTGGTCTAATCAAAACTCCTAAATCCTACTTCTCCTTTGGTTTTGCTGTAAATGCAATGGTTACTTTTCATACACAAGACATCTCGTTCCCATCATTGGATAAGGGTTAAACCCATGAGCTTTGTCTGCTAATATAATTTCATTCTTACACATTTCAAAGCGGATTATGACAATCCTACCTCTATCGCCCCACCACTATTAGTCGTGAATACCAGTGTAGTTGTGTACCAACAGTTTGAATTTTTGTATTTTGTCGTAAGTTTTATAAACCTGAAGAAAATAGCGTGGTGTATATTTTTTTCAAATACATATTTATAAGTATTCATGTCTTTTTCAAAACATGGAAAAGTAGATAGTGAGTGTTGCATTTTTAGTGAAAAGTGGAATGGAGATTATTTGTTATTGTTATTACAAATCAGGAAATCTTGTGGATTGACAATTTAGGCCCACATAGGGGGAGGTGACACAGTTATAAGTTTTTAAGTGTCAACAATAGTTGGGAGGTGGAGGTATCAGGCCCATCAGAGGAGAGGAGACGTCTCATCTGGCTCATTTATATATAAAATTCAGCACCTCTGGGTTAAGGCATGCTTTTTTTTACTATGTGAGATAATCATATTATTAATTTTACTCTATACCCCCACCCAAACATCTTCTGTGAGCTCTTGTTTTTAGCTATTGCGTGATGTAGCTGCAGTGCTCATAGTGCATAGACCAACTTCGATGTTCTAACCACCCTCATTTTAAAATATGGATATTAATTCTGTTATAACAAGACATTCACTTATATAAGCCTAATGTCTCTGAAAAACTGATAAAAAATCATCTATTCCTTACTAATCTTTGGTGTCAGTTTAGATATGAGACACCTAGTATGCTTAATTTTTTCACCATTGCCTTATTAGCCTCCCCTCTGTCCCCATACCACCTCATGACAACATTTCCTCTCCCCTGTCACTTGATCCTTGGAAAAACATTAATAAGAGCTATCACAAGACTTATCAACTTTAAAATTAAATACTGGTACACTAGTATTCTCAAATCATAAAACGTAATGAAGTCCAGTTTTCTGCATTCTTCAGTTGATAGGAAAAAATTAGGATTAATTTAGGTAGAGCCTAGGCCTAAGATTTTCAATTTAAAATAGCATATTTTTATTTTTGTTGTATATTTTAAAAATGTAGTAAAATGGTTTCATTAGTTTCGATTCAACTGTGGTTTTTCTTCAAGTTGGATAGAATACAAATAATTGCTCTACAATACAACATCTGGCTTGGGCTGATAGCCTTGTTATCCTTGGGGCGAGACAGTCTTTTAAGAAATGGGGGAGAAAAATTATTGGAATATTCTATCTTTAATTAGACCTATTTTAGAATTCCCTTTGTTCAACATTTTGTTTGTCAGGAAAGTGTCTGTATTATTTTTAATAGGCAAGTGTCTGTCTTAAAGAATGATTTTAAAATGTCCTCGTAAAAATAGGCTACTTCACTAATCAAATTACATAATTGGCCTTTTAACAACTACACAAGCCTTTCTTAATGTAGCAATGAAATACTTACATATGATTTGGTACAAATAAATTTAATGAAAATACAATAAAGTACATAATACTATATTCTAGTATAATATACTGATGTATAATTTTTAAAGATTCTAAAATATACAAGATTAGTATTAATAATTTTATGCTACAAGCCTTTTGACTTATCTTAATGTGTGATATTTAGAACAAGTTATTACTTATAAGGTAAATTATAATTTCTCACCAAACTATTAGAATATTGAACTCATTCAACTAGGAAAGTAAGTACAGTAATTAAAAAAAATATGTTGTCAAGACTTTCCAAGAACTACTGAACATAATCTTATCAAATGAAAAGTAATAAACATGTTATGTAATATAATCATAAAACTTTATGATAAACTTAATGCAAATAAAGTGTATTCTAAATAGCTTTCACAATAAAAAAATAATAATGCAAATATCAGTACAAAGAGTTTAGTCTTTTTGCATAGAAAACGCAAAGAAAACCTTCCTGTGTGTACCTATTCAAATTGAATAGGCTATAGATTAAACTTTTTTTTAAATAGGACTATTTTATAACTAAAGCTATTTTAAGAAAGCCTGATAATTTAAAACTTTTATTATTTTTAAACTGGGGAAAACATCCAAATATTGTTTATTTGAATAAGAAAATGTAGGGTTTCTTTTGAGAAAATATTTTTTAACAAAAAAAATCTTACCTTGCGGTGTTTTTCTATTAAACTCAAAAACTGTCACCAATTAAAATATATTTTTATTGGTTGGTTAAATAATTTATTAAAATGTCTATAAATATACACACGACAACATTGCATGGAAATAACTATTTTCTAAATATATTACTGTCATTCGAGCTGACATTGAAAATTGGGAGTTAACTTTGTACAACCTCAATTTTTTTTTAATAAACAGTATATTTATTATTTACCATGCTTCACATTTGTTTATATCAATTTAAAGGGGGTTTTCTGGTCGGCCTTGAAGAAAATATGTTGGCAACACTGAATAATTCTTTTTACATTTATCAAGCTGTTTTTATAGCTGTAAACATCTCTTTTAGCATGGAGCGGGCTGAACTTTTCCACAACCTCATAAACGTTTATTCTGGTGGAAAAAAGGTTATGCGCAGGGTGACAGCTGAAGAAATAATAACCATATTAAAAATAAGTAACTAATTAATAAATGCTTATAAAACACATGGTTATTACAAATTATCATACAAATTGGAACAATATTTGAATATGAGGCAAGAAAATGAGGTACCTAATGAAATCTTCAAGAAAATAAATAAATTTGAAAACATAACCTCAAATTAAAATTGACTAGCATGGTGCTGTTTTCAAGTTTGTTTGTTTTATTTGACTTTAACCCTTAATAGGGTAAAATACCACGTTCTTGGTAAAGTGAAAAATACCACTTTCTTGGTAACAATTATTTTTATTGAGTTTACACATCTAGGGTATCTAAGGAACCACTAAAGACAATCAAAATCCAAGTCGCACCATTACTATATTATTTTCTAAGGGGTAGTCCCACTCCCACCTCTATGACACTATTATTACGTTTTCTATGGACACTATACTGGCTAGTGATGGGTCGCTCGTGAGCGAGTCATTCAAATTGAACGACTCTTGAACGAGAGCTGTGAACGAACGACTCTCGTTTCGAGAGCGATCCGTTCACGCCGCCATTACACACTACATTAAAAAGAGTCAGGAGTGTGTGTCATTCACGACTCTTCTGTCATTCTTCGTTCGTTACTACGAAAAAATCTATTATAAATGCTTACTAGCATTACTAGATAGCAGCACTGCCTACATTTTTGAAACTAACTATTTTTCTTAAGGGTGCTACATGGGCAGGTAGAAATACCTCGTCGCCTTTTGGAGGTAAAAAAAATATTTCACCTCTTCTCTTTATTTATCTTTCTTCCTCTGAGTTCGTAACAGATTAGTGAAAGAGGAAGGACGAAAGACTTATCATTCAAGGCCGGTCACCAGTAAAAGCGACAGCTTTGCAACTCTTTTGGTTTATATTTCACAACAGCTCACTGGCTTGATACACAACCAATCTACTTCCAAATTTAGACAGTGGTCGAATTGTTTAAAAGAAATAAGAACATTACTATTTCAAGTTTCTGATAATGCTGCTCTTGTATATTAAAACGTGATTTACATTCCTTCACATAAAATAATTAGGTACCTATAACTTTATTTTTTAGCTTTGTTTCTAAAACCCGCCTCGGTGGCGTAGTTGGCTAACGCACTAATAGTGTTGAACTCGACCGCTGAAGACGGGAGATCGAGGTTCGAATCTCGGTAGGGTGAACTGGGGGTGGTTTTTCCTAAGTGGCTTTCCACTCTCCCTCTACGCAAATGCGGGTTCACTTCCTCTAAGTTCAACCCTCCCAATTCCTAATCCATTAGCGTAATTAGTACTTAAGCGTATAGCCCAAACGGGTAGTAAGACGCGGTGCTAAATATTATTATTTGTATCTAAATATTGATCTTTTCGGTTACTTTTCAATAACCATCAAACTACCTGTTATGGATTATTTGCATATCCACTAATTAATACGCTAATATATTAGGGAAAAGAAAAGTTTAATTTTAAAGGAATTGTACCCGCATTAACGTGGAGAGTGAATGGAAATCAAGCATTCAGGACAAAATCCCCTCTATACAACAGACCGGGATTCAAACCCTAACCTCCACGTCATTGGCAACCAATTCTATTGTTAGAGTGACGCCTTAGATCATTCGACCCTTTTAGTAAATCCCAGCCGGAGAGTAGTTTGAACTCATTTAATTTTTGTTTAAACATCTTATAAAATCATGACTAAAAAAATAATAGCCCTTTCTAGTGGGCACGTGAACAAAATCATTTCTCTCATCTAATCTAATTTACAGGTGATGGGTAGGTCGGGATTGTAATTCCAGTCGTGTGGTCTGAGATATTTTTCCTTCGATTATTTTTCACTCTATCTTCCCACAAATGAGGGTATAAGACCTCTGATTGATAATTTCCACTTTCTTCCCTTTTAGTGTGATTATTGTATTATTAGGGAACTCAATAATTATTTAAATGTGTAACAGTTGCATAACAATTATCTTTCTTTCCAATTTTAAAGTAAGTGGTGGTGAAAACTTTAATTGTATAGAACTTTTAGATATTTGTAGTACAATATTTTGATTTCTAGTTGGTGTAATTAAAACTATTATGTGACAACTTTATAACCTGTCTTTTTCAATAATATTCGATAAGATGGTGTTAGTAAGTGTGACCTTTAAAATTACTTATTAGTTATACCCACAAAATAATTACGAGATATTATGTTTGTGTTTTGATTTATTTCGATTTTTATATTTATAACTTATTTTGTATGTTTCAAAATATTTATAAGCCAACAAAAATATATTACAATAGCTAACAATAACCTTGTAAGGATGTAGTCTTTACACAAGTCATAAAAATTAGTTAATTTGTTGGTATGTGATTAAAATAGCTTTCACTTTATATCTACCAACGAGTAAAATGTGTTTGTTTCAATCTCTACGTGGAGAGCCTAAACAAGCGAAGTAGTGTTAAATATATTTTTACAACCAAATAAAGTTGAAATAAAATATAAATCTAGAAATAAATTTAGGCAAGGAATGTCCATTATATATGTACACCTAATGAAAGGTAACAATGTCCACTATATGACTGTGTACACTGTACTTTTAATGGAGGGAGGCAATGCCACTACATGTGTACACCTGATGAAAGGTTAGAATGTCCACTATATGTGTACACCTAATGAAAGCTAACAATGTCCACTATATGTGTACACTATACTTTTAATGAAGGGAGGCAATGCCCACTATATGTGTACACCTGATGAAAGGTCACAATGCCCACTACATGTGTACACCTGATGAAAGGTTAGAATGTCCACTATATGTGTACACCTAATGAAAGGTAACAATGTCCACTATATGTGTACACTATACTTTTAATGAAGGGAGGCAATGCCCACTATATGTGTACACCTGATGAAGCTAACAATGTCCACTATATGTGTACACCTGATGAAAGGTTAGAATGTCCACTATATGTGTACACCTAATGAAGGTTACAATGTCCACTATATGTGTACACCTGATGAAAGGTTAGAATGTCCACTACATGTGTACACCTGATGAAAGGTTAGAATGTCCACTATATGTGTACACCTAATGAAAGCTAACAATGTCCACTATATGTGTTACACTGTACTTTTAATGAAGGGAGGCAATGCCCACTATATGTGTACACCTGATGAAAGGTTACAATGTCCACTATATGTGTACACTGATGAAAGGTTACAATGTCCACTATATGTGTACACCTGATGAAAGGTAACAATGTCCACTATATGACTGTGTACACTGTACTTTTAATGGAGGGAGGCAATGACCACTACATGTGTACACCTGATGAAAGGTTAGAATGTCCACTATATGTGTACACCTAATGAAAGGTTACAATGTCCACTATATGTGTACACCTGATGAAAGGTTACAATGTCCACTACATGTGTACACCTGATGAAAGGTTACAATGTCCACTATATGTGTACACATGATGAAAGCTAACAATGTCCACTATATGTGTACACCTGATGAAAGGTTACAATGTCCACTATATGTGTACACCTGATGAAAGGTTACAATGTCCACTATATGTGTACACCTGATGAAAGGTAACAATGTCCACTATATGACTGTGTACACTGTACTTTTAATGGAGGGAGGAAATGACCACTAATGTGTACACCTGATGAAAGGTTAGAATGTCCACTATATGTGTACACCTAATGAAAGGTTACAATGTCCACTATATGTGTACACCTGATGAAAGGTCATAATGTCCACTATATGTGTACACCTGATGAAAGGTTACAATATCCACTATATGTATACGCATCCGATGAAGGAATGCAATGTTAACTATATGGGACTTCACTATATGCATGGTTCAAAGCAGTAATTCCCAACCTTTTTTTTAACCTACTGCCCCCTTTTGAGAATTTGATGCTGTTACAGCCCTCACCCCAAGTTAAATGTAATATGCATTCTGAAATCAATGATAATAACCTTGCAGAAATACTATCTTGCCAACAGGTCAATATTTCCTCGTTTGAAAAAAACATGATCACAAAATAAATGCACATTTTACGTGGCATAATTTATAATTCTTATGAATGAAACACACGTTAAAACATAATGTATGTTAAATGGTTATAAAAATAAGGACTTGATCGTATTGTCAAAATTATAGAATATAAGTACAGTATTTAATATAAGAACATTTTGTTAAATATTCTATAGGTTGTATTTATTAGCATACAATTATTCCTGCAATATCAGTACAACCCCCCCCCCATACGCTGCCGTACAACTCCCTTGCAATTATTTACATCTCACAAAACTAAAAATACCCCCTGGAGTATCACCCAATGTGGGAAATACTGGTCTAAGGCTTCATTCTCGTGTTATCATCGTTGTGGCCTGGGGATGACGGGAACATTGGTTTTCAAATCACAGTCGGGTATGAAACATTACATGTATACCACAAGGCTTAGGAAAATTCTGTTCACTATACGTAGGCCTAAATCACAAAATAAAGGAAAATAATGTTCACTACACGTATACTACAAAGTTTAGGAGAATTATGTTCCCTGCGTAGGTTATATTACAATATTCGAAATTTATCGATTCCAGCGAAAGAACGAAGCGAAGGTGGACCGAAGAAATTCGTTCCCAGGCAAGTACGAAGAACTCTCCTATGCAACCAAAATGAGCCTTCGAACTTCAGGAAAATTGTATAGTGCGGAAGTTGTGAAAGATGTGACATCGGGCAGCCCATCAAAAGCTCAAAGGTATCGAAAATCTTTAAAGTTTATTCCAGAAACCTTTATTTCCGGCGATAATGCTCTTTCACTTATAAATGAGCAGAAATTATCGCGAAGTCAGTATCAGGGTTTAAGAAATATAAGCTTAGAAAATAATTATAAATTGTATCCCTCGTATAAAGAAGTTTTAAAGGCTAAACGTAAATGTTATCCTAATACATCAAGCATCACTGTAACTGAATGCAGTGCAGAAGTAAAACTACAGGCCTTATTAGACCATACAGTTGAACAAATTTTGTCGACTCAAATGGAGCTTGAGTTCTGAAAAACTTCTTAACTTGAATTTTATTTGCAATTGGGGTTGTGATGGCAGCTCTGGCCAAAGTACGTATAAACAAAAATTCAGTGATGATGACGGAAGTAAATCAGATGAAAATATTTTTTTCACTTCACTTGTTCCACTACAAATCATATCCTAAGATGAAGTTAATAATGCAAAAATCCAAGACCTTCATCTCCTCGATTTTGTCGGCCAATTAAAATTGAATTTTTGCACGAAAATACGGAAGACACTGTAAAACAAACTGAGTGTGTTAAAGAACAAGAGACAAAATTTGTACCTTTTGACATTGTAAGAAATGGAAAAGAAATATCAGTTTCTTATAAAATTGCGTTAACGATGATAGATGGCAAAGTTTGTAATGCAATTACCAATACTGTATACACTCAACGTTGCTAATTATGTCAATCAACTTCCAAAGGTTTTAATAATATCGACGATATTTTATTTAAAAAAATAAATCGAGATAGTTTATCGTTTGGGTTGTCTACACTACACATGTGGATTCGATTATTTGAATGTTGTTTACATTTGTCCTATAAACTAGAGATTAAAAAGTGGCAAGTGCGAAGAAAATAAAATAAAGAAAAACAGAGAATAGAAAAAAAAATATTCAAAAAGATTTCCGTCAACAATTAGAACTTATTGTCGATCAACCAAAGCCTGGATTTGGTAGTACGAATTACGGAAATACTGCTCGGAAATTTTTTTTAAAATTTGTCTGTTTCCGCTTCTATAACGGGCGTTGATGAAAGTCTAATTAAAAGATTTCATGTTATATTGCAAGCCATTTCAAGCGGCCATGAAATTGATTTAATTAAATATAAAGAATACACATTAGAAACAGCTCTTAAATTTGTAGATTTGTGTCCCTGGTTTTACATGCCAGCTTCTCTACATAAACTTTTAATCCATGGCACTGAAATCCTAGTTAATGCATTAGTGCCGATAGGACAAATGTCTGAAGATGCGCAAGAATATTGTAATAAATATATAAAAAGATATCGTGAAGACTTCGCGTGAAAATGCAGCAGAACAAAAACAATAGACGTGTTTATTTTACGTCTTTTAGTAGCATCCGATCCCTTTATTTCAAGTTTGAGAAAATTGCCGAAAAAAAAAAAGTAAAATCTATGTCACCAGAAGCAGTTGAATTATTAATTTCACCAACCATTTATATGTGTCATGCTGCTGGCTACAACACTTCTTCTTTTTCGATGCCAGAATCTTCTGATTACGATACAGGTAACTCAACTGATGACAGTGAATAATTTTCATTTACATATTATGTAAAAAAATTGGTAAATACAGATTTATTTTATACATTTCACTTTGTATTTAATTCTTAAATTATTAAGTTTTTCATGTTATTTGTTTTAATTTTTTCAGTCTCATTGATTGAATAGTACAATAAAATATTTTGCAAAATCTTTCTGCGTGAAAGTTGTTGTTAAATTTGAGTCAATAAATGGAAAAAATCACTAATTGTGTAATTTAAAATACTTCAAAAGAGATAGTAAATATACATGTTTTACTTATTAACATAGATTATACTTTAGAATTTTACAGTTTTATATAAGAAGATCATGTTTTTGTTGACAATACTCTAACTTAAATAAATATATTTTAAAATCAAATACAATTTAAAATCGCTGTAATTTTATTTCAAATATTTTCAAGAATAGGGCCTATAACCCTATATGAATACAGTTTTTAAAGAATTGGAAGAAATCTCTTGCGTAAGAACTCTTTTTTAGTGTAAAACACACATTCTTTCAGAAACAAATATCTTATAATTTCTTAAAGTTAATTTCAAGGTAAATAGTACATAAGTATAATTTTAAAGACAGATTAAATGTAAATAGTTTAAAAAAATGTAACTAGTTTCCAAATCATTTCTAAATTTATTTTACTATTTAAATAAAATGCCAATTTTTGTAAAAAATAAAAATTAATCAAAGGCTAAAATTAATATTATTACTATGTTAACTTTGCCCCACTCTCCCCTATTTACAAAGTTTTTTCCTTAAATTGATTTCGCTCGTTTTCGTGGGTTAAATAATTATTTAATTTAAAAGTTTATGACTTTTACTATTTAAATATTTAACTAAAACAAATAATAGTTCTACCCGGTTTCGTACATTATTGTATTATTGGGTTAGAGTAAAAGGTTTTTTTTAAATTCTAGTGTATAATTCCAAAAAACAATAGGTTTTTTCCTGTATTGTGGGTCATTGAGACATAGGCTTTAAAGGTTATGGTTTCAATATAAATAAAAGTTTATGTTCTTCTAATAAATCTTTTATTTTGTTACACATTAAATTTTTCCTGGTTAATAAGGTGTAGGGCCTATTATATGTTATTTTGACTAAATTGTATATGTTTAAATATTTATGGTCACCATATTGGATCCGTAATTTTATTATTTTGCAATTTTGACTTTGGTTTCCTAATCACTGACCTCTAAAACCCCTAGGTACCAAGTTTCGTACAAAATGAATAAAACTTGAATATTTTGCTGGCTTTTATGAATTTATAACTGCCATAATGGGTCCACCATTTTGTTTTTTCAATTCTGACTTTTGATTCGCAATCAGCAACCTTTAAAACCCCTATGTACTAAATTTCATACAAATTGAATAATATTTTCATATTTTGACGAGCTTTTCGGGATTTGGCCCCACGGCCCGGTGGTGGGAAATGCTGCTTTAAACACATGCACTGATGGTCATAAAATTTAATGCTTCTGGCTCTCAAGAAACTGGATGATTTGAGGAAGAGGTAAAGATACGAATACTAACTATATGCACAACATCTAAATTGTCCCTGTTGTTTACCCATGCTCACTCCATGCTGATGCAGGCGCACATTTGCTAAGCTACCTTATCACTCCAGTGCACTTAAATCACCTCTTAATAAATATGGTAGCTAAGTAATTAAAAAATGCAGGTTGTGTAGCACACGTTTAAATGTTTACATCTAGAGGACACTAGTTTGATACCGGGGGTGCTAGAAAATAAAATTTCTATTTGTAGATGGATACGTCCTTCTATCTGAATGGTGAATATCTAGGCTATATTTCTGAATATGAAGTACAGATCACATTGTTACCTAAGTTAGGTTGGCTGTTTAAAAAATGTACTTTAAATGCATGAATATAATTAGGCCTGTGTCATTTTTAAGCAATTCACTGTTGCTATATATACTTAAAAAAATAGTCACCTAAAATCAGCAATGCATAGTTTCTTTCCCTTATTTCAATTTCTTTTCTTGCGGTGGGCTGTGAGGTATAATCTTCTTTTTTTTTCTCTTCTATGGTCCGCAGTTGTATTTTCTCGGTTAATGTTGACACTAATTTTTTTTTTAGCTTGCACATACTAAAATGTGGTCAAAATATATTTTTCAATAAAGATCGACGACCTACAAGGTTCTACCGAAGGCGATGAGCCGGGTGGAAGTACGAACAGCAAGAGAAAGCGAGGGAAGGATTAACCTGCTTGTCTGTCATTATTTCACTTCTCCTAACCCCTCCTTCGCTCAGAGCAAAGTTTGACCGGTCCTTTGGCGAGTAATGGCGTTAGTGTACAGGGAAAATGTTACCAGTTGCTACCTCTCAGGTTAATAATAATGCCAATAAATTTTGTGTTGTGACCCCCCTAATAAATTATATAATTCGATTCACAAATCTTCATTCTATGTTCCTATAATATTGCTCTTTCATTTCGCTTGGATTTAGGTATTTAACAATCAACTCAAATATCGCTTATTTTGACTTTTCTAATGGCAAAATTTCATATTTTAAGCCATGTTTACAGATTTCTCTTATCTAGAGAAACATTGAATAGAGTTTTGTATTCATTCCAGTGAAGACCAAACTTCAATACTACTAATAGTTTTATCAACATCGTGATAGAGCTGAACACTTGAGTGACACTGTATTGGCTCCCCTATGTAGCCCCCTTAACATCAATAGACATAATTCTGTGAATTAGACACTAAAGGCTATATGCTAAGGTTAATTATTATAAGTGATATGCGTAAGTAATAAAGTTAAAGAATCAAACGCAAATTGCTTCAGATAAATTACACAAAAATCTTAATTCGTTCATCAGTTGAAAGGGAAGGGACAGATTTGCACGCTCGGAACGGGAATTGTGATAACTAGTTGGCTCTCGCTCACCAATTTATGGTTGGAAAGGGGTGAGGGAATTGGGAGCGAGCGAGCCATGCGGTGAACGATATGACTCCTATGAACGACTCTTTTGAGTGAGCGAGCTTATGTGAGCCATTGATCTCTTTAATATAACTGGATGGACATATACATGCACATTCCAAGGACAAAGGCGTGACGCTCAAGTGTATCGTCTGCTACACTGAGGGGGGGGGACAGATTTAACGGTTTCTTTAAATGTTCTTATGCGAAAACATGTCTCTGATGAATAAAAGTGTTATTGTTTGAAAAAAGTGAAGTATTATACCACACTTTCCTAAAGAAACATTTACATTAAAGGATATACAATCCAGTTTTACAGGTAATACTGTATAAATACGAATAAAACCTTAGATATTTCAATTTTAATGTAGTTTGTCATCAATGCTGTTTACAGTCTGCCACGACCACTTATATTTAAAGTTGGTTATTAGCTTGTATATCGGTTTCATAAACAATTTTATATTGAAAGTTTGATAAATATAATGAACAAGGTATCTTAAAACTTGATTACATTTGTCTGAATGACAAACTTTGTATAGTTGCCATGTATTCGAACTATCACTTAGGTTATAGGCTTGTGGAAAGTATTATTATAATACCTGTTTTTTTAAGTTGGCTCATATCTTTCAGAAACCATATTATCTTGAAATTTTAATAACTATAATGAAACAAGTTAGCTAAAAACTGTATTACATTTGTTTTAATGACACACTTTGTATAGAAGTCTTACGTTCAAATGATAATTTAGGTTATTGGCTTGTAGGAAGTACAGTATCTACTAAACCCTGATTTTAGTAATAATCCCAATCTGTTAGGCGTTATTTCGTACCAGAATACTATCATATATATAATATTTTGGTAGGATAAACGGCAATTTAGAACGGAAGTAGAAATTTCCTTCTGGAAGGTCTTTTATGGTAACTAAATACAACTATAGGGTAGGATTCTGGTAAGAGATAAAGCCTTACAAGCGATCTTCCTTCAAAAACTACCGTATATATTAGGCTTTATAAACTTTTTAAAGAAAAAACGAAACAGTTTAGAACTTTTATATGCTCTTCAAAGCTTTAACTAACATATTTATTTAACTTAACCATTCATACATTGATGTATCTCATACATTCAATCAAATCAATGAACGATGTCAAATTGTGACATTGTCTTGTATGGGTGTAAGAGAAAAAGAGATACCCGAAAGTTTCCTTCTCTCTTACACAATGGTATGCAGACGACAGCTCGAAAATTTCAGCCACAGATGTCCATCCAGTTATATTATAGAGATCAATGATGTGAGCTAGCTCGCGTCAACGAGCTGGTTCGACCCATCACTACTGAGTATACTCAAAACCCTATATAAAAGTTGATCAGACTTTGAAGCTTTTTAGTTGCACTATTTGCCACTATAAGAGAAAGCGTTGTGATAGTTGCGGATAGTTTGTGAGTTTTATAACAACAGCTGTTCAGATTTATAATATTTTATTTCTGCAAAAAGCTTCACATGTCCAAAATAGAAATAAATATAAGTTTCTAGATTGTTTTAAAACTGACGTGTAAACGTTTATACGCCCTCAAATTTCAAGAGGCATGATTGTGAGAAAAATAAATACAAGATAGATTTCTGATCAAAAGAACTTTAGAAAAAAAAACCCACAAATCTAATGATTGATTTTGTGAAATACATCTTTGGCCAAAATATATTCTACGAGAGTGGATTGTAGCCAATAGTGATGAAAGAATTTTGCAAAAGTAAAGTGTGCAGTTGCTTTTTATAATTAAAGATTAGTTTTTTCTCTTAATTAGTTCCACATTGGTTGATCAATGTTTGCAATAAAAAAACTTCTGCTAGATATCAGCTACCGTCACTCCTATGTCGTTGGCTACTAGTATGTTTATTTATAAATTATAACAGTGATTTTTCTACTCCCTTAACTTTGGATAATATTTATATACCAAGCTAAAATGTTTATTTTTTAATTGGAGATGGTGCT
Source organism: Timema podura (assembly GCA_033556935.1). Lineage (NCBI taxonomy): Eukaryota > Metazoa > Arthropoda > Insecta > Phasmatodea > Timematidae > Timema > Timema podura. The sequence continues at coordinate 45,773,564 of JAVRXN010000002.1, forward strand.
CTAGAACTGATACAAGTAAAACACTGTATTTTCTCAAAACAGTAAATCATTAAGAAATTTCTATTACCATTTATACCTGCAAGTAAACGGCAAATCAAATGATACTATAATAATATCCAGGCCTATTTAATATAATTTAATTTTGTAATATTCAGACATCTCACTAGAATCAAAATCCAGATGAAGGACATTTACTTGCACATGAAAGGTTAGAAAAGTTAAGTAAACAGGGGGCGATGCTCAAAAACCTTACCCATTAATATTTCACTTATTTTTGTAACTTATTAAAAAATTGGTAGTTTTTTGTATTAAAACACTCTCAAAGATATGAAGAATCGATAGAAACTAAAATTATATTATTTGCACTAGAAAGTATTTGACATCACATTAAAAAAGTATCATTATTTATTCGTTTAGTTTTTTATGGCACTTGCCACAAAAGTTTTAAATTATTAATAGAGGACTGAAACTGCTCACATCCTTACGTGTTAAACTCTCTTAATATGACTGTACTACAGTTGGTAGTATCAATATATATGTTGCTGCAAGTAATATTGCTACAGTAATTTAATTAAATAATATTTAGGGATGATAGGTATTATCAATAATTGTCTTGGTACTTAAGTCAAATATAGTATTTTAAAAATGTCTACTTTAAGGCGGGAAACAAACCTGGGACCATTGTAAAGACGGAAGTACCAAATTATTATGTTTAAATCTCATTTTTAAAATAATAAAACGATATTGAAACTTTATAGACTTTATGCAAGAATGAAATGAGTAAAAGTGAAAGGTGAGGGGTATTGATTGGCCTGGTATTGAGCCTTCTACAAGAACGTACCTTTTAAGATAACTAATTAATACCACTCACACTTTCAAATGTGAATTAATATTTTTTAAATCCACTAAAAAATCACAATTCTCATTCACTCTTCAAGTTTGCTTATTTTTTTCCTTGCATTCGGCCTTATCCCTTTATTGAAGGAAAGACTCTAATTTTCGTATTCAGACAAATTACCCTAAATGCTAATCATCAAGATTAGATCAAAAATCCCCTCAGATGCTATGAGCTAGATGGTAAGAATAATTGATGCCTTAGTCCCTTCATGCATTAATACTTTTTTAAATAATAATTTATAGCCATGTTTATATGATAAAATTTTACCAAACAAATAACTACCATGTGATTTATAATGCAGTAGTTCAAATTTAAACTATCTTAAATTGATGAGCAAATGATTAATTGTAATTTGTATGTTATAATTTTTTGTTAGCTATTCTTTTAATTCACTAGTTATCACATTCGGGAAAAAATAATTACCGTCTAACAGTAAAATGTAAACTTGGAGGTTCAAACTTCTCTTCAAAATTTAAACTGCGCGCGCGATATTCCGCAACGACACTATCACCATTTGTCTTCAATGTCTGATCACTGGAACTAAGGAATAGCCATACCCGTATTTCTTAGACTCTTGGTGGTCCCTTATGTGGCCCAGTCGCCATCTGGGACGTGATCAACAGCCTGTGTTCACTGTAGGGATAGGAAAAACTGCTCCTTTAGTGGAGCAGGAGCAATCTGCTACTGCTCCACCACTGGACCTGTTCCTTTTACCTGCTCCTTTTTGTCACAGTTCCTATATACAAAACTACTCCCAACCTAATTTTTTTTTAAAGTATCGTGTCTACTGCCCGTTCGGTTTATAGCCATATGCACTAATTGCGCTAATTTGTTAGGGACGGCGATGGCTGATTTTAGAGGAAGTGCACCCACATTTGTGTGAAATGAGAATGGAAAACATTTACGTAAAACCACCCTCATTGCAACCAACCGAGATCGAACCCCAATCTCCCTATATCGGCAGTTCAGTCTATTGCAAGAGTAACACCAGAGACTAGGGGGTCTATAACATTTTGATATTGTGGGCCATATGTGTTTAAAAAATAAATAATTGTTGGAGCTATTCGAAAAAAAAAGTTCAACTTTACATTTTTCATGTAGTAATTAGTTATTAATTCTATTGAACACAATAATTGTTTTCTAAATATTTTGTGGGCTAAATAAAACCAGTCAGTGGGCCGTAGATTGCTGAAACTTCCCTTTAATCATTTGATCACCAAGTGGGGCCCTTTCAATGTTCAACATTAACGTAACAATTTATTGTGCGAATACATTACATACTGTACTTGTATTGTGGAAATATTGTTTTTTACTACGAAAGCTTTCCTCCTAAAAACTCATTTGTGACTCCCCAACCAACTCTAAACTAGGCCTATAATAGAAAAGTAAGTTTGCGCTGGACCTGATCTCAGCGCTGGGACAAAAACACAACGTATCCACTTTCTTTCTACTGTACGACTGCTCCAAAATATCTCAGGAGCACAAAGGAACAAGGTTGCTCCAGACCTGTTACAGCGCTGTCTGTCACAGAGACGAGGAGCAAGGTTACTTTGGACCTGTTCCAGCGCTGCATGTGACAGATAGACGAGGAGCAAGGTTACGCCGGACCTGTTACAGCGCAGCCTGTGACAGAGATGAAGAGCAAGGTTCCTCTGGACCTGTTCCAGCGCTGCATGTGACAGATAGACGAGGAGCAAGGTTACGCCGGACCTGTTACAGCGCAGCCTGTGACAGAGACGAGGAGCAAGGTTCCTCTGGACCTGTTCCAGCGCTGCCTGTGAAAGAAAGTAGAGAGACGAGGAACAATGCCAAGCGTTGATAAACACTTCTAATACGTAGCTGTTTTGTGCTGCCATCTACCGTACAATATTGTAACGATGCAGTCTCGACTGAGATAAAACAGTAGAAGCTCGGAGAAAACAAATGGGAATACAGTAATAGGTTTAACGTTTCAAACTGACCTGTGACAAAAAGGAACAGCTCTTTCGTCTGTCAGGAACAGGCTGTGAATGTGACGTCAGAGGAGCAGTGACAAAGGAGCAGGTTGTGATTTCATAACCCATCCTAGTTCACTGGTTAACATGCCGGACCACTACAATTAATATTGAATAATAATGAGAAAAATAATGCTAATCAAGGGAAAAGTCAATGCATATCTCAACCTATTATGATTGTTTCTTTATTCTCTAAGTGTTTCTCGACCAACATAGTATATTTATATTCAAAACGTATGATTGTTTGAGTTTACTGTTTTACATAATATGTTTCTTTATTCTCTAAGTGTTTCTTGACTAACATAATATATTTTATATTCAAAACGTATGATTGTTTGAGTTTACTGTTTTACATAATATGAAAAACTAAATGTACATATAAATTCTAAAACAATTGTTGTAGGCTACAGGGAACACATAGTTATGCCGGGATCACTATCATTCAACTTAACGTTAACTTAACGTAAAGGACCTCCTCGTGTGTTTAAATGGAAACGATCACGATGCAGTGAACTTAACGTTGACTTGCAGTTAACTTAACGTAAGAGATGTCCTGGGAGATCTTTTACTTTAAGTGAACGTTACTTGAAGGGTATCACGGGATCCAGCCAGCCAATCATTATGCGAGTGACGTCAACAGGGCTATTTAGTAATTCATTTGTTGGTTTTATGACCAATGTTAGTTGTGATTGATACACGTCTTGTCAGAGGTGAAGGAAGGGTTTGGCAATCAGATAAATCTGTGCCGGGACCGAGGATTGAACCCCAAACCCTCAGCACAGAAGTCTGACACCTTACCTAGACTACCAGGTCACCGTATTTGCTTGGTGCAAAACTATTATTCTAAGAATGAAAATTGGATAGGTGTGGAAATGTATTCCTTATAATGGACTTGTTTAGTACTTTAAAAAAAATTATCCCTAATCGAAACTGCAAGGCCAATTGTTTGGAATAATTCTTGAAGAGGTTTTTGATTATTTGTATAATTTTTAAAAATGTACATGTCATTCACAAATCCCTGCCTAAAAAAAAGTCAGAATAACTTTTAGTATTCAGGACTTTTTTTTTTTAAAGCAACATATTCTATTTGTTCCTTTATCTTTATCAGGAACCAAATGTTTCAATACTTTTATTTTCAATGTAGGCCTAAGGGCATAAGTTACCTAAATATATTTTTTGTTACTATTTTCTCTTTTATAATGAATATGTTTTTATTGAACTGAGGTGTCATTTCAACCAGAAAGAAGATAAATAAACAGAAAGCAAAATGGTACCATGAGGTCTGTGGTACTAAATTAGTTACACCATGGTTTTCGGGAGTTAAGGGCACCCGTAAGTTTATTTGTACAATAATTCGCCTTCAGCTCGGGCACGCCTACTGAAAGATCAATTTTATTTGATGCGCAAGGCTCCCTCTTCACATTGTGTGGTTTGCCACTTTCCTGAAACATTAGAACATGTAATTATGACTTTCCCTGTACATCAGTTAGCATGGGTAAATTACATTCTTAATTATATTACAGACTTTTCTTTAGTTAATGTATTACACTCAGACATCATTACTTTGAATAGGCGGCTGTTTAATTTCCTTCTTAATATAAATATTTCGGTGTAGGTACGAACAAAATATGTCTTCCCGGTTATCTCGTAGATGAGATTCATGTTGAGCTAGGGCTAGGTTATGTGGGTCAGATCTGGATTGAACGCATAGAAAAATCAAGAAAGTAGCATCGGGAGTGAATCAAATACAAGTGTTCCTGGCTTATTGAAGATGCCAGTGCCATTGAAGAAAAAAAATATGAGATTTTTTAAATCTATGTTTTGAGTAATTCCCACTACTGTTAAGATTTTTCTTACATTATATTCAGCTATTATTTTAATTATTTAAAATCCTCAGCACCTGGAAGATTGGAAACTGTTAATAAATGAACTACACAATATTTAAAATCTTAATTATAGACCAACTAGTTCTATGTTACCTTATCTCCTAAACTGAATCAAATAAACCATTTTGTGTTTAATGACAGTGTAACTTTGAACCAAGGAAAAAAATCCATTAGTTTTAGATGTTTAATCAGATGCTTGTTAGGTACAATACATAAAATACATAATTTTAATATTTATTTTAATAATTGTGTGTTTATTTGCTGTTTTTTTCTTATCTTTAGAATTGTTTAAAACACCACGCAATAATTTACTTTCTTTTTGCTTTTATACCTATTGTAATAAGTAGAGATATATTTTTTCTTTTGTCTTTAAAAACTTTAACTTTGTTTGTTTTAATTTTAGTAAGTATCATTTTGTTATATTTCTTTCTTTAAGAATGTTTGAAAGATTTAGTTTACAATCACTAACATTTATATTGCCCATGTTTTTAATAAGTAGGTCTATATTTTTCTTTTTTACTCTGAAAGTTGTTTTAAGAATAACTATAGGGCTTACCTTTATAACTAAATTTTGTATTTAATATAAATTTCTGCTACGATGTGTCAAAATAGTCCCAGGAGATGGCCTAGGCTGTCGGGATGTAAAAAAAAAATAAAAAATGGAGTCTTATATTTCATTATAAGATATAGGATTAATTTATAAAGATATAATTAAAACTCAAATGGGATAGGCCTAGGCCTAAGAAATAAATATAAAAAGTGAATCCAAGCTACCCTGAATGACTTTAATCCATCAAAAATTATCAATATTATAAATATTTTAATGGGTGATACTTTTTTGTGTCTCATGTGATAACATTATAAAACTGCAAGGTAAACAATTATTTTGTGTAAAAAATCCTTTCTTAAAAGCAACCATAAACGTTCCTTGCCCAGTGCTGTATTGAAACTTGGTAAGGTTATAAGCTCTATAAAGCTTGAGGCCCCTTGTTAAAAAAGATTACACCAAAAGGTCTCACAAAAGTTAGAAGACAAGGTGATTTTTTAGGTTAGGAGACTGCCATGTGTGAAATTTTTCAACTGAGTAATTGACATTTGAGAAATATATTTTACAATATAAATAGTTATCTGCCTAGTTCAGGAAAAATGAAATTACTCAGTGCCCTACAGTAATTTTGAGCCCAAAACAAAGAGCATTAATACAATGTAGCACATCATTCCATAATTTTATTTATTTCTCAACTAAAATTTAGGGTCCTCCAGTAATTGATTTTTCAATATCTAACTAAAACTATCACAAAATAATTTTAAAATGGTTGGTAAACTTTTAGTTGACATTGGAGACCAATTTGAATAAGAAAATATGTATTAATATTTCACTTATATATATAACATCTGACTTGTAAATTTTCTACAAGTGCACAAGAATTTACATGTCAAACTATTTTCCTTATGAAACCTTTATATTTACAATTGTAAAACATTCACTTGTAAATTGTAGACTTGTAGTTTTATAAAACAAGGCAGAAATCACTCTGGTCGTAAACATCAATACCAACAGGTCAAGCGCAAAAACACGGCTACTATAGGTACTATCATCGGCTCTTTGAATCCTTTGCTTGACTATAAGTCAACGTTGATCTACCATAACAAAGTATGTGTGAGCTTGATACTTGATTATGGTACTATTATGTTGTTAGGCTCAGCCATATAGTTAAGATTCTGATAGGAAGAACACTTTTTTGGCAGCTACAAAAGTTAGTAAAACAATTTTAAGGCACCCAAATTTTAAGACATATAATCTACAACCATCACATTTGATAAATACTTTACTTTACATCCATTACTGTTTCCAGCCTATGGCCTAGATCAATATTTTATTCAAGTCATAAATTCTCCACTACCGGCTGGCTAGGTCTGTCATAGCTTCATATACCTTATAATCTAACTTAAGACTAGGACAAGCACAACATCAAGTCCCGGCCATTAATTTATCAATGTAAAATCGAATCGAATGGGAAGGCACCGATGAGTATCGTTATAGTGCTCAACAGGCACATAACAATAACAAGGATTAATCAATTTTGCAATGAAGAAAGGTCATATGTGTGAAATTCGAACTGGGATCGGTGGATGTTTACTATTTAACATGTATTTTTAGTTCCGAAAGGAAATATAACCTTATATAGAACAACTAAAAAGATAGATGAGACATTCCCTAATATACCAGTTGTATACATGATGGATGCAAATGCCAGGTATCCACTCTGACATAGCAATGACACGAGAAGGAAGATGGTGAAATAAGAGGGTATAGGGCGTATCAAAGAGGGAAACTACTAGAGGATACAATAACATCAAGGCATCTGGAGGTGGTAAACCAGCCAGGAAATCCTGCAACTTATGTAGGAAGGGCAGGATGTCACCTGGTGTAATGTGGAAGTAAGAGAACTAATAGGGAATTGGCAAGTGCATGATTGTGAGACATCCAGAAATCATAATCTGATAACTTTTGAACTGGGTAAAGAAGTAGACAAGGAAAATGTAAGCACGCGACTCCTCTACAACCTGAAAAAGGCAGATTGGGAAAAGTTAAGAAGAGAGCTGGTACTACCGCAATCTATGTCACAGGGAGACAAAATAAACATAAAAGCGAAGGAACTCGCGTGGGCCTTGCAGGCAGATATGAGGAAAGTAATACCGGCTATGAAGGAAGTCACGAGAGGTTTAGGAAATCGACCATGGAATGAGCAGCTGCAAAAGCTACGTGGGTATGCAAGGAGAGCAAGACGAGAATATCAAAGATGCCTAGAACCAGCAGGAAGATTCCTACTATTGAATATATACCGGCAAAGGAAGGAAGAATTCGAAAATACAATGAAGATTGCTAAAAATGATAGCTGGGAAAGATTTTTTCAGGAAGAATTGAGGAAGAATGCATGGGATGTACCCTTTAAGATTGCAGCAGGGAAAATTAGACCCCCAGCTGTCATTTCAACACTCAAGAAACCAGAAAGAGGAATGACTACCTGCTAGGAGGAATCTGCTAGGCTACTAATGGATGTGTTTCTCCCTGATGATAATCTGGAGGAGGGGGACGAGAAGAATGAAAGAGTTAGGCAGAATATGGAAATGGAATATAATAATGAAAACGTGATAGTGGAACTATCAACACAGGACGAGATTAAAAGGCTAATAGCAGGAATCAAAAGAAAGAAGGCACCTGGACCTGATGGAATCATGGTAGAGGTGATTCAGGAAATTAGTGAACAGATAGCAGCCTTTATGGCCCAGCTCATGAATGAGTGCTTGTCTTAGGGCAGAATCCCAAATGCGTGGAAGTGGAGCCAAGTGGTAATTCTGAGTAAGGGGGAGGACAAAGACCCGCAACTCTCAAAGTCGTACAGACCGATATGTTTGATGAATGTATGTGCAAAACTGCAGGAGAAAATTCTATGTAAAAAACTGCAAAAACATAGAGATGAGGTAGGAATGCACGGCTTTAGGATGGGTAGGTCTACAGAGGATGCGATCTGTGCCACTTTTAGCCTGATAGAAAAATCTAGGGCAAAATATCTGATAGGAATATTTGTGGACATCTCAGGTGCATTTGATAACCTTTGGTGGCCAGCCTTATTCAAGAGATTAAGATAACTAAACTGCCCGGGGATTCTTTACAGAAGCTTTAAGGACTACTGTAGGGACAGGTATTCAAACCTGAGATGCCCAGGAATAAAAATAAGCAAAAAATTAACAAAAGGATGCCCACAAGGATTGGTCTGTGCTCATAAATTTACGGACGTTGGCCTCGAGCCTGGGTTGCTGGAGATTGAAGCACTCCCTGAAGTGGTGGGGGTGGTTGCTTTTGCTGACGACTTGCTGATAGTGGTAGAGGTAAGTTCGAGGAGGAACCTGGAAGAAAAAGTAATAAGATACTAAGCGGCTTGGATAAATGCTGTAGGAAAGTAAGACTTAGCCTGGCGCCGGCGAATACAACCTACATGCTGCTCAGGGAAGTGCTTAAAGAGATCCTATAATTAAGATAGCAGAACAAACAATTAGAAGGAGCAAAATGGTTAGATACCTGGGGGTGACGATTGACGAGAAGCGTAGCTTCCTAGCTCACATGGACAACGTATGTGGAGACCCTTGCGGCTATGAATGGGATGGTCAGTATAAGGCAGCTTAAGTTCCATCTGCCCTTAAAACTGATTAGACTATACCATCAGGCGTTGATTGTGTCCATAGTAGGATATGGAGCAGGAGTGTGGGCACAACGACTGAGAGGGGACAGAGCTAAAAGGAAACTCAGAGGCTTTCAGAGGAAAATTCTCATGAACTTTCTGGGGCCTACAAAACTGTACCAACGAATGCATTGTGTGTCACCCTAAGTGTCTGGCCCCTAGATTTAGAGGTACGAAAGAGGGCCACTGGATATTGACTTAGGAAAGGGAAGTTAGACAAAGTAATAGAATCAACAACTAACGGTGTAAGTACCAAGGATGATATAAGAGAGACTCTACTGCGGGAGTGGCAAACAGACTGGGAAGAGAGTACCACAGGTAGAAGGACATTCCAGTTATTTCCTAACGTACAAGAAAGACTGAGAATGAAGCATCTTCAACCTTCCCAAGGACTTGTCCACTATATCACAGGGCATGGCCTATATCGTGAATCCCTCTTTGGGATGAACTTGAGTGAAACCAGTCTTTGCTGTTGCGGAGGTGAGGCGACACCGAAACATGTGACCTTGGAGTATATTTACTGAAAGGGAAATAGCGGAGCTACTAGTACCTATACAGGCCAATGCCATAAACCATATATTGAGGGATGTGGACCGGTGGAGCTACCTCGATGAGATAGCGGACAGGGCATCGAAAGCAGAAAGGGACAAACATATGGACGAACTAAAAGAAAGAAGATAAAGACAGAACCAAGACTTGAGACAAAACAAACAGAAAGAAACAACTGAGGAAGAAGTGACAAGTGAAGACGTGGAAGACGGAGAAGGAGAAGAAACATCAGACTTAGACTAGATGTTTCCAAACTGGTGAAACAAAACACAGAAAGTGTAATAAAAGGGAGGGTGGACTAGAGTTTGATGGACTCTGGATACATCTAGAGCTCTACCGAGGAAAGCTGTCTCAGGGATACCAGTGATGAATATCGCTGATGAACCAGGGACGCCTGGAATATCGAATCGCTAGGGGAGAAGGAAGTAAGTGGATACAGATGAGACGTTGGAAGTTGTTCCTTACTCGAAGAGCCCTGCTCGCTTGGAAACAAGCGTGATGCTGGACTGGAGCTATCGAGCACTCCAGGGATGTCAACTGGCCACGGTAGGACGTGACAGAGAAGAAAAAGAAAATGGGACTCCCTACAAGTAAAGATATAAACTGATTTTATAGACGACGGCACTAGGTATAAGTTAGGTTAATTTAGATTTAAGTCCAAACCAGGCGTATCAAAAGGAAAGAAATTATATAGTCAAAATAAATTCAATAGGGAAAGAGGGACTATAGCTATAAGTTATCATAAATTAAATAATGGTATTGATATAAAGTAGTCTGAGCTGCTAACAGGCACAGGTCGAGGTAAATAGGTAATGAACAATAACAGGACAAGTAGTTTTAGTAGTAGTATATATTTATATTCCAGAAAGTTTATGTGTAAAATTTTTAAAATTAACTATATAGAAGGCTTATTATAATATGAACAGAGCAAAAAAGTACTGATTTATAGTCAAATAAGATGTTCAGGACAAATGTATAAGGAAATTGAAAAAAAATCTGATAGGGTAAAACTATATATTCATCAATGACAAATTATCGGCCACGTCGGAAATTGAACCCGGGACCCATAGCTCAGTAGGCAGAGTGGCTACCGACTGAGCTAAGTTGTCAGACCTGGTAGATAATATTAATACCTATAAAATAATAATGATATAGTAAAATTTTATCATTTTCTTTTTTAGCACTTTGCCTTACAACTTGTTCAGGCTATATATCTGTTAGCAATGTTGACCACAAAACAATCTCTATTTCCTAAACCATTCTACCCACACTTCATTTGCATTACATTCTAGACCTAAATGTATACATTCTTAACTAGATAATTTTCAGCTAGAAGTAAGAGAATATTTAAGGTTAATTGAAAGGAAAACAAAACACATTTTTCATTCCATATAGTTTTATTTTATTTTAGCAGATTTTTGGAACTTAGATTGCAATTACATACTTTAAAACAAATATTTATTTTTATTCATTTGTATCCCAGATGACAGTTATACGATACTAATGAATTAAATTAACATTGGTAAATATGATTTTAGTTTTGTAGTGTGTCATCATGCAGATGTGAAGATGTTTGAAGTGGATTGTTGTTCCATAGAATTATATATATAAAAAAAAGGTATATATTTTTACTTAGTCCAAAACCGTTATTAAACTTATTGAAATTAGCACCTTAACTTACTCTTTTGAAACATAGAACGTGTATGAATATAATTTTTAAAAATATTAGAAACTTTATTATAATATTTTTTGAAATATTTTCATTTTGTTTTAAGGTAATACTATAATATATAATATAAAGTGAAAATTAAAGTTTGAAATAGGTATATATTGTAAAATTATAGTAAAATATGTAATTGTACCCTGTAAAATAGTTTTATTTATCAAGAAGATCGCCAGGATGAAATTTCAGAGGGCGAATGGGGTGGGGGGCGGGGAAGATTGCCAGAGGCCAAGTAAATTTATTAATGTTGAATACCTATATAATTAATTTGGAGTTTTTGTTTGGTAACCGAGGGCAGTCCAAATAATATATCCGTTAAAAGTTATATATTATGATTTGTGTGTTGGGTAGTTAAATTTTAAAATAAATCACCCAAAAGCTCTAAATTTAAATTTACAGTTATCTTTTCTTTATGAATAAGAGCTTGAGAAAAGTATTAAAATGTTAAAAAACAGTTTTAGTTTGGAAAACTAGAATTGTTTTTATAAAATTAGCCTTACTCATGAATTAACTATTTGCAGTTTAAAAAATACTATATAAAGGGCATTATAAAAAAAAATCATGTCTGTAGGATTTTTTTATCATATTAGAAATTATTATTATAATGGTTTTAAATATATTCTATTTCATCATCTGCTACATTGCATTCACAAGGCCATTTCCTAGAGGTAACTTTGCCAACTCAAGTTCTGATCACGTTGAAGCTACTCAGTCTTAACTTGGTGTGGAATCCAATGAGGTACAAGCATTTCTTAATTATTTACGGGTCTTAACAATAATTTATATATTTTTTAAATAAAAACAAGACAACTAGAGTTGCATTTTGTGTCAAGTTTTTTTCTGGGTTGGATGGGGTTGGACTCCTAGCCCCCTCCCTGGCTTTGGATTTGTTTTTAATAGTGAGTATAAATTAATCTTTAAGTAATAAATATGTACGTTCTTTATTCCAAATTAGTATGCTAAAAGCTAGAAATTTTTAAAATAAATGTACCGGTTTGCACAAATCAATAAAAATACAACATTGATATAATGATTTAATTCATAAATGACACTTTTGACATCGAAATTAAACCAACATACCCACTAATAAACATTTGACAATATGGTAGCATACATAATGTTACATTCATATTATGAAGGTATTAGAAAAATAATTAAAATATTCAAATGTGCTTTGTTCCTATTTTTCTAGAACCTACTAAATTTTACATGTATATTAACCTCCTTTGTCACAAATTATTTTTAATGTGTGCAAACCTGATTTAATATGAAGACTCTTTCAACTAACTCTATGTCTCATTCTACATTTTAATGATCTATTCTATAAAATGATTTGTTTCATATGCTTATTCCATGAATTTTTTGATATGCAGTTACAGTTTTTGTATTTAATTCAAAATACAAACTACTTAACAGTACTCATTTACATAACTAGTTAATATAATTCTATATCGTATCTCTATATACAAATTCATTTTGTTTGTGTACTGTATATAATATTCTTTGCTTCCTTTAACGTTATTGAGTAAAATTTAGTATTAGAGTATAAATATAATAATATATTTTCTAATATATTTTATTTCTAAGTAGTATTCTCTCTATATAATATATTTAAAGATTTGGTCTTTTTCATTTATAAACTTACCTTGACAGCTACATTATTTTACAATAATTATACAATGTAATTAGAGCTTAAAAAATGTTAATGTGTACATGTTCCATAGAAAGTTTAGACATTTTAATTAACATGTATATAACACTTTAAATTTTTAAATGGTAAAATATTGGATTTATTTTAATTTATTTACTATTTTTATCTTGTTAGTTGTGTTCAATTAATGGTATAATGGTAAATAACAATTTACTCATAAAACATTTATAGAACCAATGTTTGCAATTTAATCTAGAAAGTGTGTGTTAATTTAAATTAAATTAAATCAAATTAAAGAGTGAAATCAACATTATTGAACTTCCAAAAATATATTACATTTGTAACCAACCACTTTGGAAATTGTGATTGTATTTGTGAGTAGCTAGTAGCCTATATTTATAATTTAAATTAAAGTGGGCAGTTTTTTTTCTGCATGGATTATTTATCTTTAGTTTGACAAAGGAAAATATTTACTTTGATAACTATAGTTCATAATTTTATTTCTAGCAGTCTGAAATGATCTTCATTCATTGTGTGACATGAATATATTTTATTTTATCATATTATTCAGTAAAACTTTTAATAAACAAATAAAAACCATACAATAGGATTTTCTCATTCAACACAAATCTTACTATTCTTGTTTTTAAACTTTAAGCACAACCAAAGAATTTGAGCACAACTACACAGAATATAATATTTACTAATGTTGAAAGACATTAGGTGTTTCTATTCATTGTTATGGAGGGTAGACTATTAAAAAACTATTTCTTCTCAATAGAACTAGTTTAATACTATTCATTTTAAATACTATTCAAGAAGAAGTATGAATGAAGTTTATAAATGGAATAATATTGTTAGTATTTTTATTTTATATCTTATCTCTCCACAAACTCTAAAAATTTTAATGTTTGTAAAACTTTTCGGCATACTTCTTTAATGTGAAGACATGCTTATTGACATTATTAAATACATTATTTGACTTACATTTCTTTGTAATTAAAGTTGTTTACAAATGTTTGGGATTTTAAAGAAAAAAGTTAAAAAGGTTGGTGATACATGGTAAATTACAGTTAATTATTTTAACTAACTCAAAGCTATACAAAATGCACTATTATATTTATATATTAAAAAAAATTGCTACAATTGACCAAAATAAGATAAAATTAACTTTCTAAAGTGTTTTTGCTTTCACTTAAACAATATTTCCATTCTGGTTTTATGTTAGGTGATATAATTTTTTATAGAATTAATACATAGATCTACTTTATATGTATAACAAAATACATTGTCTTTTTGTGTTACTCTGTGCCAAATAAACATAAAAATAGAAACTCAAACTTGTTAGCTCAAATTTAGACTTAAAAAAATGAATTTGAAACTTGTGTGCAAGTTGAACTCAACCCCTTCTATATTAAAACTGACAACACTTTTATCATTATTTTACTGACATGCATTTAACTTATAAATCCAAATTATGTTTAAAAGATGTATATTTTAATAATAAAAAAATGATGAAATTTTATTTCTCTCTTTAGGCTATGATTTTCTTATCACATTAAATATATTATATTTTTATATATATATATATATATATATATATATATATATATAATATATATATATATATATAAAACTACCTACTGATGATTAGAGAATTACAGAACAATTTGTGGTATGCCTGATAGGGATAGGATAAATAGTCTTGTATTTATTAATAAAGTTATTGGGAGGTGATCAATTATTTTAGCTGCTTAATGAACTTTAAAGTTCCTGGTATGGGGTAGTGTTTATAATATTTTAAATGCAGACTATAAATTGCATATAAATTAATGGAATTCCTTGACAAACAAGATAAGAAAATACATTTTTTAAAAAATATTTTGATTCTAGATCCAAACCAAATTTGGTACACCCAGGTCCTTAAAAATATTTTTATTTCTTGTTGACTTTGCATGAAATTTTTCCTTAAAATTATAATCTGTAATTTAATAAAATTATAGAGTAATAGAAAAATAATAGATCACAAATAACATAAAAAAAACCCCACATATTTACACACACTTGAATATTTTGATGCTATCTTCCTCAGAAAGAAGTAGTAGTAGTAGAAGTAATAGTAATAGTAGTAGACACTTGGGTCCCTTCCCTCTCTCCGACTGAATCCAGAGGCCGGGCCCCCCACTTTTATAGGTACTATCTGAAGGCGAGGGAAATAAAGGCAGTGGAAGGTTCGAAAAGCGAGAAGGGGTGGCCCGGGCAAAGCCCATTTCTTTATTAATAGGAAGATACATACATTAAAATACATACAATGAGCTACAATATGTTGTAAATGTCTTCCATTAGGTCTCCTTCTTCAATGTCCTTGCAGACGGCGTCTCTAATGCTGATATTGAGTCTTACTATTACTACTACTTCCTGAGGAAGATGCTATAATAGCATCAACATATTGAGGTGTGTGTAAATATGTGTTAGTGTTTTTACTGTTATTTGGGCTCTATTATTTTCCTACTATTCTATCAATTGATTTATTATAAATTGT
The DNA here is from genome assembly GCA_033556935.1 of Timema podura. Lineage (NCBI taxonomy): Eukaryota > Metazoa > Arthropoda > Insecta > Phasmatodea > Timematidae > Timema > Timema podura. The sequence continues at coordinate 45,789,051 of JAVRXN010000002.1, forward strand.
TTTTGGTCAATGCACTTTATTTCATACATATTATTTAAAACGATAGTATTAAACAAGCATAAAAACTATTTTGTGTTAGTTGTTTAAAATTAATATCTAAAAATACAATTGTGATATGAAACTATAAATTATTTATAAATGAAGGGAATGATTATGGATATCCAATTAACTTCTTTTTAGGTGGGTCAGTAAAGATTAACCATGTCATATAAAGATACAATTTTATTAAGAGAATTGTAATGTATAATATAGGTATTTGTTTTTATGGAGAGGTGTTATACACATCTCCATGGATCAATATAAAAATTACACATGTCAGATTTTTTATTGAACATTATTAAACACCAAATATTTTACTCCATTTATAAACTGACAGTAAGAGAAAGATTAAGGTTATAGAAACTACAATGATTAAAGTAGTTTTTAAAATTGGATAGTATGTTTATTTAGTGAAGAGCATTAAATATGAATGAAGAATAAGATTCAACATAAATATATTTTAGATAGCTTTTTAAAAATGTTCTTACATATTTATATGGTCTGAATGCCAACTTGAAAATATTCTATTTTATATGGTTTTACTCATTTGTTTATTTTCTAAGGCCTTTATAATTTGAAGCACATAGTACTACTACTTTAAAATAGTTTCAAGTTTTTAAAATGTTTTATTCGGTAGGTTTGGCTTAGGGCTTTGCTTCACCAATCATATAATGCTTTGTAAAGCAATAGTGTGTTTGTGAATTAGTATTTAAAACCAAAAGATACTCTATTAAATTATTTCATTTATCAAACAATTTTTCTTTCATCGCTAAATATTACTTGGTGTATTTACTGATACAATTTTTCACTTGGTCTCACTATTTAAGTTTAGCAAGAATTTTAAAATATAAAATATTCCGTAAACATTATCTACATACTCTGGTTTTTATCAAACTTTATTTCGTAGTAGCATATGTTAAATTGCATATAAAAATTTGCATTAATTTAATTTAAATTAAATTAAATGCAACATTAGCAAATTCTATGAAAATAAAATAATAATAGTTAAAAAATTCAAAATAATTATGTTTTCAAACTTCTTTATCTAATAATATAGTTTAATACTATACATAGGTAATCTCTAAAATTTAATTAACATTAATCATATACCATACATTTAAAAAAAAATATTTGGCTGCAAACTCAATTTAATGTAACCTGGTAGCGGCCATTATAAACCAAATAACACTTTTTATATTTTAAAATAATTTGTTCATCAGTGATTAGTCACATGTTCAAATGATCAAAAAATATGGTGGCTACAGATAGGAAAATCTGTAAACGGTAGGGAAAAGAGGGAAATGTTAAGGAATTTAATTGAAAATAAAGAAGTCAGGGAATTTTAATACTTGACTAGTTCTGCACCTACAAATTTAAACAAAAGTGATAGATTTGGTTTTTTGACGTTAACAAAATGTATTTCCAATATCTGGCGCCGTTAATATGAGATGGTTGTTCAAAGTTTGTTTTTTATAACACATTCACACACAGACACAAATAATACATAATACATAAAACATTAAATATTAGAAAAATAATTTATAATAATGTTGATGTTTAGTAGCTAAGGATTTAAAAAAAATATGTGATAAATGTAATAAATGAAAAAATTGCCATTCATCAAGAAAAACTGTAACAAATTTAGTATGGAATTAAAAAAAAAATGTGGTCTGGAAAACCTGGAAAAGTCATGGAATATTATGGTAAATGTTTTGTAGCCACCCTGAAAAAAACCCAATAATTTCATAACTAAGAATTATTGTTAAGTTGATGTATATAGCCACAGCAATAAAAGGCTTATTTCTATATACTTAACTTCAAACTTGGATTGTTATAATACAATTTGGTTTAAAAATAAAGTAAGTAAACTATCTTGTATTTGCTCTACATACAAGATACACCATCAAAACCAGTAACCTCTTCCAATTTATTATGTTTGTTTTTTTTTGGTGAAAAGCTATTTAAAGATACGCTTGGATTTAAAAAAATGGACACACTCGAAGTTTGCAATACTTTATGGATGTACTATTTTGTGAGATTCATTCGTCTTCACAAATAGTTCATCCTTCTCACCACATTGTCACTTTCCTACACACAATACAATAAAATATTGGTTTGTCTTCTATTTATATGTACACTTATGTTCGCAAAACACACAACGGAAAGGGGAGGGAAATTTCACCCCTTCCCTTCAACACAGCACCACTGAAGGCCGCCAACATAAACATGAACAGGCGAATGAGGCAAACACTGCCATGGTAACTATCCTTTTAAAAAAATGAATCCATTGTAAATAACACTTGTTGTCACTCTTTAAAATAACACTTGAATACTGCTGAAAGACTAGACTTTTGACTAAAGTATCGTTTGTTCATGGCACTTGCTTGCATAGTCCATGCAAATGTGGGTATATTATTGGAATGTCGCGGATGAATGTTTTTTATTGGCTGAGAGAACTGGGTGCAAAATGTATCATATAGTCTGTTCAGCGTAGGAATTGTCTTCTGAAAGGTCTTTTTCCCTACCAGAAATCTGTTATATGTAGGATAATGGTAGGAAAAAAGACCTTTCAGAGAGTAATTCCTACCGTGAATGGAGTACTAGGAACTCCATCCTGGCACCTCTTTAAGATGTAAGAGTTCTTAGACTAATTATGATTTGCAATGTGATACTAAACTTTAAAGGTGTGGTAGTAATCACAGTTCCCTATCTATGAAACATATTTATCACTACTTTGTAGAGAAGAGAATTTTCCTGCAAATTATCAATCAGGAGATTTTATATATTTGATTTATAGGTGTAAAACTTGGGATATTTCGATTGTATTAATCATATTTAAATCGTTAAATCAAAGAAATATTTTGTTGAAAACGTTTCAAAATTTAATTTTTTTCCATCTCCCATCTCTACTACTTAGTTACATATCTCTGAACGCAACCCCAAGATTTTGTTAGTAAACTATTAGACATTTCATAAGCGTTAGTGAAGAGAATTCAAATTGAAAGGGGTCTATTTTCATAGGTATAATGTCACCAAGCAACTCTTTGTTGTGTTATAGCACTAGTTGCTAACACATTTCAGTTTCAATACAAGAGATATACAGGAGGGAAATAAGTTAACAGTTTTGAAATTATTCATCATCTAGAGCAGGTTCAAGCATTTTTTCTAAATAATAAGTAAATGTGAGTATTTAAACTACACCTTTTAAAATACTATTTTATTTTTAGAACCCACACTTCATGGGAACAAAGGTGTCAATTTAGTTTGGTTTTGGTTTTATGGTGATGGAAAGCTGGGGTTTGAATTACGGTTGGAGTCTATTGATGTAGTTTTTTCCAAACAATGCTCCCCAATCTCCCTCCACACAAATGCAGGTAGACTTACTTTAAATTACATATTTCCCCCTCTGTTTTATTAGTATGAATATTCAGACAGGATAGACGAAAGACATACCTTAAAAGTAAAAAGAGTTATGGACAGTGATGGGAATCTGCGTATTTAAATTTGTAGAGATAATCATCACCATGTGCAATTATTTGAATGTTCCAAGTTGAGTTCCATGTTCAGGTGTCATTTGACTCACAAAGCAATGCACACTTATTTTAACCTACCCAAGAAAGATAATTCTTTTATGAATACTTTCTCATCAAATTAACTAAAATAAAAATACTATTTTAACTCATTGATGGGAAAAGGGTAATGAGTTATTTTCAAGAGGACTTTTTGGCGCATCTACCTACATTTAATAATGTTATTCCCTTCAGATAGTAATAGGTATTTGAACTCATGTTTACACGTCACTGATGATATAGTGCAATATGATTTTAACAACTTAGACTGCACAGCTACTGCTGTGGGTTTCTAAAAATTATAATTGTAAAAACATTCCAGTGTCTTACATGACAAATAAAAATGGTTTTAGTAATTTGAGCTATATTTTGAAGAGGGGGGCACTTAATGATGGTAAAAACAGGGCTCATAGTTTTTTTTTCTGTGCACAAATCATGTTAAGGTAGCGTATGCAACTTCTTATTTGTGTAATAATATAGTAATATGTTTAAGGGGAATTATAATTTACTTGTAAAGTTTGGATGTGAAACTATTCAACATTAATTTTTTTAAGTACATCAATCATGTTTTATAAAGCTGCATTTATGTTGAGTTAATAAATGCTAAAAAAAAAAGTTTGGATGTATACATCCGCATCGTTGGTCACGCAGACTATGGTGTAAATCTCTTTTAGTTTAACTTGTTGGTGGCAGGGAGGTCGAGGCTCAAGGTGTGCTCAAGGGGAATTTTTCTAAATAGTTTTTCCATCTCCTGCAAAACAAAGTATATTTTAACTAAATTCTACTCTTCTCATTTCTACCAAATTGGTGTAAGTATGCGGATAATCCTGATGGAGAGTAGAACACAATGCAAAAAATTGTGTCTATACAAACACATGAGTATTTTAAAATTAAGTGTGTGTTTAATGCAAGAGTCATTATGGGATTAACGATATGGCTTTAAATGGCCATATAAGACATTTAGTAGGGTAACAAAATGTGAAAAATTGTCAACCTGCTGGAACCCCTTTGGCACAAGCGGTAACTTATTTTTTCTAAAATACCCCACCCTTGAGTGAGAAAAGTGATGTTACCAACCTTACAATTAGTTGGGTAGCCGCCATATTGGATCAAATATGTCGGACATGGATTTCTTATCCAAGCCATATCTCTGTTCCCTGTCATCGGATTTCAATTTAGTTTTTTCATATGAAAGATAATTTTATTCTTCTTTCTTTTGCTCATCAAACATTTTCGCATATATCCAATGCTTTCCCCGTAAAATTAGAAAAACCTATTTTTGAAGCTTATATTAAGCACTGATGAATCTCATCTTGGGATAGACTTATTTGAATATGTATAACTGAAAATTAATACTTATAACATTTCAAACACATTTTTTTACTAAGAGGTCATTTTTTTTCGCAAACCCAATCTTTTTCCCGAAAATGAGGTTAAAATTTGGTTTGCATGTGTTTTTTTCTTAAAGTAAAGTTGGTCAAAACCAAATATGGTCGTATGTTGGTATCAAATTAAAGGCCATGACGATTGTAAACTAGGAAAATTAATAAGAAATTATTTTATGGCTAAGCAAGTTCATCATAACTTTAGTAATGACTTAAAACATATTTTTTTTTCCCAAACAATGTCTATATATTTTTTATCCTATTACAGATGATATTATATTATTACATAGTCATTGAATAACATTGAATTAAATAATTTCATCATTGTAAGTTATTTTGATATACATTATTACTTCCATTTTTTAGCAAATATATTAAATTAGGACTAGTAGATGACTATTTCACTAAAACTATTAAATTTCTACATCACTGGCTTCTGTTTCTGAGTCTGTTGCATCTCGTGCAGAGCTATTGATAGCAAACACTGTTGCAGCAGTCACATCCTGGAGAGCAAGGCATGTTTGCACATCTACATGAACATGAAGATATTCAGCACTCCTTTTTGCATTTGCAGTTTGTGTTGCGAGGATCCTACTTTGGAATTGGATATAGGTTAGTCATAATAGGGACGTAGGTTCCTTCTCCTAGTTTCTAACCACATTATGTTGGGTTTGGAAGTTCATTGATACTGATGAAGAGCTCATTTCCAAATCCAAGTTGGTAGTTAACTCGATTTATATGGTGGATGAAGTCATCTTGTGTTGGAGGTTACTACTCAGTGTACTTTCCCTGGTGAAGATCCTAACTCTCAAGTCCAACACACTGGATATAGTAGTAGACGTCGGCTGGTCTAGGAGAACTACAAATTTTTTAATTTGTTTGTATCCGCTTCATTTTTCAGTCCAAGTGTGGAAAGCGTTTCATAGTATTTCTGAATTGCTCAAGGTATAATATCATCTTTCTATCTTTCCACAGCCTCACAGGATGTGATATAACAAGCCAAACTGGCAGGTATGTCAACAAGTCAGCTTGGAAGGTGTACAAGAAACACTCTGAAACGCTTTCCCCACTTGGACTAAAAATGAAGTGGACCTTTAGGTATACCCAACATGACCACATTTGGTTTCGACCAATTTTCCTTAAAAAAAACCCACATATGAACCAAATTTGAACACCATTTCCGGAAAAATATTGGGTATGTGGAAAAAAAGACCTCCGAGTAAAAAAATGTATTTATTTTATTTTTGTATGTTTATGTATTTTTGACCTAGAGTAGATCTTAGGCAATTCTTAATTAATGCGAGTTTGCAGAATACCCTCCCTCCAGATGCAACACTAACAGGCAATGTGCAAAATAATCTTAAAACAATACACATTTCTGGAAATACATTTTGAACTTTAATTTTAGATCTCGTTTAGTAAACTAAGTGGGAAACTTTTTATTTTAGTTTTCTTCGCGCATTTTAAAAGTTGACTTGAAAACTGCTTGTAGGTGGTCCATTTAATGAATTAAGCTTTCTGTTAGATCATCGGGGTACTTTGATATTAATCTTCTAGTTGCCTGTTCCATGGTTTCTTTTAACGGGACTCTTTCTTGATTTGATGCCTTGACCGTGACTTCACTCTGGCTATATATTGCTTTGAAGGTGTCACAAATTTTATTTACTTGCTGAAAACGACAGTCTAGCTATTCTATAATTTCACTGATAATAGGATGGAAAATGTTACTTTTAAAGTGTTCTTTATTGGAACTTCCACCTTGAAGTGTGTCAACTTCTTCGTCAAAAAAATCTTTTTCTTTTCCTCTCTCTGTCTTACACTTTCAAACTCTGCATGGACTCCTAATACACCAGCAATATTTTTTAACACTTTCTACATAAATCGGCCACATATCTTTTCTATCAATGACTTCGTCTCTTAAAGCTGCAATGTTCTCTTTTTCTATTTCAAGTGAAATATCCTCATATTGCAGTATTAGATTTTCATATTGATTTCATTCAATAAATCAGCCCAGATAACGGCCAAGGCAATAATATCAAATTTATTAAAATACTACTTAAGACCTTCTGCCTCATCTTTGCCTTAATTTGTCAAATTCCAATTTCCTTTGACGTTCTCAAATGCTGTTATTATTTGAGGTAAATTCTGGGTGATAGGAATCACTAACTCTACTCTAGAACTCCATCTATTGTCAGAAGCCCTATGTAAAGATTTTTTTTTGTTTAATTTAAAAGTATGTACCCATCTTTCCGGACTACTGCTGAAGAAATTGTAGAGCTGGTTGACACTGTTGAAAAAGGTCACGACTCGTAATGATACTTTACTAGCTGCGTGAACACCAACCAAGTTCATGTATGAGCAGCACAAGATGAAAACATTGCAGCCTGATTAATCTCTTTTATTCTTGCCTGCACACCTTTGAACTTACCAGCCTTATTAGAACAATTATCAAATCCCGGGCCACGACAATCGTTAATGTCTATTCCGTGTTTCTGAAGCTCTTGCAGAATGGCCTTTGCTATTTGTTCTTCCGTTTTCTAAAACAGCCAAAATATCCCAAAAATCTTTCATTTATGGTCCATTCATTGTGTTCTTCAGAGTAGAATACATATCTCAAAACAATTATATTTTGCTCAGTTTTTGAGATGTCCGGTGTTGAATCACAAATAAAAGAAAAATAAACAGCTTCATCTCGTTCACTTACAATATTTTTGAGAACTTCACTGCTACAAAGTTTAAAAAATTCATCTTGACTTCTCCATGGCATATAGTGAACAGTTTTCTCTCTTCAAACTGGCACTGTTTTATATTATTGGTATGATCCTTCAAAAACGGATAATAAGTTGTTAAAAGTTCTATAATATCTAGAAAATTCCCACTGTCCTTGTCAACCAACTTAGCACTGCTTCCTCTAAAAGGTAAATTACGCCTTGCAAGAAATAAGGTAACATTTATTATCAGCTTAAGAAGTTATTTTAGGTAAGTCTCTTCACTCAAAATTTGTTTTTGAATCATAATATCAATGCTATGTCCTGCTTTGCTATTTTCGTAACTTCTCCAAGAAATGTAGTTTTTTTTTGTGTGAAGTAAACGGTTTTCGTGCTGTGGTAAATATTTGTAAACATTTTCCCAGTGTGATTTAGTGTAATCAAATCCTTCCCTAGAGGCTAATCTTGATGGTTGTATTTTCCTATCTTTATCATGGCCAGCAAAAAAGCTTATATTCTGTGTTACTCCAGATTAAAAAATCTCTTTTAATTTTAAATTTGCCACTAGAACAATAAGAGTACAGTAGATATTCAGAAGACTTTCTATTTTGTGAGTCTACAAAACTTTCCATAAGTTTGACATACACTGTCTTAAATCCTTTAGATAGTATTATTTCTCTGTCAGTTGTATTAATAACATCCGGCCACTGAGCAGTATCTGAGGATCTCATTCCACAATAATTTTATTTTCACTGGCGGGGTCAAGCTCTAAATCTACAATTTTATAATTATTTGACATTCCTAGTAGTCATTTCCTTTAGCCTCCTCCAACTCTAATAGGTTATCACTTGATGTTTATATATTATCAAAATATGTTGATGTTGACGGTTCAACTAATTTATTTTTTATTTCATTGAATTAGAATTTTCTTTCAACAAACCAACTTCCTGCGAACAATTAAATCGCCATTCTTGTTTTCCGTTATTGTTTGTTTGTCTAAAGGCCTCCTTGAAAATGATGACTCAGAGGAGCAGAAAGACAAGCTTGGTCTTCACCTGATGCACCGGAATGAGGAGTAAAATAACTTTGGATTGGCTTTTTGGCTATTTGTTTTAGTTCATCAGCATAAAATTTATCTTTTTTCTTTTTTTTGTGCACCTGTCTTATGTTTGTACATTGTAAATAACTGGATGAAATACAGTAGTTCTAGTAAAAGAGAAATTGACAAAATTCTACATTTTGTGAAAGTAAAAACGTATAAACATCACTCACGATCAGTTGAAATCCCAACT